>OX638312.1:72220496-72954513 GCA_951812415.1 Beris morrisii | reverse complement strand
GGAGGATGGAGGATGGAGGATGGAGGATGGAGGATGGAGGATGGAGGATGGAGGATGGAGGATGGAGGATGGAGGATGGAGGATGGAGGATGGAGGATGGAGGATGGAGGATGGAGGATGGAGGATGGAGGATGGAGGATGGAGGATGGAGGATGGAGGATGGAGGATGGAGGATGGAGGATGGAGGATGGAGGATGGAGGATGGAGGATGGAGGATGGAGGATGGAGGATGGAGGATGGAGGATGGAGGATGGAGGATGGAGGATGGAGGATGGAGGATGGAGGATGGAGGATGGAGGATGGAGGATGGAGGATGGAGGATGGAGGATGGAGGATGGAGGATGGAGGATGGAGGATGGAGGATGGAGGATGGAGGATGGAGGATGGAGGATGGAGGATGGAGGATGGAGGATGGAGGATGGAGGATGGAGGATGGAGGATGGAGGATGGAGGATGGAGGATGGAGGATGGAGGATGGAGGATGGAGGATGGAGGATGGAGGATGGAGGATGGAGGATGGAGGATGGAGGATGGAGGATGGAGGATGGAGGATGGAGGATGGAGGATGGAGGATGGAGGATGGAGGATGGAGGATGGAGGATGGAGGATGGAGGATGGAGGATGGAGGATGGAGGATGGAGGATGGAGGATGGAGGATGGAGGATGGAGGATGGAGGATGGAGGATGGAGGATGGAGGATGGAGGATGGAGGATGGAGGATGGAGGATGGAGGATGGAGGATGGAGGATGGAGGATGGAGGATGGAGGATGGAGGATGGAGGATGGAGGATGGAGGATGGAGGATGGAGGATGGAGGATGGAGGATGGAGGATGGAGGATGGAGGATGGAGGATGGAGGATGGAGGATGGAGGATGGAGGATGGAGGATGGAGGATGGAGGATGGAGGATGGAGGATGGAGGATGGAGGATGGAGGATGGAGGATGGAGGATGGAGGATGGAGGATGGAGGATGGAGGATGGAGGATGGAGGATGGAGGATGGAGGATGGAGGATGGAGGATGGAGGATGGAGGATGGAGGATGGAGGATGGAGGATGGAGGATGGAGGATGGAGGATGGAGGATGGAGGATGGAGGATGGAGGATGGAGGATGGAGGATGGAGGATGGAGGATGGAGGATGGAGGATGGAGGATGGAGGATGGAGGATGGAGGATGGAGGATGGAGGATGGAGGATGGAGGATGGAGGATGGAGGATGGAGGATGGAGGATGGAGGATGGAGGATGGAGGATGGAGGATGGAGGATGGAGGATGGAGGATGGAGGATGGAGGATGGAGGATGGAGGATGGAGGATGGAGGATGGAGGATGGAGGATGGAGGATGGAGGATGGAGGATGGAGGATGGAGGATGGAGGATGGAGGATGGAGGATGGAGGATGGAGGATGGAGGATGGAGGATGGAGGATGGAGGATGGAGGATGGAGGATGGAGGATGGAGGATGGAGGATGGAGGATGGAGGATGGAGGATGGAGGATGGAGGATGGAGGATGGAGGATGGAGGATGGAGGATGGAGGATGGAGGATGGAGGATGGAGGATGGAGGATGGAGGATGGAGGATGGAGGATGGAGGATGGAGGATGGAGGATGGAGGATGGAGGATGGAGGATGGAGGATGGAGGATGGAGGATGGAGGATGGAGGATGGAGGATGGAGGATGGAGGATGGAGGATGGAGGATGGAGGATGGAGGATGGAGGATGGAGGATGGAGGATGGAGGATGGAGGATGGAGGATGGAGGATGGAGGATGGAGGATGGAGGATGGAGGATGGAGGATGGAGGATGGAGGATGGAGGATGGAGGATGGAGGATGGAGGATGGAGGATGGAGGATGGAGGATGGAGGATGGAGGATGGAGGATGGAGGATGGAGGATGGAGGATGGAGGATGGAGGATGGAGGATGGAGGATGGAGGATGGAGGATGGAGGATGGAGGATGGAGGATGGAGGATGGAGGATGGAGGATGGAGGATGGAGGATGGAGGATGGAGGATGGAGGATGGAGGATGGAGGATGGAGGATGGAGGATGGAGGATGGAGGATGGAGGATGGAGGATGGAGGATGGAGGATGGAGGATGGAGGATGGAGGATGGAGGATGGAGGATGGAGGATGGAGGATGGAGGATGGAGGATGGAGGATGGAGGATGGAGGATGGAGGATGGAGGATGGAGGATGGAGGATGGAGGATGGAGGATGGAGGATGGAGGATGGAGGATGGAGGATGGAGGATGGAGGATGGAGGATGGAGGATGGAGGATGGAGGATGGAGGATGGAGGATGGAGGATGGAGGATGGAGGATGGAGGATGGAGGATGGAGGATGGAGGATGGAGGATGGAGGATGGAGGATGGAGGATGGAGGATGGAGGATGGAGGATGGAGGATGGAGGATGGAGGATGGAGGATGGAGGATGGAGGATGGAGGATGGAGGATGGAGGATGGAGGATGGAGGATGGAGGATGGAGGATGGAGGATGGAGGATGGAGGATGGAGGATGGAGGATGGAGGATGGAGGATGGAGGATGGAGGATGGAGGATGGAGGATGGAGGATGGAGGATGGAGGATGGAGGATGGAGGATGGAGGATGGAGGATGGAGGATGGAGGATGGAGGATGGAGGATGGAGGATGGAGGATGGAGGATGGAGGATGGAGGATGGAGGATGGAGGATGGAGGATGGAGGATGGAGGATGGAGGATGGAGGATGGAGGATGGAGGATGGAGGATGGAGGATGGAGGATGGAGGATGGAGGATGGAGGATGGAGGATGGAGGATGGAGGATGGAGGATGGAGGATGGAGGATGGAGGATGGAGGATGGAGGATGGAGGATGGAGGATGGAGGATGGAGGATGGAGGATGGAGGATGGAGGATGGAGGATGGAGGATGGAGGATGGAGGATGGAGGATGGAGGATGGAGGATGGAGGATGGAGGATGGAGGATGGAGGATGGAGGATGGAGGATGGAGGATGGAGGATGGAGGATGGAGGATGGAGGATGGAGGATGGAGGATGGAGGATGGAGGATGGAGGATGGAGGATGGAGGATGGAGGATGGAGGATGGAGGATGGAGGATGGAGGATGGAGGATGGAGGATGGAGGATGGAGGATGGAGGATGGAGGATGGAGGATGGAGGATGGAGGATGGAGGATGGAGGATGGAGGATGGAGGATGGAGGATGGAGGATGGAGGATGGAGGATGGAGGATGGAGGATGGAGGATGGAGGATGGAGGATGGAGGATGGAGGATGGAGGATGGAGGATGGAGGATGGAGGATGGAGGATGGAGGATGGAGGATGGAGGATGGAGGATGGAGGATGGAGGATGGAGGATGGAGGATGGAGGATGGAGGATGGAGGATGGAGGATGGAGGATGGAGGATGGAGGATGGAGGATGGAGGATGGAGGATGGAGGATGGAGGATGGAGGATGGAGGATGGAGGATGGAGGATGGAGGATGGAGGATGGAGGATGGAGGATGGAGGATGGAGGATGGAGGATGGAGGATGGAGGATGGAGGATGGAGGATGGAGGATGGAGGATGGAGGATGGAGGATGGAGGATGGAGGATGGAGGATGGAGGATGGAGGATGGAGGATGGAGGATGGAGGATGGAGGATGGAGGATGGAGGATGGAGGATGGAGGATGGAGGATGGAGGATGGAGGATGGAGGATGGAGGATGGAGGATGGAGGATGGAGGATGGAGGATGGAGGATGGAGGATGGAGGATGGAGGATGGAGGATGGAGGATGGAGGATGGAGGATGGAGGATGGAGGATGGAGGATGGAGGATGGAGGATGGAGGATGGAGGATGGAGGATGGAGGATGGAGGATGGAGGATGGAGGATGGAGGATGGAGGATGGAGGATGGAGGATGGAGGATGGAGGATGGAGGATGGAGGATGGAGGATGGAGGATGGAGGATGGAGGATGGAGGATGGAGGATGGAGGATGGAGGATGGAGGATGGAGGATGGAGGATGGAGGATGGAGGATGGAGGATGGAGGATGGAGGATGGAGGATGGAGGATGGAGGATGGAGGATGGAGGATGGAGGATGGAGGATGGAGGATGGAGGATGGAGGATGGAGGATGGAGGATGGAGGATGGAGGATGGAGGATGGAGGATGGAGGTGGAGGATGGTGGATGGAGGATGGAGGATGGAGGATGGAGGATGGAGGATGGAGGATGGAGGATGGAGGATGGAGGATGGAGGATGGAGGATGGAGGATGGAGGATGGAGGATGGAGGATGGAGGATGGAGGATGGAGGATGGAGGATGGAGGATGGAGGATGGAGGATGGAGGATGGAGGATGGAGGATGGAGGATGGAGGATGGAGGATGGAGGATGGAGGATGGAGGATGGAGGATGGAGGATGGAGGATGGAGGATGGAGGATGGAGGATGGAGGATGGAGGATGGAGGATGGAGGATGGAGGATGGAGGATGGAGGATGGAGGATGGAGGATGGAGGATGGAGGATGGAGGATGGAGGATGGAGGATGGAGGATGGAGGATGGAGGATGGAGGATGGAGGATGGAGGATGGAGGATGGAGGATGGAGGATGGAGGATGGAGGATGGAGGATGGAGGATGGAGGATGGAGGATGGAGGATGGAGGATGGAGGATGGAGGATGGAGGATGGAGGATGGAGGATGGAGGATGGAGGATGGAGGATGGAGGATGGAGGATGGAGGATGGAGGATGGAGGATGGAGGATGGAGGATGGAGGATGGAGGATGGAGGATGGAGGATGGAGGATGGAGGATGGAGGATGGAGGATGGAGGATGGAGGATGGAGGATGGAGGATGGAGGATGGAGGATGGAGGATGGAGGATGGAGGATGGAGGATGGAGGATGGAGGATGGAGGATGGAGGATGGAGGATGGAGGATGGAGGATGGAGGATGGAGGATGGAGGATGGAGGATGGAGGATGGAGGATGGAGGATGGAGGATGGAGGATGGAGGATGGAGGATGGAGGATGGAGGATGGAGGATGGAGGATGGAGGATGGAGGATGGAGGATGGAGGATGGAGGATGGAGGATGGAGGATGGAGGATGGAGGATGGAGGATGGAGGATGGAGGATGGAGGATGGAGGATGGAGGATGGAGGATGGAGGATGGAGGATGGAGGATGGAGGATGGAGGATGGAGGATGGAGGATGGAGGATGGAGGATGGAGGATGGAGGATGGAGGATGGAGGATGGAGGATGGAGGATGGAGGATGGAGGATGGAGGATGGAGGATGGAGGATGGAGGATGGAGGATGGAGGATGGAGGATGGAGGATGGAGGATGGAGGATGGAGGATGGAGGATGGAGGATGGAGGATGGAGGATGGAGGATGGAGGATGGAGGATGGAGGATGGAGGATGGAGGATGGAGGATGGAGGATGGAGGATGGAGGATGGAGGATGGAGGATGGAGGATGGAGGATGGAGGATGGAGGATGGAGGATGGAGGATGGAGGATGGAGGATGGAGGATGGAGGATGGAGGATGGAGGATGGAGGATGGAGGATGGAGGATGGAGGATGGAGGATGGAGGATGGAGGATGGAGGATGGAGGATGGAGGATGGAGGATGGAGGATGGAGGATGGAGGATGGAGGATGGAGGATGGAGGATGGAGGATGGAGGATGGAGGATGGAGGATGGAGGATGGAGGATGGAGGATGGAGGATGGAGGATGGAGGATGGAGGATGGAGGATGGAGGATGGAGGATGGAGGATGGAGGATGGAGGATGGAGGATGGAGGATGGAGGATGGAGGATGGAGGATGGAGGATGGAGGATGGAGGATGGAGGATGGAGGATGGAGGATGGAGGATGGAGGATGGAGGATGGAGGATGGAGGATGGAGGATGGAGGATGGAGGATGGAGGATGGAGGATGGAGGATGGAGGATGGAGGATGGAGGATGGAGGATGGAGGATGGAGGATGGAGGATGGAGGATGGAGGATGGAGGATGGAGGATGGAGGATGGAGGATGGAGGATGGAGGATGGAGGATGGAGGATGGAGGATGGAGGATGGAGGATGGAGGATGGAGGATGGAGGATGGAGGATGGAGGATGGAGGATGGAGGATGGAGGATGGAGGATGGAGGATGGAGGATGGAGGATGGAGGATGGAGGATGGAGGATGGAGGATGGAGGATGGAGGATGGAGGATGGAGGATGGAGGATGGAGGATGGAGGATGGAGGATGGAGGATGGAGGATGGAGGATGGAGGATGGAGGATGGAGGATGGAGGATGGAGGATGGAGGATGGAGGATGGAGGATGGAGGATGGAGGATGGAGGATGGAGGATGGAGGATGGAGGATGGAGGATGGAGGATGGAGGATGGAGGATGGAGGATGGAGGATGGAGGATGGAGGATGGAGGATGGAGGATGGAGGATGGAGGATGGAGGATGGAGGATGGAGGATGGAGGATGGAGGATGGAGGATGGAGGATGGAGGATGGAGGATGGAGGATGGAGGATGGAGGATGGAGGATGGAGGATGGAGGATGGAGGATGGAGGATGGAGGATGGAGGATGGAGGATGGAGGATGGAGGATGGAGGATGGAGGATGGAGGATGGAGGATGGAGGATGGAGGATGGAGGATGGAGGATGGAGGATGGAGGATGGAGGATGGAGGATGGAGGATGGAGGATGGAGGATGGAGGAGTGGAGGATGGAGGATGGAGGATGGAGGATGGAGGATGGAGGATGGAGGATGGAGGATGGAGGATGGAGGATGGAGGATGGAGGATGGAGGATGGAGGATGGAGGATGGAGGATGGAGGATGGAGGATGGAGGATGGAGGATGGAGGATGGAGGATGGAGGATGGAGGATGGAGGATGGAGGATGGAGGATGGAGGATGGAGGATGGAGGATGGAGGATGGAGGATGGAGGATGGAGGATGGAGGATGGAGGATGGAGGATGGAGGATGGAGGATGGAGGATGGAGGATGGAGGATGGAGGATGGAGGATGGAGGATGGAGGATGGAGGATGGAGGATGGAGGATGGAGGATGGAGGATGGAGGATGGAGGATGGAGGATGGAGGATGGAGGATGGAGGATGGAGGATGGAGGATGGAGGATGGAGGATGGAGGATGGAGGATGGAGGATGGAGGATGGAGGATGGAGGATGGAGGATGGAGGATGGAGGATGGAGGATGGAGGATGGAGGATGGAGGATGGAGGATGGAGGATGGAGGATGGAGGATGGAGGATGGAGGATGGAGGATGGAGGATGGAGGATGGAGGATGGAGGATGGAGGATGGAGGATGGAGGATGGAGGATGGAGGATGGAGGATGGAGGATGGAGGATGGAGGATGGAGGATGGAGGATGGAGGATGGAGGATGGAGGATGGAGGATGGAGGATGGAGGATGGAGGATGGAGGATGGAGGATGGAGGATGGAGGATGGAGGATGGAGGATGGAGGATGGAGGATGGAGGATGGAGGATGGAGGATGGAGGATGGAGGATGGAGGATGGAGGATGGAGGATGGAGGATGGAGGATGGAGGATGGAGGATGGAGGATGGAGGATGGAGGATGGAGGATGGAGGATGGAGGATGGAGGATGGAGGATGGAGGATGGAGGATGGAGGATGGAGGATGGAGGATGGAGGATGGAGGATGGAGGATGGAGGATGGAGGATGGAGGATGGAGGATGGAGGATGGAGGATGGAGGATGGAGGATGGAGGATGGAGGATGGAGGATGGAGGATGGAGGATGGAGGATGGAGGATGGAGGATGGAGGATGGAGGATGGAGGATGGAGGATGGAGGATGGAGGATGGAGGATGGAGGATGGAGGATGGAGGATGGAGGATGGAGGATGGAGGATGGAGGATGGAGGATGGAGGATGGAGGATGGAGGATGGAGGATGGAGGATGGAGGATGGAGGATGGAGGATGGAGGATGGAGGATGGAGGATGGAGGATGGAGGATGGAGGATGGAGGATGGAGGATGGAGGATGGAGGATGGAGGATGGAGGATGGAGGATGGAGGATGGAGGATGGAGGATGGAGGATGGAGGATGGAGGATGGAGGATGGAGGATGGAGGATGGAGGATGGAGGATGGAGGATGGAGGATGGAGGATGGAGGATGGAGGATGGAGGATGGAGGATGGAGGATGGAGGATGGAGGATGGAGGATGGAGGATGGAGGATGGAGGATGGAGGATGGAGGATGGAGGATGGAGGATGGAGGATGGAGGATGGAGGATGGAGGATGGAGGATGGAGGATGGAGGATGGAGGATGGAGGATGGAGGATGGAGGATGGAGGATGGAGGATGGAGGATGGAGGATGGAGGATGGAGGATGGAGGATGGAGGATGGAGGATGGAGGATGGAGGATGGAGGATGGAGGATGGAGGATGGAGGATGGAGGATGGAGGATGGAGGATGGAGGATGGAGGATGGAGGATGGAGGATGGAGGATGGAGGATGGAGGATGGAGGATGGAGGATGGAGGATGGAGGATGGAGGATGGAGGATGGAGGATGGAGGATGGAGGATGGAGGATGGAGGATGGAGGATGGAGGATGGAGGATGGAGGATGGAGGATGGAGGATGGAGGATGGAGGATGGAGGATGGAGGATGGAGGATGGAGGATGGAGGATGGAGGATGGAGGATGGAGGATGGAGGATGGAGGATGGAGGATGGAGGATGGAGGATGGAGGATGGAGGATGGAGGATGGAGGATGGAGGATGGAGGATGGAGGATGGAGGATGGAGGATGGAGGATGGAGGATGGAGGATGGAGGATGGAGGATGGAGGATGGAGGATGGAGGATGGAGGATGGAGGATGGAGGATGGAGGATGGAGGATGGAGGATGGAGGATGGAGGATGGAGGATGGAGGATGGAGGATGGAGGATGGAGGATGGAGGATGGAGGATGGAGGATGGAGGATGGAGGATGGAGGATGGAGGATGGAGGATGGAGGATGGAGGATGGAGGATGGAGGATGGAGGATGGAGGATGGAGGATGGAGGATGGAGGATGGAGGATGGAGGATGGAGGATGGAGGATGGAGGATGGAGGATGGAGGATGGAGGATGGAGGATGGAGGATGGAGGATGGAGGATGGAGGATGGAGGATGGAGGATGGAGGATGGAGGATGGAGGATGGAGGATGGAGGATGGAGGATGGAGGATGGAGGATGGAGGATGGAGGATGGAGGATGGAGGATGGAGGATGGAGGATGGAGGATGGAGGATGGAGGATGGAGGATGGAGGATGGAGGATGGAGGATGGAGGATGGAGGATGGAGGATGGAGGATGGAGGATGGAGGATGGAGGATGGAGGATGGAGGATGGAGGATGGAGGATGGAGGATGGAGGATGGAGGATGGAGGATGGAGGATGGAGGATGGAGGATGGAGGATGGAGGATGGAGGATGGAGGATGGAGGATGGAGGATGGAGGATGGAGGATGGAGGATGGAGGATGGAGGATGGAGGATGGAGGATGGAGGATGGAGGATGGAGGATGGAGGATGGAGGATGGAGGATGGAGGATGGAGGATGGAGGATGGAGGATGGAGGATGGAGGATGGAGGATGGAGGATGGAGGATGGAGGATGGAGGATGGAGGATGGAGGATGGAGGATGGAGGATGGAGGATGGAGGATGGAGGATGGAGGATGGAGGATGGAGGATGGAGGATGGAGGATGGAGGATGGAGGATGGAGGATGGAGGATGGAGGATGGAGGATGGAGGATGGAGGATGGAGGATGGAGGATGGAGGATGGAGGATGGAGGATGGAGGATGGAGGATGGAGGATGGAGGATGGAGGATGGAGGATGGAGGATGGAGGATGGAGGATGGAGGATGGAGGATGGAGGATGGAGGATGGAGGATGGAGGATGGAGGATGGAGGATGGAGGATGGAGGATGGAGGATGGAGGATGGAGGATGGAGGATGGAGGATGGAGGATGGAGGATGGAGGATGGAGGATGGAGGATGGAGGATGGAGGATGGAGGATGGAGGATGGAGGATGGAGGATGGAGGATGGAGGATGGAGGATGGAGGATGGAGGATGGAGGATGGAGGATGGAGGATGGAGGATGGAGGATGGAGGATGGAGGATGGAGGATGGAGGATGGAGGATGGAGGATGGAGGATGGAGGATGGAGGATGGAGGATGGAGGATGGAGGATGGAGGATGGAGGATGGAGGATGGAGGATGGAGGATGGAGGATGGAGGATGGAGGATGGAGGATGGAGGATGGAGGATGGAGGATGGAGGATGGAGGATGGAGGATGGAGGATGGAGGATGGAGGATGGAGGATGGAGGATGGAGGATGGAGGATGGAGGATGGAGGATGGAGGATGGAGGATGGAGGATGGAGGATGGAGGATGGAGGATGGAGGATGGAGGATGGAGGATGGAGGATGGAGGATGGAGGATGGAGGATGGAGGATGGAGGATGGAGGATGGAGGATGGAGGATGGAGGATGGAGGATGGAGGATGGAGGATGGAGGATGGAGGATGGAGGATGGAGGATGGAGGATGGAGGATGGAGGATGGAGGATGGAGGATGGAGGATGGAGGATGGAGGATGGAGGATGGAGGATGGAGGATGGAGGATGGAGGATGGAGGATGGAGGATGGAGGATGGAGGATGGAGGATGGAGGATGGAGGATGGAGGATGGAGGATGGAGGATGGAGGATGGAGGATGGAGGATGGAGGATGGAGGATGGAGGATGGAGGATGGAGGATGGAGGATGGAGGATGGAGGATGGAGGATGGAGGATGGAGGATGGAGGATGGAGGATGGAGGATGGAGGATGGAGGATGGAGGATGGAGGATGGAGGATGGAGGATGGAGGATGGAGGATGGAGGATGGAGGATGGAGGATGGAGGATGGAGGATGGAGGATGGAGGATGGAGGATGGAGGATGGAGGATGGAGGATGGAGGATGGAGGATGGAGGATGGAGGATGGAGGATGGAGGATGGAGGATGGAGGATGGAGGCTGGAGGATGGAGGATGGAGGATGGAGGATGGAGGATGGAGGATGGAGGATGGAGGATGGAGGATGGAGGATGGAGGATGGAGGATGGAGGATGGAGGATGGAGGATGGAGGATGGAGGATGGAGGATGGAGGATGGAGGATGGAGGATGGAGGATGGAGGATGGAGGATGGAGGATGGAGGATGGAGGATGGAGGATGGAGGATGGAGGATGGAGGATGGAGGATGGAGGATGGAGGATGGAGGATGGAGGATGGAGGATGGAGGATGGAGGATGGAGGATGGAGGATGGAGGATGGAGGATGGAGGATGGAGGATGGAGGATGGAGGATGGAGGATGGAGGATGGAGGATGGAGGATGGAGGATGGAGGATGGAGGATGGAGGATGGAGGATGGAGGATGGAGGATGGAGGATGGAGGATGGAGGATGGAGGATGGAGGATGGAGGATGGAGGATGGAGGATGGAGGATGGAGGATGGAGGATGGAGGATGGAGGATGGAGGATGGAGGATGGAGGATGGAGGATGGAGGATGGAGGATGGAGGATGGAGGATGGAGGATGGAGGATGGAGGATGGAGGATGGAGGATGGAGGATGGAGGATGGAGGATGGAGGATGGAGGATGGAGGATGGAGGATGGAGGATGGAGGATGGAGGATGGAGGATGGAGGATGGAGGATGGAGGATGGAGGATGGAGGATGGAGGATGGAGGATGGAGGATGGAGGATGGAGGATGGAGGATGGAGGATGGAGGATGGAGGATGGAGGATGGAGGATGGAGGATGGAGGATGGAGGATGGAGGATGGAGGATGGAGGATGGAGGATGGAGGATGGAGGATGGAGGATGGAGGATGGAGGATGGAGGATGGAGGATGGAGGATGGAGGATGGAGGATGGAGGATGGAGGATGGAGGATGGAGGATGGAGGATGGAGGATGGAGGATGGAGGATGGAGGATGGAGGATGGAGGATGGAGGATGGAGGATGGAGGATGGAGGATGGAGGATGGAGGATGGAGGATGGAGGATGGAGGATGGAGGATGGAGGATGGAGGATGGAGGATGGAGGATGGAGGATGGAGGATGGAGGATGGAGGATGGAGGATGGAGGATGGAGGATGGAGGATGGAGGATGGAGGATGGAGGATGGAGGATGGAGGATGGAGGATGGAGGATGGAGGATGGAGGATGGAGGATGGAGGATGGAGGATGGAGGATGGAGGATGGAGGATGGAGGATGGAGGATGGAGGATGGAGGATGGAGGATGGAGGATGGAGGATGGAGGATGGAGGATGGAGGATGGAGGATGGAGGATGGAGGATGGAGGATGGAGGATGGAGGATGGAGGATGGAGGATGGAGGATGGAGGATGGAGGATGGAGGATGGAGGATGGAGGATGGAGGATGGAGGATGGAGGATGGAGGATGGAGGATGGAGGATGGAGGATGGAGGATGGAGGATGGAGGATGGAGGATGGAGGATGGAGGATGGAGGATGGAGGATGGAGGATGGAGGATGGAGGATGGAGGATGGAGGATGGAGGATGGAGGATGGAGGATGGAGGATGGAGGATGGAGGATGGAGGATGGAGGATGGAGGATGGAGGATGGAGGATGGAGGATGGAGGATGGAGGATGGAGGATGGAGGATGGAGGATGGAGGATGGAGGATGGAGGATGGAGGATGGAGGATGGAGGATGGAGGATGGAGGATGGAGGATGGAGGATGGAGGATGGAGGATGGAGGATGGAGGATGGAGGATGGAGGATGGAGGATGGAGGATGGAGGATGGAGGATGGAGGATGGAGGATGGAGGATGGAGGATGGAGGATGGAGGATGGAGGATGGAGGATGGAGGATGGAGGATGGAGGATGGAGGATGGAGGATGGAGGATGGAGGATGGAGGATGGAGGATGGAGGATGGAGGATGGAGGATGGAGGATGGAGGATGGAGGATGGAGGATGGAGGATGGAGGATGGAGGATGGAGGATGGAGGATGGAGGATGGAGGATGGAGGATGGAGGATGGAGGATGGAGGATGGAGGATGGAGGATGGAGGATGGAGGATGGAGGATGGAGGATGGAGGATGGAGGATGGAGGATGGAGGATGGAGGATGGAGGATGGAGGATGGAGGATGGAGGATGGAGGATGGAGGATGGAGGATGGAGGATGGAGGATGGAGGATGGAGGATGGAGGATGGAGGATGGAGGATGGAGGATGGAGGATGGAGGATGGAGGATGGAGGATGGAGGATGGAGGATGGAGGATGGAGGATGGAGGATGGAGGATGGAGGATGGAGGATGGAGGATGGAGGATGGAGGATGGAGGATGGAGGATGGAGGATGGAGGATGGAGGATGGAGGATGGAGGATGGAGGATGGAGGATGGAGGATGGAGGATGGAGGATGGAGGATGGAGGATGGAGGATGGAGGATGGAGGATGGAGGATGGAGGATGGAGGATGGAGGATGGAGGATGGAGGATGGAGGATGGAGGATGGAGGATGGAGGATGGAGGATGGAGGATGGAGGATGGAGGATGGAGGATGGAGGATGGAGGATGGAGGATGGAGGATGGAGGATGGAGGATGGAGGATGGAGGATGGAGGATGGAGGATGGAGGATGGAGGATGGAGGATGGAGGATGGAGGATGGAGGATGGAGGATGGAGGATGGAGGATGGAGGATGGAGGATGGAGGATGGAGGATGGAGGATGGAGGATGGAGGATGGAGGATGGAGGATGGAGGATGGAGGATGGAGGATGGAGGATGGAGGATGGAGGATGGAGGATGGAGGATGGAGGATGGAGGATGGAGGATGGAGGATGGAGGATGGAGGATGGAGGATGGAGGATGGAGGATGGAGGATGGAGGATGGAGGATGGAGGATGGAGGATGGAGGATGGAGGATGGAGGATGGAGGATGGAGGATGGAGGATGGAGGATGGAGGATGGAGGATGGAGGATGGAGGATGGAGGATGGAGGATGGAGGATGGAGGATGGAGGATGGAGGATGGAGGATGGAGGATGGAGGATGGAGGATGGAGGATGGAGGATGGAGGATGGAGGATGGAGGATGGAGGATGGAGGATGGAGGATGGAGGATGGAGGATGGAGGATGGAGGATGGAGGATGGAGGATGGAGGATGGAGGATGGAGGATGGAGGATGGAGGATGGAGGATGGAGGATGGAGGATGGAGGATGGAGGATGGAGGATGGAGGATGGAGGATGGAGGATGGAGGATGGAGGATGGAGGATGGAGGATGGAGGATGGAGGATGGAGGATGGAGGATGGAGGATGGAGGATGGAGGATGGAGGATGGAGGATGGAGGATGGAGGATGGAGGATGGAGGATGGAGGATGGAGGATGGAGGATGGAGGATGGAGGATGGAGGATGGAGGATGGAGGATGGAGGATGGAGGATGGAGGATGGAGGATGGAGGATGGAGGATGGAGGATGGAGGATGGAGGATGGAGGATGGAGGATGGAGGATGGAGGATGGAGGATGGAGGATGGAGGATGGAGGATGGAGGATGGAGGATGGAGGATGGAGGATGGAGGATGGAGGATGGCGGATGGAGGATGGAGGATGGAGGATGGAGGATGGAGGATGGAGGATGGAGGATGGAGGATGGAGGATGGAGGATGGAGGATGGAGGATGGAGGATGGAGGATGGAGGATGGAGGATGGAGGATGGAGGATGGAGGATGGAGGATGGAGGATGGAGGATGGAGGATGGAGGATGGAGGATGGAGGATGGAGGATGGAGGATGGAGGATGGAGGATGGAGGATGGAGGATGGAGGATGGAGGATGGAGGATGGAGGATGGAGGATGGAGGATGGAGGATGGAGGATGGAGGATGGAGGATGGAGGATGGAGGATGGAGGATGGAGGATGGAGGATGGAGGATGGAGGATGGAGGATGGAGGATGGAGGATGGAGGATGGAGGATGGAGGATGGAGGATGGAGGATGGAGGATGGAGGATGGAGGATGGAGGATGGAGGATGGAGGATGGAGGATGGAGGATGGAGGATGGAGGATGGAGGATGGAGGATGGAGGATGGAGGATGGAGGATGGAGGATGGAGGATGGAGGATGGAGGATGGAGGATGGAGGATGGAGGATGGAGGATGGAGGATGGAGGATGGAGGATGGAGGATGGAGGATGGAGGATGGAGGATGGAGGATGGAGGATGGAGGATGGAGGATGGAGGATGGAGGATGGAGGATGGAGGATGGAGGATGGAGGATGGAGGATGGAGGATGGAGGATGGAGGATGGAGGATGGAGGATGGAGGATGGAGGATGGAGGATGGAGGATGGAGGATGGAGGATGGAGGATGGAGGATGGAGGATGGAGGATGGAGGATGGAGGATGGAGGATGGAGGATGGAGGATGGAGGATGGAGGATGGAGGATGGAGGATGGAGGATGGAGGATGGAGGATGGAGGATGGAGGATGGAGGATGGAGGATGGAGGATGGAGGATGGAGGATGGAGGATGGAGGATGGAGGATGGAGGATGGAGGATGGAGGATGGAGGATGGAGGATGGAGGATGGAGGATGGAGGATGGAGGATGGAGGATGGAGGATGGAGGATGGAGGATGGAGGATGGAGGATGGAGGATGGAGGATGGAGGATGGAGGATGGAGGATGGAGGATGGAGGATGGAGGATGGAGGATGGAGGATGGAGGATGGAGGATGGAGGATGGAGGATGGAGGATGGAGGATGGAGGATGGAGGATGGAGGATGGAGGATGGAGGATGGAGGATGGAGGATGGAGGATGGAGGATGGAGGATGGAGGATGGAGGATGGAGGATGGAGGATGGAGGATGGAGGATGGAGGATGGAGGATGGAGGATGGAGGATGGAGGATGGAGGATGGAGGATGGAGGATGGAGGATGGAGGATGGAGGATGGAGGATGGAGGATGGAGGATGGAGGATGGAGGATGGAGGATGGAGGATGGAGGATGGAGGATGGAGGATGGAGGATGGAGGATGGAGGATGGAGGATGGAGGATGGAGGATGGAGGATGGAGGATGGAGGATGGAGGATGGAGGATGGAGGATGGAGGATGGAGGATGGAGGATGGAGGATGGAGGATGGAGGATGGAGGATGGAGGATGGAGGATGGAGGATGGAGGATGGAGGATGGAGGATGGAGGATGGAGGATGGAGGATGGAGGATGGAGGATGGAGGATGGAGGATGGAGGATGGAGGATGGAGGATGGAGGATGGAGGATGGAGGATGGAGGATGGAGGATGGAGGATGGAGGATGGAGGATGGAGGATGGAGGATGGAGGATGGAGGATGGAGGATGGAGGATGGAGGATGGAGGATGGAGGATGGAGGATGGAGGATGGAGGATGGAGGATGGAGGATGGAGGATGGAGGATGGAGGATGGAGGATGGAGGATGGAGGATGGAGGATGGAGGATGGAGGATGGAGGATGGAGGATGGAGGATGGAGGATGGAGGATGGAGGATGGAGGATGGAGGATGGAGGATGGAGGATGGAGGATGGAGGATGGAGGATGGAGGATGGAGGATGGAGGATGGAGGATGGAGGATGGAGGATGGAGGATGGAGGATGGAGGATGGAGGATGGAGGATGGAGGATGGAGGATGGAGGATGGAGGATGGAGGATGGAGGATGGAGGATGGAGGATGGAGGATGGAGGATGGAGGATGGAGGATGGAGGATGGAGGATGGAGGATGGAGGATGGAGGATGGAGGATGGAGGATGGAGGATGGAGGATGGAGGATGGAGGATGGAGGATGGAGGATGGAGGATGGAGGATGGAGGATGGAGGATGGAGGATGGAGGATGGAGGATGGAGGATGGAGGATGGAGGATGGAGGATGGAGGATGGAGGATGGAGGATGGAGGATGGAGGATGGAGGATGGAGGGTAGAGGATAGAGGACAGACGATGGAGGATAGAGGATGGAGGATAGAGTATAGAAGATAGAGGATAGAGGATGGAGGTTAGAGGATAGAGGATAGAAGATAGAGGATAGAGGATAGAGGTTAGAGGACAGAGGATAGAGGATGCAGCATGGAGCATGGAAAATGGAAGAAGGAGGATGCAGAATGAAGAATATTAGATAGCCGATGGAATATGGGGAAACGGGATTGGAGATGGAGGGTAACAAATAATTTTGACGGAGTAGCGTGTCGGTCATGCGTAACGGAGTGTGAAACTTAGCAGAAAGACAAAACTTACTAGTTGTATATAGTAGGACAAGAAAAGTTCACTGTATATACAAATTTTCACGGTGCGGTGAATCATGAGAGTAGGAGGGAGAATAAAAATTTACTATAAAAAAAAAAATTGCGCCTCATGTCTCAAAAGCAGCAAGGACAAACATTTGTGGGTATGGGTGAAAAGGAAAAAAAAGAATATCTTGAGAGCCGATAATGGTAGAAAGCTGAAACTTGGAATGTAGAGGTATTGTGGTGGCACGTTTTGAAAATAATTTTGTTTTTAACACATATTTGAGGGGTGATGTATGCTATAAGTGGTCACAAAAGTCAAGTTTTTTCAAGTTGTTGGAAAAATGAGTTGCAATTTCATCAATTGTTGAACTATTGATTTTAATTTCAAAGAAATATTGAACGTAAAATATGGGCATAATTTCTTACGGGTTAAACGTGAACGTGAATTGTGAACACCATCCGCATCCGTCAGACAACCGTATTTCTTAAAAATTGCATAAGAAATGCCCTTTTTCATTCGCGTCGGGAAATGCAACCCAAAACGTATAAAAACGCAAATGTAGCCAAAATGCGTGACGACCCAAATGACACTCACACCAAGTGCCACGATGCCGAAGACACGAGAAGTGGAGACTGACGATTTTTGACAAGACTACTTTACGTGCCGTGCGAGTTCGTTGGAAGTAGTGGTACAATTAGAAAAAACCATGTCGTCTGGTGTAATGTCATTACCAAAAAAAAAAAAAATGGGTCGTCGGATAGAATGTGATAAGCTAAAAAAAAAAAAAAAGGGCATCACACTTAGAAACGAGAATGAATTAATGGGGTCAATATCGAATACTATTGAAAAGTAGTATTCGATACTTGGTACTCGTTTGAAGTAACGAATACTAAGTATCGAATAATTACTTTTTGCACACCACTAGTAGCCATGTTTTCTTCGCGGTCTGCATTTTGTACTTGCTCAACTTTCGCGAGTAAGTTTTTAGCTGATTCAACACAGCGTTGGGAAGTTTCATCCCAGCAAACATATTGGCGAGGGTTTGCTTGCAGCAAGCATTAGGCAAGAGGAAATAAAATCCGATCAGCTAGCCCTTTCAACGAATTGTAATTGCCACAGACAATGATTTAAAAATTCTAGCTAAATACTTGCAAAAAGATTGCAATTTGTAAGGATAACATTTTTTTAACCCTTAGAAATGGCACGCTTTTCGCAAATGGATAGAGACCATATTGCATATTCTCATTAGGTATTTATTAGTTGCGCATCAGTCGGAAAGAACACTTGTGAGTGCTAACTATTGCATTATTTATTGCATTTTTTGGTACGTGATTTTTAATAACCGGTGAGCAAATTAAATTTTAGACTTGCCGGCAAGTCTAAAATCGTCACTTAGAAGTTACTTGCCAAATTATCGTTTTGAACAAGGGAACTGATAAACTACCCTTGCTCAAAGCGATAATCAGGCAACTTGCGTTTGAGTTGCCATTTATAACTTACTGGCAAGAAGCATTTTAGTCTGCCGTATAACTTACTTTCGAGGCTTTTGCAATTGTTGCCGCAAGGGTTTTGCTTGCCTACTATAAGCCGCCGACAAGTTACATACGAATTAAAATGTTTGGTGGGATGTCGAACCCGGTACGTCTCCCGGTTGGGAATTCGGGCCGAAAGGACATAACGCGGCAAACGTTATGCACTTCGCACAAATGTGGGTCGTGGTTTGTTACCATTTCACCCTGCACAAAACGAAATCAGTCTTGGGACAAATTAAACTGAAAATTTACTTTACCTCCTTGCCTATTTTTATTCCACACTTTGGTATCGCATCGAATCGGTTCCAATCCTTTTCCGAACGATAGTCGCACTCGTACACCTTGTCGAATTGCAAATGATCACTTTCACGTTTGATGATGACATTTTTGAAATGTCAACTGAAAAATGTCATACATTTGACGGTAACCTTAAGTTTAGTACTACTTCGGTATGGAAGTGTGTGTGCGCGAAATTAAGGTTTTCTTTTGTAAATTTCAGTATATTATCAATTTCTTTTATGGAAATTTTCCATTTTATACCGAAAAGTAAATTATTTAGAATTATTTATTATAAGGTAAGTCCCCATTAAAATTAAAAAAGTTTAAATTTACTGGTTTTCGACCTGAGCATGCATCGGCCAAACCTAAGGTAGGGTGTGTAGTGTGAGTGCGTATACAGGGTGTGTAGTGTGAGTGCGTATACAGCACGGTCGTATATACAGGTCTGGAAACTGATGGAATTTGGTTGTTGGCATATTGACCACCAGGTTCGTCATGCTCTCACGGTTTTGTCAGATTGACAAATAAAAATTTGTCAAAATCACGGTCTTATGTTAAAACAGAATACGTGTGCGATACGGGTACGAGTGCTGAACAAATTTAGTGTTTTAAAGTGAGTATAAATAAAATATCACGTCAACTTCATCGCCATCGTTTCGTACGGATGCAATAATCCGACTTTCGGTCGTGTCCTGCAAACGAATGGTGCGATTTTTAATGTTTTAATATTTCTCTTGCAGGGTGAAAAAATCTCGACCATCTTAAAGGCCCCCCCCTACCCCCATCAGGCCATTGCAAACCGGTTTTCGTCGGCTGTGTTCTTTGCAGTGTTGAAAGCAATTTACACTCAACATGTTTCTGCGGCACAACTTGCCTATAAGTGCGAAACGACAGAAATACGATGAGCTGCGAAGTGCATGCTGCCACAGTTCATTGTATGTGTGTACACATATGGAAGCGTGCGTCGGAGAAAAAGTTGAAGAATGTTAGACTATTGCGACTCCACGAGCCATCTGATTGCTTGATTTTTTGGTGGGGATAGAGGCTCGCCTCAAACGCTGAGTGTAAATGCACCATGAATGTAGCTAAACAGAATGAACGCTATGGGTCGCAGATAGTCGCAAGTAAGTTTGTAATATTTAAAATGATCGCAAGTGAACGCATTGAAATGTCAAATATGACAATATCATAACCTAAAGTGCACTATATTATTTAAAGAAGAAAATAATAAAATGGAAAATGAAAGAGATTTCGATGAGCATTAAAAATAATTCACCGATTTTTGCGTCTATATCAATTTCGCTTTGATTATTGACACTGATAGAACTGCAAACTCAATCTGGTCATTGTGTTCATGCAGCGTTTACTTGCGGTTTACAGCATTTCATTGCATCTCGTTGCGACATTCTGACATTGCAAACCGACTGCGATTGCATTCATTCTGTACGGCTCTTTAGTACGGATCTATTCTAATTTGTGTATATATTTTTTTTTGTCCTTTACTTTTCCTTTTTACTGTGAATTTAATACATTAGAAATAAGAATTACATTTTTAATTTTTAATTAGAAGCATGAATATATTTATGTTTTATATATTCTCATTTTTCAGTTTACACTATACATTTATTGATATTTTATTAGATGTAAGCATGAATTAGTTTGTATTAAGCATGAATTAATTAGTATTTAGCATGTATTTTAGTTGTTTTGCTTTTGACATATCTTTTTACACGTTACATATTTCATTTAATCTATCTTTGTACACTTTCTTCTTTTGCGATTTTCTATTTCTTTCTTGTATTATTACTTCTATTTGGATGTACAAAATATGTAAGGCGATGTGCCATATGCTCTTGCAGACCTGGCCGAACAATCAATGGGCTTCCTTATTTTATAAGTGAGCATCATTCTGAAATAAATAAATAAATAAAAATGCGAATATTGGCCTTCTCCTTCAAAAGGCCATCAAATGATAGCTACAGCATAGCTAGCCACAGTCTCAATAAGCAGCAAGCCAATCAATAATGACAAATAAATTTTGATCCTGTTTTATTCAAATTTACCGATTTCGGAATCGGTTACGTTGACTTTCCAAACAATTTAAAACAGAGTTTTCAGATTGATGTTTACAGTGGACTACAAATTTTAGCATAAAAAGCTCTAATAGCCACCGGAGATTGGTCGCCAATCGTAAAGCTTTATTGATTGATTTTATATTGGTTGGGACATCTTATATAAAAAGATTCTAATATCTTTGCTACACAGCAGTCAAACCAAAATTAATTGCCTCCAGGGCATGTCAGAGATTATTATGTATATTCTTAATTAAGACTTAATTTTTAGTTTTTATGTTGTTTAATAATATATTTTTAATTTTAATTTATTTTCCTTTTCTTTCTATTATATTATATATATTTTTTTTATAATTATAGTACTCCATCAAAATCAAAAATTAACATTTTCAAAAAAGAGTGTTAAGGTCTTATTATAAAAAGGTAAAATTTTCTATGAAGTAAAGTTACAGTTATCAAAAACGGAGAGTTTGAACCGCTAACAATCAGTAATCGGATTTCTACCAGGGATGTTAATATCGAAAAAAAATATCGATATATCGATATTGAAAAAAATATTAATATCGATATTGAAAAAAATATTAATATCGGCTGATGATATATCGAAGAAAAATATCGATATATCGAATATTTTTTCCAATGAAAAATAAATTCTTATCTCCCTTCCCGCATCAAATTTAACTTTAAAGCCAGAAATACATGTGCATATTTCTGCATACAGCGCGGCAAAACACACGCTTATTCTGCATGCAGCGGAGCGCTGCAACATGTCTCTACTTCTACTTTTGCTGCGCAGCGGCAGTATCGCCACAACTTGAGATTGAAATTTTCAAACACAGAAAAAGAAAAAAGTGGTTTGACAGCAGTGTTGCCAACTGATTTTTTGTTAAGCAAGTAGATTTTTTGCAGCAAAGTAAGTAGAAAAGCAAAATAGGTAAGTAGATAAAGTAATAAGTATTTTTTATTAATTGAATTTTGATACTAATAGGTTATATGTATTGCAGAAAAATAAAATTCACATTATTTATATTGTACACGAAAAGTGTAAACTTTTGTTTTATTAGAAGTAAACTAAAATGTCCCGAAATCCCTTAAAATATACATAAAATGTCTTATGGGTAAAAAACTTAAGACGCGCAGGTACATTCTTTAATGCTAGGAACTCACCTGCGTAGCGCGCTAATATGTGCCGATCAAATTTCAGCGCTAAACGAGGTACAGCCGAGTAGGCACATTAGCGATTTTGTTGTGAACAGAGGCATTGGAGTGAATATTTCGTTTTGAAAAAGTCAAAATATTCGAGGGAAAGGAAGGTTCAGGAAAGAGTGGGTCAATTCCTCCTACGTCCGAATTGGTGGCTGAAATCCGAGCGGAAGCGACACGCTTGCTGGCGACCGGGACTAGCTACGGCAGTTGTGGGGGGGTTCTTGCCCAGATTTCAGACCATAAACCCTTGGCCTGTACAACAAAAAATTTCGTGTCGGCTTACTCCAGGGTGATTTGAAATGGGACTATTTTCCGTGAAAGACCAAGAAGCGGTGGAGTTGCGCGACTTCGCGATTTGTCAGGGCGCTTAGGTAGTATAGCGCCCTGTCTGCCCACCCTACCTCAGCCATGACTGTCCAAAAAACAACTTCCGCCATGGCCCCTTATTGAGGTTCAGGCGGAGGAGCTTAAACGCTCGGGTTCATTTTTCCAAAAAACTAGCCTCGCGACATTTCAACGAGTAATAGCAAGAGAAATTATTGGCTCAAAACGAGCATGAAAAATCATATAATAAAACTAAAAAAAATCTGTAAAATAAAAACCATAACCAAAAAATATAATATAAGAAAAAAAAAACTCACCCCTATTCACATTTCTATTCTTGTTGTGTATTTTTATTTTCTGTTTTATTATTTATTTTATTTTTTTAAATTCCGTCCCGTCAGTCATGTTCTGTCTGTCATTTTTCTATTTATTTGATTATTAATTTATAATTATCTATTATTTTAATTTAATTCATTTTTTTTTTGGTATTTAAAATTTTATTAAATTAATTTACTAGATTAACTAATTTTTATTTTTATTTTTTTTCATTTTTATTTATATTATTTTAATGGGGATTTTTACTACTTATTCATTTTTATTCATATTTTCCTTTTTCATTCATTTATATTTACTTTCTTTCCTCTTTTCCGATAATTTATTATACTTTTTTAGTTTTAATAGAATTAAGTTATTCGGTGGTACACGGCAATTCCGATGGAGTAACGAAACGCGACCCTGATGATTTCTTGCTGGCGACCCTGCCTCGGACTTATTTTTCAAAAACAAAACTTTTCGTTTCGGCTCCAGGCCAGGCAAACTATCGCTTGGTTTTTTTCTCCACCAAACTTTGAATTATTTCGTCGGTTTGGATACACCCGCCGCGCACTACCGAAATCGCCTTTCTTTTTTTTTCTTCTCCCGGGTACCTCGCCGTTCTTTTAATTTGCCCGCACTTCTGAAATTGATTTAACTCGAAAATTTCACGTTTCTAATACTCTTTTTTTTTCGTCTTCCCTTAAAACTTTCTTGTACACGTCATTTTGATCGGGGAAGTTCGCGTTTCAATTTCACTCTTTACACGCCCGTACGCCACATTAAATTCACAATTTCACTGAAATTTCGGTCATGGGGATGATACGGATTAGCGATCTCGGTCACACACAAACGAAGTCGAATCTCATTAAAAGGCGAATTTCAGCAAGGAGAAACAGAGCTGAGTTTAAAAGATGTCGACGATATCTGGGTCTTAACTCGAACTCCTCTCAACACACTACCGAATAACGGCTAAAAATCCTTTTCTCTGCTAAGTTGGTGGCAGTTGTGGGTGCGATCAAAATTCATCGAAATGCTGAATTCTGAACGCACTCACAACCGCCCAGCAGGAAATTTGTGAGTTGTCTAGCGACAACTCAATAATTTATCGGCTTTCGTCGAAGTTTAGCGCGATAATGTCATTTCTAATTCCGCGCCATTCTTCTGCAACTGTAGAAAATAAAACAAGCTAAATTCAAATTGGATTGCGATGAAGTGGCGGTTTTATATTATTTAAGATCTTGTAATTTTGTTTTTCATTCAATAATCCGCACTTCGAATCCATGACAGGTAAACATGAACTATTAAATTCAAGTCTACGTTATCGCGCAATTGCGGGACGCTAAGCCTTTTGATGATTGCACACAGACCGACGGCTATCGTCTAGTATGACGATAGAAGATTAGCGGCGATAATCTACATTAGCGTTGCGTCCCGGAATATGCCAATTTGCGTCCTAATAGACGCAGGTAAGGAAGGCCCTATCATAAAACAGATACTAATAAATTCAGTTACGAGCAGTAGTACGGGCATCAGGTACATATATGTAGATGAAAATCATGCTACCATAAAAAAAATATCTCAGACAAAACTGTGAATGAAGGGATATATTGATTGAGGGTGTGTTTCCATCTCCGCCGTTTAGCGTCGTCGACACGGGTGTCCCGTCACACTTTTGACATTGTCATTTCCATCTGCGGCGAAACGGTCGACGCGACGCTAAAACGTCATCAGTCAATTATTTCTACCTATGAATGGAACGTTGAAAGCTAAAATTAGAGCATTAACACATCGGGAATTTTTAAGGAGACGAAAGTTGCTAAAAATTCTTTTAGTGCGAATGTTTATAAGAAGTAATAGGCGAAGACGCTGGGTTGCGGAATTATTCCAAAGAAGACAGGAACAAGGACACTACGACAATTTAGTACAGGAGATGCGCCAGTTATATTATCCCCCATATCACAACCAATAGTACCCATATCGGATGTACAAACTACATCTACAGAGAACGAATTGTATTTAAAACAACAAGAACAAATTAGACAAACAGTATCAAGCTTCTTATCCAAATAATCAAAAATATAGAACATAACAAATAAGCAAATTCCAATTAACGAATAAATAACTTTATCATTAACTACAAGAACAAATTAGACAAACAGTATCAAACTTCTTTTCCAAATAATTAAAAATATAGAACATAACAAATAAGCAAATTCCAATTAACGAATAAATAACTTTATCATTAACTCTCAGAAAACCATGCTAATCTAAAATCCAAATATGTACCAACTTGCAATATCGCCACAAGTTGATAACCACATCCATTCTCAGTTGATAAAGATATGATATAAATAAAACTTGAAAAGACCAGAAGAGGGTCATTAGTGAAGAAACAGTCTTTAGTTAAATGGTAATCGACCATCAGTAGTGTAACGATAAAGAATAACCTCCATAGAGTAGCTATTAAGCACTCGTTATAAAAATATTAAAACTAATAAATAAACTCATTTAAATATAATAATTCGTTGTGTTTCATTCAAATAAATATATTTTTGAGCTCTTTCGCAAGCTATAACAAAATTGGCGCAGTCGGTAGGATCTAAAATCGTTTAGATCCTTAATAGTGAAACAAACCTAAGTGAAACTTGAAAATTTCCATAAAACAACGAACTTAATAAACCGAAAAACGTAATGACGCGAAATCGTAACAAAGCGATTATAAAAGTGAATTATCTAAAAATCAGTACAGCTCTTTTATATTAAAATTTCGGTATACAAAGTGAGAACCCTTCCATTAACTAAAAATCAGTTAAGTGTGGGACAAAATTTTTCCATTAACTAAAAATCAGTTAAGTGTGGGACAAAATTTTTTCCATTAATTAAAAATCAGTGAAGTATCAGGACAATAAATAACTACAAATTAGTTACAGCTAAAAATCAGTTGAATTGCACCCAGATCATCACAAATTGGTAAAAATATTTTTGTTATTATGGATCAAGCTTTAGATACACCTACATTGATGTCGATATTTAAATCAATACCATGCTTTTCGGGAGACGATAACTACTCAATTGCATCATTTATAAAGACTATTGGACACACCATAGCATTTGCTACACAAGAACAAATTGCACCTTTATCAGCTTTGTTCACAACCAAATTTCGAGGAACTGCATTAGAGATTTTACATAGGAACATTGAAACCAGTTGGGCAGCTACTAGAAGTACACTAATCGAAAATTTTGGTATTAAGGAAACCTTTGAGAAATTAATCTACGATGCTTATTCAGTTAAGGGACAGAACGTAAACGACGTCTATGAACAGTTAACAAAAATATTAAATAAGTTAAATACGAAGACATCATTGTTAACAGAACCATCCTTAGAGAGGACCATACTAAATAATGAGAAGTTAATGTTAGATATTTTAAAAAGTAAGATAGATGATGTTACGGCAACATGGATTGAATTAAGGAATTATAGAACAATTAAGGATACTATGCAAAATTTTGTACTTACGGGAAGAAAGGCATACTTACAAGAATCAGCAAAGGCTTATAAGAATACATATAATCCTAAACATAATCAGAAAAATAACTTCAGGCAACAGGATAAACAGAATAATTTTCAACAAGTTAATCAGCAAAAAAATCATTAGCATTTTTCAGGGAACTTTAAGAATAGGAATCAGCAGCAGCATTTTCAGGGAACTTTCAGAATAGGAATCAGCAGCAGCATTTTCCAGGGAACTTTCAGAATAGGAATCAGCAAAATAATTTTGGTCAGGGGAGAAGTCCATTTTCAGAAAATAGCAGGAATAATTCTCAAAATAGCAGAAAAAATAATAATGTGGTACAACCAATGGAGATAGATAATTTAGTAAATTCACCAGAACAGGTAGACAATTTTCAATCAGTAGCCTCAGACATAAATTACCCATGATAGAGATCACGTTAGGAAAAAACAAAATAAAAGCATTGGTGGACACAGGATCTACAATATCATTAATAGATGGGAAATATGTAAGACAGTTTAAATGGAATCAAATAAATTTAGAAATCAAAACATTAACAGGAATAAAACCTATTAAATATGATGTTAGTACCCCTACACCAAAAGAGTTAGGAGGACAACTTAATACAAGACGGAAGATAATAGATTTCTCGGAACGCTTACAAGATGCAATAATAGGAACGGATGTCCTAGGTGCACTCAAAGCAACGATAGATTACAAAAAAAAAGAAATAAGAATAGGAAATGAAATAATAAGATTTTATGAATCAGATAACAATAAGGAAAGTAACATGACGGAGAAATTAGATATGAAATATGAAGAAGTATATATATTAGAAAGAAATGAAATAGAATTTGAAACAAAATATTTAAATAATGAAGAAAATATCAAATTGAGGAATACGTTAAAAAATTTTAGAGGGATATTTTATGAGGAAGGGGATAAATTAGAGGCAACCATAGACACTCGACATGAAATTAAAACGACAACTGAAGAAGCAATGTACAGTCGAATGTATAGAAATCCTCAGGTATACGATGAAGAAATAAAAAATCAGGTAAAACAATTATTAGAAGATAATATAATAAGACCAAGCAAGTCCCCATATAATGCACCAGTAATAATAGTAACAAAGAAGTTAGACAATTCAAACATACAAAAATATAGAATGGTAATCGATTATAGGAGATTAAACTCAGTAACAGTGGATGATAAATATCCAATACCAAATATAGAATCGATATTAGAAAAATTGGGCAGAAGTCAGTACTTCACAACGCTTGATTTGGCTAAGGGGTTTCACCAAATCAAAATGAACTCAAGAGATATTGCTAAAACAGCCTTTTCAACGTCAACAGGACATTATGAGTATATCCGAATGCCGTTCGGACTCAAATATGCAGCAGCAACATTGCAGCGAATGATTAACAACGTATTAGCGGAGGTAATAAACAAACTATGTGTAGTATATTTAGACGACATCTTAGTTTTCGGCACATCACTTGATGAACACTTGCAAAATTTAAGACAAGTACTAAAACTATTACAAGGAGCAGGGTTAAAACTACAATGTGACAAATGTGAATTTCTAAAGAAAGAAACTAAGTTTTTAGGACACATAATCACAACCGAAGGTATAAAACCAAATATTGAAAAAATAGAAAAGATACAGAATATTAGATTACCAAGCACAAAGAAAGAGATAAAATCATTTTTAGGGTTGACAGGATATTACAGAAAATTTATCAGAGACTATAGTAAGATAGCATCCCCAATGACAAAGTATTTACAAAAGGATCAAAAAATAGACAAGAATAATATTGATTATATAGAAGCTCATAGAATATTGAAAGAAATTTTGACAACAGAACCAGTGTTACGTCATCCAGACTTCAGACAAAAATTCGAAGTAACAACAGATGCAAGTGATTTTGCAATAGGAGCAATTTTATCACAAAATAAACATCCGATAGCATATGCATCAAGGACATTAAACGAACATGAACGAAAATACTGTACGACAGAAAAAGAACTTCTATCAATAATATACGCAGTAAATTATTTTCGACCATATATATATGGAAAACAATTACATTTATATACAGACCATAAACCAATTGAATGGTTATATAAAAAATACAAAGGAAGAGACATTAACCCCAGGATACAAAGATGGATTTTAAAGTTAGAGGAATATGAAATAAACATTAAATATATTAAAGGAAATACAAACATACCGGCAGATTATTTGAGCAGAATTATAAATGAAGAATGTAATATGTTGACAGACAATGAACAGGAAACATTAATAGAAACAAGACATACAGCTATGGAAGATAGTACAGAACTCATACCAATTAAAGAAGACATTGTGAACAAATACAGACAACAGATTATATTAACTAACGGAGACATAGGAAATGCTAAATTTGGTAATATAAGAATTAAAATCACAAGCCAAATGATAAAAAATCAGGAAAACTTAAAATCCTTGTTACAGGATAAACTAGGAAGAAAAATTACAGCCATATACAGTGAATTAAGCGAAAGCGAATATAACAAATTTCAACAAATTTATATACTAATTTTTGATTTAAGACAGGTAAAAACATATAAAGTTACAAAACAGGTATATGAACCAAAAGACGAAAAGGAGCTAGAAGAATTTATAAAGAAACGACATATTAAGGAATCAAATCATTCAGGAATAGAAGAAAATTATCAAACTTTAAAAGAACAAATATATTTTCCATGGTTAAGAATTTTTATAAATAAATATATAAATTTATGCGAGATATGCAATGAAAATAAAATCGATAGACATCCATTCAAAGAAAAAATTCAAGTAGCACAAACTCCTACAGACATTAGACAAATATGTAGTGCAGATATTATAACAACAAACAAATGTTTCCAACTTTTAACAATGATAGATAGATTTTCAAAATTCGCAGCAGTAACTATAGTTAAATCACATTCTGCACCAAAATTACATAAAGGATTATGTCAAATAATGGCATTAGTGGGAAAACCACAAACGCTTATAATGGATCAGGAATTCGATATGATTAGTTTACGAGAATATTTTACAAAGAAAGAAATAACTTTACATTTAACAAAACCAAACACGCATACAGGGAACGCAGATATTGAAAGGTTTCACAGCTCATTACTAGAAAAAATTAGATTAAAAATAAAAATGGGAAATAAATGAACAGTACCCTTGTTATACGAGATATGTGAAGATTATAATAATTTAAAACACTCTACCACAAACAAAACACCGTTAGAAATCGAAAAAGGAGACGTAAATAAGAAAGAAATAATAGAGAGAGTTAAGGAAAACAAAGAGAAAACTATATCAAAATTAAATTCAAATAGAGACAATAGAATTGAGACTAGGACAACGATCCCAATAAAAAATTAGAAAGCAAAGAGATATAAATTAGAACCAAGATATAGAAAAATGAAATATGATAACAATTTACACGCTTTAAAATTAATTAAAAAACCAAAAAAACAAATAATTACAGACAAAGGACTACAAACTAATAATGATGACGATAATAAACCTTGTAGTAGCACAACAATTGACGATAGAACCTCTAAATAGCGAAGCAGGATACGTTGAAATACCAGTACGAACAGTCATGATAGCAACCGAACATAAACTCATATTGCACCAAGTAAATTTAACATTGATAGATGAGTTAAAAACAATACTTAGAGATCAAATATATAAAAATAAATTCCATGACGATCAAATATACAATCTAAATCATGAATTAGACGAGTTAGAAGCTCAATTAGCAACAATGATTTCAATAGAAAGTAGAAAGAAAAGAGGATTATTAAACCCAATAGGAGGGATATATAAATTTATATTTGGAATTATGACAGAAGAAGATAGGGAGGAAATAGAAAAACATTTGCAATATATGGAAGATGGAACTAATAAAGTCATTAAAAATATGAATAAACAAGTAGAAATCAATCAACAATTTCAACAAAAAATCAATAATTTAATAAAGCAAACTAATGAAATAAACAAATTAATCAACAATAAGAAAAATGAAGAAAATTTTCAAATTCAATATCTTAAAATACATATACAAATTCAATCAATCAGCGATCACATAGAAAAGATTCAAGATAATATTTTAGCTACAAGATACAAAATTATGAGCAGAAATATGCTCTATATAGATGAAATAATAAATTATAATATAACTTTTGAAAAGCTTGAATTAATGGAATCATCGATATTAGTAAACACTAACAATAATAAAGAAATAATTTTTGTATTTAAAATACCTACAAACATAGTATCAAAGGTAATATTTAAAATACAGCCAATAGCCAACTCAAATGGAGAACAATTATTGATAGAAAATTTAGAGATCATAAAAACAAATGTTAATTACATATATAATAATGAAAAATATATAAACAATTTAAAACCAAGTAAGCTTTGCATACACACTAAACAAATATGTAAATCAATTAAATATTAACCTTCAGTAATAGAGGTATACCAAGGCATAATTATCGTTAATAAAATAAATACCCATATTAAGAGTACTTGCGATAACAGAAGATGGAATGTAACTTCAAACTATCTAATAAAATTTGAAAATTGTAACGTAAAAATCAATAAAGTAACATTTTTTAACAAATTACCAATATATATAGATAATTATCAATTGCCAGTAGAAATTCCAGAAATGAATAAAATATTAACACTAGAAAATTTACAAGAAATACACTTGGAAAACATAGAGAAATTACAAGAACTGCATTATACAAAAACATTACACACTAGTGTAGGAATAACGGTAACTATAGTAATCATTGTAATAATAATTGTAATATTCCTATACTTTAAAATGAAAAATAAGGATATAAAAATCAGAATAAATAATAGTCGAACTGAGGACAGTTATTTTTCCAAGAAGGGAGGAGTTATGTTATCCCCCATATCACAACCAATAGTACCCATATCGGATGTACAAACTACATCTACAGAGAACGAATTGTATTTAAAACAACAAGAACAAATTAGACAAACAGTATCAAACATCTTTTCCAAATAATCAAAAATATAGAACATAGCAAATAAGCAAATTCCAATTAACGAATAAATAACTTTATCATTAACTACAAGAACAAATTAGACAAACAGTATCAAACTTCTTTTCCAAATAATTAAAAATATAGAACATAACAAATAAGCAAATTCCAATTAACGAATAAATAACTTTATCATTAACTCTCAGAAAACCATGCTAATCTAAAATCCAAATATGTACCAACTTGCAATATCGCCACAAGTTGATAACCACATCCATTCTCAGTTGATAAAGATATGATATAAATAAAACTTGAAAAGACCAGAAGAGGGTCATTAGTGAAGAAACAGTCTTTAGTTAAATGGTTATCGACCATCAGTAGTGTAACGATAAAGAATAACCTCCATAGAGTAGCTATTAAGCACTCGTTATAAAAATATTAAAACTAATAAATAAACTCATTTAAATATAATAATTCGTTGTGTTTCATTCAAATAAATATATTTTTGAGCTCTTTCGCAAGCTATAACGAAATTCGCCTGAATGACAGTAAATAAATTGTCAACCTCGATAATTAGCCGTTCGTCGTTCATTTTTGACTTTTAAATTACTTTATTATTTGTTAATAATTAAGTATTTTTTCCGCCACCATAGGTACGTAGTTTGGATCTAAACCAACCTCTATCGAAGGCACATTAGTATCGGCTCTCGCCGAAAAAGTAGAGGTTGAGTCAACTCCCGACGATTGCATCGGCGCGTCACAGAGCTAGTTTTTTATGTATGTAGAATGTAGTCGGCGACGCAAAACGGCGGAGATGGAAACGCACCCTGAAGGATGGAAAGTCTTCGGAAAATCGCAAAATATTGAAACTAATTGGTTTTTTAAAAACTGGTCTCTCCTCAAAACATAGTGTCTACCATGTGGCCAGCTATAGTGTTAATTTGGGAAAGGTGGGGTGCTAACACGTCTATTAAATTCGTACGCCACCCTTTTTTAAATAGGCCAGGATATGTCACCAAAGGTTTGGGACCTAAACAGGGAAACCCCAAAATAAGAAATTGGTTTCATGTGATTTTTTATGTGGTGGGTGTGTGCATTTCCATAAGCTGCTGTACATATAGCGGTCTAGCCAACAGTTTAGTCGAGTTTTGATCGGGAATCGTCTTTCATGTTGAACTCTTTACTTTGAACGAAACTAAACGATCGGTGTGCGCCCATACAACTAAAGTATCGCACGATTAAAAATCTCTGATTTGGACCGCGGTAATAGTCTTTTTTGTCAAGAAAATCAATTATAATGGGTGCTAAAGACAATAAACAGAGAAAAAGAAAAACTGGAAAGTGGATGTTGGCAAATCTAAAGTAAGTCCTAATTTTTCCGGATAAAAATACTGTTTGTGTTATATTCATTTGATATTTCTGCCTCGACTGAGTACTCCTAATTTATACTAAAAATATTTACAGAAATAACTTGAATTTATTGTGATGTGACTCTTGTACATTACTTTATATTTAAAGGATGTCCCATTTTTATATATTGTATTAGTTTTACTTTCATGGCTTTTTTATCACCTAGAAATTTTTTGTTAGAACTGTGAGTGTAAGCGTGATGATTTATCAACACAGTGGTCGTGGGCTCGAATCCACTAATGACCAGATCCTACGCGTTTTCATTACTGTTTAGCAATATCCATTCCCAATTATTCGCATGACCTCCACCACAATCAAATTATTCTGCCCCAAATGAAAAAATAAAAATATACAATTTTTTCTTCTATCACAGTGCGAAAAAAAGGTGTGTAGAAGATCTTGATAGCAGTCCAAATTGCTAAACATCGATTGTTGAAAATTTTGACACAGAATTCGATACTTCTCTTAGACTTGAAGTGTATATTAGAAGGAAGAAGAATTGTGGGTTCTTCTTGGAAGAAATCAAACGAGCTTGTCAACATTCTTCTATGTTTGGGTGGAGGAAATCAAGAATGGATTTATCAGTAAAATATTGTTAAAACGTGATATGCCAGTTAGCAACAGAAGATGAAAGTTTAAAACGACTAGACGTCAGGATTACCACTTGGACTCTTTAAATTCGAAGTACGTGGAGCGGAAAAATCGAAGTAGATGTGAATTTTTCGAAGTAGATTTTTAGAATTTTGGTGGCCGGGAATTGAACTTTTTGCTGGTCTTTAGAAAAATTTAAAAAGTTCATAAAAATAATATTAATTAGATATTTCTAATATACTACATATAAAAAAAAGTGATATTTAGAAATCAATCATCGGTTTTTTAATTCAAATATAATTTACAACTGAATTTTAAAGTAAAAAAAGTTAAGTGCACGGTAATTGGGTATTTTACCCTATATAGGATCAATATCAATAACAAAACAAAATATTCTATACATGTTCCAAATTGCAGTCTTGCATTAAAAGTTAAAAAAATATATTTTTTGGTTCTTTACGTTTTTTGAATTTTGTCGTATTTAACTTACTAATACTAGTTTAGTCTTTACAATATAATATAATACAAATTTCTTCGGCCTTGTTGAATTATTTATGCATAAATGCATATGAACGGAAATAATAGCAAAATGGTATATAAAATAAATTGAAGGGCTTAGTGTAATAAACGAAGCGATATTTTAAATTTTTAGTATTCACAGAAAAATAATGCTATAAAATCTGTGTATGGCATAGACAGACTTTGTAGCATTATTTTTCTATTAAATTTCCTTACAAAATTATGGTGATACATTTTTTTTAATACTGGAAATTAATTCAAAATTTTTGCGCATGGCTTCGTATTAAACCATATATTACATACAAAATATTATATACATTCAAACATCGATATTATTACACCATTTGCCGGAACTCTCCCAAACTTAAGCTGTTCCATTTGCCGGATCGGAGTCATTGTAACCGGGGCTTAAACACTCGGCTGTTCCTTTTCAAAGCCGAAAACGGTTTGAATTTCCAAAAAAAGAAGTTTGGTATTTATACAGATGAAATGTATTTGCCCTCAATAAATTTAAATTTACTGCTAAATTGCAGCAATTCCTTTGAACTTTGAACTTGCGTTCAGCTGTGGCACTACACACAAATTTGTTGTGTGTGGCAATACACACAAATGTAACATAAATTCTGATAAGTCTTTAAAAGTTAGTTCTTCCACTGCATTTTTTACTTTTCCAAGATTTAAGCCCCGAACACAATGCTCCCGTTCCGTTCCGTTCCGTTCAGCTTTCAAAGTAGACCTTATGGGCTGATCATGTAAATGCACACAATGGTCGTAATGGAACGGATCGAAAAAGTTGACCAAAATTCAACTTTTACGGATCACATAACCTCACTTGTCGTGACGGAACGGAACGGAACGGAACGGGAGCATTGTGTTTGGGGCTTTACCCAAACTGTAACAACATCATCATCGTAGTACTCTAATATTTTTTTTTCACCGATCAAAAGTCGCCATTGCATGTTTAAAATTTCTGGATTAACGGCACTAAACGGAAATTCTTTAAGCAACGGCAAGACCGAAGGCATATTTCCGGATACAGTAAAACCTGTCTAAAACGGAATGCTGTGGTACCCAACTTTTTGTTCTGTTATAGCAGGTTTCCATTTTATACAGTTTTGTTCAGTAAAATTCTTGATTTGAAAATACAGTACATATACAAAGTAATTTAAAAATAATGAACAAACAAAAAATAAAAAATCTGCCAATGCTCTGGGCAAAACTTTATTATTTTTCGGGTCAAAGTTCGGGAGCGGTCAAAGTCGGAGTATATCATGAGTTGCTTCGAGATTATTAGATTTCTTGGAAAATTAATTTTGTTCTTAAAATAAAAATATTTAGAATAGAGATTTTTAGCCGATTGAACATTGGAAAAGCCCGTGTACACTATTCGAATATCGGTATATTATGTACACTAAAAGCCCATAGAAGTAAAAACGAATTTGTTGCCTTATCAGAATTAAGAGATATGACGAATTGTTAAAACGTATACAAACCCATTACTTCCACTTGGGGTTTGAATTTCGAAAAAATTGTGAAACAGATTTTTAGACGATTTCATAAGAAGCAACTTGATATCTCATGAGACACGAGGGATTGTGAAAAATTTGTGAAAACGTAAGCAAACCCTTCACACCTCCTTGGTTCTGGAAATTCGTAAAATCGTCAATTGGTTGGCCGTAATAATCAATTTTATATCTCATCAGAACTAAGGGATGTCAGATATTGTGAAAACATATACAAACCCTTGGGGGTTGAATATCGAAAAATTGAGAGATGGGTTTGTAGGCGCCCCCTTGAAAAATTTTGCTTTCATCAAACTTCATTTGTCAACCTTTATATAGAAACCAAATTTTATTTGTCTAGTATAATTGGTTTGTGAGATATCGTAATCTAAAGTTTTTCACCCCCCCACTCCCGTACGCTACTGCCCCCACTCAAAAATTTGTTTTCGATCTATTCTCCTAGTATACCTACAGATATTCATTAAGTTTCAATTTTGTGACATTGACCGTTTAGGAGATATGGAATTTAGAATGTGTCGATCTCGCCTTTTTTGCAATCGGACGCATTATTATTCCCCCCACTCCCAAACACCTTCACCTATATCGGCAATTTTTTTGCTAATGGGTCCACTACCAAAGCTTTATATAAATTCCAAATTTCAGCCTCCTAGCATAAGCGGTTGCTGAGATCTAGAAACCAAAATTTTCCGTCTAAAACACTTGCCCCTCCTTCCCCCTCACACCCCCACCCCAACAAATTTGGTCACTTAAGGGGGCCTACCCACTTTACCCACGAAAAAAAATTCAACTAAATAGCTCAAAGGGTTTGGGTGCTACGAGCCTTCAAACAATTTTGCGTACACCGGTAGACGTACGGCGTACGGCGGACAGACGGACTGAACATTTTTTTTGCTTTTTTCGTGTCTACTCGTTATGTATGAAACGAAAAAAAAAAATTTTGAGGGCAGCAAATTTTTTTTTTTTAAAAATCGATAACAATACTGTATTATTGAAATAATAAAGTAAAATATATACAGTTCAAATAAAGGGTGTTACAATAACGCGTTCCGAAGTTCAATCAAAATTGAAAACAAGTGGATGATGGAGTTAATGAAAATTTTATAAAAAACATACTGCTGCAAGCCAATCGTATAATACTCTAGATGAATACTGAACTCCGATTTATATTGTAGTTGGGGATAAAGTAGAATTACGTGTGTGCATGTTGTATGTCCTTTATTAAGGACTGCCATTAAATTGCTCCCCAAACCTAAAAGACAATATTCAGTGTTTAATTTCATATCTTAAACTGGGTAAGTCATCGAACAAAAATGTCCTTTTTGAAGGACTTTCACATGGGAGGTGCAGGAAGGACTCACTCGATTTCTTATATATTTATCCTTTTCCTTGGAACAATTTAAAAATGAACGTGTACAAAATTTCAAATTCGTAGCTTGAAGCATTCAAAAGTAATCGAAAAATATTGTTGAACACGTGTCTTAAGGACATTTTGTATGGCAGCTACCAGAAGGAGTAAAAGGATTTAGCTGATTAGCAAACTCGAACTTTGTTTTTACTCAAAACTAATTTATACAAAATTTCCAATTCATAGCTAAAAGATTACTTGAGTTATAGTAAGTTCCGTAAATTAAGTGAAGATGTTCTGACAGGATATTTGTATGGCAGCTACACGAAGGACTAATAGAATTTTCTTCATAATCATACATTTAGCTCCAACTATTGAAAAAATAACACATACAAAATTTCAAAGACGTAGCTTAAACCCTTCTGAAGTTATCGGTCAATATTCTTGAACACGTGTTTTAAGGACATTTTGTATGGCAACTACCCGAAGGAGTAGGACGATTTTGCCCGTTAACGAACTTAGCCTTACAAATTCAACGAAACATCCAGATTCAAAATTTCATGATCCTAGGTGAAGGCGTTCTTGAGTTATCGTGCTAACGGACAGGCGGACGGACGGACGGACGGACGTCAGGCGGATTTGAGGTTTTTGGGCACAAATAAACAAAAAATAATATATAACTTTTTTTCGTCCGAGGCTTGGTTCTATGCGTTACAAACTTTTGGGCTGGATTAAACTTATAATACTCTATATGATTTCATCTAGAGTATAAAAATATTATTTGGTCCATGGCAATTAGGTATGAGAAAGAATATCACTCAAATGCCTGCCACGGCTCCTATGGCACACCTCGACCCGTTTGTCCAAATTTTTGATGACATCAAGGCATAATTGCTCCTTAATTAGACCAATAGATCCTTCAGTTGTTGAATGCTGTTAAGTTTATTGGGGTAAACCTTGCTTTTGAGGTAACCCCCAAAGAAAGAAGTGCAACGGAGTCAAATCGCACAATCTCGGTGGCCAATTGATTTCGCTGTTTCGGGAGATTATTCGCCCGGGGAACTTCAGCTGTGTGGCTCATCGCACCATCTTGCTGGAACCACATGTCGTCGATGTCATAATCATACAATATTGGCCACAAGAAGTCGGTGATCATGGCACGGTACCGTTCCTCGTTCACTCTGACAGAGTTGCCAGCTGCATTTTCGAAGAAAAACGGACCAATCACTCCACCAGCGCAAAATGACACCACACAGTGAGATTTTGTGGAAGCATTTGCTTTTCAAAGAGTGCCCCTGAATTCTCATCAGCCCATATTCTGAAACTCTACTTGTTTACGTATCCACTGAGATGGAAATAAGCATCATCAGAAAATGGGTTTTGGTCGCAAATCCATTTGGAAACTTGGTTTTGCCTTTTCTTTTTGCACCTTATCAACAATTTTGCAAAGACTGAACTACCAAAATTTCAAAACAGGTATCAAAAATTATTTTACGAGTTATTGTAACACTCTTTAATTCCATAATAAATTAAAAGCATTTTTCCGTCTTTCACTTACAATCAGTCATACTCATATAATACATCATATCCACTCATTTCATATTTCAACTGTTTTCCGTTTTGCGAAAAATTTCGTTCCGCGAATCACGTTCCGTTTCCGCGTTAGACAGATTTCCGGTTTATACAGGGTGTTTTGCATTGGAAAATGCTCCATTCCTAGTATTTTTTTCCGTTATGGCAGGTTTCCGTTTTATAGAGGGTCCGTTTTAGACAGGTTTTACTATATTATCTCTTTAATATATAAATACTTTAATAAACTAATTTTGTTGCCATCAAACTTAAAACGTTTCTTGATTTCTTTACAAAGCCTTATACATATGTATAAAATTGCACCAATATTTTTTTTAAGTCAATAATATCAGTAGCGTTGAGCTGGCTTTGTAAGTTAACAAACTCTTCAAATTTTATGAAAGATGATTGGATAACATCTCAACATCACAGTCAAGTAATTCGGTGCTGCCGGATGCTGGTTACCGGTGCATGCCGTTCCGGCTGGTTGTATGTGCCTTGTTCCTTCAAAGTCCATTCTATAAATAATTAGCTTAATGGCAGGGTGTAGTGAATTTCTGTACCGATATCAGTTCTACCATTGATGTAAGTGGTTGGACGTTGGAATATTGAATAATAATAAAGATGAAGTAGAAAATATAAAAGTGAAGTAGAAATCGTTTACTTCGCACTAGAAATTATTTTCCGAAAAATCGAAGTAGATCTACTTCGATTGAAGTAGAGTGGCAACGCTGCTAGACGTTAATACTGCTGCTGTATTGGGATCGATGAGTACTGGCTGTGGTTACTTACAACTACAGGAGTTCAGCTCTATTTTTGACATGCATTGCATGTCCTCTGGAAAATACCATTCTGTTGAAACAGGAGTTGCTATAAATTTTAAAGAACTAGCTGTTCAAAGTATGAAAGAAGCAGCTAAAAAAGAAGCAGAGTTAGCTAGAAAAAGGGGTGATGTAGATGATGTTACGGTCTTCCTTTCATCACTGTGATTACAGATGCCTATTGGAGCAAACGATCATAGGAAAAAAATTATAATGCATTATCCGGAGCTGGTGTTATTATTGGCATGCATATAGGAAAGGTTTTATGGATGGAAGTAAAAAATAAATACTGTGCAACATGTATGCGCTGCAAAAGCGAAGAGGATAAACCTAAAAACCATAACAAAATTTTCATGGACCTTCTACACAAATGGAAAGTGATATTATTACTAATGGCTTTAAAAGGAGCATAGAAATGTATGGACTGCGGTTTTTAAGGCTTGTCGCCGATGGTGATATTAGTATGTATCCGAAAATTTTGAAAGTCAAGCCATATGGTTCAAAAGTTGTAGAAAAAGTTGAATGCGTCAACCATTTACCACGCAACTTCCGTTCGAAAATTCTATTTATTTCGAAAAACCGTACAACAGGCTTAATGTAAACGTATTTGCAGAGATATTTACACAGCAATAAAATATAGAAAAGAAACTATTTCTGAGCCCTCCGCTTGTATTATTGCTATAGAAAAGACATCGAAAACATAGTTGATCATGTATTCGGCAATCATAATAAGTGTTCTGACTATATTAAGGAAAAATGCAAGGCTGATGTTACAAATTATGTATCTGCAATGAAAGAGGATGGGATATTTTTTAATATTATGGAGGCCATTCGACGACTAAAGTATAATTCAAAGAGCCTTTATTTTCGATACACGAATAATCCAGATGAGAATTTTAACTCCATTATTGCGAAATTAGTTGGTGGAAAACGAATTAACTATTCTTTAAAACATAGTTACGATAATCGATGCGCAGCTGCTGTTGTTCAGTTTAATACTAAAAGATCCTCTTCAGAATATCACAAATTCATGTATGATAGTTGCAATGCCAAACGTATAACAACATTGGAAGCAAATAGAATAAAAAAAAATATGAGAAAACGACTACATAGAAACCAGAAGACATTAGTTACCAGAAGACGGACATTGGTAAAAAAATATAATGAAAAGGGTTTAAACGAATATGGTTCGCATTGTAATAAGCCCGATTTAACTATCGAGCAATTTGAAAAAGAAAAGACAGGACTTTTAGAAAAACTGCAGTACAATCAAAAAAGAGGACGTGAAATAGAACTACAAACCAGAGGGCAATCCAAAAATTTGAAATGGCGCTAGTACCGTTCGTCATGAATAACGGCGTCAAATTTTGGAGTTATTTGTAAGGCAAAGAAATATGCTGGACATGTAAAGAGGTTGGTTTATAGAACTGATCTTGCAACACCTTCATTAGTATATGGTACAATACATGAGGAAATTGCTTTAAAACAACTATGTAAAGAAATAAATAAGGAAATACATCCATGCGGTTTATTTATTGACAAGAATGTTATGTGCTTAGGAGCTTCCCCTGATGGCATCCTAGACAACAATACTATTGTTGAAATTAAATGTCCTTCATCAATCGCTAATTGTGATCCAGTTAAATCCATTTTGTCTGGAAAACTTAAATATATGGACATCGATAAAACAAATTCAACGGTTATCGGATTAAAAAGGAATCATAATTACTATTATCAAGTGCAGGGTCAACTTCATATAACAGGAAGAAAAGAATGTATTTTTGCAATTTGGTCATCTTCAAACTTTCCTACATACAAGGAAACTATATATCGAGACGATCGCTTTTGGAAAGACAAAATGGAAACAACACTAATTACATTTTATGAATCCTGGATTATTCCAGAGCTAATAGATCCGCGAATACCCCGTGGAATGGATGCACGTAAAGTTGTTAGCAACAGTTTTAAAGATCTTTACTTGCATAAAAATCAAAGGTAGATATTATTTATTTATTTTATTATTAATTAAATGTATATTTCTCTTTATGTAGTAATAAAGAAGAGAGTATGAAAGGGAAATGAAAGCTACCGTCATACGAAGTCGTCTATTGCGAAATTTAATAATAATATTATATAAGACTGTAATAACAACTTTAATAAATTTAAATGGGACGTCGCGGTAATTGTAGAAGTGCCAATAGATGGCGTTATTGGCAGAAGGGTGAAACCAACAGCGGCGTAAGAAGAAGAAGAAAAAGAGAGAAAAAGAAACAAGTGACACAAGAAAAAGATACGACAAAAGAAGCGCGCGCGTGTTTTGATAAAATCATAATAAATATATATAATCCCATTGCTAAACAGTCATTATTTAATTTCAAAACTACATCTCAGGTGTGGGGTATATCTCAACAATACCCTTTCGGCAAAATATACAATAGTAAACGAAATACGCGTAAAAGTGTGTAATCACTTTTGGTGCTGGACAAAATGGCGTCGCGCTTAACAAAAGGCCAACTTGTCGAAGCCCTTGAAGCGGCGGGAGTGGATGCTCCACCTGCTGCCAGTGTATCGCAATTGCGTATGTTATATACATCATTAAGCCTGCCTACTGCCGCAATGGATAATGAAATTGCTGTACTTGCTGCCTCTGAAGTCCCTGCTGCCTCTGATGTCCCTGCTGCCTCCAGTTCCGTCCATGGTGAAATCGACACTCAAGCCGTTTATTCGGTCACTGCTGTCCATCCCGATCGCCCATCGAGTGCGAGTACTAACACAGATGTCGAGAACGAGGCCTTAGACCTTATGCTAAGCAATCTAAGGAAGAAAAAAGAATTGCTGGAGTTGCAAAAACACATTCGACGCCTAGAATTGGGCGTTTCTGCGGCCAAAATACCCTCTGCTGAACGAATGGAGTTCAAGGATGTCGAGCACCTAGTTACTGAGTTCAGTGGTGACGACTGCCGAGACGTCGAGACATTCTTTGGCGATCTAGATGCCTTATTCGAAGAAGGCGATTATTGAGACGCTTACTTGCGGGCACTGCGCGAGCGTATCTTCGCTCATCTGCGGCTCCGTCTTATAATACGTTGCGGTTGGAGCTGAGACAGGAATTTAGCCGTCGGTTCACGGTACAAGAGGTGTACCAACAGTTACAGAGTCGGACGTGGAACCGCAAAGGTGAAACCTACCAGAGGTATATCATAGAAATGCAGGCAATTGCTAAGCGGGCACCGGTGAGCGAAATTGAGCTGATTAACTTTGTTGTGGACGGGCTCCGCTTACGGGATGCAGAGACGTATCTGCTGTTGAGCGCTCAGTCCATTCGACATTTGAAAAGTCTCATGGACATACATGAAAGACGTTAAGTCACCCGGAGTCAGTTCAACAGGCAGTCCCTGTTCGTAAAGACAATTTTGCTGTACCAAAACGAATTCCTTCATATGTAACTGCTGTCCGAGGACCTGCTAAACCTGCTGTCGGTGAACAAGGGGAAGTCAACATCAGGTGTTTCAACTGTTCAAGGTTGGGACACTATCAATCGCACTGCCCGTACGAAAAGAGACCACCAGAGAGCTGTTTCAAATGCTGGAAAACAGGACATCGTCATACCGAATGTCCAAATTCGAGGAAAACCACGGAAGCTACTGCCCCGACGACCACCACTCGGGTACCTACCCGATCTGCTGCCCCAACTGCTGTCAAGTATGTGTCAGCTGCTGTAACAATGAAGTCGCCTGCTGTCCCTTCAGTCTTGCTAGACTCGGATGATGACGAAGACCCTGCAGACCCCAATGCTGCAATCGATATAATAAATAAGGTGAGTGTTGTATATGTTATTAGTCAACAAGAACGCTCCGAGTCAATTGAATATGTGTCTCTCTTTGATACCGGCAGCCCCGTTAGTTTAGTTAGACGGTCGGCAGTCCCCTTTCCTGTGCCTGATAAACTAATGAATTCCGGATATTTGGGCCTAGGAAGCATCCAATTGAAAACTCATGGTAAGCTCAGTTGTCTCCTAAAATTCCGCAATGCATGTAAAATAATAACACTTTTTGTAATGCCAGATGAAACCATGATGATGCCTCTGATCCTGGGACGCGACTTTTTGTCTAGTTTTGATATTTATTTGTCTACTGTTTTGAATAAAAGAAATTGTTTTAGTTCGAAACCTCACGAGTTATCAATTGAAAAACAGTTGCATTTATGCGCCGCAGACACTCTCAGGCGAAGTGAGGTTACCAACATTGCGTTGAATCAAACCACTAACAACTGTTGTGCCGAATCAGCCACATGCAGTCCCCAGTCAATTCTGAATTTATGTCCGACATACGCCTCTGAGACTATTGATATAAACCCGTATTTAAGTAAGAGATGCAGTGTTAGCTTAAAAAAATAATTGAAGATAATTACCTAAGTCCGAAGCATTTGGTGCAGAAATCCCATGAGTATGAGATGAAGATGCACCTGACCAGCGAAGCCCCATTTCATTGTGCCCCTCGCCGACTTGCTTACAGTGAACGCTTGCAAGTGCAAAAAATTACTGAAGACCTGCTGTCCCAGGGAATTCTAAGACCTAGTAATTCTCCATACGCTTCAGCCATTGTATTGGTAAAAAAAAATGGCGAATTAAGGATGTGCGTGGATTATAGAGCTCTTAATAAGCTAACGATTCGCGACAATTATCCACTGCCGCTGATAGAAGACTACATTGATTATCTGGAAGGAAAGCGTTACTTCACGACGCTGGATTTGCGAAATGGGTTTCATCAGGTCAAGATGTCCCCTGAATCCATTAAATACACGGCTATTGTCACGCCACTTGGTCAGTACGAATATGTGCGAATGCCGTTTGGACTTAAGAATGCCCCCGCCGTCTTTCAACGGTTTATTTGCGAAATTTTTAGAGATATGCTAGATGCGAGAGCCATTATTATTTATATGGATGATATACTGATAGCAACCGCTTCTTATGACGAACATTTGAAATTAGTTGGTGAAGTCTTGAGGAGGGCAACGGAAAAATGTCTAGAACTTAAGTTGAGTAAATGTCGATTTGGGTATGAAAGGATCGAATACTTAGGATATTCTGTCAGCGCTTCGGGAATACGTCCGGGAAGTTCACATGTACAAGCTGTAAAACAATATCCAGTACCTGAGAATTTACGAGAGCTAAAAGCTTGTCTGGGATTGTTTTCATATTTCCGTAGGTTTATATACTCATTTTCAAAAATAGCAAGACCTTTACTGAATCTGACACGTGAGGGTGTACCCTATAAGTTTGATGATGAATGCACTGCTGCCTTTGAAGAACTAAGAGACAAGTTAGCCTCTAGTCCCCTTCTAGCAATATACAATCCAGTGAAAGAAACAGAATTACACTGTGATGCGAGCGCAGCGGGCTATGGGGCCGTTCTGATGCAAAGACAAGACGATGGAAAGTTTCATCCAGTCCTTTTCTTTTCCAAAGCCACAACCCCAGCTGAATCCAGATACCATAGCTTCGAACTTGAAACCTTAGCAATAATTTATGCGTTGAGACGTTTTCGTGAGTACCTCGAATGTATCCCATTCAAAATCGTTACTGATTGCAATTCTCTCACACAAACATTAAGTAAGAAGCAGGTCAACCCGCGAATCTCTAGGTGGGCTCTTGAGTTGGAGAATTACAATTATACCATACAGCATCGAGCAGGTGTGTCCATGGGACACGTCGATGCTCTAAGCTGATGTCATCCAGATGGGTTCACCCTAGAGAAAGAAATCACTGATGAAGTTCGTCCTGAATTTATGAATAAAACTGTCGAAGCTGGTCAAAACACTGCTGTTACCGATATCCAATGTCAAGAATCACAAAACTGATGTTAATTTTCTGCCGTCCCCGGATGTCAACCAAAATGCTGTCGTTATAAGTAACATTCACGACACTGATGTTGATGCAAATGATAGTAATCTCCTGCAATTGATGAACACCGCCAACGCTGCTCCCCCTGATGCACCTTTTACAACTACTGTCATTGCTAGTCCAAACAGTCAACTTGCTTCTGTTGATAGCAATGAATTGGACCTTTTGATTCAGGTTACCCAGAATCGAGATGACAAAATACGTTCATTAGGTGAAATGTTGTGTCTTGGTCCAATAACCAAGTACGAATTGGTTGACGGATTAGTGTCACGAACGGATAGTTCCGGAAGACCACGATTATATGTCCCCTCTGAGATGGAAGAAAATATTATTAGATTGACTCATGAGAAAATAGCTCACTTAGGGATAGACAAAACCTGTGATCAAATAAAAAAACGACTGGTTTCCTAACATAAGAGGGAAGGTTGACCGGTTTATCAAAAATTGCATCAAGTGTATAATGTATTCTGCACCCTCTCGATCAAATGAACGTAATCTCTTCAACATACCCAAGGAACCAGTCCCTTTTGACACAGTTCATCTGGATCATTTCGGTCCACTTCCTGCTATAAATTCGAAGCGAAAGCATATACTGCTTGTTGTAGATGGATTTACGAAATTTACCAAATTATATCCTGTTAATTCCACTAGTACGCGAGAGGTTATCTGCTGTCTTGAGAAATACTCTAGCTATTATAGTCGACCCCGTCGTATAATAACAGATAGAGGAACCTGTTTCACGTCTGCCGACTTTAGCAACTACTTGACAAAAACAAACGTGTCACACGTGAAAGTTGCTGTAGCGTCCCCACAAGCTAACGGACAGGTGGAAAGGGTAAATCGGGTAATAAAGGGGATGCTTAGTAAACTAAGCGAACCTATAAATCACGCTGACTGGTCCCATGTGTTATCCAAAGCCGAATATGGCCTTAATAATACTGTCCACAGCACTACCAAACAGACCCCAAGTAAACTATTATTTGGAGTAGAACAGCGAGGAGAGATAATAGATGAACTCACTGAATATTAAAGCGAAAAGTTTGGCGAAGACACAAGACGAGATGTTGACGAAACCCGGGCACAAGCCTCCCTTGCGATAAAGAAAACACAGAGCCATAACCTTCAATACTTTCAAAAGCATCATGCACCTGCTGTAATTTTTAAAAAAGGTGATTACGTAGTTATTAAAAACATTGACACAACTATTGGAACCAATAAAAAGTTTACCCCTACATCATTCATAAAATCCTACCTAACGACAGATATGTTATTCGTGACATCGAAAATTGCCAACTTACTCAACTTCCCTACGACGGAATAGTGGATTCGTCAAGAATTCGAATGTGAAGGGTACGGGACAGAGAGTTTGCCGATCCTATAAGTCACGAAAGCGTTGTTGACTGATAACATTAGCAATATTTAATCCTGGCACAATTCACAATGAATATATTTTGAAGACTCGCATTTTTGCCTTAAAGTCTAAATAGTAATGTATTGAATTAAGAGGACTTAATCCTCACACATGAATTAACAATTTATACTAGAAGTAAATGTAAACGCAGCTGATGATTTCACTAGAAGCCTGAAGATGAGTTGTACAAAGACTTTTGTCGCGGACGACAAAGGGTCAGGTCGGCTGAGTTCTAATAACAACTTTAATAAATTTAAATGTAACGTCGCGGTAGTTGTAGAAGTGCCAATAGATGGCGTTATTGGCAGAAGGGTGAAACCAACAGCGGCGTAAGAAGAAGAAGAAAAAGAGAAAAAAAGAAACAAGTGACACAAGAAAAAGATACGACAAAAGAAGCGCGCGCGTGTTTTGATAAATTCATAATGAATATATATAATCCCATTGCTAAACAGTCATTATTTAATTTCAAAACTACAAGACATATTTTTAAGATCACTGTTAGGATTAAGTTTGGTTAAGATTTTATGCAATAAATACCACACCATTTCTGAGACACTCGGCACAGAAATTAATGTCGCATGCTTTTTGAAAATTCTTTATAAATATATTTAAAAAAACCCAGCTTTGTTTATTTTCGCCTTACTTCCTATCAAGAAAGCAAAAAATGAATAGCCTAATACTATGTTCAGACTACGAGATTGACGAGTTTAAATCGAGTTAAATGCGCTGAAAACACTTCCCGGACGCGTTTACGAAAACACGTAGCTACTACGCATTTAACCGAAAACATGTACTGCGACCCTCGTGGAAATCGAAGTAAACTTTGGAAGAAACCATTTAATGCTGCAGAAACTCAATTTTGTGCTTGTGCGACGACTGCATTAGCTAATAAATTCCATTTTCATTATTGCTATACAAACTAATTTGTTTCAAACAATTTAGAAAGCATAAATTTGCTAATGAAACCCAGCTGAATATCTACTTGTCAAAACAAATCACATCAAGCTATCATTTATCAAAATAAAACGAGTTGCCTAGTCTGAACACTACTTTTTTAAGATGTTAAATTTACGTACTTAAATGCGTTTAAAATGCATAGTCTGTACAGGGTAAAATAATTAAACTGTAAGAAATTTTTATCGCCAGTACTTATTTCGACTTTGCTTGCGAATTTTAATTCTGTTTAGAGATATCTTGCTTTCGGTCTCATGTCCGTATCTGAATCTCAAGCCTAGTCTGCCCAACCGTTCTCCAAAATCTTCGTTTGAGATAATCGTCTAGCAAGAATATTCCCAAGACACGTTGAAAATGAAAGTCTGTGTTGTGACTGCAATATCCCCTGGATATTACAGTCAGAAGAATGGACCGAGAAGGTACGGAGAAATTGTTTAGTTTGATCTGAAAATTGGTTCCGGCATTCGTGAGAATGCCGCACCAGTGGCGGATCCAGACGGGGGCGGCCGCCCCCTCCGCCCCCCCCCCCTGTATCCGCCAATGTGCCGCACTGGGAACCATTGGCGGATTCAGGGGGGGCGGAGGGGGCGGCCGCTCCCCCCAAGAGCAATTCCGAATTTTCTAAACATACATACCTACTTCAACCGTTCTCCGATTTTTTATACTCCACTGCAATGTGGACTGTAATTGGCATTTACTGTAGTTCTGCGGTGCAATGCAAAGCACAGAACAAAACCATGATGGTGGATTTACCGTACACTCAACGTTTAAGGCGCGCCTCTATCACCACCATAAAATCAACCAATCAGATGGCTCGTGCAGTCGCAAGAGTCTAACATTCTTTCAACTTTTTCTCCGACGCACGCTTCCATATGTGTACACACATCCAATGAACTGTGGTACCATACAATTCGCAGCTCATCGTATTTCTGTCGTTTCGCACTTATAGGCAAGTTGCGCCGCAAAGGCATGTTGAGTGTAAATTGCTTTCAACACAGCAAAGAACACAGCCGACGAAAACCGGTTTGCAATGCTCTGATGGGAGTAGAGGCGAGCCTCAAGGGTGAGTGTAAAGGCACCATGATAAAAAGACTACAAGACAACATATTGCGTAGGGAATAGGGTCATTCCATCAAGACCCGCCAAGAATGACGAAATTTGCGAACTTATCATCTCCGATTCTTTTGAAAATTTCTGTACTTTAAGAATTAGTGAAAAAAATAATTGAAATTCAATTTTTAGTTTCTATCTCTTTTTTTTTGTTAGTTGTAGTATGTTAAAGTTTTCGCAAAAATGGTGTCCGAGTCCCCTTTGAAAATGAATATCTTTGGTAATTTTTATCCTGGAATGTCGCAATAAAAATTATTCTTGAAATTTTTTTCAAGGATTATGATTTTGTCCTTTATCCCTGAATATCTCAAAACGGGTTTTTTTTTTTATTTTTTTATATTTTTTAGGCTATACTGTTTATCAAAACATACCAAAAAATTAACTCTGGATCTCAATGGGATCCGGGTCAAAAAAATCGAAGAACAGTATAGTGGTTCTCAATTAATTTAGAGAAAAAGGGTCATTTAATCAAGAATCGCCAAAAGTGTGACCTTAGCATCGCCGATTCTTTTGAAAATTTGTGTACTCGAAGAATTGGTGAAAAAAAAATATGATTTCAAGTTTTTGTTTCTATCTCATTTTTTTGTTAGTTACAGTATGTTAAAGATTTTCCAAAAAAGATGTCCGAGTCCTCTTTGAAAATTCATATCTCTGGTAATTTTTATCCTTGAATAATAAAGTAGGGCTTATTTTAAAGATTGTTGTTGTTTTTATTATTTAAAAAATGAGATAGAAACAAAAACTTGAATTTCAATTCATTTTTTCACTAGTTCTTCAAGTACAAACATTTTCAAAAGAATCGGAAATGGTAAGGTCACAACTTTGGCGATTCATGATGGAATGACCCATAATAAGATGAAAACAATATGATCCCGTTTTTGCTAAGTGCAGTCTATGTAGCTAAATTCACACAGAACTTGATCAAACAAAATAGCCAAATCAAAATAATTTCCGCCCCTCCCCAACAGCAAAGTCTGGATCCGCCACTGCTGGGAACCGAAGAAAGGTATAAGCGCCTCCAGAAGAGACGCAAATTACCTTTTTAGATTTCGCTGGAAAGAGAACACTTTAATTTGGTGATACTTACCGACTTCAGTTTAAAAAGATATTCGACAGTTTGTTTTTTAAAAATGGTTTATTCTCTCGTCGCTCGGTGTTCTGACAGAGACTTCGGTCGTTTACAAAAATATACTAGACTTTAATAATAACAAACTAAAAACTTATACACTAAAAAAGTGCCGACTGACACGGAATTGAGTATCGTGTTCCACTTTAGGAAAATAGTCAATTCTGTGTCACTCGGTTAACTTTGTTTTGGAATTCAATCCAAACATTAACTGGGTCGCAATTTGCGTAACGGAATTGAGAGCTCTAGCCGAACAGTCGACTGTTCGGCTAGTTGCAATTTCGCTTCCGTAATGCATGCCGGCGCTAAGACCTGAGACGGAACTCCGAAATTTACTTATGATTAATTAAACGCTGTTTACAACTTGCTAGCTATGTGGTTGCTTTCGTTCTGTTTATAAAATTACAAGCAGACCTGCCAGTAATCGTTGCTCGAGAGTAAATCCAAACATGGAATTTAGGTACCGGTAGGGTGCTGGGCACAATATCTGCAATGTTCTAGTAAATGGATGTATCGGGTTTTTCGATTATTTATTATAGAAGAAATTTGACTTTAAGTCTAAACTCCTATGTGCAAGTAGACACGTCAGTATCATAGTCGAGATGGCTCAGAAGCTGCATACATATGTATGAGTTACGATTAACATTTTGGAAGTAATAGATAAAAATACATATCGCATAAAAATTAAATAAAAATCAGTGCATGTGCATGTTGATCTACACTACTAGCTTGAACTGAAAGAATTTAATAATGGTTTTTATGTTTTATTTAAATTTAAATTTAAAATTTATTAAATTTATTATAATAAATGTTTAAAATGGCCACCTTCATTTTGAATGCACGCTAAAGCTAGTTTGGATAGTGTTCTCTTGGTATTCATATTCCCCAACTGCTGCCTTATTTCTATTGCTGCCGCATCGATCCTGGTATTTAGATCTTCCAATTTTACTACTGCCGTTGCGTAGACAAGGTCCTTCATCCGTCCTCATACAAAGAAATCCATAATAGTAAGATCAGGAGATCTTGCAGGCCAGTGTATCGGTCCATTTCTACCGATCCAGCGATTGCTATAATTGGAATTTCGCCAATCTGTGATCTGTCGGCCGTAATGAGCTGGAGCACCATCGTGTTGGTAAAACATGGAAGCCAATCGTACCAGTGGAATATCATCCAACAAGTCCTGTAGATCATTTGATCAAAAATGTAAGTAATTGGAGCTATTTAGAGTACGCGGAAGCCTAATAAGTCCAAGTAAATCGTCACCAATCACACCTGCCCATAAATTGACGCTGAATCTGTACTGAAATGATGCCGCTCTTCTTGTGTGTGGATTTCTCTGAGCCCACGTATGTAGGTTGTGGAAGTTTGTGATACCGTCTCTGGTAAATTGGGACTCATCCGTCCACAGAATATTGTTGAAAAAATTATAGTCATCTATTTGTCGTTCAAGGAGTCAATTGCAAAACTCCATCCGTTTGGGGAAATCAATTAATTTCCGTTTACTAAATAGTAAATAATCGTTAAGTTTCTTTTTTTTTTAAAAAAAAGAAACAATTCATAAGAAAAAAAATTTTATTAATCGCAAATTTTTAATAACGCGGCTATCACTATTTTGAACAACTTAAACTGAAAACTTTTGCTCAAAACATTTAAATAAAGTTAATGTGAAAATATATATAAATTCCGAAAAAAAAGCTTGAAAAATATATGTTAAGGATACAATTTAAAAAAAAATTAATGATTATGCATGTAGTTTAAAAATAAATTGGATAAGAGTAGTGTGGATATACCGATTCTAAACCAACGGAGGAGATGGAGGAGCTTTTATACGGATGACGTCATAGACTTGTATGAAGCTGATAAGGAATTCACTCAGCCAGCGGAGGAGCTTTTGCATGGTGACGTCATAGACTTGTATTAAGCTGATAAGGAATTCACTCCGCCAGAGCTTTTTGACAAAACCGCCAAATTTTATGCAACAAAACGGGAAAAACCATGCAACAAAACGGGAAAAAACCGCCCAACTTTATGCAACAAAACAGCCAAAAAACCGCCCAACTTTATGCAACGGAAAAAAACCGGGAGCTTTTTAACAGTTGTATGGGGCATTTAATCCGAGCTTTTTGACAGTGAAGCTTTACTCCGTAGTGCGAGTCCAGGCTTATGGTAGCGGAGGTCCGGGGCTTAGGCTAGTGGGGACTTAGGTGATCTGAGGCTTAGGTGATCTGGGGATTAGGTTATCCAAAACTTAGGCTATCCGGGGGCTTCGGCTAGCGGGGGGCTTAGGCAGTTCCAAGCTCTTATACAATTGTACTCTATATTGCATAAAGTTGTGAAGAGGACGTCAAAACGACGGAGGAGATGGAGGAAGCTTTCGTATGGATGACGTCATAGATTTATATGGAATTCACTCCGCCAATGGTTTTTTCGTTTTATTGGGTAGTTTTCTTTTTGACAGTGACGTCAGGCTATCCGGGGGCTTAGGCTAGCGGTAGCATAGGCATATCAAGCACGACAAGTTGAGACATGTTTTATCTTCGAGCAGGTGGTCTGTCTTGGATGAGACAATGTTTTATGTATAATTTTTATTTTTTCAGGCATATCAAATTTCAAGTCAGCACGACAAGTTGAGACATGTTTTATGTTGTGAAATTCTTCGAGCAGGTGGTCTGTCTTGGATGAGTCTATGTTTTATGTATAATGTTTATTTTTTCAGGCACATTAAATTTCAAGTCAGCACGACAAGTTAAGACATGTTTTAGTCAGGCAGCATATTTCTTCGAGCAGGTAGTCTGAGACAAGTTGAGACATGTTTTATGAGGTGGTCTGATTTGGATGATTTAAAGTGGGGGGGAATGATTTGGAGTGGGCGGGGCGAACCTGATTGGATGATTTGGAGTGGTGAGAATGAGGAGTGGGGGGATCACAATAACAGGAAATTAACTATAAATACGCAAACATTTTTCTAAAAATTATTAGTTGACGAGTAAAATTTAAACTAAAAAGAAGTTAAAAAATATTGAAAGTGAAAACAATTAAGTGAAGTGAACTTAAAAAATAGTGAAAGTGAAAACAATTAAGTGAAGTGAACTTAAAAAATAGTTAAAATAAGCAAGTGAAGTGAACTTTAAAAAATAGTGAAACTAATTAACCGAAGTGAACTTAAAAAATAGTGAAAATAATCAAGTGAATTGAACTTAAAAAAAGTAGTGAAAATAATTAATTGAAGTGAACTTAAGAAATAGTGAAAGTGAAGTTAACTTAAAAATAATTAAAAAATTAAAGCATTTATTTGTGAGTATTGTGGCCTAAGCTGTTCACGCGGCGATAATTTGAATAGGCACAATAAAAGTGTACATCTAAAGGATAGTAATAAATGTGAATTTTGTGCGAAAATATATTCGCGAAAAGATTTATTACTAAAACATCTAAAAAAGTGTAACCAACCATCCACATCAATAGTGCAACCATCCACATCAATAGTGCAACCGACTACATCAATAGTGCAACCGACCACGTCAGTAGTCCTTCCGACTACATCACAGAAATGTGACGCGTGTGATTTAGAAGTATTAAATAAAAACTGGAACTATCACGTTCGAACAAATTCACATAAGCGAAACTCTGCCGTCTCAACTAACGGAAATTTTAAAGTTGTAAAGAGCAGTTTTGAAAAAAGAATTAAAACATTATTGTTGGAAAATAAAAATCGCGAAGTTATAGTGCCAAAGAAATTTTTAGAAATATGTGAAAAATCGGTGATTGAAGTTTTAAAGTGAATTAGATAGTAATCGAGTCGCGGATCTCTGTCATTTAACAGGCGAATATAGAGGTCCAGCACATTCAGACTGTAATTTAAAGTTCCGGGTTCCTAAATTCTTTCCGATATTTTTCCATAACTTTTCCGGTTATGATAGTCACTTGTTTGTAAAAGAACTTTCATCTATTCCCGGTGATATTAATGTAATTCCTCTTAACAAAGAACTTTATGTATCGCTTTCAAAAAGAATTTTTATAACTTAGACTGATTCAATTGAATTGAGATTTTTAGATTCATTCCGATTTATGTCCTCTAGTTTATAATCATTAGCTAAGAACCTATCCACAGACGATTTTCAAATTGTACAATCAATATTTAGAAATGATGAAGAGTTCAAGCTAATTACTAGGAAGGGCGTATTTCCTTATGAATATATAAATTCGTTTGAACGATTGAATGAGTCTCAGCTTCCATCTCGCGATAAATTTTATAGTCGTTTAACAGATTCTGAATGTTCCGAAGAGGATTACAATCACGCTCTAAACGTTTGGGAAAAATTTAATTGTAAGACCCTAGAAGACTATCTAGAATTATATTTGAAAACAGATGTGTTGTTGCCAGCTGATGTTTTTGAGAATTTTAGAAAAGTATGTAAAAATATTTATGAACTAGATCCATGTCAATATTATACAGCACCTGGATTATCATGGGATGCCATGTTAAAAACTACTAAAATTACTCTAGAACTTTTAACGGATATAAATATGCATACTTTTATTCAACGAGGTATAAGAGGACATTCAGTAGCTAACAACAAATATATGTCTGAGTATGATGAAAGCAAACCATCAGAGTATCTAATGTATTTAGATGACAACAATTTATATGGATGGGCAATGTCACAACCTCTTCCTTGTGGCGAATTCAAATGGGTAGATTCCAATTTCGATGTCCTCAACATTCCTTTCAATTCTGAATATGGATACATATTAGAAGTAGACTTAGAGTATCCAGAAGAAATACACGATTTCCATAATGATTTACCATTTTGCGCGGAGAATAAAAAGAGTCCCGGATCAAAGTTTTCAAAATTAATTCCAGATTTAACAAATAAATCAAAATACATTATTCATATCAAAAATCTTCAACAATGTATTCAATACGGTATGAAATTAACACGAATACATAGAATATTACAGTTTAAACAGTCCTGTTGGTTAAAGCAATATATTGACTTAAATACACACCATCGTACACTAGCTAAAAATGAATTTGAAAAGAACTACTTTAAATTATTAAATAATGCGGTTTATGGTAAAACAATGGAAAACGTGGATAAACGGAAAGATGTAAAAATTGTTTAAAGTTGGGAAAGTTCTGAAGGCGTTTAGGAGCTCGGGCTTTAATCGCGAAACATAATTTCCATAGCATAACTCAATTTAATGAAAATATGTTAGCCATACAAATGCAACGAGTACATACAATATATAATAAACCTACATATATAGGATTCACAGTACTCGAATTATCAAAATGGAAAATGTATGACTTTCACTATAATTACATGAAGCCCAAGTTTCGTGATAATATTAGTTTAAACTATATGGATACCGATTCTTTTATTTATACTATTAAAACAAACGATTTTTTTAAAGATATTCTAAATGATATTGATTCCCGATTCGATACATCTGATTATTCTGTTAACAATAGATTCAATTTTCCGCGTGTAAAAATGTATATATTTAGATCTAAGTTTCATAATATATATACACAATTAGTTAATAAGGAAACATTAAATTATAGAGATGATAAACGCTGTATAAGGGATAATGGGGTAGAAACGTATGCTTGGGGTCATTATATAATATAAAATAATAATATATTAATAGATTAAGTATTACAATTAATAAAACATATTTAATTAAAAAAAAAACGACCTATTGATGAGTCATGCAAGTTGTGAAATTGACCGATGAGTCAGCTTTTGTCTGCCGGAAAAAGTATAGCAGATGGTTTTATTGGATGTATGTGTGTGTCTCTCTCTCTGTCTCTTTCTCTCTCTGTGTATCTATCTCTCTCTCTCAATGTGTCTCTTTCTCTCTCTGTGTATCTATCTCTCTCTCTCTCTCTATATCTACAGGAAAAAGTATAGCAGATGGTCTTATTGGATGTATGTATGTGTCCTCTGTCTCTTTCTCTCTCTGTGTATCTATCTCTCTCTATCTCTATCTGTGTCTCTCTGTATCTTTGTATGTGTATCTCTCCCTCTCTCTCTCTGTGGATGTATGTATGAGGAAATCAACTATAAATGCGGAACCATTTTTCTACAAATTATTAGTTGACGAGTAAAATTGAAACAGAAAACATGAATTCGATTCAAGAATTGGAAAGTTTTGCGGTCCCCGAGTATATTAAGGTAAGAACTTTTTTTATAAAACAAGTCTAAATTTAATTAAAATCTTTTTAAGGTTTCAAACTTGGAGGTTGATAAGCTATATCAGATAACTGGAGGAAGAAGAGTTGAAACCATTTATGGCCAATCGATCGTGATTGTGCTTGATCATACGAAGCAAGTGTTCCTTCCCAACCGGTCACCTGTCGGACACAATAATCGCCGAATTCAACGAGGGGAAATTATCTTTATGTTATAAAGGAAAAATTGGACAGTCATATAATATTACATTTTCAAATATGTTGAACTAAAATAAAAAAAGTAATATTGTTACACAAGTTCTTTTTATTTTTCAGAAACAATCATTTTTCAATCTTATCATCTATTCGTTTACTTAAAAGCATTATAATATCTCTTTCAAGTGTTTTCATTGCAAACTGTATTTTTCCGATTTCACTACGAATGTTTTTTACAATTTGCCTTATTTTATTGTCAACTTCGATATTTATTATTTTCAGCATTTTATCAATTTCTGTATCCACATAAACCTTTGTTGCTGCATCCTCATTATTAAGCGGGTTTCTCAGATTTTTAATACATTTCATATTTAAATCATAGTCTCCTGCAAATGTTAATTTAAATCCGATTCCAGGTGATCCTTGTGGTCCACGGTTTACTCCCTTCGAAAATCGACCAAACTTGTCAACACCCATTTTATGAATAATTAATGTATTATGTTCCCAACAGTATTTATTGTATTATTTGTGCTTCTTTTAGTTCTTCAATGATTGAAACAATTTCATTGTTATGATTATTATTACCAGCTTCTTGCGATGCAATAAGTAAGCGTAACCGATCTACTAATTCGTTCGGAAATATAATCTTTTTCTTTGTTTGATGTTTGCATTAAACCACTACCTCTGCGATTGAACAGTTTACAATTTATATGTGTATATTTATAACTACGATTTCCTTTTATTTGACTTTCACTTTTGTGAGAACGTTTGTGGGCATTAGTATCAAGGAGAATATTTTTATAATTTTCCAAGTCTTCTTTGGTATATAGTGCCTTTTTCGGGTATTTCATAAACAATAGTTCATATAAGCCACGAGTCCCCTCATAGGATTTATCCTTTATAAGTACTTGATTATCATCGATTATAAGACTTGAATTACCGATTTTCCAATTCTCAGCATCTTTATAGACTCCATATAAACTGTCAATTACAGATGGGTTATTAACAAATGTATTTAAATATTCTGTTGGAATCTCTGTAAAATTTTGTTCTTTCATGTATTCATCCAGTTCTTCGCGTCCCTGTGGAGTTATAGCATATTTACGTACAACTTTTGTCGGAGATGATGATTCGATCAGGTTGAGTTTTCGTTTTGGAGTTTCAAAGTTCTCATCATCACTATCACTTTCTTCGGCTTTAACTGGAGATTCTTCTTTTATATTCGGAGCTAGCTTAGTTCGTTTAACTAGTTCATTGAGAGGACTTGTGATTGGTTTAAAAGTTTGTTCTAATTGGATGCCTGCTTCAGCTTTAGCTGATTTTAATTCATTATATTTTTTTCTTATCGAATTAGTTGTCTTTACAATTTGACTGAGTAATTGTTTATTGTTTATTGTTCCTTTCATCTTGTTTACAACAACAGTAAATTAAAGCTTTAAGTATTCTTCCAATATTGATTTTAAAGTGTTTTTCACTATGTTGAAATCGTCGAAATGATTTTTTATACTGCGCTGAACTCCTTTTATACTGTTTTGATCTGCTCTCAGTTGTTATCAAATTGCATTCGGAGAGGTATTAACAGCTTATTGACCTGGCCTGTTCTGCTTTTTGACCTAACCTGTTATTTTTTTGACCTGACCTGTTCTGATTTTTGGCCTGACCTGTTATTTCTTAGACCTGACCTGTTCTGCTTTTTGACCTGACCTGTTCTGCTTATTGACCTGACCTGTTATGCTTTTTGACCTATCCTGTTCTGCTTTTTGACCTGTTTTCGATCAGCTATTGCTTTTATATTAATATAAATATATCGAATCCTTTCCTATATCTTCCTTTTTATCAATTACGAGGAATCCATATTTATCTTTTCAACACTTTCCACAAACATTTTTTAGTTGGTCGAATGTCATATCGGAATTTACATGATCATTATAAATGTGCTTCAAATTCATATCGTCTTGCTTGAATATTATTATAAAATTTGCATTATCTCGAATTAAATGCTTTGGTATTCTCGTATAGGTCTGACAGAGATAAAAACTATCAATATTATGATGACGTCCCATACAGAAATATGATCGAACGTTATCTTGCTTTTCACTTGCAATATCATCGAAAATAAAAACAGAATGAGATTTAGCTTCTTCAGGTGCAATCACTTCACTATTATTTGAAAATGTATGAAAACCAAGACCGGAAATAGGTCTTACAGCTCGCTTTAAATATTGATACTTTGGTTGATGTAACGATTTCGAATAGATGTATATATTTTTGAATTTAACGCCATTCGGATGCTCTAATAAGGAAATCATAACATTAGTTTTACCACAATTTGACGGACCAACAATTAGACTTCGAATATTATTAGGTAGTAAATGACTATGTTTTATTTTCTCAGCACAATTTGTAATATCAGCATTTTGTACTGTTAGCATTTGACGTTGTTTAATAAACCGCATTCTTAGAATGACTAAGAAGTAATCGTAAAATATCAATGTTTTATAGCAAAATCATATAAAATGGTTGAACATGAATAGTATGCTAAAGGTAGTAGAAGAGATAAAATGATTGATTACAAACTGAAAAGCCGCAATCTACGGAAAGTAGTTGGTGGAAGAGGTTTAGTTTATTCGCTCATCAATAAATTGCCTATTGAATTACATTTACCCGGCTATCAGTATTGTGGACCCGGTACGAAATTAAGCGAACGACTTGCTAGAGGTGATCCTGGAATAAATCCGTTGGATCAAGCGTGTAAAGAGCACAATATTGGATATTCCAAATATAAAGAAAGAAGTGATCGTCACATACTTGATTAGATATTATCTAAAAAGGCCTGGCAACGAGTTAAATCTAAAGACGCAAACTTAGTAGAGCGCGCGCACGCATTACTTGTAACAAATATGATGAAAGCTAAAGTTAAATTCGGAATGGGATTTAAAACGGCTGTTCATTCAGCTCGAAATGTTCTCAAAAAAAAACCTAAAAGCATGAAAGCTGCTATTAAACTAGCATTGAGTACTGCAAAGAGTATAATTAAAAACAAAAAAGACGTTAAAACTCCTAGAATTATTCCCATTCCTAAAGTTGGTGGAGTCCTACCATTCTTGATTCCACTTTTTGCGGGCTTGTCAGCCATAGGAGCATTATCGGGTGGAGCTGCAGGAATAGCTAAAGCTGTTAACGATGCTGAAGATGCAAAGAAAATATTAGAGGAGTAGAAACGACATAATCAGAAAATGGAACAGAAGGCTGTAAGTCGTGGCCTATACTTGAAACCGTATAGGAAAGGATTAGGACTATACTTAAATCTTCAACCAAAAAACTTTTAAGGACGCTACCTAAGATACCATTGAATGAAAATGATATACGCAAATTTGGAAAGTTCTTGCCTGATTTCAGAGGTGTTTTTATGCGAAATACCCTACCAAAGAAACCTATGCAAAATGAAAGTGGTATTGTTAATTGGGTAGCGTATGATAAGAAAGAATAATTTGCCAACAGTTTGGGCGCAACTTTATTATTTTATGGGTAGAAGTCCGAAACGTGTTTAATGATGAGGTCGATTTTTTTATTTATTTACGTATTTTTTTTATCAATAGAATAATTCATAGTAGTAAAAGCGAATTCGATAACATTAAAACTAAGAGATTTTCGGAATCAGTGAAAACTTGAACAATACCCCCCGGTGGTTTAATTGAGAAAAATACTTAAATCAGTTTTTCCCCGACTACGTTTAAAGCTGTGAATTCCAAATCTCAATATACCTTAGAAATATATCAGAATTCGTGAATATGTACTCAACCACTTTACACTCCCTTAGGGGTTGGATATCGAAAAATTTTGAAGACTGTTACTAGGCGCTTATATAAATAGCCCGCAGAAGTAAAATTGCTTTGATAGCTCGACATGTCTAAAAGTTTTAACGAAGTTTGTGAAAATGTGGATTCACGGACATTTTTTTTACTCAACCTCTGAACGCCAATAAAAATCTGAACTTTTTTTTTACTTTAATTACACTAATAGCACATCTACATATACGTACTAAGTTTCAACTTTCTAGCATAAGCCGTTTCTGAGATATAAGAAACCACCCCTCTCCCCCGTACCTTGATACCACTATCAAAAATTTTATTTTTCTAGGATATCTCCATAGTGGCTCTATATAATCCTAAATTTTTAGCTTTCTACTTATTATGGTTTTCGAGAAATAAAAATCAGAATGTTTTCCTTTCTACCCCCTTCCACCATCACCCCCAACACCCACACCACCAAAATTTGTTTCCCTACTAGAAGTTTACCGACCCCAAGTCCTGTAAAATTATAATATGATCTTGAGATCATATCTGATACGGTTTCTGAGATATAAAAATTAAATTTTTTGAAAAATTGCTATCCCCCCACTTTCGTGCTCCACCTCCCCCCTCAAAAAATTTAGTTTTGATAGACTTCTCTTGTGATCCCATATACAGAAACTAAATTTTATCTTCCTTATATAATTGGTTCGAAAGATATTGTAATCCAAAGTTTTTCACCCCCTACCCCCACACCCCTCCACCCTTCTAAAAAATTTTAGCCCTTGTCTAATCTTGAAGTATTCTGAAGGACAACAACAAAGTTTCAATCTTCTGACATCAATTGTTCGGGAGATATGGATTTTAAAATGTTTCAATCCCATCTTTCATGCGTTAAAGACTCATTGTTTTCCCCCCACTTCCACACCCCTTAACCAATATAGACCATTTTTTTGCAATTGAGTCCATTATTATAGTACTACATAAGCCTCCTAGCATAAGTGGTTCCTGAGATCTGGAAACCAAAATTTTTCGTCTAAAACGCTCCCCTTTCCTCACCCCTTGTACCCCCACCCCTCGAAAATATACCAGTCGTAGGGGTTCACTCAATCTACCCACCATAAAAATTTCAATTTAATATCTCAACGGGATTGGCAGCTACGCGCCTTCAAACGATTTTGCGTACGGCGTACGGCGTCCGGCGTTTACGGCGGACAGACGAACATTTTTTTTTTTTTGCTTTTTTGGTATTTATTAGTCCTAAAACGTGTAAATACAAAATTTCAGGGTAGCAAACTTTTTTGAAATTTCAGGTCGATCACAATACTTTATTATTAAAAAATAATAAAGTAAAATCATATCGAGTACTTTGACAGTTTTGGAAATCTACCACCTCCTGTCGAATTAATAAACTATTTAGGAGCTAATATAAAATACAACTATAATACATATCAAAACTATAAATCGTATAACTGTGGACATTTATGTTTAAAATTTTTATACAAATTTAGTATATAAATAAATATTTATAAAAAGTTCTTTCATTGTATTATTTGCTATCGTGCAAGTCTATTGGTGGAAAATATTCTATTGTAAGTATGGATGTATATTATAATACATCCATACTTACAACAGAATATTTTCCACCAATAGACTTGCACGGCGACTATGTTTGTGGACTAGTTGATTTCCAAACGTATAATTCTATACCGAATGTCGATGAAAGAAATAATTTATTTCACATAGGAAAACATGTTATAGAGTTTCCTATCGGATCGTATGAAATCGATGATATTGCCAACTATTTGTATAAAGAAATAGCAAAGATTAACAGCGCAATAAATCTTATAATACAGGCAAATAATAATACTCTAAAGAGTGAAATTAAGACAAGTTTACCCATTTACTTTAATAGAGAGAGAACTATTGGACAATTGCTAGGACTCGATAAACGGGAATTAGCCATCAATGTGAAAAATTACTCAGATCTACCTGTTAACATAACTAAAGTTAATGTAATTCGAATTGGGTGTAGTATTGTTGGAAACTCGTACATCAATAATATATCATCACATACAATTCATGAATTCTCACCTGAAGTGGGGCCAGGCTATAAAATAGTGGAGGTTCCTAAGAATGTAATCTATTTGCCGATAAACGTCAAGCGAATAAGTACGTTAACTCTGAAACTTGTTGATCAAGACGGGGATTTAATAAACTTTAAGGGAGAAACGATAACCATTAGACTTCATTTAATGCCCCAGAATGTTGTTATATAATACTCAGCCTAGTGTAAATCCAATCAGTTCAATCAAGACAACTGAACGAGCAAGAACAAGATTGACAATACGCAATAAACAATATTTAAAATTACTAGGATTCAAACTAAAAAAAAATCTGCCAACAGTCTGGGCGCAACTTTATTATTTTTTGGGTAGAAGTTCGGAACGATTTTAATTCTGAGATGCGGTGTAGGTTACTATGTGACTGAAAACCAAAAAAAAAGTTCGGAAAGCGGTTAGAATAGGGTCGCGCTAGAATACTTACGCCGCTGCCAAATATAACATATGAATTACATAATTGGGTCATACTCCGGGACGAGGTCTAGTCCTAGTATAATATCAGTTGTTACGCCATTAGAAGGTTTTTCGTGATTTGGTTTCGGGCCATTACATGAAATCGGAAATGCGCCTGAAGACGATTATATAAAAAGTCTGTGGAAGTACAAACCAATCTAATATCTCATCAATCCTGAGAAATATGTCGAAAGACTTACGTCCTATTGGAGTTGAATAACAAACATCCTGAAATCACCTTTTTGACGATTATGTAGGAAGCCTTAGGAATTAAAAATGAATTCGATATCTCATTAGATCTAGAAATATGTAAGAATTTGTGAAAACATATGCAACCCCCTTGCACCCACTTTGGGGTTGAATATCCAAAAATCCTGAAATAAGTTTTTAGGTATATATAAAGAAAGCCCGAGGAAGTAAAAACCAATCCGATGTCTTATCACTCCTAAGAGATATGACGGAATTCGTGAAAACGTGTTCAACCCGTTTTTACACTCTTAGGGGTTGAACAATTAAAAACCTTGAAAACAAGTTTTAGGTGATTATTAAATAAGCCCGTGGAAGTAAAAAGTTATTCGACATCTAATCAGACCTGTGGGATACAGCTGAATTGGTGAAAATGTATACATCCCCTTTACACCACCTTGGGGGTCCAATTTTAAAAAATCCTGAGAACACTTTCTAGGTATTCATATGAAGAACCCGTAGAAAAAAATGAATTCAATATTTGAAAAGACCTAATAGATATGACGAAAATCGTGAAAATATATGCATTCCATTTTCACTGATCATTTTTTTGCCCCACTTCCGAACGCCAATGGAGATTTGAATTTTTTTTAATCAAAATTACTTTTCTAGTTGAAAGTTGAAATTCGGAACGTATATGTATATACGTTCCGAATTTCAACTTTCTAGTATAAGCCGTTCTATAGTTAGGAAAAACACACCCAACCCCCGTACCATAACACCCCTATAAAAATTATATTTTTACAACATGCTACTACTACAGTTCTATCTAAATACCAAGTCTCAGCTTTATATTGTTATAGGTTCTCGAGATATAAAAATCTGAACTTTTTACTTTTCACCCTCCCCACCCTTACCCTCTACACCCTCATCCATGAATTTTTTTCTGCTGGGGGTCTATTCGGCCTACTTCTGGTAAAAATTTTAAGCATCTATCTTACACCGTTCTTAAGATATGAGACGTGATTTTTTAAAAAAATTCTTACCCCCTCCACTTCCATGCTCCATCACCCCCTAAAAAAATTTTACTTTCAGCAAACCTTATTTGTCAACATTTATACAGAAACCAAATTTTATTTCTCTAGTATAATGCGTTCGTGAGATATCGTAATCTAAATTTTTTCAACCCCCACCCCCGTACGTCACTGCCCCCTCTCAAAAATTTGTTTCAGATCTATTCTCCTAGTATACCCACAGATGTTCATTAAGTTCTAATTTCGTGACATTAACCGATTAGGATATATGGATTTTAGAATGTCTAGATCTCGGCTTTCGAGCATTTCAGACGCATTATTATTCCCCCCACTCCCACAGCCCTTTACCCACATTATCATTTTTTTTGCAAATGGGTCCACTATCGATGCTCTATATAAATTCCAAGTTTCAGCCTCCTAGCCTATGCGGTTACTGAGATCTAGAAACCAAAATTTTTCGTCTAAAACGCTTCCCCCACCTCCCCCCTCACACCCCCACCACTCAAAACGTGGCCACTTGAAGGGATCTGCTCAGTCTACCAACAAAAAAAAATTCAACTTAATAGCTCAAAGAGTTTGAGAGCTATAAGCTTTCAAACGTTTTGTGTACGGCGTACGGCGCACAGACGGACTGACAATTTTTTTTCTTGTTTGGTGTCTATTAGTCATGAAACGAAGAAAAAAAAAATTATTAGGGTAGCAAATTTTTTTTTTTTAAAAATAGATAACAATACTTTATTATTAAAATAATAAAGTAAAAAATGAGTGAAATTTTGAATATCACACGTAAACCTAGCTATGATAATAGTATTTCTAAAATTGAGTATCATAGCTACTCTCCATTTTTATCATCATGCAACTCTAGCGACGAAATCAGAATATCTCTACAACAACAGGATTTGTGTGTTTTACCGAGTCAGAGTTTTATTTATATTGAAGGTGTTTTAACTAAAGCAGATGGAACTACATCAACAACTGCAAAACTATCGAATAATACCATAGTCTTTCTATTCGATGAGATTAGATATGAATTAAATGGAGTAGAAATCGATCGAAATAAAAATGTTGGAATAACTTCAACAATGAAGAACTACATATCATTGAATGAGAATGAAAGTAAAATGTTGTATAATGCAGGCTGGTCACCGAACGAGTTAATAACACCCCCTAATGGTTACTTCAACTTTAGTTTACCATTACGAAAACTCTTGGGATTTGCCGAGGATTATAAAAAGATTATTGTAAACGCCAAACATGAACTTATTTTAGTTCGCACAAGAACCGACGAGAACGCATTTTTATCACCCACTGATGATGATGTACAATTCAAAATTTTAAAGCTACAATGGAAAGTGCCTCACGTAACCTTAGATGGTTCTGAAAAATTAAAAATGTTGCAAAATATTGAGTCTGGTCAAGCAGTTCAAATGAGTTTTCGAAATTGGGATTTATATGAATATCCAGTTTTACCAATAACAACCGATCATGTATGGAGTGTTAAAACCACAAGTCAACTGGAAAAACCACGATATATTATTATAGCTTTGCAGACAAATCGAAAAAATCAAAAGGATAAGGATGCAAGCAAATTTGATCATTGTGAACTCACAAATGTTAAAGTACACTTAAACTCGGAATCGTATCCATATGATGATATAAATATTAAATTTCAACGTGATCGATATGCTATATTATATGATATGTATACCAATTTTCAACAATCCTATTATGATGCCCAAGCACAACCATTACTTTCGCGAACGGAATACAAGGAAGATGCACCAATTATAGTAATTGACTGTTCACGTCAAAATGAAACTATAAAAGCGGGCGCAGTTGATATACGATTAGAAATTAAAACGTCAGCAGATATACCAGCATTAACAACAGCCTATTACTTATTGCTTCACGATCGTATAATCGAGTATAATCCTCTCACTAGCGCAGTTCAAAAGCTTGTGTAAAAAATCTGCCAATGGTCTGGGCGAAACTTTATTATTTTTCGGGTCAAAGTTCGGGAGCGGTCAAAGTCGGAGTGCATCATGAATTGCTTCGAGATTATTAGATTTCTTGGAAAATTAATTTTGTTCTTAAAATAAAAATATTTAAAATAGCGATTTTTAGCCGATTAAACATTGGAAAAGCCCGTGTAGGCTATTCGAATTTCGGTATATTATGTATACTAAAAGCCCATAGAATAAAAACGAATTTGTTGCCTTATCAGAGTTAAGAGATATGACGAATTGTTAAAACGTATACAACCCATTACTTCCACTTGGGGTTTGCATTTCGAAAAAGTTGTGAAACAGGTTTTTAGACGATTTCATAAGAGCAACTTGATATCTCATGAGACACGACGGATTTTGAAAAATTTGTGAAAACGTAAGCAAACCCTTCACACCTCCCTTGGTTCTGGAAATTCGAAATATCGTGAATTGGTTGACCGTAATAATCAATTTTATATCTCATCAGAACTAAGTAATGGCAAAAATTGTGAAAACATATACAAACCCTTGGGGGTTGAATATCGAAAAATTAAGAAATGGGCTTGTAGGCGATTATATAAAAAGTCTGTGGAAGTGAAAAGCGATCTAATATCTCATCGAAGCTAAGAAATATGTCGAAACTTTGAAAAGCATACAACCCTCTTACACCCATTAGGATTGAATATCTAAAATACTGAAATTGACTTTTTGGCTTTTTTATATAGGAAACCTTAGGAAGTAAAAATGAATTCAATATACCACCATATATGCAACCTCCTTACATCCACTTGGGGGTTGAATATCCAAAAATCCTGAAAGGAGTTAATAAATAAATATGAAGACGGCACGAGAAAGTAGGAACCAATTCAATTTCTTATCACTTCTAAAAGAAATGACGGAACTCGGGAAAACGTGTTCAACCCGTTTATACCCTCTTAAGGGCTGAAAAAGGAAAACACTTAAAAACAGGTTTTAGGCGATAATTACGCAAGCACGTGAAAGTGAAAAGATATTAGATATCTGATAAGACCTGGGGATATGGTAGAATTCGTGAAAAAGTTTACAACCCCCTTTGCACCCCCTTCGGGGTCGAATTTTAAAAAAATCCTGAAAGCACTTTCTAGGTATTTATATGAAGAAGCCGTAGAATAAAAATGAATTCAATATTTAGGAAGACCTAATAGATATGACGAAAACAGTGAAAATATATGCATTCCATTTTCACTGATCATTTTTTTTGCCCCCCCCCCTCCGAACGCCAATGGATATTTGAAATTTTTTTTTATCTAAATTAGTTTTCTAGTTGATTTACATAAATGTACTGAGTTTGAACTTCGTAGCATAAGCCGTTCTATAGATAGGAAAACCACCCCCCACCCTCGTACCATACTACCCCTATAAAAAATTATATTTTTACAAGATGCTACTAATATAGCTCTATCTAAATACCAAGTTTCAGCTTCATATCGTTATAGGTTGTTGAGATATTAAAATCGGAACTTTTTCCTTTTCATCCTCTCCCACCCTCACCCTATACACCCACACTTCCAAAATTTTGTTTTCTCCTAGGGGTCTATTAGGCCTACTTCAGGTAAAAATTTTAAGCATCTATCTTACACTGTTCTTGAGATATGAGACGTGATTTTTTAGAAAAATTCTTAACCCCTCCACTTTCATGCTCCACCGCCCCCTTAAAAAATTTTGCTTTCAATGAACTTCATTTGTCAACCTTTATACACAAACCAAATTTTATTTGTCTAGTGCAATTAGTTCGTGAGATATCGTACTCTAAAGTTTTTTACCCCCCACCCCCGTACGCCACTGCCCAACTCAAATTTTTGTTTCCCATCTATTCTCCTAGTATACCTACAAATATTCATTAAGTTTCAATTTTGTGACATTAACCGTTTAGGAGATATGGATTTTAGAAAGTGTCGATCTCACCTTTTTTGCGTATAAGCCCGGGGAAGTAAAAAGTTATTCCATATCTAATCAGACCTGAGGGATACGGCTGAATTCGTGAAAATGTATACATCCCCTTTACACCACCTTGAGGGTCGAATTTCAAGAAATCCTGAAAACACTTTCTAGGTATTTATATGAAGAATCCGTACAAAAAAAATGAATTCAATATTTGGGAAGACCTAATAGATATGACGAAAATCGTAAAAATATAAGCATTTCATTTTCACTGATCATTTTTTTCCCCCACTTCCGAAAGCCAATAGATATTTGAATTTTTTTTTAATCAGAATTACTTTTCTAGTTGATTTACATATACATACCAAATTTCAACTTTCTAGCATAGGCCGTTCTATAGTTAAGAAAAACACCCCCCACCCCCGTAGCATACTACCCCTGTACAAAATTATATTTTTCCAACATGCTACTACTATAGTTCTATCTAAATACTAAGTTTCAGCTTTATATCATTATTGGTTCTCGAGATATCAAAATCGGAACTTTTTACTTTTCACCCTCTTCCACCCTCACCCTCTACACCCTTATCCCTGAAATTTTTTTTTCTGCTGGGGGTCTATTAGGCCTACTTCTGGTAAAAATTTTAAGCATCTATCTTACACCGTTCTTAAGATATAAGACGTGATTTTTTAAAAAAATTCTTACCCCCTCCTCTTCCATGCTCCACCACCCCCTAAAAAAAGTTTACTTTCAGTAAACTTTATTTGTCAACCTTTATACACAGACCAAATTTCATTTATCTAGTGTAATTTGTTCGTGAGATATCCTAATCTAAAGTTTTTCAACCCCCACCCCCGTACGTCACTGCCCTCTCTCAAAAATTTGTTTCCGATCTATTCTCCTAGTATACCTACAGATGCTTATTAAGTTTTAATTTCGTAACATTAACCGTTTAGGAGATCTGGATTTTAGAATGTCTCTATCTCGCCTTTTTTGCGTTTTGGACGCATTATTTTTCCCCCCACTCCCACACCCCTTCACCCATATCAATAATATTTTTGCAAATGGTTCCACTATTGAAGCTCTATATAAATTCCAAGTTTCAGCTTCCTAACATAAGCGGTTGCTGAGATCTAGAAACCAAAATTTTTCGTCTAAAACGCTTCCCCAACCTCAATTCAATAGCTTATAGGGTTTAGAAGTTATAAGCCCTCAAACGTTTTGCGTACGGCGGACGGCGGACGGCGCACAGACGGACTGAAAATTTTTTTGCTTTTTTGGTGCTTAGTCATGAAACGCATAAAAAAAATTTTTCAGGGTAGCAAATTTTTTTTTTTAAAAATCGATAACAATACTTTATTATTAAAATAATAAAGTAATTAGTCTTTTCAATCATGAGTAAGCGAGAAGTTGTGAATGAATTACATACATCTGCTCGAAGGAACTTTAAACGACGACGGGTTATTATAAAAGGTTTGGATGACTTATGGAAAGCTGATTTAGTAGAGATGGGCGCATACGCTACCGAAAATACAGGATTTCGATTTCTACTCACAATAATTGACACGTTTTCAAAATATGCTTGGATTGTCCCTATTAAATTGAAGACTGGAATAGAAGTTACTAAAGCAATTGAGTCCATTTTCAAGCAGGGTCATATTCCCAAGAACTTGCAAGCGGATGATGGAAAGGAATTTTTCAATAAAAACTTTAAAAACGTTATGGAGAAACATCAAATTAATCATTATTCTACGTACAGCTCTCTTAAAGCATCAATTGTAGAGCGATTTAATCGTACACTAAAAAATATGATGTAGAAAGAGTTTAGTATGAATGGAAATTACCAATGGATTGACATAGTTAATGTTCTGATCATTACATATAATAATACAAAGCATCGAACAATTAAAATGAAACCTTCAGCAGTGAATAGCTTAAATGAAAAAAGACTTCTTTCTACCGTATACAACAATATTAAAGTGCTTGGTGTAGTAAAATATAAAGTCGGTGATCATGTTCGAATTAGTAAATATAAACATATATTTGAAAAGGGTTACACACCAAACTGGACAATGGAAATTTTTAAGATTCGAAAAATTCAAATAACCAATCCTGTGACATATTTATTAGAAGACTATGAAGAAAATCCAATTGAAGGTGGATTCTATGAAGCTGAATTACTAAAAGCTAAAAACCCATCGCTGTATCTAGTGGAAAAAATTGTTAGAATGAATGGAAACAAGGTGTTTGTTAAGTGGTTAGGATTTTCAGCAAAACACAATTCCTGGATAAATGTAAATGAAATACTATGAAAATAAATTTAATTATTTAATAATCTCATGTAAAAAGTTACAAGTTTTTTTATTTCACACACTATCCACTGCTCATCACAGCATCCACAAGTATCAGGTCCACATGTTGCATCATCATAAGCCCAAGGACAGTTTATGAAGTGTTTTCCAAATTGAGTTATTTTCTGCTCCATATGAGTGTACGTCTCCAACAAATTAAAATACTTTGTCAATCTCTCTAAGTGCTCCTCCAAAATAAAATCCTTGTGCTCGTCAACGAAGCGTTTGTATTCATCAACCATGTTTACTGACGTACGGTTCAAACAATACTCACGTTGTTTCAGTCTTTGTCTAATATGTATTGGAGGGGAGAATGGAGTGAGGGGGAGGGGAATGGCGTGGGGAGGGGAATGGAGTGTGGAGGGGAATGGAGTAGGGAGGGGCAATAAGGGGAAATTCTTAAAGATGTCTAGTGTGTTCAGCTGAATTGTGTGTTAGTTATTTAGTGGATTTCAAGTAGAACGGTCAGAATGTTTTGGATTGAGCAGATATCACACAAGTGTAAATATTGTATTTACGAAGCAATTTGGCTTAATTTTAAGATAGTGAATGTGAGAATTTACGCGAATCTACTGGAAGTGTTTTTAACCCCGGAAGATGGAACAAGATGTCTTGTACTACGATTAAGAAATGAAGAAGATTGCAAAAATTTGAACTTTGCATTTTCTTTTCAAACTTGGCAGCATGTTAAAATCGAAGTATTAGTTATGTAAAAAAATTTTTAAAACAATAAATTGTTGCTAATAGTTTTTTACTTTAGGTGGTGAAATTACTATAGCAGGAAATGTTTTATCTGGTTTTAGTGGATATAAAGCAAAAAATATATTTTCCGAGAGGTTGTCCTTTCGGTGAAGATGGTGATTGGAAAACACCGGCAGATGAGGAGGAGCAGTTGAAGGAAGTTTTTTGTAGGAATGGAGCTCTTCATCCTTATACAAAAATAGATAAAGAAATCAAACGAGTGGAACGAGAACTTGCAGATTTAAAAGAAAAAAGAAAAATAACTAAAACTTTGTCTAAGCAGAAAAGAAAAATAACGAAGGAAGAAGGTATCGAAGAAATAGATGCAAAAATCCATCGAATAGAAGAAGAGCTTAGAAGCTTTGAGAAATAGCAGAACATTATGAAAAAACAAGTAAGGTTCAACGATACGCTTGATATCAAACACCTTGTTGTATGGAGTTTCGCGTATCGCAATAGCCGAAAAGGAATATGGGAAATGTATGCCCGAGACAGAGCCAGATTTCAAGAAAAAATTTTAGATTTATCGAAAATATTAGATTTAATATTATGTAGTGAGCATAGAGATAGAATTTATAATAAAAGATTTAAAGTTTGAAAAAAAATGTCTTCTCATTCAAAAGTTTTGATATGCTCGTGCTGAATTTCACAACATTATACATGTCTCAACTTGTCGTACTGACTTGAAATTTGATATGCCTGAAAAAATAAACATTGACTCATCCAAGACAGACCACGTGCTCGAAGAATTTCACAACATAAAACATGTCTCAACTTGTCGTGCTGACTTGAAATTTGATATGCCTGAAAAAATAAACATTATACATAAAACATTATCTCTTCCAAGACAGACAAACTGCTCGAAGATAAAACATGTCTCAACTTGTCGTGCTTGATATGCCTATGCTGCCGCTAGCCTAAGCCCCCGGATAGCCTGACGTCACTGTCAAAAAGAAGACTACCCAATAAAACGAAAAAACCATTGGCGGAGTGAATTCCATACAAATCTATGACGTCATCCATACGAAAGCTTCCTCCATCTCCTCCGTCGTTTTGACGTCCTCTTCACAACTTTATGCAATATAGAGTACAATTGTCTAAGAGCTTGGAACTGCCAAAAAGCTAATGCCTCTGTCAAAAAGCTCACACAACTGCAAAAAAAGTAACCTAAGCCCCCCACTAGCCTAAGCCCCCCGCTAGCCTAAGCCCCGGATAGCCTAAGTTTTGGATAACCTAAGCCCCAGATCACCTAAGCCTCAGATCACCTAAGTCCCCACTAGCCTAAGCCCCGGACCTCCGCTACCATAAACCTGGACTCGCACTACGGAGTAAAGCTTCACTGTCAAAAAGCTCGGATTAAATGCCCCATACAACTGTTAAAAAGCTCCCGGTTTTTTTCCGTTGCATAAAGTTGGGCGGTTTTTTGGCTGTTTTGTTGCATAAAGTTGGGCGGTTTTTCCCGTTTTGTTGCATGGTTTTTCCCCGTTTTGTTGCATAAAATTGGGCGGTTTTGTCAAAAAGCTCTGGCGGAGTGAATTCCTTATCAGCTTCATAAAAGTCTATGACGTCACCATGCAAAAGCTCCACCGCTGGCGGAGTGAATTCCTTATCAGCTTCATACAAGTCTATGACGTCATCCATATAAAAGCTCCTCCATCTCCTCCGTTGGTTTAGAATCTGTATATCCACACTACTGATAAGAAAGTCAGAAATACATAAAGAAAGAAATTAATTAATTAGACGTATAAATTTAATAAAGAGATAAAAAAAAGATAAAAACAAAAGAAAAAATTATAAATGTTTTTGAAAAAATAATGAAATTAATGTAAAAATTTCAACATAAATAAGTAATAACGATGCATAGTAAATATGTTAAAATAAAAATTGTGGCAACACCAACATAAACAATACGACGATGCTCTTCTTCACAAATACAATCAACGGAATTAAGGTGCGTTTCCATCTCTGCAGTTTAGCGTCGCCGACACGGGTGTCCCGTCACACTTTTGACATCATCGTTTCCATCTGCGGCGAAATGGTCGACGCGATGCTAAAAAATCATCAGTCATGCGCCTGAATGGCAGTACTAGATTTTTCAATGTTCACCGGATGTCTATAGATTTATTCGATGAATTATTGGAAAAAATTAAACCTGCTATTGAAAAGATAATAAATTGTTAATCGTACATTTTTGTCTTTTAAATTACTTTATTATTTTTTAATAATAAAGCATTTTTTTCGTTACCATAGGTACGTAGTTTGGATCCAAACCAACCTCTATCAAAAGCACATTAGTATCGGCTCTCGCCGAAAAAGTTGAAGTTGAGTGAACTCCTGATGATTGCCTCGGCGCGTCACAGAGCTACTTTTTTATGTATGTAGAATGTAGTCGGCGACGCTAAACGGCGGAGATGGAAACGTACCTTTACTTCTTCGAGATGGTCAAGATTATTTTACGAGGGGAGAGACGCCTTACGTAATGTAAATCACGAGGTCAGCATTCAGGTGAAGCTCAACGAAAAATTTCTTTCCGATCAATTCTCCTAGTATACCTATAGATGTTCATTAAGTTTTAATTTCGTGACATTAACCGTTTCGGATATATGGATTTTAGAATGTCTCGATCTCGGCTTTCGAGCGTTTCGGACTCATTATTATTCCCCCCACTCCTTCATCCTTTCACCCGTATCGGCAATTTTTTCGCAAATGGGTCCACTATGGAAGCTCTATATAAATTCCAAGTTTCAGCTTCGTAGCATAAGCAGTTGCTGAGATCTTGAAACCAAAATTTTCCGTCTAAAACGCTTCCCCCACCTCCCCCTCACAGCCCCACAACTCAGAATTTGGGGAATTCAGGGGGCCTACACACTCTACCCACGAAAAAAAATTCAACTAAATAGCTCTAAGGGATTGGGTGCTACGAGCCTTCAAACAATTTTGTATACACCGATAGACGTACGGCATACGGCGCACAGACGGACTGAACTTTTTTTTGCTTTTTTCGTGTCTACTAGTCATGAAACGTGAAAAAAAATTGTTCAGGGTAGGTTTTTATATAAATCGATTACAATACTGTATTATTGAAATAATAAAGTAAAATGGGACATCCTTTAAATTAAAGTAATGTACAAGAGTCACATCGCAATAAATTAAAATTGGTTATGTAAATGTTTTTAGTATAAATTAGGAGGGCTCAGTCGAGGCAGAAATATCACATGAATATAAAATAAACAGTATTTTTGTTCTATATGAAAGACGACTTCCTTTCGATCAAAACCCGACTAAACTGTTTGCTAGACCGCTATATGCACAGCAGCTTATGGAAATGCGCACACCCGCCACATAAAAATTCACATAAAACCGACTTCTTATTTCTGATCCGAGTAAAAAACATTTGGGGTTTCCCTGTTTAGGTTCCAATTACATGTCCGGGCCTATTTAAAAAAAAGGCGTACGAATTTAATAGACGTGTTACCTTTCCCAAATTAACACTATAGCTGGCCACATGGTAGACAGACTGTTTTTAAAAGATTAATTAGTTTGAATATTTTGGGATTTTCCGAAATCTTTCCCTTCATTTACAGTTTTGTCTGTGATATTTTTTTATGGTAGCATGATTTTCATCAATATGTACCTGTTATCCGTACTACTGCTTGTAACTGAATTTATTAGTATCTGTTTTATGCTTGGACCTTACCTATCAGGACGCAAATTGACATATTCCGGGACGCAACGCTAATGTAGATTATCGCCGCTAATCTTCTATCGTCCTACTAGACGATAGCCGTCAGTCTGTGTGCAATCATCAAAAGGCTTAGCGTCAGCAATTGCGCGATAACGCTAAGTTATCGCTTCTACAGTTGCAGAAGAATGGCGCGGAATTAGAAATGACATTATCGCGCTAAACTTAGGCGATAGCCGATAAATCGCTAATGTGCCTACTTGACTGTTCCTTGTTTAGCGTGGAATTTTCATCGGCACATATTAGCGCGCTACGCAGATGAGGTCCTAGCATTAAAGAATTTACCTGCGCGTCTTAAGTTTTTGGCTAATTTTTCCTTATCTTCTTTATTTTTGATCGAGTTAAGAAATAATAAATATATTCTCTAATTTTATATTACCATCTTCATATAACAAAAAGGTTTATATTCGAAATTTGATGTGTTTATGGTGAGTCTCGTTTCAACACACACGTAAATTCACAACGACGGCATAAAACTATTATACCTGTAGTTCCAATCCACTGTAACTATCGGTGGGGCAGATTAGAGTGTGCTCGATGCGATTAAAACAGTGCCCAACTGTTCAGCCCAGTCCAGTACGCGCCTACCTCTAACAGTCCATATGGCCGGTCAGAATTGGGGCACGATTATTTCACATTCGATTCGGACCGATCGTGTGCACACAAACACTTTACTCAATTTTGCACTAAAATTGAATACAAAATTACCGTCCAATTTGACAGTCGTGCTTACAGTGTATATGCTCTAAACTCGACTACTCAGAGTTTAGAGCATATACACTGTAAGCGCCAGAAAATGTTATTTTCATAACGTCATCATGTTCATGCAAATTGTAGGCGTGTGAACGCGATTCGGGCCGGTTGTGAGCGCGCTAAAAATGCAGAAAGCGTAATTCGAATCAGGGCCTATATGAATGTTATATATATTCAAAACATAAAAAGGACAAAATTAAAAGCTTCCTTGAAAATATTTATACTTTCACAGAGTTTCCACAAAACTTTCAAGCTCAGTTTGGGCGCTACCTATCGACGAATAGTCAAACTATTTTAACCTTTTGTATGCAGAAAATTGTTTCTTAAAATTAACCCCCATTTAATTTATTTGTGTGGGGGGACGTTATTTTTTTCCATTATATGTTAGAAAACAGTCTTATCAAAGTTATATTCTGAAAGAATACTTGTAAAAATAAAGGCGAAGTAGAAAAAAAAGACATTGAAAAACAGTGTTTTTTACATATAAAGGGTTTTCCAATAAGGACTTGACAACTTTTTTTCAAAATAAAATGCAAACCATTTGAGATATTTCAAAAACTTTATTATCGGGTTGAAGTACAATCAAAACATTTATGAATGGAACTCGACTTCGTTCATATGGCCACCGCGGGCACGTTTGCAGCGGTCGATTCGTTGGACCCAATTTTCGATGACTCGGCCACACATTTCGGCCGAAATGGCTGCTATTTCGTGTTCAATGTTGGCTCTGAGCTCTTCCAACGTCGTCGGCTTGTTGGCATAGACCAACGACTTGACGTGGCCCCAAAGAAAAAAGTCCAGAGGCGTTAAATCGCACGAACGAGGCGGCCAATCGACTGGTCCATTTCTTGAGATAACACGCTCATCAAACTTACTCTTCAATAAATCGATTGTAACGTGTGCTGTGTGGCTTGTGGCACCGTCCTGTTGAAACCACATGTTGTCCAAGTCCATATCTTCCAATTCGGGCCAAAAATAATCGGTAATCATGGCGCGATAACGATTACCATTCACAGTAACGTGACGATCATTATCGTCGACGAAAAAATATGGCCCTATGACGCCGCCAGCATGCAAACCGCACCAAACAGTTATTTTTTGTGGATGAAGTGGTCTTTCATGAAGCACATGTGGATTTTCACCGGACCAATAACGCATATTTTGCTTATTGACGAACCCACTGAGCCAAAAATGAGCTTCGTCACTGAAGATGATTTTGCGATGAAATTGATCATCTTGGCGCATCTTTTCCAGAGCCCAATCGGAGAACGTACGTCGCTTCAAATGGTCCATCGGCTTCAATTCTTGAGTCAGCTTGATCTTGTATGGGTGTAAACCAAGATCCTTACGCAAAATTCGCCATAACGTGGTCTGGGCGATGCCCAACACTTGAGAACGCCGTGGAATTGACTGATTTGGATCATTTGCTACGGACGTTTCAACGGCAGCGATATTTTCGACACTTCGACCAACCCGTTGTCTCACTGGCACGGCAACATCACACAACGAATATGTAGACTCAAATTTTTGCACTAAACTTGTTACTGCCTGTCTACTAGGGCGAGAATTACGACCGAAAATCGGAGTTAACGCTCTTAAAGTAGCGGTCACCGACTCCGAATTTCTGTAGTAAATTTTTATAATTTGCAGACGTTGTTCCTTCGTGTACTTTACCATGATAAAAATGTTAAGTTTACTGAATAAATTGACAGTGACAGTTCGATGATTAGTGAAAGGGTGCGTTCACAAATTGAATTCAAAGTTGTCAAGTCCCTATTGGAAAACCCTTTAGTTAACACTAATTTTTTTAATTAAAAAAACAAAATATTAAAAATCCACTGCCGAGTACTTGTTAAGAACATTCTTCTCTTCGGATTAACGTACTTTTTATTTCATTTTTATCCAATAGAAACGTTGTATGAATGTTTGAAAAGTAAACAAATTTAGCAAAATTCTTCATCTTTCCTTTAAATACTGATAACTTTTCCAAATTTCAAAAAATCGAAAAAGCGCTTCCGAGGATTGGTCCGAAATGCATCATTCTTTCTAATTTATTCAAAACCAAAGTATTCTGAAATATAGCGTCAGTTCTATGAGTGTTTGAAAATCACCTTTTTTTTAGCTTTTTTCACAATTATGAGAGGAGCCACATTAAGGGGGTTACTCACTTGGAAACGAAAAAAAAATCGATTTTTTTTTATATATTATTATTTTTCTTCATTCAGTTCTACTCAAAATAAAACAAACAGCAGTTTACGAAAAAATGATGTGCCACAGGATAGTTATAGTTTGCTGTGACTCTTTAACACAAACATATTACTTTCCTTCGGTTTTTTTTAAAGCCCTTCTATTTGATAGAGCAAGATTAAAAACCAATAACAAGAAGGTACTGAGCGGATAGATTCCTGTGCACAGGATAGTTGCCTGGTTGTCCCTACCTACAGAAAATGAGTCTTGCATCTTTTTGTTTCGACAGAAATAGACTTTGTGTGATCGAAAAACAGTTTTCTAGTTTCAACCTTTCTGACATCCCTCATATAGGTACATTATTATATTAGATTTTCGTGTAGGAGTTGGTTTGGTCACCTCTGTCATTGAAGCCTCAATTAGGCCTATTGCGAAGTCCCTCTGGATTATCTATGGTTCCTCTTCGATCTCTGCGCTTTCAATGAAGCTTAGTATTTTTCGAAGAGGAATAGCCAGTAATTCCGATGGTTTCATGAAACCCTAGCAGAAGTGATGAAGGCTTTTGAGCAAGTCCCTCCAATTCACAGAGAATGTGCCCGATTGTTTCGTCTTCACCATCGCAAATTCTGCATAGTTTATCTCAGATAGACAAATCCTATGGAGATGCTTCCTCATGTAACAATGTCCGGTCAGAGCTCTCACTAGGTTACGGGTCGGATGTTTGCTTAATTTTAGATATACAGACGTTCTGTTTTCCGAATGCTTCGGCACTAGTAACTAGAAGATTGCCAAGTAAAATATCAACTAGAAATAGCTAAATTTGCGGCCAAAGCATGAGTAGTATACACAATAATTAGCAGAAATGAAAAATGCCGTCCGAGCTCTAAAATATGCTATACTTAAAAAAATATCGGGTCCGATAGTGGTTTTCAATATCGATATATCGCTTTAAAAAATATCGGCCGATATAATAGATATATCGTTTAAAAAATATCGCAATTTCAATATATCGATATTTTTTTAACATCCCTAATTTCTACCAGTGAATGATGACCCACAAGCCCCTAATTGAGATTTTTTTTTTTTTGAATTTAAGGGCATGAGAACGGCCCAGGAAACGACTTCCGGAGCCTAATAATGCCACATGTATAAAAGGATGTAAAAATTTTAAGATTTAAAATAACGTTAGGCTTGTTTGTGATAATAAAGTCAATCAAGCTCTGTCTTCTGGCTTTTGAAATGATTTTTTGTACATTGAGGCATATTATCTTCAAGGGAGACCTAGACATATTTTAAAGCAAAATTGAAGGTGTGCTGATTGTTTATCACCCGTACTCTTAAGGGCTCTGTATTGTGGAATGAATGAACTGATCCGGCTAAACAAGTCACCCAGACTCAGACCAAAAAGTTTGTCAGAGTCCTCAATAAACTCCTTCAGGAATGCATTATTGCCTTCACGAGGGATTGTTTTTGAAGGCGGGGGGGGGGGGTTCTTTAAAGAAGCTGCTATACGAAATATTTTCTTTTCTAAAGTTGCTTATAGCCTTAGAAACAAAGGCTTTCCTGTTATCTCTCCTTTACATGGCTTTCAATTTGTCTTTCTTTTCCCTATAAGACCTAAGTACCAGGCAACCCCCGAAGTACACACTTGTACCCCATGTTGCAATTCGCAGCCACGTGGCCAATCCTCTGACAGTTCTTGCACTGTAAAAGGCCTAAAGGTTTGGGCTTGTCCCACGCCACTTTTTGTCTTAACACAAAACGCACTTTCAGAAGTTCCTCAAAGTTGGAGCCCGCTTCAAGTTGGATCAGAAACATGTCTAACTTATAACCCTCCCTTTTGGATTTAGGGGTTGAAAATTCTCTAACACCAGACACTCTGGTGCCGACTAATTGCGCGTTCAGATCAACTAAGATCTCCTCCGAGCTGAAGGAGGAATCGATGCCCTTAACAAGAAATGTTAATTTATTTATTTCCTTGAGCGTGCATCCCCACCCGCTTCCCTTAATTGTTGAAAGAGAAATTGGTGAAAAACTACGCTGTTAACAAATACCATGATGCTATCCCCCTTTCTATTTTTCCCTAAATAAAAGTCCACATTCTTGAAACCATGTGTGTCTAAGCTTTCTTTGACCAATCTACTCACGACCAATCTACTCCGTCTTTCCCTGAAGCTATGCCCTTTGTGGTCGAGGCCTCAGTCGAACCCCTGCCCGAACCCATGCCCCTAGCCGAACCGACGGCGTGAGAATTAATGATAATATTCGGGGTAGAAGACCCATTACTGCCGTGACAAAATAAATGTCAACCGTACATTTTGTAAACTGTCACTGAACGTTTTGTACGCGACAAAATTTAAATACGTATTATTTTCTTATTTTCTCGATCCACTGTTAGAAAATTCCGCTTTCCTTTTTTGAATGCTTGTAAAGGTTACGGTTGCATAGTTTGTGGTAAGATGCGCTTTCAATTGGGTTGATTCTTGAGTTCAGTGACATGTTTATCCGCTGGTGAACTGCTGCGGATATTGCCGTATGCATTGCGAAGGATCTGCAAATACGGATGTTTGATTTCCGGTTAAATACTCGATCGGATAGTTGTAGACTATTCTCTGGCTGCTGACTGATAACAGCCACGAAATTCACCAGGAACCATCGTAGCCTTGGTCCTTGATCTCCCGAGAAATAGCTCATTAAGTAGGATATGTTTTGGGTTTAAGTAATTATTTGGTAGTATTACGTCTGGAAAAAAAAAGAAGAAGTTATTTTAGAAATTATTGGATACTTAGGGTATACCTTGTTAACGATCCCGGGCGAAGTCCGACGGTCGCTCTTTATCCGGAACCTGGGTAAAGTATGCAGAAATAAAATATTAAAACTTGAAACTAAATTGCATAACGTTGAGACTTACCGCAAATTATTAGGTGTTAGCTCCCCAAGTGAGGCTCGTGTCACCTTCCCTTTCGGCACGGAAAACCTAAAATAACGCACAGAAATTGTTATTACCACGTTGAAAATTACGAAAACAACCTGAAATCGGAGGGTGGAGTTAACTTCAGTTTAGTTAAAGTATGTGTTAACGTAACATTATAAATATTTTTTTTAGAAAATATTATTTAGGAAAAAAAAAATAAACAAGAAGCTTCTATGAATTAAGGTAGGATAAGGTTTAGGATTAAGGGTCAACGAGGATTACGTCTGACACAACAACAACATACCTCATACAAAATTCAAGATTGCGAAGTGCCGGAAACAATAAATATCGCGGACTAAACGTTGATCGGTACCGTCCGACATGCGCGAGTGCCGTCCGACTCACCCACAAAAAAAAAGACAAAATCGAAGAAAATCGAAGCAAACAAAAACAGAAACAGTGCGGACACTTGAATTCGCGACGTTAACTGACAGTTCTCGCGTAAAAACAAAAACAATGCGCGCCGCCATAATGGGTAGAAGTTCAAAGTTCAAAGTTCAAAGTTTATTGCCAAATAAAAAAAACATTACAATCCATAGTCTTAACATAGTATACATATAAAGAAAACTACAACACAAAAGGTGTTCATTGAGTAACCGTATCAGTTCTAGAAAACAGTATTAATTCTATACTTTAAACTATATCAAGATTCCATGGGAACAATATAAATCAATTCAAGACTGCTACGCTGGCAGCTGACGTATGTCTAGCATCTTAATTTAGAGATTCAGACTAGAGTTCTCAAATAAATAAAGAAAAACAAAACAAAACAAAACAAACTAAAAAAAAAATTAATCGCAATTCAAAATATCACAAAACTGAATCGGTAACTGGAAGCCAGTATAGAGTTTGTATAAGTAAATAAATAAATTGAGATCCTTTATGGAACATTAGATAAGGGGCCTTGCCATAAGTTAGGATAAGTGGTAGATACAAAATACCGTACATAAATTCTTAGCTTTTAACAAGCATCTTAACCAAAGTTAAATTACATGTTTTTTTGGAGCATTTCAAATTTAGACCTCCTAGAAAAACAAACAAACAAGCCTTAAGGCTACAAAAAGTGTCCGGTCGGACTAATTGAGCATGATCAGAAAACACTATCAAATTCGGAACTCGATTAATGTTGTGACCCAATTTGACGAATTCGCATCGCAACTGATGCAAATTTGGGGAAATTTCGAAATCTCTAAAAGGGGTTTTTGACCGAGACCTGAGGTCAAAGGCTTTAACCGAATGAGGGTGGCCGTTATGAGTTTTCGTTATAGGCAAAGAAGTGAAATCGGGGCCTTTTATTGTTTGGTTTTGGAACGGGACATTAAAGAGTGAGCTAGAAAAAATAGAAAATCAAAAAGTACGGAATCGGAAAACGAAAGATTAAGAAGTTAAAGTGAGAGAAAACGAACTAAATTAGCGAATATTTACACGGGTAAAAATACGTAAAGAGTGAGCTTAGAAAAAGTAGAAAATCAAAAGTACGGAATCGGAAAACGAAAGATTAAGAAGTTGAAGTGAGAGAAAACGAACTAATTTGGCGAATATTTATACGGGTAAAAATACAGTGTCGTTTTGAGATACGAAGTGATAGGATTTTAAAGACAGTGAAGTAACGTACTGAATTGGTGAACGAATATCACGGTTTAACTCTACGCGTCGTAACGAACAAATGAGTGCGCAAAAATTTCGGCGTACGAACACAAGGAAGACAAAAAAAACATCTAAGGAACGAAACGTGGTGCGGTTTTAAAAAAAAACGCTAGTCGGTATTAATAAACGCTCGACGGAAATTTACAAAACGCTAGCCGGCGAAACGACGCGGCTCCATCTGTGGCATTTTCGAAGTTATAAATTGTGGCAGTACGCTGCGAGGCTCTACGGATTAGACCCGAGGACGGAGCAGACTGTATGGACACCAGTGGTACCCTAGTTCCAAGGTCGTAATATATCTATCTATCTTTTTATCTATTTTATATACATAATTTAATAACTTCTTACACTAAAATTAAAGAATTCATACATCCACCAGTATAGCTCTTTTTCAAAAGTCTCTGTGAAAATTTTGTGTAACGTCCACCGGTTTCAGATCCGCGAAAGAGATTTCCGTATAAAACTATATTCTACCCAGTTTCACAGCTGGCTAGGTAGATAGAACAACGACGAAAATTTTAGTTGTGTGGCGCCTGCCCCGTCTCGACGGGTTAGTCGGCTCGTCGTCGTTCGCCCCTTAACGGAAGGGGGTTGGAGTAGAATAATACGTAAAATTGGCGCCCAACGTGGGGCAGTTATTGCCGTTATTGGCCGTTATTTTTGGTATAAAAGTGCATAGTGATAGTGAAACGAGTCCCCTTACGGAAATTTAAAATTGGCTTTTTGTAGGAAATTCGAATTTGTGACGGTATCTTAAGGAAGAACATTTTTTTTATTTTTTTTTTATTGAGTATAACTTTTTGCATACTTGTGGGTTCTCTGATATATTGAGTGGAAAATGGCTAGCCGTATTACTCCTCCCTTTGCCGTGGACCGGTTAAATCAGGAGGAATTAAGCTACGAAATGGCAATTTGGGGTCTTCGGGGTAGATAAGGGGGATGCTATGAGAAAAGCGTTGAGAGTAGCTATGAAGCGGGAAGGGTCTGATCATAATTTAGTGATCGAAGAGTACCCAATTACCATAGAGGAAGATATGGCGGCATTGAAGGCCAAACTTGTTGAAGTTGAAACTCTAGTTTCTCAGTTCTCGGGAAATGATCGGTGTTCGGAGTACCACAAAGTACTGGCGAAATTCGACTGGGGTATGCGTCGAACAGAGCGGGTTCCGGCAACTACGGTCGAGGATAAGTCATCCGTATCGGTAATGCGAGGACAGTTCGTTTTTTTAATGAGCGACTTGTTGGGAAAGGCTGCCGAGGAGGCTGATTCCAGTTCGGACGACGAAACCGGTCCGATTCACGAATCGACCGGGACGAAACCAGACTGGTTGAAAGAAGATAGGGCTAGGAATGACGATAAACGGGGGGATGTGGCGACTACAGCTGCAGTTGCGCCAGAAATAAGAAGGTTTAGCGAGAGGGTAGACATCGCCACAGCCGGGCTGGATCAAACGAGCGATGAGAAGGATTTAGCCGATCTTACAACCCCATGGTGACAGGAATTTCCATTTCCAGGCCATCTTTAGCGGTAGCGAAGTGGAACTTGAAATTTGTGGGTGACGGGAATCAGTCGATAAGCGCGTTCCTAGAAAGAGTTGAGGAATTGAGGGAAGCACGGGGCGTAACAAAATCGCAACTTTTTCGTTCGGCGGTGGACCTTTTTGAGGGGAAAGCACTGATACGGTTACGTGCAGTGAGGCCAGCACTGAAGGCGTGGGACAAGTTGGTAGTGGAGCTTAGGCAGCAGTTTTTACCGCCAGACTACATCGAACGATTAGAGGAGGAGATCCGGCGGAGAACGCAGGGCGCGGATGAGTCCATAGGGCTGTATGTAGCGTTGGTGCAGGGTCTCTTCCGACGATTGACGTCACCATGGCCTGAAGCGGCGCAATTAAAACTGCTGCGTCGTAATATCACGCCGTTCTATCAAATGCATCTCGGTCTGCGGAAGTCAATTTCCGAGTTGGTACGCCTTGGACGAGAATTGGAAGCTAACCGTGTGTCGGTGGAAGCATTTATTCCTCCAATTTCTCGACGTTGGCGAAACATGCTCGAACCAGATCTGACATATGTTGAGGCTCCAGGGGTTTGTCCGGTGGTGGAAGAGAGGCGCTCTATTGTGTGTTGGAATTGTCGGGAAATGGGGCACAATTCCCGCGAGTGTCAGAGGCCACGTGCATGTTACGGATGCGGGAAGACTGGTGTGATCCGAAAATTCTGCTCCAAATGCAACCAATCGGCTGACGTGAGCGGAGGGAACAGGGCCCAAGTAACTAGCGGAAGTCGTCCACCGAATGTAACTTCTGTAACCAATCAGCCGAAAAACTTCTCCAGTACCCATTAGAGCGCGGCATAGTGGGGGGAGTTGGTGTACTAGCCGCGGGTGAAGAAGACGTTCAGGTTGAGGAACAGTGTAGTATGGAAATAGATTATATTTGTTTTTAGTTACTGTGTTCTAAACTCTTTTGTTTAGCCACTAAATAGTACTGTTGTTACTATTCAAGCAATATGCTTAAATCGTACGCAAAGTATCAAGGATTCTAAGGTGTTCACAAAGGGTCAAAAAATGAAACAATATGTTTTTTCTTTATTCCTATAAGGTTCACCAAAGAAAAATCATAATGCATTCAGTGGTGTTATTTATATTGATAAATTTGCAAACATATCACAAAATAAAAAATTACTAATTAAAAAATTGAATTGAAGTTATAGTAATATTGTTTACAGGTGTCGTATATTGACCTACTGTAACAATAATGCTGATGACGATAAAAAATGTAATGTAAAAATGAATGATGACTGCATCGTACGTTGACCAGTTGACCGATTTGCAATGATGTCGTTGTGCAGCAGTAAACAATGATGTGCATATTTTGCATGTTTAGAATATTTACGAAATCCGTCGGAGTTCATCCAACTATGTTGAATGTCCGACTGGACTTTGTAAATATTTCTAGACAATATTTTCACGAAAGTAGTTGGTGATACACGGCCTTACCTGAACGTGAAAATGTTCGATTGCGAAATGTTGAGATTGCTGGATTCGGGTGCTTCTAAGACGATTCTGGGTGGAACAGGTTGGGACCTCCTTCGGGGAATTGGAGGTACGGTACAAACTCAAGGTTCTCAATCGGTTGTAACGGCGAATGGAGTGAAGTGCTCAATTTTAGGATCCATATGGGTTCCGATCGAGCTGGTGGGGAAAGGGAAGTGGCTAGAAGTATTTGTTGTGCCTGAAATACCACTCAAGCTGATACTTGGAGCTGACTTTTGGGTAGCAGCGGGAATTGTTGCGGATCTGCGGGGTAGTTGTTGGGAATTTCGCGAGAACCCGGAAGTGGCGGTTGTGGAATTCCTTCAGTCAAAATCGAAATTGGCAGAGAGGGAGAGTGAGCGGCTGGCGGAAGTAATTGACGCGGAATTGAGTTTGAAGTGCAAACTGGCTTCCGGGCTAGCTGCGGCTGTGGGAGGGTACGTTGTTTGCACCTGAGACCATAAAACCCATGGCCTGTACAACAAAAATTTCACGCCGACTTACCCGGGTGATAAAATTGGGATAAGATTCCCAATCGGTCATGAGAGACCGAGAAAACTCCCTTTAACTCGACTGGCGCTGCTGTTATGCGCCGTCTAGCCCACCCTACCATAGCCATATCTGTCCTCAAAGAAAATATCTAATTATGGCCCCTAAAGAGAGGAATGAGGGGGCGGAAGGTCTTCAAACGAGAAGATCCATCCTACAGGCTTTCTTATTTAGCCATTTTCAAAGAAAAAAAATCAGGACGAAAACAAAAAAAAAATTCATATAAAAATTTATAAAAGCAAAAGATATAAAAAAAAATTACCTTTTTTTTTCCTTGATGATATATTTTAATTTTGATAATATTTATTTCAATTTTTATTTATATGATAGTCCATGTCAATTTCAGTCCTTGTCTGTCATAATTATTTTTTTATTTATAATTTAATTTATTTTTTTTTTTCTCTATTTTTAACTTTTAATATTTAATTTATTTCATCTTATTTTTAATTTTTAATTTAATTTGTTATGTTTTTATTTATTCTATTTTATTTTTATTTCATGATTTTTTTATTTATTTGTCTGGTTTTGAATATTTAATTTTAATTTGATATGGTGGCCGAAAACTTATGCGAGCCATTGTGGCGACCAGTTTTTTCGGACTTTGGTTTGTCTTGCTTGTAAAAGCATAGAAGTTGAAACAGATTACACCGTTTCCTTTAGCTCGCATGCGACGTCAATGAATTGATTACACAGCACGTAGTTATACGAAATTTGCATTAAAACCACTTTACATTACGCCGCTTATGGAGTTAATTCTTTTATTATTTGTTGTCAAGATCACTCGCACTTCTTGCTATTAACTTATCACCAAATTTCGAATACTAATTTTTCTCCTATTATTTTTTTTTGTGGAACTGGTGTGGATCAAGGTAATGCCAACTGCATTAACCAACCCTGTTTCCCGATCCCAACATTTCCTTCGGTTATTTTGACTTTTTTAAGTCGAAATAACCACTCCAAGGCCTCCGTTCACAACAAAATGGCGCCCAACGTGGGGCTAGCCAAACCAGCGCGTAGTTCACAACGCGTGATGGAACACGGGGATGCGAGAGTCGGAAAAATGCCGCATAAAATTTGTCACATCAAATGGACTTAAAATTTGTCTGGTAGCGACTTAAAATAACGCTGAAACAGCACCTACAACTCAAGTGAACAAGCTCTTTTGTTACTTCACTTACTTCTAGTGTGGTTCGAATTTACAGCTGGATATTGTGAAACCTTCATATTGACAGTTTTCTGTTGGCAACCTTTAGGCGCCATCAGAATTCCATATGAAGGGGCAGCCTTTTCTATCTGTGGGTTCGAATTGGGCTTGTTGTGGGTTAAGTAGGATCTTCAAGACCCATCTAACTGATGTATTGTAGGTACCCTTTTGAAAGCTGGGCTTGCCTTGACTTAGCGGGCAAGTCGTCAGACGATTGGCCAGACTACCTGCAATATATGTTTTGGATTGGTGAGGAGAAGACAATGCAGAAGTCTTCAAAAGAGTTCCTTATTTCCTTATTCCATCCTTTTAGAGTTCCTGTAACGTAAAATTAAATTAAATTATGTAGTATATTTTTTTTTTAAATTTTAAGTCTTAGGACAATTTTTTCAATTTATTTTTCTTATTATTATTTTATTTTTCTTTTGTTTTATCCCATTTTTTTTTTTATATTTTCTCAATTCCAATTTTCCCAGGAAGTTGAAGAGGCTGAGATTTGCCTTTTAACTCGACCTAGCAGGAGAGAGGATGAGGTTTGGGAGGTGGATAGCGAGAAGATCCATCACGTTTTGATTTTTATTCCGTTCGCTTTAATGGAATAGTTTTTTTGGCTTTGATTTTTTTTTTGTTTTATTATTTGCTTGTTGATTGATTTTGGCTTTGCTTTACGATTTTTTTGTTTTTGCGATTTTCTTTAATTTCGAAGAGACGAATTTCGAACCTTATTTATTTAAAATTTTGCACGATTTTTGTTTGCTTTCGTTTCTCTTATTTTTTTTGGCGATATTTATATATATTTATTTTTCTGTGCTATCAATTGTGATTTGATAGTCGCGTATATTTTAATTGTCTGGTTTCGAATTTGATCCACCACACTTAGCCGAATTCGATTGCTTCGCTACATTTGCACGTACCATCTTCTTTTCATTTTTGGTTTGATTAGCTCTATTTTAAGCTGCTTATTTTTTTGCTTAGATCCTTAGTTAAGGGATATTTTTATACTCTAGATGAAATCATATAGAGTATTATAAGTTTAATCCAGCCCAAAAGTTTGTAACGCATAGAACCAAGCCTCGGACGAAAAAAAGTTGCATAATTTTTTTGTTTATTTGTGGCTAAAAACCTCAAATCCGCTTGACGTCCGTCCGTCCGTCCGTCCGTCCGTCTGTCCGTTAGCACAAGAACTCAAGAATTCCTGCACCTAGGATCTTGAAGTTTTGAATCTGGATGTTTGGTTGAATTTGTAAGGCTAAGTTCGTTAACGGGCAAAATCGTCCTACTCCTTCGGGTAGCTGCCATACAAAATGTCCTTAAAACACGTGTTGAAAAATATTAGCCGATAACTTCGGAAGGGTTTCAGCTACAACTTTGAAAATTTGTATGTGTTACTTTTTAAATAGTTGGAGCTAAATGCAGAATTATGAAAGAAATCCTGGTAGTCCTTCGTGTAGCTGCCATATAAATATCCTGTCAAAATGCATTCACTTAATTTACGAAACTCACTATAACTCAAGTAATCTTTTAGCTATGAATTGGAAATTTTGTACAAATTAGTTTTGAGTAAAAACAAAGTTTGGGTTTACTAATCAGCGAAATCCTTTTACTCCTTCTGGTAGCTGCCATACAAAATGTCCTTAAAAGACTTCTTTAAGAATATTGGTCGATAACTTCAGAAGGGTTTAAGCTACGACTTTAAAATTTTGTATGTGTTATTTTTCCAATAGTTGGAGCTAAATGTATGATTATGAAGAAAATCCTGTAAGTCCTTCGTGTAGCTGCCATACAAATATCCTGTCAAAATGTATTTACTTAATTTACGTAACTCACTATAACTCAAGTAATCTTTTAGGTACGAATTCGGAATTGTGTACAAATTAGTTTTTGGTGAAAAGGAAGTTTGAGTTTACTAGTCAACGAAATCCTTTTACTCCTTCTGGTAGCTGCCATATAAAATGTCCTTAAGACACGTGTTCAACAATATTTTTCGATAACTTTTGAGCTCTTGAAGCTACGAATTTAAAATTTTGTACACGTTCATTTTTGAATGGTTCCAAGAAACAGGATATTTATGTAAGAAATCGAGTGAGTCCTTCCTGCACCTCCCATGTTAAAGTCCTTCAGAAAGAACATTTTTTTTTCGATGACTTACCCAGTTCAAGGTATGAAATTAAACACTGAATATTGTCTTTTAGGTTTGAGTAGCAATCTAATGGCAGTCCTTAATAAAGGACATACAACATGCACACACGTAATTCTACTTTATCCCCAACTACAATATAAATCGGAGTTCAGTATTCATCTAGAGTATTATACGATTGGCTTGCAGCCGATCGTGACTGCAGTATGTTTTATAGTAATATATTTACCTATGTAAATATTTATTTATTATAGGCGGTTTTTTTTTATTTTGCATGCTAGGTTATATTCTTCCGTATCATTAGTTATTTATTCGCTTTTTGTGCATGGTTTTGTAGGTTTAGTCTAGTTTAGTATCCTATATATATATATTTATCATTTTTAAAATTTAGGAAATTATTATATTTTTTTGAATAGTATTTTTTTTTAGTTTATAGTAGTTCTTAGTTTAAATTTTTAGATTTAGTTGTTGAATTTAATTTTTTTGTTGGATTAGTTTAATTTTTCTTAGATTTAGTTGTTATTTTGTTAGTTTAAATTTAGTTGGTTTAGTTAGTTTATTTCTTTGGTTATGGTAGTTTAATTTATTATGTAGGTAGTTATTAGATGTTTTTTTGTATTATTATTTTTGTAGTATATAATTTAATTTTTTTAGAACATTTATTTTTGCGTTGTTAGTTTTAGTAATCTATATATATTTTGAAGTTTGAATGTATTTTTGTTTTGGTTTTCTATTTATATTTAAATTGAATATTTATTTAGTGTAGGGTAGATTATTTGTTAGATTTATTCTCGCTTAAATTTCTGTTTTTTTTATCCCTTAATTTTTGCACCATGCCACTGCCATGCACGCCAGAAAACAGGGGCGAAGATGTGCTGTGCACTGTCTGCCAGGAGTGGTTGGAATCGGACGATGAAGTCCGCACAAAGTGTGGGCACCGGTTCCATGAGAGGTGCATAGAGAAGTGGGTGAGGGAAAAGCAGAGTTGTCCCACTTGTAGAAAAGAAATGGACAAGTTGGACTACTGGTCTTTCCGGGGAGTGGAGGGAGCGATAGCCGCCCCTGGACCGTTGACAAGAAGCAGGGCTCAGTTTACGGTCCCACAGCTTCAAAGAGATGGAGTTTCTCTCCTTAGAGAGTCAAATTTGGATCCTCCACACGAGCTGGGCGGCGGTCAAGCCTTCTACGCTCCGGACGGAACAGTGGTCACCGACCAAGGGAAGGGAATAAGCCTACCACCACTACCTTCGGAAAACCTACTACCACCACCACGACTACAACTACCACCACAACCACTACAACCGATGGCGACAGCAGAGGCACGTGTGAATCTTGGAGTTGATGAGATCACTCAACTGATTCGCACTGTGCTGAGGGAGGAGCGATCTCATCAATTCCAAGAGTCGCACAGTGATCGTTCACGTACAACGAATCACACCTCTCGAGCAACAAGTGCTGCTCGAGCACCTGAGAGGGCTCAGCCACCACATTATTCGGTCGCTCAGTTCGCTGATCGCAGGAGCACCGGACCAAATTATAGACGCCGCAACACCACAAGTCCCATACGGACATGGCGCTTGAAATTCAATGGAGACGCTAAAGTGTTGCGAGCGGAAGAATTAATCTATCGCGCCGAAGCTCTTGCGACCAGCGAGCTGAACGCGGATATGGACTTGCTCGCACGCAGTTTTTACATGCTGCTTGACGGCCGTCCGAACAGTTCGTTCTGGACCTGGCACAGGTCCAATCCAATGCCAACTTGGGCGGTACTTAAACCTGCATTTTTGCAGACATGGGGTGTGCGAGCAAGTGACTGGGACATTCGACGGCAAATGCTAGCCAGACGTCAAGTCCCAAGCGAGTCCTGTCAGATGTTCGAGCAGGACTTGTGTGAGCTCCGTAACTTGCTGTCGAATCCGATGCACGACGGAGAGTTCGTGGAGCTGATGCGGGGAAATTTGTTGCCAAACACGCAGCAACAAATTTGGTTGTCGAAGACATTAGACGGTTCACCAGATACGGCTACTCGAGTCATACCCGAGTTGCTGAGGTCGTGGAGCCTCCTACAGAGGTTTGTGATGAGCGCAATGGTTCCGAAGCCATGGCAGCAATTACATCTGGGGCTCCACTAAAATGTTGGAACTGTGAGCGTACAGGTCACAGTTACCGACTATGTGCAGAAGCTCCCAGGGGTATTTTCTGCTATGGCTGCGGAACAAAAGACGTTTTGCGACCGCATTGTGCTCGTTGCAATTGGGAAAACTCCGGAACGGAACGAACCACTTCGGAAAATTCTCGTTCTTTTCGGAGCAACCCACAGCAGCCACCCAAAACGTAGGAGACTCTTTGATCTCCGCAACTTGTGGTGATGATGACGCATCACCAGTCAGGTCGAATACACCGGACCTGACAAAACCACCGGATTTGACAAGTGCCACGACTGAGTCTCATCCAGTCGTAATTCTTCCCAAATCACTACCTCCTGTTCGCAAAGCACCTGTGCCTCGAAAGCATTACCATGTAAGACTGAAGGAGTACATGGAGGCCCGCGACAGGATTTTTAATGATTCCAATTCACTTTTAGTGATTATTTCTTCTTGTTCCACATTTCAACCTTCCCCTGATCCAACTCCTAAAAAGGCGATTTTACGTTTACGCGCATTTTGGCGTAAAGTTCGTGAGAGAAAGAAGGCAGTAATGTCGACTATTATCTCCGAACCTTTTGACGTACGTCCCTATGCTATGGTCTCCCTTTTCAATGTAGACGTTAAAGGTCTTTTAGATAGTGGTGCGAGCATTAGTTGCCTAGGAGCCAATGCACTAGAACGCCTTGAGCGAGCGCAAGTGCATTGGAAGCCGATTTGCCACGAGGTGAAGACAGCTGATGGTGCTTCACAGAGGGTAGTGGGAAGTATGACGACCGAAATTCAATTTCGTGGAGTTACACAACCTATTACCCTTTACATCGTGCCGAGTTTATCTCAGGATTTGTATCTTGGGGTAGACTTCTGGCGAGCCTTCCATCTTGCTCCATCCATTATCAGTTGTGCCAACACACAAACCACCTCTTCGCAACGTGATGCTACTGCGATGCACTCTTTAACGAGCAAAGATGTTGAACGTTTAGAGAACGTTAAGTCCAAGTTCCCTTCTTTCGAACTTCACGGTTTGGGAAGGACTAACGTTCTCGAACACGAAATCGACGTAGGAGAAGCGCGCCCCATCAAACAGAGACACTACCCAGTATCGCCTGCGATTCAAAACCTCATGTATGGCGAGGTCGATCGTATGCTGGCAATGGGAATGATAGAGGTTAGTTTGAGTGCGTGGAGTTCGCCAGTAGTGCTCGTGAGGAAACCAGGGAAAGTCCGGTTATGTTTGGATTCTCGAAAGGTTAATAATGTGACGAAAAAGGATGCATATCCACTTCCACATATCGACGGAATCCTTAGTCGATTACCACGAGCCAATTACATAACCAGTCTTGACCTGAAGGACGCCTTTTGGCAGATTCCTCTCGAGGCTAAGGCCCGTGAAATGACGGCGTTTACCATCCCCGGACGACCCCTCTATCATTTCACCCGGATGCCATTTGGGCTGTGCAATGAACCCCAGCGTATGTGCCGTTTGATGGATCGTGTTATCCTACCTGAACTGAAGGACCAAGTATTTGTTTACTTGGGCGATCTATTGTTGATCTCGGAGGATTTCAATTCTCACTTGGTTTTGTTGGCGGAAGTTGCCGAATGCCTAAGGAAGGCTGGACTCACAATCAATGTGGGAAAAAGTAAGTTCTGTCTGAGGGAAGTGAAGTACCTCGGATACATTGTTGGAGATGGAGGCCTGAAGACAGATCCGGAAAAAGTCTCGGCCATGGTCGGTTACCCTTCGCCGAAATCCGCACGTCAGGTTAGACGCTTTCTTGGTATGGCTGGATGGTATCGACGATTCATTTTCAACTTTGTAGCTGTGGTCTCACCGATCTCAGACACGCTGAAAAAGGCCGACAGATTTACTTGGACTTCAGAGGCGGAAACTGCGTTTCAGTCTGTGAAGGCCATGTTAACTGCGGCCCCTGTATTGGTAAATCCAGACTTCACTAGACCATTCGTGATACAATGCGATGATAGCAAATCTGGAGTGGGGAGTGTTCTCTTCCAAGAGAACAATGATGGATCGGAATCTCCTATTGCATTTATGTCCCAGAAGCTCAATTCCGCTCAACGGAACTACAGTGTTACAGAGCTTGAATGCTACGCCGCTGTGTTGAGCGTGAAAAAATTCAGAGCGTACGTGGAAGGGACATCGTTTAAGATTATAACGGACCATGCGAGTCTCAAATGGCTGATGTCTCAAAAGGATCTCAGTGGACGTTTGGCTCGCTGGAGTTTGAAGTTGCAAGGCTTCGACTTCATGATCGAACATCGTCGTGGGAGCCTGAATATAGTACCCGACGCCCTCTCTCGCGTATACGAAGACGGATTAAATGCGCTGATCGACGTTGCACCCATGGTTGACTTGAGCTCTTCAGAGTTTCAGAATCCAGAGTATGAGGATCTGAAGTCAACTGTGGAGGCAAACGCCCCTCGGCTTCCTGACGTATGCGTTAGAGATGGCTACGTGTACAAACGTACAGAGCCCTATAACGGTGACCCGATCACAGAAGATCGTGCCTGGAAACTTTGGATTCCATCGAGCTTGGCGCCTACTGCGATCGCTCAGGCCCATGAAGCGGATACCATGGTTCACGGTGGGTTCGCCAAAACGCTAGCGCGCTAGAGGCGATACTTGTATTGGCCCGGTATGTCTACACAAGTCCGCGATTTCGTTCTTTCGTGTCAGACTTGTAAAGAAACTAAGTCCCCGAATCGTCCGCTTAGAGCTGCAATGGGAGAAGCCTTCAAAACGCAGAAGCCCTTTCAACATCTGTACGTTGATGTATTAGGACCATACCCTAGGACCAAAAGTGGGAAAATTGCTATCCTTGTTGTCCTTGACCATCTGTCAAAATTTCCCATCCTTCATCCCCTAAGAAGAGTTACGGCGGGTGAGATCACGACGTTTTTGGAGAGGGATGTCTTCCATATGTTTGGTACCCCCGAGACAATTCTCTCCGACAATGGGTCTCAGTTCAAGTCGGCGACATTTAACTCCATGCTTTCCAAGTATGGGGTTAAACACCTATATACCCCAAAATTCTCGCCTCAAGCGAATGCTTCAGAGCGATTCAACCGTTCTGTTTTAGCTGGACTCCGTGCGTTCATCGTGGAGGGTCAGACTCGATGGGACGAAAACTTAAGCAAAATAGGATTTTCTCTTAGGAGTTCAATTCACCAAGCCACTAAGTTTTCGCCCTATCAGGTTTTGTTTGGGACTCACATGATGTTGCATCGTTTGAAAGCGCTAGGTGATGTAGACTTGCAACTGGGTCCCAGAGAATTGGTGTGGATCAATTAATGCAGTTGGCATTACTGCGATCCACACCAATTCCACAAAAAAAAAAAAAGTGAGTTCAATGGTGGTTGAGGGTTTTTGGAGAGTTTCTGTCTGACAGCTGGCATGAGATAGATAGGTTAAGTTTTTTTTGGCGCGGAGAAAAAAGTCTGTTTTGGCGGGTCGGGAAAAAGTTTTAGCGCGCGCGATGGAAAGAAATTAAAATAAAGAAGGATAAAAAAAATGGAAGTTTAAGTTTAAGTGATGGCGCGCGGAGTAAAAGAATGAGAAAAAAGTAGAAAAGTTAAGTTTAAGTTTTGGCAGGTCCGGAAAAAAAAAAATAATAGGAGAAAAATTAGTATTCGAAATTTGGTGATAAGTTAATAGCAAGAAGTGCGAGTGATCTTGACAACAAATAATAAAAGAATTAACTCCATAAGCGGCGTAATGTAAAGTGGTTTTAATGCAAATTTCGTACAACTACGTGCTGTGTAATCAATTCATTGACGTCGCATGCGAGCTAAAGGAAACGGTGTAATCTGTTTCAACTTCTATGCTTTTACAAGCAAGACAAACCAAAGTCCGAAAAAACTGGTCGCCACAATGGCTCGCATAAGTTTTCGGCCACCATATCAAATTAAAATTAAATATTCAAAACCAGACAAATAAATAAAAAAATCATGAAATAAAAATAAAATAGAATAAATAAAAACATAACAAATTAAATTAAAAATTAAAAATAAGATGAAATAAATTAAATATTAAAAGTTAAAAATAGAGAAAATAAAAAAAAAAATTAAATTATAAATAAAAAAATAAATATGACAGACGACTATGGGACAGAAATTGACACGGACTGAAATAATATAAAAATAAATTATAAAATTTAAACAAGAAAAAAAAGAAAAATGCAGTAGCCAATAACAGGTAATTTTTTTTTAATTTATGTTTTTTTTCTCTCGTTTTGTTTTTTTTTGGTATATAGTTTATTTAGTATAAATGGCTAATTAAGACGGCCATTAGGATGGATCTTCTCGGTTGAAGACCTTCCGCCCCCTCATTCCTCTCTTTAGGGGCCATACATTTTAGATTCTGTTGAGGACAAGTATGGCTACGGTAGGGTTGGCTAGACGGCGCACAACAGCAGCGCCAGTCGAGTTAAAGGGAGTTTTCTCGGTCTCTCATGACCGATTGGGAATCTTATCCCAATTTTATCACCCGGGTAAGTCGGCGTGAAACTTTTGTTGTACAGGCCATGGGTTTTATGGTCTGAGGTGCAAACAACGTACCCGCCCACAGCCGCAGCTAGCCCGGAAGCCAGAAAGCATGTCGCTCCAGTTTGCATTTCAGCCACCAATTCGGACGTAGGTGGAATTGGACCCCTGTTTCCCGATCCCAACCTTCCCTTCGGTTATTTCGACTTTTTTAAGTCGAAATAACCACTCCAAGGCCTCCGTTCACAACACGGTTTTGCGTAAACTACCGGAAGCTGATTCAGGTATCGGAGCGTGATGCGTACCCTTTGCCGTATGTATCAGCGACGCTTGATAAATTAAGGGACGCAAAATATCTGTCCTCACTGGACATCAAGTTGGCATATTGGCAGGTTCCGGTAGCCGAGGAATCTCGACCATATACCGCCTTTACAGTGCCGAATCGGGGCCTTTTCCAGTTTCGACGATTGCCTTTTGGACTGCACAACGCTCCGGCTATCGACCGTGTCCTGAAAGGAGGATTAGAGCAGCACGTGTTTGTATATCTGGACGACATCGCAATCGTGACACAGACGTTTGAAAAGCACCTCGAAGTACTGAAAGACATTTTTCAAAGACTGAGGGCTGCGGGTTTAAGGGTTTCGCGGAATAAATGTCAATTCTGCAGATCAGAGTTGCAATATCTGGGCTACGTGGTGGATGAACAGGGATTGCACGTAGATCCAGGAAAGGTGGAATGTCTGGTAAAAATTCCGAGGCCATCAAACGTGAAGGAAGTCCGTCAATTTCTGGGAATGGCGTCATGGTATCGGTGATTTATACCGGATTTTGCAACTCTGATGGCACCTCTTACGACGTTGCTAAAGAAGAACCGCAAATTCGCATGGGATGAGGAATGCGACAAAGCCTTTGCTACAGCTAAAGTCAAGCTTTCGACTGCTCCGATTCTGACGTGTCCCGATTACAGTCTGCCGTTCAGTATACAGACCGATGCTTCAGGTTATGGACTGGGGGCTGTACTCAGTCAAAAACACGAAGGGGGAGAAAAAGTAATCTGCTACTTCAGCAGATCGCTTACCGCAGCAGAGCGGAAATTTTCTACGACGGAGCGGGAATGTCTGGCTGTAGTGCGGGCAGTGGAGAAACTGAGACCATATGTGGAGGGGACCAAATTCGTGGTCGTAACGGACCACTACTCATTGGTGTGGTTGTTAAAGGATCCTTGTGGAACCAGTTAAAGGATCCTTGTGGAAGGTTAGCACGATGGGCTGTAAGGTTACAGCAGTTTGATTTTGATATCGTGCACTGCTAGGGTAAGGAGAATTTGGTCCCTGATGCGCTCTCACGCTCAGTTCCGGTATGCGTAGTGTCAACTGGAGATGAAATCCAGGATAAATGTTATGGCAAGATGGTGGATTGCGTGAAAAAGGATCCAGACAAATTCTCTTCGTGGCGAATTGAAGGTGAACAATTGTATAAATACACCGAGGCACAGCACCCGGCACGTTCCGAGGAGGAAGTTTGGAAATTGGTTCCTCCAAAGGAAAATCGATTAAAGGTTATAGAACAATGTCACGACGAGCCGACTGCTGGACATCCGGGGGGATTTCGCACATACACCCGAGTGGCGCGATCCTATTACTGGCCAAAAATGCGTGCCGACATTCAGCGATATGTGGCTAGGTGCAAGATCTGTCAGGCGATCAAGCCGGAAAGGAAATTGCCAGCCGGGTTAATGACTTCAAGGACCGAAGTGAGCAAGCCATGGGAAATGTTATGCGCCGATCTCGTTGGCCCTCTTCCACATTCCCTCAGAGGGAATTGTTACATTTTAACTGTGGTGGATTATTTCACCAAATGTGCACTGGTTTTTCCGTTGAGGACGGCGACTGGTGCCGCTGTGAGTCGGATTGTCGAGGAACAGGTGTTTTTGTTGTTCGGCGTGCCGCGGTGGGCTGTGTGTGATAATGGGGTGCAGTTCAAAAGCCGAGATTTCAAACGCACGTGCGAGGGATATGGCACGAATATCAAGTACACTGCATTTTATCACCCACAAGCCAACCCGACTGAACGCACTAACTAGAATATAAAAACAATGCTTCGCGCGTTTGCGTCCGACAATCACCGATTATGGTGTGCGTTGCGAACTGCCTCGCACGAGGTAATGGGGATAACTCCTTATTTCGCTAATTTTGGTAGGGAGATGAATTTGAGTAACGACGGACCAAATGAATGCCCCACCGTGGTGAACCCGATTATTCCGGATAGAATTCGGGAACGTTCGGAAGCGTTCGAGGTGTTACGAGAAGAAATTAGGACTAAGATGAGGGAGGCGGCGGAATAAAGCAAAACGCATTATAATTTGCGAAGACGCGATGTGACATACTTGGCACACGATCTCGTTTGGAGGAGGAACTTTGCCCTATCCGACTCGGCGCGCTATTTTTCCCTACATTTTTGGGACCGTACACGGTACAGGAGAAAGTGTCGTCTTGGACCTATCACTTGGTTAATAGAGATGGCAAAGGCGCGGGGATCTGGCATGTGAAGGATCTAAAACCTTATAACGCGTAAAACGGGGAAGGGAACATGTATGTAGGTCGGGGGAAGAGCATTTCAAGGAAATCCTCTTGAGGTAAGGGGGGGAAATATTACGTCTGGAAAAAAAAGGAGAAGTTATTTTAGAAATTATTGAATACTTAGGGTCCGACGGTCGCTCTTTATCCGGAACCTGGGTAAAGTATGCAGAAATAGAATATTAAAACTTGAAACTAAATTGCATAACGTTGAGACTTACCGCAAATTATTAGGTGTTAGCTCCCCAAGTGAGGCTCGTGTCACCTTCCCTTTCGGCACGGAAAACCTAAAATAACGCACAGAAATTGTTATTACCACGTTGAAAATTACGAAAACAACCTGAAATCGGAGGGTGGAGTTAACTTCAGTTTAGTTAAAGTATGTGTTAACGTAACATTATAAATATTTTTTTTAGAAAATATTATTTAGGATCCAGTCGATGTGTATCATTCAAAGCAAACACAAGTCAAATAAGCGTCTCCTTATCGTGTTGAAACAAGTACTTACCTTTAAACATTTAAACTTTAAACCTTAAAAGTGTTTTTAGTATTATTGCCATCGACAACAGTTCAATTAAAATCGCGGATAGAATTGCAAACAAACGGGTTAGGGATAATTCCCCACCCGTTACTTTTCTTCGTGACCGACTGAAGTTCCGGAAAACGGGCAATGAAGTAATGACCACGTCACAGAACAGATACGCACTCCTGGGGAGTCCGAGCACCTCAAACACCGAGAAGCAGCCAGCCGACGAAGTCATCCCTAAAAAGGTAAAACCTCCACCACTAAAACTCACAGAACTTGGCAAACCGTCCATCGATGTCATCATGAATCAGCTAGGTATTACTGGGTACACGGTAACACTATTGTCTACCAGTAGAAAACTCGACATATCGTCCATGGAGGACTACATTAAAATCCGGGATCACCTACTAGACAAAAAAGTTTAATTTTTCACGCACCGCGCATCAGATGAACGACCGCTTAAAATAGTCCTCTCAGGGCTCCATGACATGCCTTGCGAAGATCTAAAAAATCACCTAAAGTCGTCACACGAAATTGAGTGTACTGACCTAAAAAAATTCGATATTGCACGCAAAAGGTACAACGAGCAAGCGTTTTATATTCTCTATTTTCAACGCGGCTCCGTTAAGATCGCCGACCTCAGAAAAATTAAGGCTATCATGCACACCGTTGTCAGCTGGAACTTTTACTCCCGAAATCGAACAGGTCCCACACAATGTCGGAACTGTCAGCTCTATGGTCACGGTTCATCGCACTGCTATTTACCACCGAAGTGTTTGATATGCGGCGGCGCACACAAACACTCTACTTGTATTTCGAAAAACGACGAAGATATTAAATGTGCCAATTGCGGATCCAATCATATGGCCAATGATTCTAATTGTTCTAGTAGAGTCAGCTACATGGCAATCCGATCCAAACCGAACACCGGCAGTAAACGCAATACACCGAGAGTTAAGAACCAGCATCCTATGAACTTCGGGACTGATAGTAATTTTCCCAATTTAATGAATGGAGCAGTGAACACGCACATCCAACAGCAGACTGCAAGGTCGATGAGACCCTACAACGAAGTTCTCAAAGAGAACAGAATTACTAATCCACGGAATGTTGCGGCAGCTGATGCATCGAGACTCACCGATACGAGCAATGAATTATTTACTCCGGAACAATTAATTGCTCTTTCGGCAGAATTAATTCATGACCTTCGAAATTGTAAAAACAAACAAGATCAATATAATGCACTTGTTAGGCTAGCCATTAAATTTGTTTATGTTTAGTGCTCAAAACATTAATTGTTTATTATGGAACGCTCAAAGCGTTAGAAACAAGTCAGATGAGTTTTTTGATTTTTGTGCTGATAATAATGCAAACCTATTCTTTATAACTGAAACTTGGTTCAAATCTAACGACAAATTTTATAACCCCCATTATTTCATTTATCGTAACGATAGAAAAGAGGATGTAACCGGTGGTGGTGTTGCAATCAATAGAAATATAAAACACAAAATTTTACCACACTTTCCCACTAAAATCATTGAAACTCTGGCGATTAGAATTGAGGACCTTAATTTGACAATAGTTGCTGCTTATTTTCCGGGTTCTAAACTTAACGCTCTTAAATTTAGGCTTTTTCAGGACGACGTCAAGCTGCTAACTGGACTCAATCAGAGTTATCTAGTTTGTGGAGATTTCAACGCGAGGCATAGGCACTGGAACTGTCTCAGAGCTAATAAGGCTGGTAATATTCTATTCGACGAAATGTGCAATCGAAATTTTTTCATTCACACTCCAACTGAACCAACTTTCCTATCAGCAAGAGGTACTGATTCAACACTCGATCTCATAATTAGTAATGGAATAATTCCAATCTCGCAACCGATAACCACCTACGCTCTTTCTTCACCGCATCTTCCAGTATTGTTTGCAATCGAAAAAGATGTTCCCTTATTACCCTTCGAGAACAATTCATATTCCTTTCGCAAAACTAATTGGAAGAGATTTATTAGGTATCTTACACGTCATGTGGCACTGAATAACCTAGATCTAAGCTCTATAGTAAACGCCGAGCAAATCGACGTTATGATCCATAACACCATTGACAATATTTGGAGAGCCATTGAATACAGTACACCCAAAACAAAACCATTCATTCCCAACTACCAGCTTACAATAGACAGCGAAACCAAAAATATTATCACAAATCGTAATAACCTACGAAGACAATGGCAAATAACGAGAAATCCAGCTACAAAAACTCGCATTAATCATCTATCGAAAATGATCAAATTCAGGCTTTTCGTTCAACGAAACGTAAAGTGGAATACAATGCTTTCTGAACTCGGTAAAAGCTCTAAAAAAATCTGGGAGCTTAATAAAATTTTTAAGCGTAGAAGACAGCAAATCCCTCCTCTCTTAGTCCCCGGTCACCATCTTAAAACCACCGATCTTGACAAAGCCGAGCTGATCGCTGAAAATTTTCTTGCCGCTCACCATGCTTCCGAAAATCTTGGTAATCCAACCACTAATCTTACAGTTAAAACTATCGATTCCTTGGACGCCGACTTAACACCAAGCGATTACGTTACTCCTCGGGAACTATTTCTAGTTCTTAAACGATTAAAATCGAATAAAGCGCCTGGATTCGACCTGTTACCCAATATTATATTTAAAAACCTACCTAAAAAGGTCGTTATTTATTTAACACATATATTTAATTCGTGCTTAAAATTGGGTCATTTTCCCGGTCAATGGAAAAAGGCTATTGTAATACCCATTCTCAAACCACGAAAAGACCCTTCCTCTCCCAAGAGCTACCGACCGATCAGCTTACTCCCCGTACTAGGTAAAATCTTCGAACGTATCATCCTAAATCGTATTCACGAATTCCTGTGTAATACTGACATTTTACCTAATATTCAATTTGGTTTCAGACCCGGTCATTCAACTATTCACCAGCTGTATCGAGTTACAAGATCTATTAAAAACTCTCTTTCACGCAAAGAATCTACCGGTATGGTGGTTCTCGATATAGAGAAAGCATTTGATACAGTTTGGCATGAAGCTCTATTGTACAAACTCCACACCTTCTCCTTTCCAGTGTATATTATCAAGCTAATTAAATCGTTTCTCATCCAAAGAACTTTCGCTGTGAAAGTTAAATCCACGATTTCTGCCACTCGTCAAATCCCTGCCGGCGTACCCCAGGGATCCTGTCTCAGCCCCACCCTCTATAATATATACACCGCAGATTTACCCCTGAACGACAATTGTGAAATGGCAATATTCGCGGACGATATCAGTGTTTTCTCAAGTTCGGAAAATCGGTCGGACATAACTTGTAACATTGAAGAACAACTACATGCACTCTACGAGTATTACCACAAATGGAAAATCAAAGTTAACAAGACCCAATCAATCTTCTTTACAAGGAAACGCCATAGAAGAAATCTCCCAAACTAGCCTTTAAACTTTCATGGCCAATCAATTGAATGGTCCAGCACAGTTTCGTATCTAGGTCTCATTTTGGACAAAAAACTAATATTCCACGCACACATCGAAAGTACATGCTCCAAAATCTCTCGTTGTATCCATTCGTTGTATCCACTCATTATAGAAGATCTCAGTTATCTAATGTAAACAAATTATTAATATACAAAATGGTAATGCAGCCTATTATTTTATACGGTGCTCCGGTATGGAATGATTGTGCTAACATTCATAAGAAAAAACTGCAAACTATGCAAAATAAATGTTTGAAACTAATCCTGAACAAGCCCTTTTATTACCCTACAATACGTCTACACGAAAATGCGGAAGTTTTAATGATTGAAGTAATGGACAATAGAGCTAAATCTACATTTATCAGCAGATGCCAATATATATCAAATCCACTGGTTGCATGCCTCACATAGTTTATTATTATTATTATTATTATTATCCTTATTATTATTATTTTCTCCTTATTTCTTTTCTTTTATTATATTACGTTTTATTATTATTTAGTTAGTTATACGATAGGTTAAGTTAGGTTAATTATATACATAAGGTTTTTTTACATTAATTTTCCTTAATTCACGAATAATATCAAACATCTTACTGCCAAGTGCATCAACCAAAACAAACCTTAGTTGTAAAGGCTTTAGATCAGCCTAATCTCTAAACTATGAATATGAATTTTGTATATCAGCAATGTAACTATAATAAGAATAAAATATATGAACTATGAACTATGAACTATGAACTATTATTTAGGAAAAAAAAATAAACAAGAAGCTTCTATGAATTAAGGTAGATAAGGTTTAGGATTAAGGGTCAACGAGGATTACGTCTGACACAACAACAACATACCTCATACAAAATTCAAGATTGCGAAGTGCCGGAAACAATAAATATCGCGGACTAAACGTTGATCGGTACCGTCCGACATGCGCGAGTGCCGTCCGACTCACCCACAAAAAAAAAGACAAAATCGAAGAAAATCGAAGCAAACAAAAACAGAAACAGTGCGGACACTTGAATTCGCGACGTTAACTGACAGTTCTCGCGTAAAAACAAAAACAATGCGCGCCGCCATAATGGGTAGAAGTTCAAAGTTCAAAGTTTATTGCCAAATAAAAAAAACATTACAATCCATGGTCTTAACATAGTATACATATAAAGAAAACTATAACACAAAAGGTGTTCATTGAGTAACCGTATCAGTTCTAGAAAACAGTATTAATTCTATACTTTAAACAATATCAAGATTCCATGGGAACAATATAAATCAATTCAAGACTGCTACGCTGGCAGCTGACGTATGTCTAGCATCTTAATTTAGAGATTCAGACTAGAGTTCTCAAATAAATAAAGAAAAACAAAACAAAACAAAACAAACTAAAAAAAAAAAATTAATCGCAATTCAAAATATCACAAAACTGAATCGGTAACTGGAAGCCAGTATAGAGTTTGTATAAGTAAATAAATAAATTGAGATCCTTTATGGAACATTAGATAAGGGGCCTTGCCATAAGTTAGGATAAGTGGTAGATACAAAATACCGTACATAAATTCTTAGCTTTTAACAAGCATCTTAACCAAAGTTAAATTACATGTTTTTTTGGAGCATTTCAAATTTAGACCTCCTAGAAAAACAAACAAACAAGCCTTAAGGCTACAAAAAGTGTCCGGTCGGACTAATTGAGCAGGATCAGAAAACACTATCAAATTCGGAACTCGATTAATGTTGTGACCCAATTTGACGAATTCGCATCGCAACTGATGCAAATTTGGGGAAATTTCGAAATCTCTAAAAGGGGTTTTTGACCGAGACCTGAGGTCAGAGGCTTTAACCGAATGAGGGTGGCCGTTATGAGTTTTCGTTATAGGCAAAGAAGTGAAATCGGGGCCTTTTATTGTTTGGTTTTGGAACGGGACAGTAAAGAGTGAGCTAGAAAAAGTAGAAAATCAAAAGTACGGAATCGCAAAACGAAAGATTAAGAAGTTGAAGTGAGAGAAAACGAACTAATTTGGCGAATATTTATACGGGTAAAAATACAGTGTCGTTTTGAGATACGAAGTGATAGGATTTTAAAGACAGTGAAGTAACGTACTGAATTGGTGAACGAATATCACGGTTTAACTCTACGCGTCGTAACGAACAAATGAGTGCGCAAAAATTTCGGCGTACGAGCACAAGGAAGACAAAAAAAACATCTAAGGAACGAAACGTGGTGCGGATTTAAAAAAAACGCTAGTCGGTATTAATAAACGCTCGACGGAAATTTACAAAACGCTAGCCGGCGAAACGACGCGGCTCCATCTGTGGCATTTTCGAAGTTATAAATTGTAGCAGTACGCTGCGAGGCTCTACGGATTAGACCGGAGGACGGAGCAGACTGTATGGACACCAGTGGTACCCTAGTTCTAAGATCTTAATTTATCTATCTATCTTTTTATCTATTTTATATACTTAATCTAATAACTTCTTACACTAAAATTAAAGAATTCATGCATCCACCAGTATAGCTCTTTTTCAAAAGTCTCTGTGAAAATTTTGTGTAACGTCCACCGGTTTCAGATCCGCGAAAGAGATTTCCGTAGAAAACTATATTCTACCCAGTTTCACAGCTGGCTAGGTAGATAGAACAACGACGAAAATTTTAGTTGTGTGGCGCCTGCCCCGTCTCGACGGGTTAGTCGGCTCGTCGTCGTTCGCCCCTTAACGGAAGGGGGTTGGAGTAGAATAATACGTAAAAGTAGCTAATGAGTTTTCCGTAAATTAAGTGGTAAGTTTATAATGTTCTGTACTGTGGCTGTTGTTGCTGAGACCTAAAGCGGTTCATCCAATTTGTCTTGCAGTATTACCAGAACGCGCCGCATCTGCTCTTCTATGAAATATTTTTGACTCGTCCGCCTGCGTGATTTCGCCCATTATGTCGAAGTCACTGAGATATATCAAATGGAGACTTCGATTTGCTATCTCACATGGCCGACGTTTTTAAAATGTCAATATATCGAAAAAGGTGTCCATGATAACCCGAGGTTCTGCCTTGTTGAACAAAATTCTGATGATTTTAAACATTCATAAGATTTAAAATTGGTGATACGAATAAAATAATTTTTGATTGAAACATTTCTTTATGTTTCTTTCAAAAATTCAATTCATTTTAAGTTTAGAGAAACTTCGAAAGTTATCCGGGGTACAAATTAGGATTGAGCCACGGATGACCTGAATCTTAAGAAGGAAAGAGTTAGTAGCACGGTATGCATGTATTAAGGCGAGAAGGAAAACAATGAGAGGAGCATCAGATTAGGCAACATGAAAAATGAAATCCGAATTTTTAGGTGTAATTTCGAATTGAAAAATTACCAAATAATTTAAATTTGATAAATACGTTTTTTGATAAACAATGCAAGGTATTGAAAGAAAATGAGTTCATAAAATTGCAACTAAGCTGTGTAAATTTTACAGGTAAAATTGGCTACTGCAGAACGAATATAATACCATGTACTTATCGGTATGGCGCCGAATTCAAAAATAACGTATTACATGTTCTACCGTTATAAATATTCCTGAGACTGTTATTTCCTAAGAAATTTTTTAATAAAAAAATTGAAGTAGACTGTGAGTTGTGTTATGAATTTCGAACGCAAAACGCAACTTCTCACCATCAAATCGAACAATTTGAATTGTCAGAACTGATAATTCAAATTGAAAAGTTTTTAATTTTATTTAAGTTGTTGCCATGTTGTTCGAAATTCGAAATTTGAAGAAGGAGCGAGAGGGTACGATTTCATCGGCTATTTCAATCTGTCATATCGTATAGAGAAATGAGCCGATGGGGTCTCCATTTATATAGCTCAGTGGTCGAAGTGCAGATCTGCAATCTAGCTTTAATGCTCTCAAATGATTTACTGGTCACAGCTTGGCTGTGATATATATTTTTCATAAAGTATCCCTGTAATCCCTGTCATCAGCACCTTTAATTTTCATGTCGCGGTCGACGAATGGCCTCCACTCCCCTTCTAATAGCTCTAGTCGGACACTAATGTATTAATTACTCAAAACCTTCTGACTATGGTCATCACTCAGGATCTACCCAGCTGATAGATAGGAAATCCAATACGTGGCACTTGGAACGATTGTTATCTTATTATTGATTTTATTGTTCTTTACTATACGTGTTACGGTTACGGCTCTGAATCACGTCTGGGTCACTAAACGACCGACATACATACACACTTATTGATTAAGTACATTTAAAACTTCTTCTAAGAAAATAAAAGGTAAACCTTTTCAATACTGTTTTGAGTTAAAAAGAAACGAAAGAATTGAAACGGTCATTCGTTCAAGACATTACTTCTCAAAAAAAATGTTCCTGTAAGGAAGAGAATTAAAGACAGTATTGTACATGTGTTGTAATTATTAAACTTTTTATTCATTTGCCAGTTTGGCTAATTTTTTTTTAACAATAAATTTTTTTTTTAATTTTTGGTTTTCCTGATACACAAATTGTAGCATTCTTAGTCTAATATAATAATATATGGACCACGATAAAATATTGGCTGCATGATCCATACAGGGAAAAATGAAATTATAATTTTCTAGAACTTCTTCTATAGTTCTTTCAAATACGTCAGGATGGTTTGCATGTTTTGCAAAACAAGATTGGACGAATCTTATTAGTTTATAAAAAAAAGGGTGTATCAACCCTCCTCGAGTTTTGATGATGAAGAAAAGTTTCTTTCTCAAGTTTTCACAGCACGATTACATGTAAAGTAGTTTTGGTACTGTCGGAGCACTTGCTTGCACAAATACCCTGAAAATATTATGTATCTATTTATGATATACCTATTTATTGCAGGTCTGAAATTAAAACCTGAAACAGTGTTTGCATGAATAATATAAAATAAGACGTTAGCAATTGTTGTAGATTACAATGCGCCGGGTATGAAATGCGCGTACTAAATAAATGACAACAGTTTTCTTTTTAACAAAAATATAAAAGTTTATTTAACAAATTTACACTGGTTTGATAACGATTTAGTAGTGAAAACGATTTAGTAGAAACGATTTAGTAGAACGAATGGTTTAATAAGTAAATAAGATGACTATCCTCTTCTGAGGTTCAGGCTCAACTGCCTTTTCGTCAATTGCAAATCAAAATTAATGCTAACGGTGTTTAGAGCCTCAGATAACGTTTCGCATATTTTCTCACATTCGGATTTGCGCATTCAGCGAAATGAATGTGAGTAAATCTGCGTTACAAATTTAAAGTATCCAATTACGAGTTTTCGAAGGTCTCAAGTTATCTTGATAATTAAAATTTGTGCTTATGCAAAAGGCATATGGAATAAAGTAATGAATAGAAAATATGAAACATGATATAGCAAATTTGTGCTTATGCAAAAGGTATAAGCAAAAATTTGAGCATAAGCAAAAAGTTTAAGAATTTTAAATATGAAACATTGTTGTAGGTATACAACAATGTTGTGTATATGTTGTGCATATACATAACAATCTATCTACGACGCGTAAAGGTAACATAACAAAGTTTTAACGGTAAACTTAAATTTCTGAGTGCTTGCAAGATTGTTGCTTTAATAATTTATTCGTTTTTACTTATCTATGATATTAATTAATATACATAAATCAATAACTTCGGAACTATTGCCATTGCTCACTGCTCATGAAATGTTACCTTTATAACATTTTATAGTAATTCTTAGCATTTACATTGAATATTAACCAGTTATGAACGAAAGCACCCAAAATCATATTATTCTGTATGAATTAATGTGATTGTGCTGTTCTGAAATTATTAATTCTTCTTTAAATAAAAACTCGAAATGTTGTAGAATTAGAATAAAATTGCTTATATTTAATTTCCTTTAAAAATATTATGTTGTGAGGACGGAAATTTCCATGTGAAATTTCCACACACAAACATTGAATTTAAACATGTAACAGTGAATCGAAGCACAAATACAACACAAATTAAAATTAGGGACTAAGCATTTTGAATTACAAATACAACACAAGAGCTAAGAACTTTGAATACAACACAAGCTCAATACATCAAACATGAAACACAGAATCTGAAAAGACACACAACAAAGGCTGAAAAGGAGAAAATTTCGGAATATACCTGGAAAAGGTCAGCGGGATCACGAAAACGTCCCAGGCGACGCAATGCGACAGAGAACCCGCCGACAACTATACGAAATCCCAGCGAGACTATATACCGAGGCAAGCATACCCCAGCCGCGAATTATAAAAAGGCAAAATTTCTCCCACACAAAATTTGTTCCATAACATAATTCATGGACAGCGAATGTTGGTCACTAAATATATAGTGAACGAGTCAACCAGAAGAGGAGCTCGGTGGCAGTGATCAAGTCTGCAAAGAAGGCAAGCGAAGTTGCACTTCCTCTTCTAGCAACATTGAAAACTGACCGGACAGTCGTCCTAAGCGACCCTCAGACGGGATAAGGCTAGCGAAGTTGCACTTCCTCTTTGAAAGTCTGGGGTCAATTAGGTCTAGTCCAAGCCGAAGCACAAGACGAAGCAAGACGAACGCAGCGAAGCCAGGACGAACGCAGCGAAGCCAGGACGAACGCAGCGAAGCCAAGACGAACGCAGCGAAGCCAAGACGAACGCAGCGAAGCCAGGACGACCGCAGCAAAGCACAAGACGAACGCAGCGAAGCCAAGACGAACGCAGCGAAGCCAAGACGAACGCAGCGAAGCCAATACGAACGCAGCGAAGTCAAGACGGACGTAGCGAAGCCAAGACAAACGCAGCGAAGCCAAGATGAACGCAGCGAAGCCAAGATGACCGCAGCGTAGCCAAGACAAACGCAGCGAAGCCAAGATGACAGCAGCGAAGCCAAACCACGACGCGCAGAGCGAAGCAGCGATGAGCACGGCGAGCCACCACAAGCAGAGCTCAAGCAGCGACGAGCACAGGGCAACGACGACGCCCAGAGCAAAGCAGCGACAAGCACAGAGCGAGCCACGACGAGCGCATCATGCGGGCGAAGGCAAGATGACGATCAGAAACAGGGTCAAGTTAAGGCAAGCAGAGTCGTGCCAGGAGTCGGGCTAAAACCAGCTACGACAAGCTACGACGAACTTTGCCAGAACCACCACAAGTAGACACAGCGCAGCCGAGATGAACGAAGCAGAAGCCACACAGAGAGACGAAGACAGGGAAGGACGAAGACAGGGTAGGACGAAGACAGGGAAGACAAAGCAAGGGCCGAACATCGGAGAAAGCCAAGCAGCGAAGGACGACGCGACGTTGGGCTCGGTAGAAACACCCTGAGCAACAGAGCAAAGACCAAGCAGCGATGAGCCAAGCAGCGAAGGACCACGCGACGTTGAGCCAGGTAGCAACAAACCAAGCAACGAAGCCAACCAAGCAGCGACAGACCGAACAGCAGAATGGGCATGTAGGAAGACAGAGAGAGAGCAGAGCAGAGAGAGTCGAGGCAAGGCGAGTGGAATCGTACCCGCAGGATTACAATCAAATCACGTTAAGCAGAGGCGGCGATCAGGATCGAGTCAAGGCGAGTAGAGCAGACGCGCGGAGGCGAGCAAGGAGAAAACCCAAAGGAAATCAAATAACCGAATATGAATTATGAATGAATATTTATAGTAAATAAAGTGAAGTCAATCAATGAAATAAATATTTTGTAACGGACACTGGCACCCGATGAGCATACCCTGGAAAAAGAGTCGTTACAATGTTACTATTTACTTTTTTACAAACTACCAAAAATTCAAATAAAATAAAATGAGTTCTCCAAATTTCAAAGTCAGCACAGTCGGCATGCCAAAGAATTTATCGAATATTTTAATTGTTCTCGTTGAAACAACTCAAGCAGCGCAAATTTGGCCTACTTGAGAGGTTGCAACGGATGCAATTTGAAATAATAACCGCGTTAATTTGCTACCTCGATTTTCGTTTGAGGTCCCTTCTTGCAGCGCAAATTTGGCCTACAATCGTGGTACTCAATGAAATAATGTCAAAGAGGGCGAGCCGACGTTGCGCGTGGCTTAAATAGCCCAATTAAGCTTTTGTTTCCGTTATCCTGGACCAATTTTTGGCGAGGTGAAATTGGGTGGACAGTACGGATCGAAAGTATTTATAATTAAAAATATAACAATTATAAATATTATAAAAAATAGAAATTATGTTTGGGAAGTCCAAACAATGTACATATATCGCACCGTAATTACACGCAATGTGAAAAGCAAATATCGTTCAAAAGATATTTTTCACGAACTGTGATTTTTCGATGGATAAAGGATTAAATTTACAAGAAACGAAATTAACTTAATTAACTCAGTCATTAACACCTGTAACATAATAGACTATACAGTCTAAAACTTCAGGTAAGGCATAATTATGATCTTCAAGTTCATCAATCTCCCAATCTTCATGTTCTATTAGGTTATCCAACGATACTTGCAATTTTTTTATAACTTGAGAAGTCTTACTTTCATCTCGTCCGTAAATTTCTAAAAGATCATTCACCGAAACTAAAATGTTTGGAGGGTTGCGCTCCATAACTGTACAATTTCCATAAATTGAAGGCTTAATTATGCTGTATGCCGACAGCAATTTATACAGCTGTAGAAAAGTCGAACAGGTCGGGTGATCATTACAGCCTGATGCCTGGCGTATTGTATCAAAGAACTTCTGTAAAATATTGATAATAATTAGTCAGATAAAAATGATGCTATTATTACAAAATATCACCTCTAAATTGTCTTGGTTGACTTTTCCAGTGAGTAAATAATTGAATTGAAATTTTTTATCAAGTATTGACAAAGATCCATTCAAGATTGGAGTGACAGACAATCTTAATCCGTTCGCTGTATCTGGTGTTAGAAATTTATCGCTCGAAATTTCACCCCTAATTTTAGCGTTCTCCCACTCATTCAACCATATTAGAGACTATTGTAGAGTCTGAAAACATTTCAAATCGATTAATTACAAATCAATTACGATTACTTTACCTTAAAGTCGTTCGTTGTTGGAGTTAGACCTTGATTTGGCATTTTACGGTTTAATGCATCAAACATATCGTTGATACGTTTACAAAAAGTATTGGTCTCTTCGCATCCGTTGATTTCAGAGTATTTATATTTCACATAAAATTTCAAACCATCAGCGACTGAATTACTAAATATCTATAACAATACCAAATAACAGCGTTCTCCACAAGTGATATTCCAAATGAATAATGCCACATTTATAAATGTACATACCTGGGTCGCAAGTCGAACACGAATTTTGCTAGTAACATCCAGTTCAATATGTCTTTTCGAAAGTTTAGGACAGGCTCTGGCAGTTCCCGGATGGATTGTATCGACCTTAAACTAATTTTCTAAAAACTTCCATTCGATGAAATTTCCGTTTGCAGCCAACTGTAAATATTAGATTATAAACTCATCCTACCCATTTATATGTATTTATAAATATATTTTGTCACGAACCCGTAGTCGCCGTTTGCCATGAAGACGATTCCTAATATTTTTGACGAGATGTGGCACATCAGAGAAGACAAAAACTTTCCGGTCGTTGTCCAAGGGATGTGTGAACCAGGTCTTAGTATTATGGATACTTCTTTCGATTCCGAGCACTGATCCCATTTTTGTATTGGTGTGTGCACCATCTCCTATTATGTCATGGATAAAAGCTCCGGATTTCTCTAAAAGAGTTATTGACTTCACTGCCAGTTTCGCCAAATCGTCATCTTTGACTACATTTTTAGAAGCAAAAACTGCAATGGGTTGTGTGAAAGTATCGGCGAGAGGTTGAAATAAAAAAACTAATCCGTGTGTTGCCTGGTCGCCTATATCGATGGCCTTCGAAAAATCGTCTCCGAAATCCGTCAATCCACTGTAAGTGAGGTTCTTCGAGGATACAGTAACTGATTTTCGCAGATTTATCTCATCGAGTACTAATAATCCATGGCGCTGCATTGGCTTTTTAGATTACAATTTTTTTTTAAATATTTGGAAGAACTTTTCATCAAATCCGCACTTGGAGTCGATTAAGAAAAAATAATTTCGAACTGTTCTCGCGCATGGTAGAGGTACGATGCGATTTTTCCTTAAAAACGCATACTATGCAGGAGATCGAATGTACATCAGCATACATAGTGTTGTATTTAGTTGAGGGTATCCGTGATACCCGATTTAAACACAGTGGTGAATCCCCAAGGTACTTAGGGACCTATGTCGACGGTTTTTTCTCCGGCACTTCATTTCTGAGTGCCAACAGTGAAGACTGGTGGGACGTGGCTTCTCATAAATGATGGACCGACAAGTCTGTTTAGAAACCTGTAAAAATAGAATTTGGATTAAGGTTTCTTACCTAAATAATAAGTGACTTGTTGTTTTTGGTTTAAAAAATACTTTAATTGTTATTTTTTCGGGTGCGTATATAAAAAGACTGAGCTCTTACTACTAGCTATCACTAAACTTATATATTAAAAAAGTGCTGACTGACACGGAACTGAGTGTTGTGTTCCGCTTTGGGAAAATACTCAGTTACATGTCATTCGGCAAAACACTGCTGACATTGGGTTCCGGGTCTTGGTCTCGATCGCACATTGCGTAACGAAATCTGAAGCTCCAAACAATTGTATTTTGTTTGTAGCTTCGACCTCGACCGGGCAATATGAACCGGCGCTTAAGTCCGAATCCGCAAGTTAGCAATATTACTTAAAGATACTTAACACTACCGGCATTTCCATTTCCGTAAACAAACAGAGTTATTTCCGTTAATTATTACGAAACTGACCTACCGGTAATATAGATATGAGGGGAAATTCAAGCATTTGGATTAGATAAGGGAATAGGGATGCTGCTACAGTGCTAGGCACAACAATATCATGAGCCATTCCTTTGAGTACCTTTGGCCATTGCAAGTTTCTCTTTTGGCTGCCATTAGTATTTCACTTAAAACTGTTTTTTGTGCGTCTGGGATATTAAATGTTGAGCATTTCTCTTGCAGCAATTGGTCATAAACAACAGAAAATTCATCCTGTTTTTACCTTAATTTTTCAGTGACTAGTTTTAACCTCAAGGTCTTACGATTCTTCAGGCGGCGTTCAAATTTTATCCTTTTCCGCATCACACTTATTTTCTTTTGGTCTATTGGATTCCATAAAAGGGTTGTCCACTTAGAAGTTCCACGCTTTACAGCACGTGAATTCGTCTGCCTGAAGATTTTTCGTAAATGGGCACAAAAACTACATTTTTTTTTTCGTCCAATGAGTGTGCATTTTTTAGATCGCCATACGTTCAAACTGTCTTTTAGTGCTTTAGTGGTAATTTGTGTGAGATCTGTATTAAAACATCCCCAAGTCCGTCACACACTCGCAAGGTTTGTAATTTTGAAATAATCGATGATAGCATCCGCGGGGAATTTAAAATTTGTAATAGCTCTGGGTTCTCCTTTATAAGTACTCCATGGACGTGATATGTCATCAGTCTTTCACAATCCATAGTGATACTTTTTTTTAATACCGGTATAAAATTCTTACAATCAATAACCACTTCAGCGATTATAAATTTTTCATCCTTTCCACAAGATGATAAACCTGCACTCCACGAAATTGGGAGTGCCACAATCAGGTCTTCCTCCGGTAGTGTTGGATTTGTCGAAAATTTAATTTTTGTCTGAAATAGTTTTACTCCAGAAATTTCGATATTAGAACTAATATCATTCAATTCAGGCAGCTTATCCTCATAGACATTAGATTCTAGACAGGAGAAATCCATTGACTGATCAGTACAGAAATCTGTTGATACGAAAATACCATTCAATATAATTACTTTATTGGTTATTAGTTATTCCTACCATCACCATCTTCTTATAAACTAAACCGTTGTCTGTGGTCCCCTTATCTCCAAGTATATTATCAGGTACTGTACCAGTGTTCAGTTCAATTGGGACTAAAGCAGGTAAATTAAGAATATCAATTTTTTTTAAGTAAAAATGAAGGTAGTGATGTAACATCATAACAAACACGACTACTTACTGTTTAACCAGCTCTCATCTGACGCTTTCTACATACATTTTGTCGGTACAGCCCCTTCCAAAAAGCGAACACTATTACACGGAGTCGAAAAAAATAAAGTTTGAATCGACAATATAATATTGGAAATTAGCGATGACATAGGAGCGTGGAATTAAACGTGCGTAAAACTTTGTAAAAAAACACTGAAACACTGTAATATGTTTTAATTTATCTACAGGTAGCACGAATGAAAAATATACATTGATGATTTCAGTGTTCTTTTATAAGTTTATGTTACAAGTTCTAAAACGAAAGCGAAAAATTTGTAATTCAAAGTTTTTATTTTAAAGTAATACTTACTTCAGCAATGACTATTCCATCCGAATTTCGTTTCACCCACTTACGAACAATGAGATGCTTCTCAAAATGTCTCTCACATACATGTTGTCCCGATTTTAATATTTTAATTCCGGGAATTGCAGCTTCCTACTTTCGACGCAATATTTCACTAGCACTCATTGTAAACAGACTAAATTTTTTTCCGCACTTTTTCGTACCCGTATCGCATCCCGGCACTACTCACGTATTCGGCATTATTTATTTTTTTAACGATTTCTGACGTTTCGATTACGGTTTTGACAAATTTTTATTTGTTTATATTTTTTATCAATCTGACAGAAAACCGTGAGAGCATGACGAACCTGGTGGTCAATACGACAACAACCAAATTTGTCTTTTCCAAAAGGTGTCTACCCCCACCACAAAAAATTGTATTGAGTTTCCAGACCTGTAAGTACGACCGTGCCACCAGCCAACCATGACCATCGAATGGTAGTGAAATTTCTACACATTTTCAACGGACATATAAGTCCATATGTACGGTAGAGATGGCATATACTCAGCTATTACAAAAGACTCCGTATAAATGTATGGAAAATTCATTAGAGTTTCTGCATACATCTATCACAATATGTAAGAAAGGGATATCACCTACGTAGCCACACACATGCAAAAAGCAGGAAAACTTTCAAGCGTCAAGTCAAATAAAATTTTGATTGCGACGCATTCCGTGTTTAACCATTCGACTACCCATTGCGATTTAATTATATGACCCGGTTTCCCTTTGACGGGAACCATGCTCAATTAGTCCGTTCGGACGAGTACTGTAGCCATGAAGGCTTGATTGTTTGTACTCTAGGAGGCCTAAATATTGAAATGCTCCAAAAAATCTGTAATATAATATAATTTTGTTAAGACGTTTGTTACAAGGAAGAATTGATGTACGGTATTATTTAATTACCATTTAATCTAACTTATGGCGAGGCCATTCATCTAAAGTTTCCTAAAGGAACTCAATTTATTTATAAATAACAAATACTTTACTTGCCTCCAGTTAGTGATTCAGCTACGTGATAATTTGAATTGTTATTAATTTTTTTTTAGTTCGTTTTGTTTTAGTTTTCTTCTTCTTCTTTATTTTCTTTTCTTTATTTGAGAACTATAGTCTGAATCTCTTAATTAAGATGCTAGACATACGTAAACTGCCAGCGTAGCAGTCTTGAAATAATCATCATTGTTTCCTTGGAATCATGATAATATTGTTTAAAGTATAGAAATAATACTGTTTTCCATAATTGTTAGTGACTACTCAATGAAAACCTTTTGTGTTGCAGTTTTTTTTATATGTATACTATGCTAAGTCAATGGATTGTAATCGTTTTTTATATGGCGATAAACTTTGAACTTGAACTTTGAACTCCCCATTGCCAATCGTATTTGTACGGATTTTACAAGGCTTGACGAGCTGCGTTCATGTTTCGATTTAGTGCTTGAAATTGGTTTCTTAAAAAAATAAATTTTGTTTTTGATATGTTATGATACGATTGTCATTCTTATTTAATTATGAAGTTCATTTAAATTCACTTCAAGCCATATTTTTGAGTTAAACACTTTTATTCGAGCTCAATCTCAATTTTGTATGAAAATGACATGCAACTGCCAGTTTCTGTCTATCTTGGAAGGTTCCGAAATTTGCGACCAGAGCACACGGAATATTTGTGAATAAGAAATTACACATGCTCTCGAGCGAGTGTAGAAAGAGTACACTTTCTACAATAGAACTAGGTTTGTTCTTTTTGCATACACTTTTCTGCACTCACTCTCTATAATTAAATAAAAAGGTCAAATGTCAAACTTAATTTATTTTTTAAAATTTCAACTACCAACAAAAGAAAAAAGGTATGCACTCTTTTTCCTGCACTCGCTCGAGAGCGAGTGCAAAGTGAAAAGTGTAGAAAGTGTATGCAAAAAGAACAAACCTACTACACTCGACAAAAAGAACAGCGGCCTCTGGCGTCACTCGCTAAAAAGAACAGCAAAAGCGTACACTTTATGCACTAGTGTGGATAGTCTAGGCAAAAAGTGCAAACCTTTTTTCTTTTGTTGGTATTTGAAATTTTAAAAAATAAATTAAGTTTGACATTTGACCTTTTTATTTAATTATAAGATTAGTTTAAATTCACCTTAAGCGATAATGTGGAGTAATATATTTTCAGTCGCTCGGATTCTAAATTTTGTATGAAAATAAAGTTCGGGTTCCAGTTTCTGTTTATCTTAAAGGGTTCTGAAATTTACCACCAGAGCACACGGTATTTCGCAGTCAACTAAGTGAAATTTTTCTTTCCTCTCCTATTATATGTAAAGCGCCATGGTAGTGAGTTATGACTTAAGAAACAGAACAATTGTCAATACGTAATTCAAATTCAGTCTGAATCTGATAAAACGTTGCAAGTAATAATTAAATAGTTAGTTGGTTTGGATAAATCATCAATATACACAGTTTTTATAGCAAAATGTCTAGTTCTGAAAGTGAATCTTTCCAAAGTGCGGACGAGAGTTACGAGTTTTTTCCGAAATCACAACATGGAAAGAAAAATGCTAGTGCTACTGGGGAAACAAACAAACTAGGTGAATTTAATTCTACATCTGGCATAGCTAACAAAAGTGAACATTATGAACGCAAAAGAAATTTGGATGATATCAGCACATCTACGAGCAACTTTGATAAATACCGGCAGAAAGCACTGGACTCTCCAGAAAAGAACATAAATAAACAAGGTGTAGTTGTGGGACACATCAAATCTTCATGTTCTGATGGTTACAAGTTGGATGACACGATCGAAAATGTAGATAACGCAGAGGAAAAAACCGCTGCTACAATATCAGTAGATGAATGGGGCGATTTTGATGATTGGGGCGAAGCGAATGAAAGTAATATAGCTGACAAAATGATCGACCGAATTCCCGTTGGGAGTGATGGAATTCAAAAAATGGCTAAAGGAAATGACGATATTATCGGTAATATATCTAGTTACGATAGATTTCCAGTTTTGAGCGATTTGTCCAGGCATAAGACCGGAGCGGTCTCATACGAAAAAGCAATTTTAGATGCTGGTCCTGGACAGGGTACAATAACAAAATCAGAAGGATCTGGGTGGAGCTGGAAACCGTGGGGCGGTGTAGTATCCTTTTTGTCTACAGCCAGTGAAGGTGTATCTTGTTTAACTTCTCAAGTTAGTCAGGGATTATCAAATGTTATTGAGAGTGGTATGGGTGTACCAGATCCTGAGGAAATGGCTAGAATGCAGTTGGAAATGGAGCGAAAAGAAAAAGAAGTTCAAAATGAATATACGACGGACATCTATACGACAGGAGAATCTAAGGACGATTCAATACGAAATAGTTTAGAACATATTGTTTCCGGTAAGTTAAGTTCACCTTTCTTTTATTTTAATTTTCGGTATGAATTCGCTATCAGGGCCTAACGGGAAAATTATGAAGAAAGTTCTTAGCTGGCTCAAAAATTAAATCAGACATGTACAGGGTGTTTGGCACTCAGTCCGCCACCTTGTAAGAGGTTATTCCTTGATATATTTGGAGAAAAAAATTATTCTACGGGGTGGGTTCATTTTCAATATCAATGGAGATACAGGGTGGTTAAGAAAAATGTTTTTGACCGGTACCCTCACTCACTTAAAACGTTATATCTTGAAAACGAATAATCACAAGCCAAAGTGCTATTACTCGTTTTTTTGGGAATCGAATTACCTTTCATTTGATGTAACAGTCTAAATTGTAACTGCACCCAATCTTGAGATATTTACTCGAAAACACAGATTTTTGCTACGTCAACCCTAAAAATTCAGTGATCAATGTAGTTTTTTTCAGAAAACCCCATTATAAAAATGTCATCTTAATTTTATTTTTTATGAACCGTATTATTACCTACAAAAGCTGCATACATATGTATGAGTTACAATTAACATTTTGGAAGTAATAAAATTATTTTATGCAAATCTACGAAGTATTCGAAACAAATTACCGGACATTGAGGCGCATTGTATGTTAAGTCCAGACATCGGTTTGTTAATTTTTGGTGAAACTTGGCTGTACAATACAGAAGCGCAATATTTTAACATCAAAGGATTCACTGCCATACATAATTGCCGTGATACTGGTAGAGGAGGGGGGACTGCGATCTTTGTTAGAGACGATATCAGCTTTAATGTGGTGCGGATGGACAATCAGTATAATACAATATTGATTGATACTACCTTCGACAATACTCTGACAAGGATTGCAACCTTCTACAAACCTCCAAATGAATCTGAAAACGACTTCACTGAATTTATAGATGAACTGTATTCGACCTTTCCTAGTATGATATCAATAGCGGACACTAATATAAACATTCTGACGAATAACGAAGCAGCACAGACCTACCTCGAAATGTTGACTATGAATGGGCATAAGATCCTAAATGATAGTTCTCCTACAAGACTCAACGATAGATCTTCTACTCTGCTTGATCACGTATCGACTGACATAGCGCAAATACAGATACATCACTCAATAGAATTGCATAACTGGCCAGGACTTGATCACAAGACGATAACTATGACGATAAAAAACATAAGAATAGCAAAACAAAGAATGACAACAAATCGCATAAATATTCTGAATAAAAAGACTTTCATTCAACGTGCGGCATTAAATATTCAAAATCTGGAGAGTGAATCAATAGAACATATTATGGCAGCTATCATCTCTGCTAAGGCTACAGCTACGAAATCAGTGCTAAGAAGAACACGGAACTCCACTTGGATCACTAATGACTTATTAAGGCTAATAGAAAATAAAAGAAAAGCATACGAGAAACTGAAACTTCATCCTAATAACCCGAGTCTGACATGTGTATATAATAAGTTAAAAAATGAAACCAATAATAGAATAAAAGAAGCAAAAAAAAACTACTTCAATCAAAAATTAGCGACTATTAATGGTGACCCAAGAAAATTATGCAACACAATCAATGAAAGCTTTGAGAAGAAACTTCACTCAGATAACCTGGGAGTACAGGAGTTAGATACGCCTTTCGAAACTACGCGTGATCCCACTCTCATAGCAAATTCCCTTAACAATCATTTTATCTCAGTAGGCACAACATTGGCTGACGAACTACCCTCTGACATTAACTCTAGTAGAACGAGCTGCCAACATCAATCCAAATCAATGTATTTATTTCCGACAAACAAAAACGAAATTGAGTCCATTACTTCTAAACTCAAAAATAATACTGCACCGGGCATTGATGGAATAACATCCACAGACTTAAAGACCATTCAAACAATCATTGCAGACCCGCTTTCAAATGCAATCAATGAACTTATGGCACATGGTACATTTCCCAACTGTTTAAAAAAATCGCTTATTACTCCTATCCATAAAAGTGGCTCAAAGAAAGATTCTAATAATTACAGACCTATAGCACTTACCAGCACGATTAGCAAAGTTATAGAAAAAGTCATTAATACACGGCTAGTAAAGCTCATCACAAGAACCGGCGGTTTTGATCCTAACCAATATGGATTCCAAAAACAAAGTAATACATCCGCAGCTTTATTGGATGCCATGAAATACATTAATGAAGGGCTTGACAAAGGTAACTACGTAGCTTCAGTTTTCATTGACCTCAGGAAGGCTTTCGATACAGTCAACCACGATCTATTACTAGGAACTCTTGAGGAATTGGGTATTCGTGGAAAACCAAAAACCTTAATTAAGGACTATCTATTTAACCGGACTTATATCACAAGAAACATGGACATCTACAGCGAAGAAAGACGCATCAAAGTTAGGAATACCACAGGGATCGATCCTGGGACCGACATTGTATCTCATATATATTCATAATCTTCAAAATGCGGGTCTTTCGGGAAAATACATTACATTTGCGGACGACACCCTGCTGTTGTATAAGAGTGACAGACCGATAATCTTAGAACCTACAATCAATAACGACCTTGCTACGTTCAATGGATGGTTAAATGGGAATAAATTATCTCTAAATGCCGCAAAAACAAATTATATACTATTTAAATTGAAAAACAAGCCAGATATTCAGCTTCATCTTGAAATTGGTGGCAAGGAAATTTCTAGAGTCAACCAGACTAAGTACTTACGTTTAATCATTGATGAAAACCTAAACTGGACATCGCATATAACAACAATACGAAAAAAATAGCACCCATTATTGGATTATTAAGACACAACCATCATATTGACTATCAGGTGAAGGACCTCATATTCAATGCCTTCATCCTTTCCAATATAAGCTATGGACTACTCTCTTGGAGCCAAACAGCTTTGTATAATCTGAAAAAAATTGCAAGATTAATGAACAAAGGAATCAAGGCGGTATACAATCTCCCTCGACTCGCGCCTTCGTTGACTCTCTACTCTGACTACAAGAAGTTAACAATATATGAACTTATAGCGCTTGAAAGAGTAAAATTCATATACAAATCTATAAATAAATAAACTAAAACCCCGCTAACCATACGACACATTAAAGACTTACATCAATTTAACACACGTAATGCGAACAATATTGTAAATCTATGCAGACCAAAAACGAATCGACTGAGAAGAGACCCAATTTACGAAGCAATCATTGAGTACAATTCCTTACCCAGCTCCATAAAAAATGCAACTAGTATTGTCGACTTCAAAGCCCAAGTGAAGGGATATTTCCTAGATAAGCTGTCCTGAAAGACGCTTGAAGAAACGGTTGTGGTTTGTGTTGTTGTAGCATGTATACGTCTTATCTTATCTTTTAAATCCTTTTTATTTTATTTTTTTATATATATTATTTGTTTTTCTTTTATTAATTAAGTAAAATATAAAAAAAAAAAAAAAATTACTATAAATTTGCATGTATTATGTAATATTTTATTATATTCGTATTTTCCTTATAAATCACTTTATTACCTTAATTTCTTTTAATTACTAATATGAAACTTTACTAAATTATTTTGTACTACCTCTTATACCAGTGCGCTGTACTGACTGAGGAGTACTAGGGGTTAAGGTAGATTATTAGGGATTGAGCCCAATGTCATCATACATGCATGTGTATGTTGATATGGTGAAACTTTTCTAGTTCATTGAGCTGAGTGACGGTTATGTCTCCAGCTCCTTGAGCTGAGAAAGTGTACCCGAAACGGGGCAATTTATCTTGTTAATTTCACTGAGTTATGGGGCGGTACTGTTCCGTTTTGGCTTCAGCTAAGAGGCTGTATTGCCTCCGACTCTTGAAGTGGGGATAACTTGCCCATGTAGCATGAAGGGATTAAATCAATTAAAAAAAAATATATATCGCATAAAAATTAAATATTTCAAAAGTCAGTGCCATAAAGTGGACCTCGTCTAAGAACCTTTTTAATTTGTCGGTAGTACTGAAGTATTTTTATTGCACATTTATTACTATTTAAAGTATATTGGAAAAGAATGAAACGTAAGTGAGTTTCAACATAATTGATGCTTTTACCTGGATGTGGTAGGTAATATTGGGTGCGGTACTATGCCTTTTTTAATAGGGTGGCTTACAAAATAAAAAGCCTATAAAAGCAAAACTACCTTCATATTTTTATCAGTTTTAGTTACGTTGCTAAAAGAAGAAGGTGTCAGTAGAATTAAAAAAATGCCTGAGTACTCCAATGAAGAATATGCTGACATTGTGTTAATTTATGGAGAGTGTCGCGCAAATGGACGAACCGCGCGAAGGCTTTACCATCAGCGTCATCCTCATCGACGGACACCTGACAGGGGAGTATTTCAAGACGTTTAAAGGAGAATTAAGGAAACTGGCAGCGTTAGAACAAGCAGATTAAATGCAAATCCTGCGCCAATAATCGCTGTTCAGATTGATGAAAGAATACTGCTAGCAGTTCAAAATGATCCATCCATCAGTATCCGACGCTTGGCATTGCAGTTTAACATCTCTACCTGGAAAGTTTGGAGTATTTGAAAAGCAGCACGCTTCCATGCCTACCATCACACACCAGTACAGGAGCTGCTACCCATTGATTTCCCCAAACGGATGGAGTTTTACAATTGCCTCCTTGAACGACAAATAGACGATAATTTTTTCAACAATATTCTGTGGACAGATGAGTCCCAATTTACCAATTTATGGGCAGGTGTGATTGGTGACGATTTCCTTGGACCTATTAGGCTTCCACCTACTCTAAATAGCTCCAATTACTTACATTTTTTATCAAATGATTTACAGGACTTGTTGGATGATATTCCACTGGTACGATTAGCCAGATCACAGATTCGTTAAATTCCAATTATAGCAATCGCTGGATCGGTAGAAATGGACCGATACACTGGCCTGCAAGATCTCCTGATCTTACTATTATGGATTTCTTTGTATGGGGACAAATGAAGGACCTTGTCTACGCAACGGCAGTAGTAACATTGGAAGATCTAAATATCAGGATCGATGCGGCAGCAATAGAAGTAAGGCAGCAGTTGAGGAATATGAATACCAAGAGAACACTCGCCAAACGAGCTTTAGCGTGCATTCAAAATGAAGGTGGCCATTTTGAACATTTATTATAATAAAAATTTTTTAAATATAACATAAAAACCATTATTAAATTCTTTCAGTTCAAGCAAGTAGTGTAGATCAACATGCACATGCACTGACTTCTTAAATATTTAATTTTTATGCGATATGTATTTTTACCTATTACTACCAAAAAGTTAATCGTAATTCATACATATGTACGCAGCTTTTGTAGGTAATAATATGGTTCATAAGAAAATAAAATTAAAATGACATTTTTATAATGGGGTTTTCTGAGAAAAACTACATTGATCACTGAATTTTTAGGGTTGACGTAGCAAAAATCTGTGTTTTCGAGTAAATATCTCAAGATTGGGTGCAGTTACAATTTAGACTGTTACATCAAATGAAAGGTAATTCGATTCCCTAAAAAACGAGTTATAACACTGCCTTGTGATTATTCGTTTTCAAGATATAACGTTTTAAGTGAGTGAGGGTATCGGTCAAAAACACTTTTCTTAACCACCCTGTATCTCCACTGTTATTGAAAATTGACCCACCCTGTAGAAGAATTTTTTCTCCAAATATATCAAGGAATAACCCCTTATAAGGTACAGAAACCAAATTATATCGTTCTGGTACAATTGCTTCGAAAGATATTGCAATCTAAAGTTTCCAAACCTTCACCCCCCCCCCCAATCCCAACACTCTACTTCCCCTTTTAAAATTGAACTTGTCGAGGCTCGTAGTATCCCTTAATACAGCCCCACTCCACCACCTTCTTTCAGGAGATATGGATTTTAGAATGGTTCAGTTCCTACTTTGGAGCTTTTCGGACGCATTACTTTGCTCCCCACTTCCACACCACTCAACCATTTCGCAAATGGTTCCACTATCTCAGAACTCCGCAAGTTCCAAGTTTCAGCCTCCTAGCGTAAGCGGTATCTGAGATCCAGAAATCAAAATTTTTCATCTAAAACGCAACTTCTCCCTCTTATTATGAAAAAATAATAAAGTAAAAATCTACCACGTATATACACGAACCAAATTTCATCTCTACTGCGTAATTGGTACGCGAGATATCATAATCCAAAGTTTTGTATGAGTCAAAATTTTTTGTCTAAAACACCTCCCCCTAACAACCCTTCCACAGGAGTACCACTCGTAGGGTTCAATCTACCTACCAAAAAAATTTCAAAAATAAAATTATAACATGAAATACATGGAAATACGTTAAAGTACCTCTGTGAAGTTAGCACCCCACTTTCACCAAATTAAATAAAAAGATGGTTTTCGGGTGGGGATTTGTTTGTACTTGATTGTACCGAAAATTATTTCGTTTGTACCTCAAAGGGAACGGAGAAAAAATTGCTTCGTGTGAACTTAGCACCCGACATTCACCAAATTTCTTGAAATGATGTTTTTCACATAGTACGCCGTCTATAGAGGATTGTACCGAAAATTATTTTTTTTAAATCACAATAAAAAAAAAAATAATAATTAAAAAAAAATTTAAAAAAAAAAATAAAAAAAAATATGCCAAACTATTATAAATTGACTCCATTTGATTGGAGGTACAATCATTTTTCATATACTTTAAAATTTCCATCAAATATTACCAATCTTAATCAGCCAATAATTCACACACATTCGAACGACGATCCTCCGACAGCACTTTGTAAATCCGCAAGTAAAGTATAGGCCGACTTTCAAAAATCGAAAAACCAAAGATGCTAAAATATTCTAAAGGGACTGAAATTAGTTGTACCTCCAAGAAATTTTAAGAAATCTTAATTTTTTCATCAAAAAATAACAATCTGTGGCGACAGCTATTTTATTCAAAACTTCGCGCCAGCTGCCCAGGCTAAGAATGGCAACAACTTCACGCCAGTAATTAGTTCGTTCAGTTTTGTTCTTCACTTTGGACAGTTCACCGCAGGCGCTACTCCGACTCAGCCATTTATCATTTAGCGAGAAATTAAATTGTTTTAATACTAAAGCATCCGTGTATTATTTATAGTGTACCGATCCGTAAACACCACAATTGGTGACACCCGATTTGGTGAGAATCATAGTTTAAACGAAGTGACATTTTTAAAACGAAAAACAAAAACGTGTTTGTGGTTATAATCGGGAGCTAACTATCTACATATTTTTCTTGATATTACGCGAGCAAAACAACGCAGACTCGCAACTTATGGCTGAATCCGGTATTCCCAAGCCCGACGAAAACGTGGCCGGAACTAGCGGCATGGCGAATTTGGTCCAGGGAGCAAGTCAAGGTAACAATCGAGAACCACACTCCGAACCACGAGACATAGCTACGAGGGTGTCTGTCAAAATATGATGATAAACCTGAAATATGGTTTGCGCAGATAGAAGCACAGTTTCAAATTTCGCAAATCAAGACAGATCTATCGAAGTTCAATACCGTTATAAGCGCAATCGAGTCTAGAGTATTGACGCAGATATCGGACGCTGTCTTGGCACCGCCGGCTGAGAACAAATATGAGAATCTCAAAAAGATAATCATCGAACGATTTAGCGATTCGGAACAAAGAAAAATAAAGAAACTACTGTCGGAAGTAGACTTAGGCGACAAACGACCTTCGCAACTGCTAAATGAGCTTCGCGAGTTGGGAGGTTCGAAAATTAATAGTGATTTTCTGAAGACACTCTGGTTGCAGCGCCTGCCTTCGCAAGTACGAGCTATTTTGCAAGCTTCAAACGAAGAGCTAGTGTCATTAGCACGCTTAGCGGACAAAGTAATGGAGGTCGGAGAGTTTCGCGAAGTAATGGTAACGGATTCTGCACCGTCCAACAAATCAGAGGGTCCGAGTACCGAAATGTCATTACAACAAGTGCAGCAGCTGAGTTACCAGTTAAGCGAACTGATGAAGCGAACAAACAACAGAAACACACAACGTAATCGCAGCCGGAGCCGCAACCGTTCGGCCCGATCATCAAGTGTTGTCAGTCGTCACGCTCAGGAAAACAACAGCTTCTGCTGGTTTCACAACAGGTTCGGCGCAGACGCAAAGAAGTGCCGAGACCCTTGTACTTTCAAAAAGTCGCAGTCAAAAAACTAGACAGAGACGTGTTGGCCAATGACAGCGGGAGAGAACAACACATTGGCCAACACAACAACAGATTGGTTGTTCACGACAAGACATCGAATCTGAGGTTCCTGATCGGCAGTGGCGCTGACGTTTCTGTCGTCACTCCTACATTCAAAGACCGATTTACATCATCAAATGCAATTACGCTGTTCGCAGCAAATGGGTCGGAGATCAAAACCTTCGGTGAGAGACGTCTCACAGTAGATCTCGGACTCAGACGGGCTTTCACGTGGAATTTTATCGTAGCAGACGTCACGAGGTCAATCATTGGTGCGGATTTTATAAAAAATTTTGCAATACTAATAGATCTCAAAAACAGAAAACTCATCGACAGTACAACGCGATTTGAAGTAATTGCAGTCACGACCACTCCAGGGGAAGTAAATCTGTCAGCATACAAAGTTAATCATCCCTTTGCTCATATTTTAGGAGACTACAAGAAACTAATGCACTGCAACCAAAACCAACGTGTAAACGGCTTGAATACGACGCATCACATAGAAACGGAAGGTCCACCAGTATTAGCCCGACCACGCAGACTCAATGCGGAGAAATTGAAGGCCGCGCAACAGGAGTTCAAATACCTTATGGAAAAGGGTATTTGTCGACCGTCCGACAGTAACTGGGCGAGTCCACTACATATGGAGCGGAAAGCCAACGGTGAATGGAGGGCGTGTGGCGATTATCGCGCACTGAACGCAATAACGAAACCGGATCGATATCCCATCCCCTTCATTCAAGACTTTTCGAACATCCTGTTCGGCCGAAAAATGTTTTCAACAATTGACTTGCAACGAGCATATCACCAAATTCCGATTAAACAATCTGATGTACCGAAAACTGCAGTTACCACGCCCTTCGGCATGTTCGAGTTCTTATACATGAACTTCGGTCTACGCAACGCGGCGCAGTCGTTCCAACGGCATATGCACGAAGTGTTAAGGGGACTGGAAGATTTCGCATTTCCATATTTGGATGACATTTGTGTAGCATCACACAATAACGAAGAGCACGAGCGGCATATCAGACAGGTGTTGCAGCGCCTAAAAGAGCATGACTTGAAGATCAACGCTTCAAAATGTGTATTTGGTAAGGAGGAAATACGATTCCTGGGCCACAAAATAAATTGCGATGGTATCAAACCACTGGACGAGAAAGTGCAGGTTATACAGAAGTATGAAAAACCATCTACGGCCAGCGATCTGAAAAGGTTCTTGGCAATGATAAATTTTTACCGACGTTTCTTGCCACACGCCGTTGAGAACCAACAAAAACTACAAGCCTTGATTAAAGGAAACACGAAAAACGACGCTACCCCAATTGAATGGACGGTAGAGACGGAAAATACTTTCGAACGATGCAAGTCTGAATTAGCTGAGGCGACTATGCTAGCGCACCCGGCAGTGCAGGCGTCATTGTCCCTTTGCACAGACGCCTCCGATACAGCCGTCGGAGCGGTACTTCAGCAAACAGTCGACGGAGTCACGCAACCACTCGGCTCCTTCTCGGAGAAGTTGACGGACACCCAGCGCAGGTACAGTACGTACGATCGCGAACTCCTGGCTATATTTCTCGGAATTAAACAGTTTCGGCATCTCATCGAGGGACGGCAAGTCAGTATACATACTGACCACAAGCCAATAATTTTTGCACTGAAGCAGAAAGCGGAAAAAGCCTCGCCTCGACAGATGCGGCAACTCGACTCGAATTCAGCCAATAATTCACACTCAAAGTAAAAAAAATTCGAATAAGATCCTCCGACAGCACTTTGTAAATCCGTGCGCGGAGTATAGGCCGACTTTCAAAAATCGAAAAACCAAAGACGCTAAAATATTCTAAAAGGACTGAAATTGATTGTACCTCCAAGAAATTTTAAGAAATCTTAATTTTTTCATCAAATAATAACAATCTAATTCAGCCAATAATTCACCATCAGAGTAAAAAAATTCGAATGAGATCCTCCGACAATACTTTGTGAATCCGTGAGCGGAGTATAGACCGACTTTCAAAAATCGAAAAACCAAAGACGCTAAAATATTCTAAAGGGACTGAAATTGATTGTACCTCCAAGAAATTTTAAGAAATCTTAATTTTTTCATCAAAAAATAACAATCTAATTCAGCCAATAATTCACCGACAGAGTAAAAAAATTCGAATGAGATCCTCTGGCAGCACTTTGTAAATCCGTGAGCGGAGTATAGGCCGACTTTCAAAAGTCGAAAAACCAAAGACGCTAAGATATTCTAAAAGGACTGAAATTGATTGTACCTCCAAGAAATTTTAAGAAATCTTAATTTTTTCATCAAATAATAACAATCTAATTCAGCCAATAATTCACACTCAAAGTAAAAAAATTCGAATGAGATCCTCCGACAGCACTTTGTAAATCCATGAGCGGAGTATAGGCCGACTTTCAAAAATCGAAAAACCGAAGACGCTAAAATATTCTAAAAGGACTGAAATTGATTGCACCTCCAAGAAATTTTAAGAAATCTTAATTTTTTCATCAAAAAATAACAATCTAATTCAGCCAATAATTCACACTCAAAGTAAAAAAATTCGAATGAGATCCTCCGACAGCACTTTGTAAATCCGAGAGCGGAGTATAGGCCGACTTTCAAAAATCGAAAAACCAAAGACGCTAAGATATTCTAAAAGGACTGAAATTGATTGTACCTCCAAGAAATTTTAAGAAATCTTAATTTTTTCATCAAATAATAACAATCTAATTCAGCCAATAATTCACCATCAGAGTAAAAAAATTCGAATGAGATCCTCCGACAATACTTTGTGAATCCGTGAGCGGAGTATAGACCGACTTTCAAAAATCGAAAAACCAAAGACGCTAAGATATTCTAAAAGGACTGAAATTGATTGTACCTCCAAGAAATTTTAAGAAATCTTAATGTTTTCATCAAATAATAACAATCTAATTCAGCCAATAATTCACCATCAAAGTAAAAAAAATCGAATGAGATCCTCCGACAGTACTTTGTAAATCCGTGAGCGGAGTATAGGCCGACTTTCAAAAATCGAAAAACCAAAGACGCTAAAATATTCTAAAGGGACTGAAATTGATTGTACCTCCAAGAAATTTTAAGAAATCTTAATTTTTTCATCAAAAAATAACAATCTAATTCAGCCAATAATTCACACTCAAAGTAAAAACATTCGAATGAGATCCTCCGACAGCACTTTGTAAATCCGTGAGCGGAGTATAGGCCGACTTTCAAAAATCGAAAAACCAAAGACGCTAAGATATTCTAAAGGGACTGAAATTGATTGTACCTCCAAGAAATTTTAAGAAATCTTAATTTTTTCATCAAAAACCAGCAATCTAATTCAGCCAATAATTCACCGACAGAGTGAAAAAATTCGAATGAGATCCTCTGGCAGCACTTTGTAAATCCGTGAGCGGAGTATAGGCCGACTTTCAAAAGTCGAAAAACCAAAGACGCTAAGATATTCTAAAAGGACTGAAATTGATTGTACCTCCCAGAAATTTTAAGAAGTCTTAATTTTTCCATCAAATAATAACAATCTAATTCAGCCAATAATTCACCATCAAAGTAAACAAATTCGAATGAGATCCTCCGACAGTACTTTGTAAATCCGTGAACGGAGTATAGGCCGACTTTCAAAAATCGAAAAACCAAAGACGCTAAGATATTCTAAAAGGACTGAAATTGATTGTACCTCCAAGAAATTTTAAGAAATCTTAATGTTTTCATCAAATAATAACAATCTAATTCAGCCAATAATTCACCATCAAAGTAAAAAAAATCGAATGAGATCCTCCGACAGTACTTTGTAAATCCGTGAGCGGAGTATAGGCCGACTTTCAAAAATCGAAAAACCAAAGACGCTAAAATATTCTAAAGGGACTGAAATTGATTGTACCTCCAAGAAATTTTAAGAAATCTTAATTTTTTCATCAAAAAATAACAATCTAATTCAGCCAATAATTCACACTCAAAGTAAAAACATTCGAATGAGATCCTCCGACAGCACTTTGTAAATCCGTGAGCGGAGTATAGGCCGACTTTCAAAAATCGAAAAACCAAAGACGCTAAGATATTCTAAAGGGACTGAAATTGATTGTACCTCCAAGAAATTTTAAGAAATCTTAATTTTTTCATCAAAAACCAGCAATCTAATTCAGCCAATAATTCACCGACAGAGTGAAAAAATTCGAATGAGATCCTCTGGCAGCACTTTGTAAATCCGTGAGCGGAGTATAGGCCGACTTTCAAAAGTCGAAAAACCAAAGACGCTAAGATATTCTAAAAGGACTGAAATTGATTGTACCTCCAAGAAATTTTAAGAAATCTTAATTTTTTCATCAAATAATAACAATCTAATTCAGCCAATAATTCACACTCAAAGTAAAAAAATTCGAATAAGATCCTCCGACAGCACTTTGTAAATCCGTGAGCGGAGTATAGGCCGACTTTCAAAAATCGAAAAACCAAAGACGCTAAGATATTCTAAAAGGACTGAAATTGATTGTACCTCCAAGAAATTTTAAGAAATCTTAATTTTTTCATCAAAAAATAACAATCTAATTCAGCTAATAATTCACACTCAAAGTAAAAAAATTCGAATGAGATCCTCCGACAGCACTTTGTAAATCCGAGAGCGGAGTATAGGCCGACTTTCAAAAATCGAAAAACCAAAGACGCTAAGATATTCTAAAAGGACTGAAATTGATTGTACCTCCAAGAAATTTTAAGAAATCTTAATTTTTTCATCAAATAATAACAATCTAATTCAGCCAATAATTCACCATCAGAGTAAAAAAATTCGAATGAGATCCTCCGACAATACTTTGTGAATCCGTGAGCGGAGTATAGACCGACTTTCAAAAATCGAAAAACCAAAGACGCTAAAATATTCTAAAGGGACTGAAATTGATTGTACCTCCAAGAAATTTTAAGAAATCTTAATGTTTTCATCAAATAATAACAATCTAATTCAGCCAATAATTCACCATCAAAGTAAACAAATTCGAATGAGATCCTCCGACAGTACTTTGTAAATCCGTGAGCGGAGTATAGGCCGACTTTCAAAAATCGAAAAACCAAAGACGCTAAGATATTCTAAAAGGACTGAAATTGATTGTACCTCCAAGCAATTTTAAGAAATCTTAATGTTTTCATCAAATAATAACAATCTAATTCAGCCAATAATTCACCATCAAAGTAAAAAAAATCTAATGAGATCCTCCGACAGTACTTTGTAAATCCGTGAGCGGAGTATAGGCCGACTTTCAAAAATCGAAAAACCAAAGACGCTAAAATATTCTAAAGGGACTGAAATTGATTGTACCCCCAAGAAATTTTAAGAAATCTTAATTTTTTCATCAAAAAATAACAATCTAATTCAGCCAATAATTCACACTCAAAGTAAAAACATTCGAATGAGATCCTCCGACAGCACTTTGTAAATCCGTGAGCGGAGTATAGGCCGACTTTCAAAAATCGAAAAACCAAAGACGCTAAGATATTCTAAAGGGACTGAAATTGATTGTACCTCCAAGAAATTTTAAGAAATCTTAATTTTTTCATCAAAAAATAACAATCTAATTCAGCCAATAATTCACCGACAGAGTAAAAAAATTCGAATGAGATCCTCTGACAGCACTTTGTAAATCCGTGAGCGGAGTATAGACCGACTTTCAAAAGTCGAAAAACCAAAGACACTAAGATATTCTAAAAGGACTGAAATTGATTGTACCTCCAAGAAATTTTAAGAAATCTTAATTTTTTCATCAAATAATAACAATCTAATTCAGCCAATAATTCACACTCAAAGTAAAAAAATTCGAATGAGATCCTCCGACAGCACTTTGTAAATCCATGAGCGGAGTATAGGCCGACTTTCAAAAATCGAAAAACCAAAGACGCTAAGATATTCTAAAAGGACTGAAATTTATTGCACCTCCAAGAAATTTTAAGAAATCTTAATTTTTTCATCAAAAAATAACAATCTAATTCAGCCAATAATTCACACTCAAAGTAAAAACATTCGAATGAGATCCTCCGACAACACTTTGTAAATCCGTGAGCGGAGTATAGGCCGACTTTCAAAAATCGAAAAACCAAAGACGCTAAGATATTCTAAAGGGACTGAAATTGATTGTACCTCCAAGAAATTTTAAGAAATCTTAATTTTTTCATCAAAAAATAACAATCTAATTCAGCCAATAATTCACCGACAGAGTAAAAAAATTCGAATGAGATCCTCTGGCAGCACTTTGTAAATCCGTGAGCGGAGTATACGCCGACTTTCAAAAGTCGAAAAACCAAAGACGCTAAGATATTCTAAAAGGACTGAAATTGATTGTACCTCCAAGAAATTTTAAGAAATCTTAATTTTTTCATCAAATAATAACAATCTAATTCTGCCAATAATTCACACTCAAAGTAAAAAAATTCGAATGAGATCCTCCGACAGCACTTTGTAAATCCATGAGCGGAGTATAGGCCGACTTTCAAAAATCGAAAAACCAAAGACGCTAAGATATTCTAAAAGGACTGAAATTGATTGCACCTCCAAGAAATTTTAAGAAATCTTAATTTTTTCATCAAAAAATAACAATCTAATTCAGCTAATAATTCACACTCAAAGTAAAAAAATTCGAATGAGATCCTCCTACAGCACTTTGTAAATCCGAGAGCGGAGTATAGGCCGACTTTCAAAAATCGAAAAACCAAAGACGCTAAGATATTCTAAAAGGACTGAAATTGATTGTACCTCCAAGAAGTTTTAAGAAATCTTAATTTTTTCATCAAATAATAACAATCTAATTCAGCCAATAATTCACCATCAGAGTAAAAAAATTCGAATGAGATCCTCCGACAATACTTTGTGAATCCGTGAGCGGAGTATAGACCGACTTTCAAAAATCGAAAAACCAAAGACGCTAAAATATTCTAAAGGGACTGAAATTGATTGTACCTCCAAGAAATTTTAAGAAATCTTAATATTTTCATCAAAAAATAACAATCTAATTCAGCCAATAATTCACCGACAGAGTAAAAAAATTCGAATGAGATCCTCTGACAGCACTTTGTAAATCCGTGAGCGGAGTATAGACCGACTTTCAAAAGTCGAAAAACCAAAGACACTAAGATATTCTAAAAGGACTGAAATTGATTGTACCTCCAAGAAATTTTAAGAAATCTTAATTTTTTCATCAAATAATAACAATCTAATTCAGCCAATAATTCACACTCAAAGTAAAAAAATTCGAATAAGATCCTCCGACAGCACTTTGTAAATCCGTGAGCGGAGTATAGGCCGACTTTCAAAAATCGAAAAACCAAAGACGCTAAGATATTCTAAAAGGACTGAAATTGATTGTACCTCCAAGAAATTTTAAGAAATCTTAATTTTTTCATCAAATAATAACAATCTAATTCAGCCAATAATTCACACTCAAAGTAAAAAAATTCGAATAAGATCCTCCGACAGCACTTTGTAAATCCGTGAGCGGAGTATAGGCCGACTTTCAAAAATCGAAAAACCAAAGACGCTAAGATATTCTAAAGGGACTGAAATTGATTGTACCTCCAAGAAATTTTAAGAAATCTTAATTTTTTCATCAAAAAATAACAATCTAATTCAGCCAATAATTCACCGACAGAGTAAAAAAATTCGAATGAGATCCTCTGGCAGCACTTTGTAAATCCGTGAGCGGAGTATAGGCCGACTTTCAAAAGTCGAAAAACCAAAGACGCTAAGATATTCTAAAAGGACTGAAATTGATTGTACCTGCAAGAAATTTTAAGAAATCTTAATTTTTTCATCAAATAATAACAATCTAATTCAGCCAATAATTCACACTCAAAGTAAAAAAATTCGAATAAGATCCTCCGACAGCACTTTGTAAATCCGTGAGCGGAGTATAGGCCGACTTTCAAAAATCGAAAAACCAAAGACGCTAAGATATTCTAAAGGGACTGAAATTGATTGTACCTCCAAGAAATTTTAAGAAATCTTAATTTTTTCATCAAAAAATAACAATCTAATTCAGCCAATAATTCACCGACAGAGTAAAAAAATTCGAATGAGATCCTCTGGCAGCACTTTGTAAATCCGTGAGCGGAGTATAGGCCGACTTTCAAAAATCGAAAAACCAAAGACGCTAAGATATTCTAAAAGGACTGAAATTGATTGCACCTCCAAGAAATTTTAAGAAATCTTAATTTTTTCATCAAAAAATAACAATCTAATTCAGCCAATAATTCACACTCAAAGTAAAAACATTCGAATGAGATCCTCCGACAACACTTTGTAAATCCGTGAGCGGAGTATAGGCCGACTTTCAAAAATCGAAAAACCAAAGACGCTAAGATATTCTAAAGGGACTGAAATTGATTGTACCTTCAAGAAATTTTAAGAAATCTTAATTTTTTCATCAAAAAATAACAATCTAATTCAGCCAATAATTCACCGACAGAGTAAAAAAATTCGAATGAGATCCTCTGGCAGCACTTTGTAAATCCGTGAGCGGAGTATAGGCCGACTTTCAAAAGTCGAAAAACCAAAGACGCTAAGATATTCTAAAAGGACTGAAATTGATTGTACCTCCAAGAAATTTTAAGAAATCTTAATTTTTTCATCAAATAATAACAATCTAATTCAGCCAATATTTCACCATCAGAGTAAAAAAATTCGAATGAGATCCTCCGACAATACTTTGTGAATCCGTGAGCGGAGTATAGACCGACTTTCAAAAATCGAAAAACCAAAGACGCTAAAATATTCTAAAGGGACTGAAATTGATTGTACCTCCAAGAAATTTTAAGAAATCTTAATATTTTCATCAAAAAATAACAATCTAATTCAGCCAATAATTCACCGACAGAGTAAAAAAATTCGAATGAGATCCTCCGACAGCACTTTGTAAATCCGTGAGCGGAGTATAGGCCGACTTTCAAAAGTCGAAAAACCAAAGACGCTAAGATATTCTAAAAGGACTGAAATTGATTGTACCTCCAAGAAATTTTAAGAAGTCTTAATTTTTTCATCAAATAATAACAATCTAATTCAGCCAATAATTCACCATCAAAGTAAACAAATTCGAATGAGATCCTCCGACAGTACTTTGTAAATCCGTGAGCGGAGTATAGGCCGACTTTCAAAAATCGAAAAACCAAAGACGCTAAGATATTCTAAAAGGACTGAAATTGATTGTACCTCCAAGCAATTTTAAGAAATCTTAATGTTTTCATCAAATAATAACAATCTAATTCAGCCAATAATTCACCATCAAAGTAAAAAAAATCTAATGAGATCCTCCGACAGTACTTTGTAAATCCGTGAGCGGAGTATAGGCCGACTTTCAAAAATCGAAAAACCAAAGACGCTAAAATATTCTAAAGGGACTGAAATTGATTGTACCCCCAAGAAATTTTAAGAAATCTTAATTTTTTCATCAAAAAATAACAATCTAATTCAGCCAATAATTCACACTCAAAGTAAAAACATTCGAATGAGATCCTCCGACAGCACTTTGTAAATCCGTGAGCGGAGTATAGGCCGACTTTCAAAAATCGAAAAACCAAAGACGCTAAGATATTCTAAAGGGACTGAAATTGATTGTACCTCCAAGAAATTTTAAGAAATCTTAATTTTTTCATCAAAAAATAACAATCTAATTCAGCCAATAATTCACCGACAGAGTAAAAAAATTCGAATGAGATCCTCTGACAGCACTTTGTAAATCCGTGAGCGGAGTATAGACCGACTTTCAAAAGTCGAAAAACCAAAGACACTAAGATATTCTAAAAGGACTGAAATTGATTGTACCTCCAAGAAATTTTAAGAAATCTTAATTTTTTCATCAAATAATAACAATCTAATTCAGCCAATAATTCACACTCAAAGTAAAAAAATTCGAATAAGATCCTCCGACAGCACTTTGTAAATCCGTGAGCGGAGTATAGGCCGACTTTCAAAAATCGAAAAACCAAAGACGCTAAGATATTCTAAAAGGACTGAAATTGATTGCACCTCCAAGAAATTTTAAGAAATCTTAATTTTTTCATCAAAAAATAACAATCTAATTCAGCCAATAATTCACACTCAAAGTAAAAACATTCGAATGAGATCCTCCGACAACACTTTGTAAATCCGTGAGCGGAGTATAGGCCGACTTTCAAAAATCGAAAAACCAAAGACGCTAAGATATTCTAAAGGGACTGAAATTGATTGTACCTCCAAGAAATTTTAAGAAATCTTAATTTTTTCATCAAAAAATAACAATCTAATTCAGCCAATAATTCACCGACAGAGTAAAAAAATTCGAATGAGATCCTCTGGCAGCACTTTGTAAATCCGTGAGCGGAGTATACGCCGACTTTCAAAAGTCGAAAAACCAAAGACGCTAAGATATTCTAAAAGGACTGAAATTGATTGTACCTCCAAGAAATTTTAAGAAATCTTAATTTTTTCATCAAATAATAACAATCTAATTCTGCCAATAATTCACACTCAAAGTAAAAAAATTCGAATGAGATCCTCCGACAGCACTTTGTAAATCCATGAGCGGAGTATAGGCCGACTTTCAAAAATCGAAAAACCAAAGACGCTAAGATATTCTAAAAGGACTGAAATTGATTGCACCTCCAAGAAATTTTAAGAAATCTTAATTTTTTCATCAAAAAATAACAATCTAATTCAGCTAATAATTCACACTCAAAGTAAAAAAATTCGAATGAGATCCTCCGACAGCACTTTGTAAATCCGAGAGCGGAGTATAGGCCGACTTTCAAAAATCGAAAAACCAAAGACGCTAAGATATTCTAAAAGGACTGAAATTGATTGTACCTCCAAGAAGTTTTAAGAAATCTTAATTTTTTCATCAAATAATAACAATCTAATTCAGCCAATAATTCACCATCAGAGTAAAAAAATTCGAATGAGATCCTCCGACAATACTTTGTGAATCCGTGAGCGGAGTATAGACCGACTTTCAAAAATCGAAAAACCAAAGACGCTAAAATATTCTAAAGGGACTGAAATTGATTGTACCTCCAAGAAATTTTAAGAAATCTTAATATTTTCATCAAAAAATAACAATCTAATTCAGCCAATAATTCACCGACAGAGTAAAAAAATTCGAATGAGATCCTCTGACAGCACTTTGTAAATCCGTGAGCGGAGTATAGACCGACTTTCAAAAGTCGAAAAACCAAAGACACTAAGATATTCTAAAAGGACTGAAATTGATTGTACCTCCAAGAAATTTTAAGAAATCTTAATTTTTTCATCAAATAATAACAATCTAATTCAGCCAATAATTCACACTCAAAGTAAAAAAATTCGAATAAGATCCTCCGACAGCACTTTGTAAATCCGTGAGCGGAGTATAGGCCGACTTTCAAAAATCGAAAAACCAAAGACGCTAAGATATTCTAAAAGGACTGAAATTGATTGTACCTCCAAGAAATTTTAAGAAATCTTAATTTTTTCATCAAATAATAACAATCTAATTCAGCCAATAATTCACACTCAAAGTAAAAAAATTCGAATAAGATCCTCCGACAGCACTTTGTAAATCCGTGAGCGGAGTATAGGCCGACTTTCAAAAATCGAAAAACCAAAGACGCTAAGATATTCTAAAGGGACTGAAATTGATTGTACCTCCAAGAAATTTTAAGAAATCTTAATTTTTTCATCAAAAAATAACAATCTAATTCAGCCAATAATTCACCGACAGAGTAAAAAAATTCGAATGAGATCCTCTGGCAGCACTTTGTAAATCCGTGAGCGGAGTATAGGCCGACTTTCAAAAGTCGAAAAACCAAAGACGCTAAGATATTCTAAAAGGACTGAAATTGATTGTACCTGCAAGAAATTTTAAGAAATCTTAATTTTTTCATCAAATAATAACAATCTAATTCAGCCAATAATTCACACTCAAAGTAAAAAAATTCGAATAAGATCCTCCGACAGCACTTTGTAAATCCGTGAGCGGAGTATAGGCCGACTTTCAAAAATCGAAAAACAAAAGACGCTAAGATATTCTAAAGGGACTGAAATTGATTGTACCTCCAAGAAATTTTAAGAAATCTTAATTTTTTCATCATAAAATAACAATCTAATTCAGCCAATAATTCACCGACAGAGTAAAAAAATTCGAATGAGATCCTCTGGCAGCACTTTGTAAATCCGTGAGCGGAGTATAGGCCGACTTTCAAAAATCGAAAAACCAAAGACGCTAAGATATTCTAAAAGGACTGAAATTGATTGCACCTCCAAGAAATTTTAAGAAATCTTAATTTTTTCATCAAAAAATAACAATCTAATTCAGCCAATAATTCACACTCAAAGTAAAAACATTCGAATGAGATCCTCCGACAACACTTTGTAAATCCGTGAGCGGAGTATAGGCCGACTTTCAAAAATCGAAAAACCAAAGACGCTAAGATATTCTAAAGGGACTGAAATTGATTGTACCTCCAAGAAATTTTAAGAAATCTTAATTTTTTCATCAAAAAATAACAATCTAATTCAGCCAATAATTCACCGACAGAGTAAAAAAATTCGAATGAGATCCTCTGGCAGCACTTTGTAAATCCGTGAGCGGAGTATAGGCCGACTTTCAAAAGTCGAAAAACCAAAGACGCTAAGATATTCTAAAAGGACTGAAATTGATTGTACCTCCAAGAAATTTTAAGAAATCTTAATTTTTTCATCAAATAATAACAATCTAATTCAGCCAATAATTCACACTCAAAGTAAAAAAATTCGAATAAGATCCTCCGACAGCACTTTGTAAATCCGTGAGCGGAGTATAGGCCGACTTTCAAAAATCGAAAAACCAAAGACGCTAAGATATTCTAAAAGGACTGAAATTGATTGCACCTCCAAGAAATTTTAAGAAATCTTAATTTTTTCATCAAAAAATAACAATCTAATTCAGCTAATAATTCACACTCAAAGTAAAAAAATTCGAATGAGATCCTCCGACAGCACTTTGTAAATCCGAGAGCGGAGTATAGGCCGACTTTCAAAAATCGAAAAACCAAAGACGCTAAGATATTCTAAAAGGACTGAAATTGATTGTACCTCCAAGAAATTTTAAGAAATCTTAATGTTTTCATCAAATAATAACAATCTAATTCAGCCAATAATTCACCGTCAAAGTAAAAAAAATCGAATGAGATCCTCCGACAGTACTTTGTAAATCCGTGAGCGGAGTATAGGCCGACTTTCAAAAATCGAAAAACCAAAGACGCTAAAATATTCTAAAGGGACTGAAATTGATTGTACCTCCAAGAAATTTTAAGAAATCTTAATTTTTTCATCAAAAAATAACAATCTAATTCAGCCAATAATTCACACTCAAAGTAAAAACATTCGAATGAGATCCTCCGACAGCACTTTGTAAATCCGTGAGCGGAGTATAGGCCGACTTTCAAAAATCGAAAAACCAAAGACGCTAAGATATTCTAAAGGGACTGAAATTGATTGTACCTGCAAGAAATTTTAAGAAATCTTAATTTTTTCATCAAATAATAACAATCTAATTCAGCCAATAATTCACACTCAAAGTAAAAAAATTCGAATGAGATCCTCTGGCAGCACTTTGTAAATCCGTGAGCGGAGTATAGGCCGACTTTCAAAAGTCGAAAAACCAAAGACGCTAAGATATTCTAAAAGGACTGAAATTGATTGTACCTCCAAGAAATTTTAAGAAATCTTAATTTTTTCATCAAATAATAACAATCTAATTCAGCCAATAATTCACACTCAAAGTAAAAAAATTCGAATAAGATCCTCCGACAGCACTTTGTAAATCCGTGAGCGGAGTATAGGCCGACTTTCAAAAATCGAAAAACCAAAGACGCTAAGATATTCTAAAAGGACTGAAATTGATTGCACCTCCAAGAAATTTTAAGAAATCTTAATTTTTTCATCAAAAAATAACAATCTAATTCAGCTAATAATTCACACTCAAAGTAAAAAAATTCGAATGAGATCCTCCGACAGCACTTTGTAAATCCGAGAGCGGAGTATAGGCCGACTTTCAAAAATCGAAAAACCAAAGACGCTAAGATATTCTAAAAGGACTGAAATTGATTGTACCTCCAAGAAATTTTAAGAAATCTTAATTTTTTCATCAAATAATAACAATCTAATTCAGCCAATAATTCACCATCAGAGTAAAAAAATTCGAATGAGATCCTCCGACAATACTTTGTGAATCCGTGAGCGGAGTATAGACCGACTTTCAAAAATCGAAAAACCAAAGACGCTAAAATATTCTAAAGGGACTGAAATTGATTGTACCTCCAAGAAATTTTAAGAAATCTTAATATTTTCATCAAAAAATAACAATCTAATTCAGCCAATAATTCACCGACAGAGTAAAAAAATTCGAATGAGATCCTCCGACAGCACTTTGTAAATCCGTGAGCGGAGTATAGGCCGACTTTCAAAAGTCGAAAAACCAAAGACGCTAAGATATTCTAAAAGGACTGAAATTGATTGTACCTCCAAGAAATTTTAAGAAGTCTTAATTTTTTCATCAAATAATAACAATCTAATTCAGCCAATAATTCACCATCAAAGTAAACAAATTCGAATGAGATCCTCCGACAGTACTTTGTAAATCCGTGAGCGGAGTATAGGCCGACTTTCAAAAATCGAAAAACCAAAGACGCTAAGATATTCTAAAAGGACTGAAATTGATTGTACCTCCAAGCAATTTTAAGAAATCTTAATGTTTTCATCAAATAATAACAATCTAATTCAGCCAATAATTCACCATCAAAGTAAAAAAAATCTAATGAGATCCTCCGACAGTACTTTGTAAATCCGTGAGCGGAGTATAGGCCGACTTTCAAAAATCGAAAAACCAAAGACGCTAAAATATTCTAAAGGGACTGAAATTGATTGTACCCCCAAGAAATTTTAAGAAATCTTAATTTTTTCATCAAAAAATAACAATCTAATTCAGCCAATAATTCACACTCAAAGTAAAAACATTCGAATGAGATCCTCCGACAGCACTTTGTAAATCCGTGAGCGGAGTATAGGCCGACTTTCAAAAATCGAAAAACCAAAGACGCTAAGATATTCTAAAGGGACTGAAATTGATTGTACCTCCAAGAAATTTTAAGAAATCTTAATTTTTTCATCAAAAAATAACAATCTAATTCAGCCAATAATTCACCGACAGAGTAAAAAAATTCGAATGAGATCCTCTGGCAGCACTTTGTAAATCCGTGAGCGGAGTATAGACCGACTTTCAAAAGTCGAAAAACCAAAGACGCTAAGATATTCTAAAAGGACTGAAATTGATTGTACCTCCAAGAAATTTTAAGAAATCTTAATTTTTTCATCAAATAATAACAATCTAATTCTGCCAATAATTCACACTCAAAGTAAAAAAATTCGAATGAGATCCTCCGACAGCACTTTGTAAATCCATGAGCGGAGTATAGGCCGACTTTCAAAAATCGAAAAACCAAAGACGCTAAGATATTCTAAAAGGACTGAAATTGATTGCACCTCCAAGAAATTTTAAGAAATCTTAATTTTTTCATCAAAAAATAACAATCTAATTCAGCCAATAATTCACACTCAAAGTAAAAACATTCGAATGAGATCCTCCGACAACACTTTGTAAATCCGTGAGCGGAGTATAGGCCGACTTTCAAAAATCGAAAAACCAAAGACGCTAAGATATTCTAAAGGGACTGAAATTGATTGTACCTCCAAGAAATTTTAAGAAATCTTAATTTTTTCATCAAAAAATAACAATCTAATTCAGCCAATAATTCACCGACAGAGTAAAAAAATTCGAATGAGATCCTCTGGCAGCACTTTGTAAATCCGTGAGCGGAGTATACGCCGACTTTCAAAAGTCGAAAAACCAAAGACGCTAAGATATTCTAAAAGGACTGAAATTGATTGTACCTCCAAGAAATTTTAAGAAATCTTAATTTTTTCATCAAATAATAACAATCTAATTCTGCCAATAATTCACACTCAAAGTAAAAAAATTCGAATGAGATCCTCCGACAGCACTTTGTAAATCCATGAGCGGAGTATAGGCCGACTTTCAAAAATCGAAAAACCAAAGACGCTAAGATATTCTAAAAGGACTGAAATTGATTGCACCTCCAAGAAATTTTAAGAAATCTTAATTTTTTCATCAAAAAATAACAATCTAATTCAGCCAATAATTCACACTCAAAGTAAAAACATTCGAATGAGATCCTCCGACAACACTTTGTAAATCCGTGAGCGGAGTATAGGCCGACTTTCAAAAATCGAAAAACCAAAGACGCTAAGATATTCTAAAGGGACTGAAATTGATTGTACCTCCAAGAAATTTTAAGAAATCTTAATTTTTTCATCAAAAAATAACAATCTAATTCAGCCAATAATTCACCGACAGAGTAAAAAAATTCGAATGAGATCCTCTGGCAGCACTTTGTAAATCCGTGAGCGGAGTATACGCCGACTTTCAAAAGTCGAAAAACCAAAGACGCTAAGATATTCTAAAAGGACTGAAATTGATTGTACCTCCAAGAAATTTTAAGAAATCTTAATTTTTTCATCAAATAATAACAATCTAATTCTGCCAATAATTCACACTCAAAGTAAAAAAATTCGAATGAGATCCTCCGACAGCACTTTGTAAATCCATGAGCGGAGTATAGGCCGACTTTCAAAAATCGAAAAACCAAAGACGCTAAGATATTCTAAAAGGACTGAAATTGATTGCACCTCCAAGAAATTTTAAGAAATCTTAATTTTTTCATCAAAAAATAACAATCTAATTCAGCTAATAATTCACACTCAAAGTAAAAAAATTCGAATGAGATCCTCCGACAGCACTTTGTAAATCCGAGAGCGGAGTATAGGCCGACTTTCAAAAATCGAAAAACCAAAGACGCTAAGATATTCTAAAAGGACTGAAATTGATTGTACCTCCAAGAAGTTTTAAGAAATCTTAATTTTTTCATCAAATAATAACAATCTAATTCAGCCAATAATTCACCATCAGAGTAAAAAAATTCGAATGAGATCCTCCGACAATACTTTGTGAATCCGTGAGCGGAGTATAGACCGACTTTCAAAAATCGAAAAACCAAAGACGCTAAAATATTCTAAAGGGACTGAAATTGATTGTACCTCCAAGAAATTTTAAGAAATCTTAATATTTTCATCAAAAAATAACAATCTAATTCAGCCAATAATTCACCGACAGAGTAAAAAAATTCGAATGAGATCCTCTGACAGCACTTTGTAAATCCGTGAGCGGAGTATAGACCGACTTTCAAAAGTCGAAAAACCAAAGACACTAAGATATTCTAAAAGGACTGAAATTGATTGTACCTCCAAGAAATTTTAAGAAATCTTAATTTTTTCATCAAATAATAACAATCTAATTCAGCCAATAATTCACACTCAAAGTAAAAAAATTCGAATAAGATCCTCCGACAGCACTTTGTAAATCCGTGAGCGGAGTATAGGCCGACTTTCAAAAATCGAAAAACCAAAGACGCTAAGATATTCTAAAAGGACTGAAATTGATTGTACCTCCAAGAAATTTTAAGAAATCTTAATTTTTTCATCAAATAATAACAATCTAATTCAGCCAATAATTCACACTCAAAGTAAAAAAATTCGAATAAGATCCTCCGACAGCACTTTGTAAATCCGTGAGCGGAGTATAGGCCGACTTTCAAAAATCGAAAAACCAAAGACGCTAAGATATTCTAAAGGGACTGAAATTGATTGTACCTCCAAGAAATTTTAAGAAATCTTAATTTTTTCATCAAAAAATAACAATCTAATTCAGCCAATAATTCACCGACAGAGTAAAAAAATTCGAATGAGATCCTCTGGCAGCACTTTGTAAATCCGTGAGCGGAGTATAGGCCGACTTTCAAAAGTCGAAAAACCAAAGACGCTAAGATATTCTAAAAGGACTGAAATTGATTGTACCTGCAAGAAATTTTAAGAAATCTTAATTTTTTCATCAAATAATAACAATCTAATTCAGCCAATAATTCACACTCAAAGTAAAAAAATTCGAATAAGATCCTCCGACAGCACTTTGTAAATCCGTGAGCGGAGTATAGGCCGACTTTCAAAAATCGAAAAACCAAAGACGCTAAGATATTCTAAAGGGACTGAAATTGATTGTACCTCCAAGAAATTTTAAGAAATCTTAATATTTTCATCAAAAAATAACAATCTAATTCAGCCAATAATTCACCGACAGAGTAAAAAAATTCGAATGAGATCCTCTGGCAGCACTTTGTAAATCCGTGAGCGGAGTATAGGCCGACTTTCAAAAATCGAAAAACCAAAGACGCTAAGATATTCTAAAAGGACTGAAATTGATTGCACCTCCAAGAAATTTTAAGAAATCTTAATTTTTTCATCAAAAAATAACAATCTAATTCAGCCAATAATTCACACTCAAAGTAAAAACATTCGAATGAGATCCTCCGACAACACTTTGTAAATCCGTGAGCGGAGTATAGGCCGACTTTCAAAAATCGAAAAACCAAAGACGCTAAGATATTCTAAAGGGACTGAAATTGATTGTACCTCCAAGAAATTTTAAGAAATCTTAATTTTTTCATCAAAAAATAACAATCTAATTCAGCCAATAATTCACCGACAGAGTAAAAAAATTCGAATGAGATCCTCTGGCAGCACTTTGTAAATCCGTGAGCGGAGTATAGGCCGACTTTCAAAAGTCGAAAAACCAAAGACGCTAAGATATTCTAAAAGGACTGAAATTGATTGTACCTCCAAGAAATTTTAAGAAATCTTAATTTTTTCATCAAATAATAACAATCTAATTCAGCCAATAATTCACACTCAAAGTAAAAAAATTCGAATAAGATCCTCCGACAGCACTTTGTAAATCCGTGAGCGGAGTATAGGCCGACTTTCAAAAATCGAAAAACCAAAGACGCTAAGATATTCTAAAAGGACTGAAATTGATTGCACCTCCAAGAAATTTTAAGAAATCTTAATTTTTTCATCAAAAAATAACAATCTAATTCAGCTAATAATTCACACTCAAAGTAAAAAAATTCGAATGAGATCCTCCGACAGCACTTTGTAAATCCGAGAGCGGAGTATAGGCCGACTTTCAAAAATCGAAAAACCAAAGACGCTAAGATATTCTAAAAGGACTGAAATTGATTGTACCTCCAAGAAATTTTAAGAAATCTTAATTTTTTCATCAAATAATAACAATCTAATTCAGCCAATAATTCACCATCAGAGTAAAAAAATTCGAATGAGATCCTCCGACAATACTTTGTGAATCCGTGAGCGGAGTATAGACCGACTTTCAAAAATCGAAAAACCAAAGACGCTAAAATATTCTAAAGGGACTGAAATTGATTGTACCTCCAAGAAATTTTAAGAAATCTTAATATTTTCATCAAAAAATAACAATCTAATTCAGCCAATAATTCACCGACAGAGTAAAAAAATTCGAATGAGATCCTCCGACAGCACTTTGTAAATCCGTGAGCGGAGTATAGGCCGACTTTCAAAAGTCGAAAAACCAAAGACGCTAAGATATTCTAAAAGGACTGAAATTGATTGTACCTCCAAGAAATTTTAAGAAGTCTTAATTTTTTCATCAAATAATAACAATCTAATTCAGCCAATAATTCACCATCAAAGTAAACAAATTCGAATGAGATCCTCCGACAGTACTTTGTAAATCCGTGAGCGGAGTATAGGCCGACTTTCAAAAATCGAAAAACCAAAGACGCTAAGATATTCTAAAAGGACTGAAATTGATTGTACCTCCAAGCAATTTTAAGAAATCTTAATGTTTTCATCAAATAATAACAATCTAATTCAGCCAATAATTCACCATCAAAGTAAAAAAAATCTAATGAGATCCTCCGACAGTACTTTGTAAATCCGTGAGCGGAGTATAGGCCGACTTTCAAAAATCGAAAAACCAAAGACGCTAAAATATTCTAAAGGGACTGAAATTGATTGTACCCCAAGAAATTTTAAGAAATCTTAATTTTTTCATCAAAAAATAACAATCTAATTCAGCCAATAATTCACACTCAAAGTAAAAACATTCGAATGAGATCCTCCGACAGCACTTTGTAAATCCGTGAGCGGAGTATAGGCCGACTTTCAAAAATCGAAAAACCAAAGACGCTAAGATATTCTAAAGGGACTGAAATTGATTGTACCTCCAAGAAATTTTAAGAAATCTTAATTTTTTCATCAAAAAATAACAATCTAATTCAGCCAATAATTCACCGACAGAGTAAAAAAATTCGAATGAGATCCTCTGACAGCACTTTGTAAATCCGTGAGCGGAGTGTAGACCGACTTTCAAAAGTCGAAAAACCAAAGACACTAAGATATTCTAAAAGGACTGAAATTGATTGTACCTCCAAGAAATTTTAAGAAATCTTAATTTTTTCATCAAATAATAACAATCTAATTCAGCCAATAATTCACACTCAAAGTAAAAAAATTCGAATAAGATCCTCCGACAGCACTTTGTAAATCCGTGAGCGGAGTATAGGCCGACTTTCAAAAATCGAAAAACCAAAGACGCTAAGATATTCTAAAAGGACTGAAATTGATTGCACCTCCAAGAAATTTTAAGAAATCTTAATTTTTTCATCAAAAAATAACAATCTAATTCAGCCAATAATTCACACTCAAAGTAAAAACATTCGAATGAGATCCTCCGACAACACTTTGTAAATCCGTGAGCGGAGTATAGGCCGACTTTCAAAAATCGAAAAACCAAAGACGCTAAGATATTCTAAAGGGACTGAAATTGATTGTACCTCCAAGAAATTTTAAGAAATCTTAATTTTTTCATCAAAAAATAACAATCTAATTCAGCCAATAATTCACCGACAGAGTAAAAAAATTCGAATGAGATCCTCTGGCAGCACTTTGTAAATCCGTGAGCGGAGTATACGCCGACTTTCAAAAGTCGAAAAACCAAAGACGCTAAGATATTCTAAAAGGACTGAAATTGATTGTACCTCCAAGAAATTTTAAGAAATCTTAATTTTTTCATCAAATAATAACAATCTAATTCTGCCAATAATTCACACTCAAAGTAAAAAAATTCGAATGAGATCCTCCGACAGCACTTTGTAAATCCATGAGCGGAGTATAGGCCGACTTTCAAAAATCGAAAAACCAAAGACGCTAAGATATTCTAAAAGGACTGAAATTGATTGCACCTCCAAGAAATTTTAAGAAATCTTAATTTTTTCATCAAAAAATAACAATCTAATTCAGCTAATAATTCACACTCAAAGTAAAAAAATTCGAATGAGATCCTCCGACAGCACTTTGTAAATCCGAGAGCGGAGTATAGGCCGACTTTCAAAAATCGAAAAACCAAAGACGCTAAGATATTCTAAAAGGACTGAAATTGATTGTACCTCCAAGAAGTTTTAAGAAATCTTAATTTTTTCATCAAATAATAACAATCTAATTCAGCCAATAATTCACCATCAGAGTAAAAAAATTCGAATGAGATCCTCCGACAATACTTTGTGAATCCGTGAGCGGAGTATAGACCGACTTTCAAAAATCGAAAAACCAAAGACGCTAAAATATTCTAAAGGGACTGAAATTGATTGTACCTCCAAGAAATTTTAAGAAATCTTAATATTTTCATCAAAAAATAACAATCTAATTCAGCCAATAATTCACCGACAGAGTAAAAAAATTCGAATGAGATCCTCTGACAGCACTTTGTAAATCCGTGAGCGGAGTATAGACCGACTTTCAAAAGTCGAAAAACCAAAGACACTAAGATATTCTAAAAGGACTGAAATTGATTGTACCTCCAAGAAATTTTAAGAAATCTTAATTTTTTCATCAAATAATAACAATCTAATTCAGCCAATAATTCACACTCAAAGTAAAAAAATTCGAATAAGATCCTCCGACAGCACTTTGTAAATCCGTGAGCGGAGTATAGGCCGACTTTCAAAAATCGAAAAACCAAAGACGCTAAGATATTCTAAAAGGACTGAAATTGATTGTACCTCCAAGAAATTTTAAGAAATCTTAATTTTTTCATCAAATAATAACAATCTAATTCAGCCAATAATTCACACTCAAAGTAAAAAAATTCGAATAAGATCCTCCGACAGCACTTTGTAAATCCGTGAGCGGAGTATAGGCCGACTTTCAAAAATCGAAAAACCAAAGACGCTAAGATATTCTAAAAGGACTGAAATTGATTGCACCTCCAAGAAATTTTAAGAAATCTTAATTTTTTCATCAAAAAATAACAATCTAATTCAGCTAATAATTCACACTCAAAGTAAAAAAATTCGAATGAGATCCTCCGACAGCACTTTGTAAATCCGAGAGCGGAGTATAGGCCGACTTTCAAAAATCGAAAAACCAAAGACGCTAAGATATTCTAAAAGGACTGAAATTGATTGTACCTCCAAGAAATTTTAAGAAATCTTAATTTTTTCATCAAATAATAACAATCTAATTCAGCCAATAATTCACCATCAGAGTAAAAAAATTCGAATGAGATCCTCCGACAATACTTTGTGAATCCGTGAGCGGAGTATAGACCGACTTTCAAAAATCGAAAAACCAAAGACGCTAAAATATTCTAAAGGGACTGAAATTGATTGTACCTCCAAGAAATTTTAAGAAATCTTAATATTTTCATCAAAAAATAACAATCTAATTCAGCCAATAATTCACCGACAGAGTAAAAAAATTCGAATGAGATCCTCCGACAGCACTTTGTAAATCCGTGAGCGGAGTATAGGCCGACTTTCAAAAGTCGAAAAACCAAAGACGCTAAGATATTCTAAAAGGACTGAAATTGATTGTACCTCCAAGAAATTTTAAGAAGTCTTAATTTTTTCATCAAATAATAACAATCTAATTCAGCCAATAATTCACCATCAAAGTAAACAAATTCGAATGAGATCCTCCGACAGTACTTTGTAAATCCGTGAGCGGAGTATAGGCCGACTTTCAAAAATCGAAAAACCAAAGACGCTAAGATATTCTAAAAGGACTGAAATTGATTGTACCTCCAAGCAATTTTAAGAAATCTTAATGTTTTCATCAAATAATAACAATCTAATTCAGCCAATAATTCACCATCAAAGTAAAAAAAATCTAATGAGATCCTCCGACAGTACTTTGTAAATCCGTGAGCGGAGTATAGGCCGACTTTCAAAAATCGAAAAACCAAAGACGCTAAAATATTCTAAAGGGACTGAAATTGATTGTACCTCCAAGAAATTTTAAGAAATCTTAATTTTTTCATCAAAAAATAACAATCTAATTCAGCCAATAATTCACACTCAAAGTAAAAACATTCGAATGAGATCCTCCGACAGCACTTTGTAAATCCGTGAGCGGAGTATAGGCCGACTTTCAAAAATCGAAAAACCAAAGACGCTAAGATATTCTAAAGGGACTGAAATTGATTGTACCTCCAAGAAATTTTAAGAAATCTTAATTTTTTCATCAAAAACCAGCAATCTAATTCAGCCAATAATTCACCGACAGAGTAAAAAAATTCGAATGAGATCCTCTGGCAGCACTTTGTAAATCCGTGAGCGGAGTATAGGCCGACTTTCAAAAGTCGAAAAACCAAAGACGCTAAGATATTCTAAAAGGACTGAAATTGATTGTACCTCCAAGAAATTTTAAGAAATCTTAATTTTTTCATCAAATAATAACAATCTAATTCAGCCAATAATTCACACTCAAAGTAAAAAAATTCGAATAAGATCCTCCGACAGCACTTTGTAAATCCGTGAGCGGAGTATAGGCCGACTTTCAAAAATCGAAAAACCAAAGACGCTAAGATATTCTAAAAGGACTGAAATTGATTGCACCTCCAAGAAATTTTAAGAAATCTTAATTTTTTCATCAAAAAATAACAATCTAATTCAGCTAATAATTCACACTCAAAGTAAAAAAATTCGAATGAGATCCTCCGACAGCACTTTGTAAATCCGAGAGCGGAGTATAGGCCGACTTTCAAAAATCGAAAAACCAAAGACGCTAAGATATTCTAAAAGGACTGAAATTGATTGTACCTCCAAGAAATTTTAAGAAATCTTAATTTTTTCATCAAATAATAACAATCTAATTCAGCCAATAATTCACCATCAGAGTAAAAAAATTCGAATGAGATCCTCCGACAATACTTTGTGAATCCGTGAGCGGAGTATAGACCGACTTTCAAAAATCGAAAAACCAAAGACGCTAAAATATTCTAAAGGGACTGAAATTGATTGTACCTCCAAGAAATTTTAAGAAATCTTAATATTTTCATCAAAAAATAACAATCTAATTCAGCCAATAATTCACCGACAGAGTAAAAAAATTCGAATGAGATCCTCCGACAGCACTTTGTAAATCCGTGAGCGGAGTATAGGCCGACTTTCAAAAGTCGAAAAACCAAAGACGCTAAGATATTCTAAAAGGACTGAAATTGATTGTACCTCCAAGAAATTTTAAGAAGTCTTAATTTTTTCATCAAATAATAACAATCTAATTCAGCCAATAATTCACCATCAAAGTAAACAAATTCGAATGAGATCCTCTGACAGCACTTTGTAAATCCGTGAGCGGAGTATAGACCGACTTTCAAAAGTCGAAAAACCAAAGACACTAAGATATTCTAAAAGGACTGAAATTGATTGTACCTCCAAGCAATTTTAAGAAATCTTAATGTTTTCATCAAATAATAACAATCTAATTCAGCCAATAATTCACCGACAGAGTAAAAAAATTCGAATGAGATCCTCCGACAGTACTTTGTAAATCCGTGAGCGGAGTATAGGCCGACTTTCAAAAATCGAAAAACCAAAGACGCTAAGATATTCTAAAAGGACTGAAATTGATTGTACCTCCAAGCAATTTTAAGAAATCTTAATGTTTTCATCAAATAATAACAATCTAATTCAGCCAATAATTCACCATCAAAGTAAAAAAAATCTAATGAGATCCTCCGACAGTACTTTGTAAATCCGTGAGCGGAGTATAGGCCGACTTTCAAAAATCGAAAAACCAAAGACGCTAAAATATTCTAAAGGGACTGAAATTGATTGTACCCCCAAGAAATTTTAAGAAATCTTAATTTTTTCATCAAAAAATAACAATCTAATTCAGCCAATAATTCACACTCAAAGTAAAAACATTCGAATGAGATCCTCCGACAGCACTTTGTAAATCCGTGAGCGGAGTATAGGCCGACTTTCAAAAATCGAAAAACCAAAGACGCTAAGATATTCTAAAGGGACTGAAATTGATTGTACCTCCAAGAAATTTTAAGAAATCTTAATTTTTTCATCAAAAAATAACAATCTAATTCAGCCAATAATTCACCGACAGAGTAAAAAAATTCGAATGAGATCCTCTGACAGCACTTTGTAAATCCGTGAGCGGAGTATAGACCGACTTTCAAAAGTCGAAAAACCAAAGACACTAAGATATTCTAAAAGGACTGAAATTGATTGTACCTCCAAGAAATTTTAAGAAATCTTAATTTTTTCATCAAATAATAACAATCTAATTCAGCCAATAATTCACACTCAAAGTAAAAAAATTCGAATAAGATCCTCCGACAGCACTTTGTAAATCCGTGAGCGGAGTATAGGCCGACTTTCAAAAATCGAAAAACCAAAGACGCTAAGATATTCTAAAAGGACTGAAATTGATTGCACCTCCAAGAAATTTTAAGAAATCTTAATTTTTTCATCAAAAAATAACAATCTAATTCAGCCAATAATTCACACTCAAAGTAAAAACATTCGAATGAGATCCTCCGACAACACTTTGTAAATCCGTGAGCGGAGTATAGGCCGACTTTCAAAAATCGAAAAACCAAAGACGCTAAGATATTCTAAAGGGACTGAAATTGATTGTACCTCCAAGAAATTTTAAGAAATCTTAATTTTTTCATCAAAAAATAACAATCTAATTCAGCCAATAATTCACCGACAGAGTAAAAAAATTCGAATGAGATCCTCTGGCAGCACTTTGTAAATCCGTGAGCGGAGTATACGCCGACTTTCAAAAGTCGAAAAACCAAAGACGCTAAGATATTCTAAAAGGACTGAAATTGATTGTACCTCCAAGAAATTTTAAGAAATCTTAATTTTTTCATCAAATAATAACAATCTAATTCTGCCAATAATTCACACTCAAAGTAAAAAAATTCGAATGAGATCCTCCGACAGCACTTTGTAAATCCATGAGCGGAGTATAGGCCGACTTTCAAAAATCGAAAAACCAAAGACGCTAAGATATTCTAAAAGGACTGAAATTGATTGCACCTCCAAGAAATTTTAAGAAATCTTAATTTTTTCATCAAAAAATAACAATCTAATTCAGCTAATAATTCACACTCAAAGTAAAAAAATTCGAATGAGATCCTCCGACAGCACTTTGTAAATCCGAGAGCGGAGTATAGGCCGACTTTCAAAAATCGAAAAACCAAAGACGCTAAGATATTCTAAAAGGACTGAAATTGATTGTACCTCCAAGAAGTTTTAAGAAATCTTAATTTTTTCATCAAATAATAACAATCTAATTCAGCCAATAATTCACCATCAGAGTAAAAAAATTCGAATGAGATCCTCCGACAATACTTTGTGAATCCGTGAGCGGAGTATAGACCGACTTTCAAAAATCGAAAAACCAAAGACGGTAAAATATTCTAAAGGGACTGAAATTGATTGTACCTCCAAGAAATTTTAAGAAATCTTAATATTTTCATCAAAAAATAACAATCTAATTCAGCCAATAATTCACCGACAGAGTAAAAAAATTCGAATGAGATCCTCTGACAGCACTTTGTAAATCCGTGAGCGGAGTATAGACCGACTTTCAAAAGTCGAAAAACCAAAGACACTAAGATATTCTAAAAGGACTGAAATTGATTGTACCTCCAAGAAATTTTAAGAAATCTTAATTTTTTCATCAAATAATAACAATCTAATTCAGCCAATAATTCACACTCAAAGTAAAAAAATTCGAATAAGATCCTCCGACAGCACTTTGTAAATCCGTGAGCGGAGTATAGGCCGACTTTCAAAAATCGAAAAACCAAAGACGCTAAGATATTCTAAAAGGACTGAAATTGATTGTACCTCCAAGAAATTTTAAGAAATCTTAATTTTTTCATCAAATAATAACAATCTAATTCAGCCAATAATTCACACTCAAAGTAAAAAAATTCGAATAAGATCCTCCGACAGCACTTTGTAAATCCGTGAGCGGAGTATAGGCCGACTTTCAAAAATCGAAAAACCAAAGACGCTAAGATATTCTAAAGGGACTGAAATTGATTGTACCTCCAAGAAATTTTAAGAAATCTTAATTTTTTCATCAAAAAATAACAATCTAATTCAGCCAATAATTCACCGACAGAGTAAAAAAATTCGAATGAGATCCTCTGGCAGCACTTTGTAAATCCGTGAGCGGAGTATAGGCCGACTTTCAAAAGTCGAAAAACCAAAGACGCTAAGATATTCTAAAAGGACTGAAATTGATTGTACCTGCAAGAAATTTTAAGAAATCTTAATTTTTTCATCAAATAATAACAATCTAATTCAGCCAATAATTCACACTCAAAGTAAAAAAATTCGAATAAGATCCTCCGACAGCACTTTGTAAATCCGTGAGCGGAGTATAGGCCGACTTTCAAAAATCGAAAAACCAAAGACGCTAAGATATTCTAAAAGGACTGAAATTGATTGTACCTCCAAGAAATTTTAAGAAATCTTAATTTTTTCATCAAAAAATAACAATCTAATTCAGCCAATAATTCACCGACAGAGTAAAAAAATTCGAATGAGATCCTCTGGCAGCACTTTGTAAATCCGTGAGCGGAGTATAGGCCGACTTTCAAAAATCGAAAAACCAAAGACGCTAAGATATTCTAAAAGGACTGAAATTGATTGCACCTCCAAGAAATTTTAAGAAATCTTAATTTTTTCATCAAAAAATAACAATCTAATTCAGCCAATAATTCACACTCAAAGTAAAAACATTCGAATGAGATCCTCCGACAACACTTTGTAAATCCGTGAGCGGAGTATAGGCCGACTTTCAAAAATCGAAAAACCAAAGACGCTAAGATATTCTAAAGGGACTGAAATTGATTGTACCTCCAAGAAATTTTAAGAAATCTTAATTTTTTCATCAAAAAATAACAATCTAATTCAGCCAATAATTCACCGACAGAGTAAAAAAATTCGAATGAGATCCTCTGGCAGCACTTTGTAAATCCGTGAGCGGAGTATAGGCCGACTTTCAAAAGTCGAAAAACCAAAGACGCTAAGATATTCTAAAAGGACTGAAATTGATTGTACCTCCAAGAAATTTTAAGAAATCTTAATTTTTTCATCAAATAATAACAATCTAATTCAGCTAATAATTCACACTCAAAGTAAAAAAATTCGAATGAGATCCTCCGACAGCACTTTGTAAATCCGAGAGCGGAGTATAGGCCGACTTTCAAAAATCGAAAAACCAAAGACGCTAAGATATTCTAAAAGGACTGAAATTGATTGTACCTCCAAGAAGTTTTAAGAAATCTTAATTTTTTCATCAAATAATAACAATCTAATTCAGCCAATAATTCACCATCAGAGTAAAAAAATTCGAATGAGATCCTCCGACAATACTTTGTGAATCCGTGAGCGGAGTATAGACCGACTTTCAAAAATCGAAAAACCAAAGACGCTAAAATATTCTAAAGGGACTGAAATTGATTGTACCTCCAAGAAATTTTAAGAAATCTTAATATTTTCATCAAAAAATAACAATCTAATTCAGCCAATAATTCACCGACAGAGTAAAAAAATTCGAATGAGATCCTCTGACAGCACTTTGTAAATCCGTGAGCGGAGTATAGACCGACTTTCAAAAGTCGAAAAACCAAAGACACTAAGATATTCTAAAAGGACTGAAATTGATTGTACCTCCAAGAAATTTTAAGAAATCTTAATTTTTTCATCAAATAATAACAATCTAATTCAGCCAATAATTCACACTCAAAGTAAAAAAATTCGAATAAGATCCTCCGACAGCACTTTGTAAATCCGTGAGCGGAGTATAGGCCGACTTTCAAAAATCGAAAAACCAAAGACGCTAAGATATTCTAAAAGGACTGAAATTGATTGTACCTCCAAGAAATTTTAAGAAATCTTAATTTTTTCATCAAATAATAACAATCTAATTCAGCCAATAATTCACACTCAAAGTAAAAAAATTCGAATAAGATCCTCCGACAGCACTTTGTAAATCCGTGAGCGGAGTATAGGCCGACTTTCAAAAATCGAAAAACCAAAGACGCTAAGATATTCTAAAGGGACTGAAATTGATTGTACCTCCAAGAAATTTTAAGAAATCTTAATTTTTTCATCAAAAAATAACAATCTAATTCAGCCAATAATTCACCGACAGAGTAAAAAAATTCGAATGAGATCCTCTGGCAGCACTTTGTAAATCCGTGAGCGGAGTATAGGCCGACTTTCAAAAGTCGAAAAACCAAAGACGCTAAGATATTCTAAAAGGACTGAAATTGATTGTACCTGCAAGAAATTTTAAGAAATCTTAATTTTTTCATCAAATAATAACAATCTAATTCAGCCAATAATTCACACTCAAAGTAAAAAAATTCGAATAAGATCCTCCGACAGCACTTTGTAAATCCGTGAGCGGAGTATAGGCCGACTTTCAAAAATCGAAAAACCAAAGACGCTAAGATATTCTAAAGGGACTGAAATTGATTGTACCTCCAAGAAATTTTAAGAAATCTTAATTTTTTCATCAAAAAATAACAATCTAATTCAGCCAATAATTCACCGACAGAGTAAAAAAATTCGAATGAGATCCTCTGGCAGCACTTTGTAAATCCGTGAGCGGAGTATAGGCCGACTTTCAAAAATCGAAAAACCAAAGACGCTAAGATATTCTAAAAGGACTGAAATTGATTGCACCTCCAAGAAATTTTAAGAAATCTTAATTTTTTCATCAAAAAATAACAATCTAATTCAGCCAATAATTCACACTCAAAGTAAAAACATTCGAATGAGATCCTCCGACAACACTTTGTAAATCCGTGAGCGGAGTATAGGCCGACTTTCAAAAATCGAAAAACCAAAGACGCTAAGATATTCTAAAGGGACTGAAATTGATTGTACCTCCAAGAAATTTTAAGAAATCTTAATTTTTTCATCAAAAAATAACAATCTAATTCAGCCAATAATTCACCGACAGAGTAAAAAAATTCGAATGAGATCCTCTGGCAGCACTTTGTAAATCCGTGAGCGGAGTATAGGCCGACTTTCAAAAGTCGAAAAACCAAAGACGCTAAGATATTCTAAAAGGACTGAAATTGATTGTACCTCCAAGAAATTTTAAGAAATCTTAATTTTTTCATCAAATAATAACAATCTAATTCAGCCAATAATTCACACTCAAAGTAAAAAAATTCGAATAAGATCCTCCGACAGCACTTTGTAAATCCGTGAGCGGAGTATAGGCCGACTTTCAAAAATCGAAAAACCAAAGACGCTAAGATATTCTAAAAGGACTGAAATTGATTGCACCGCCAAGAAATTTTAAGAAATCTTAATTTTTTCATCAAAAAATAACAATCTAATTCAGCTAATAATTCACACTCAAAGTAAAAAAATTCGAATGAGATCCTCCGACAGCACTTTGTAAATCCGAGAGCGGAGTATAGGCCGACTTTCAAAAATCGAAAAACCAAAGACGCTAAGATATTCTAAAAGGACTGAAATTGATTGTACCTCCAAGAAATTTTAAGAAATCTTAATTTTTTCATCAAATAATAACAATCTAATTCAGCCAATAATTCACCATCAGAGTAAAAAAATTCGAATGAGATCCTCCGACAATACTTTGTGAATCCGTGAGCGGAGTATAGACCGACTTTCAAAAATCGAAAAACAAAAGACGCTAAAATATTCTAAAGGGACTGAAATTGATTGTACCTCCAAGAAATTTTAAGAAATCTTAATATTTTCATCAAAAAATAACAATCTAATTCAGCCAATAATTCACCGACAGAGTAAAAAAATTCGAATGAGATCCTCCGACAGCACTTTGTAAATCCGTGAGCGGAGTATAGGCCGACTTTCAAAAGTCGAAAAACCAAAGACGCTAAGATATTCTAAAAGGACTGAAATTGATTGTACCTCCAAGAAATTTTAAGAAGTCTTAATTTTTTCATCAAATAATAACAATCTAATTCAGCCAATAATTCACCATCAAAGTAAACAAATTCGAATGAGATCCTCCGACAGTACTTTGTAAATCCGTGAGCGGAGTATAGGCCGACTTTCAAAAATCGAAAAACCAAAGACGCTAAGATATTCTAAAAGGACTGAAATTGATTGTACCTCCAAGCAATTTTAAGAAATCTTAATGTTTTCATCAAATAATAACAATCTAATTCAGCCAATAATTCACCATCAAAGTAAAAAAAATCTAATGAGATCCTCCGACAGTACTTTGTAAATCCGTGAGCGGAGTATAGGCCGACTTTCAAAAATCGAAAAACCAAAGACGCTAAAATATTCTAAAGGGACTGAAATTGATTGTACCCCCAAGAAATTTTAAGAAATCTTAATTTTTTCATCAAAAAATAACAATCTAATTCAGCCAATAATTCACACTCAAAGTAAAAACATTCGAATGAGATCCTCCGACAGCACTTTGTAAATCCGTGAGCGGAGTATAGGCCGACTTTCAAAAATCGAAAAACCAAAGACGCTAAGATATTCTAAAGGGACTGAAATTGATTGTACCTCCAAGAAATTTTAAGAAATCTTAATTTTTTCATCAAATAATAACAATCTAATTCAGCCAATAATTCACACTCAAAGTAAAAAAATTCGAATAAGATCCTCCGACAGCACTTTGTAAATCCGTGAGCGGAGTATAGGCCGACTTTCAAAAATCGAAAAACCAAAGACGCTAAGATATTCTAAAAGGACTGAAATTGATTGCACCTCCAAGAAATTTTAAGAAATCTTAATTTTTTCATCAAAAAATAACAATCTAATTCAGCCAATAATTCACACTCAAAGTAAAAACATTCGAATGAGATCCTCCGACAACACTTTGTAAATCCGTGAGCGGAGTATAGGCCGACTTTCAAAAATCGAAAAACCAAAGACGCTAAGATATTCTAAAGGGACTGAAATTGATTGTACCTCCAAGAAATTTTAAGAAATCTTAATTTTTTCATCAAAAAATAACAATCTAATTCAGCCAATAATTCACCGACAGAGTAAAAAAATTCGAATGAGATCCTCTGGCAGCACTTTGTAAATCCGTGAGCGGAGTATACGCCGACTTTCAAAAGTCGAAAAACCAAAGACGCTAAGATATTCTAAAAGGACTGAAATTGATTGTACCTCCAAGAAATTTTAAGAAATCTTAATTTTTTCATCAAATAATAACAATCTAATTCTGCCAATAATTCACACTCAAAGTAAAAAAATTCGAATGAGATCCTCCGACAGCACTTTGTAAATCCATGAGCGGAGTATAGGCCGACTTTCAAAAATCGAAAAACCAAAGACGCTAAGATATTCTAAAAGGACTGAAATTGATTGCACCTCCAAGAAATTTTAAGAAATCTTAATTTTTTCATCAAAAAATAACAATCTAATTCAGCTAATAATTCACACTCAAAGTAAAAAAATTCGAATGAGATCCTCCGACAGCACTTTGTAAATCCGAGAGCGGAGTATAGGCCGACTTTCAAAAATCGAAAAACCAAAGACGCTAAGATATTCTAAAAGGACTGAAATTGATTGTACCTCCAAGAAGTTTTAAGAAATCTTAATTTTTTCATCAAATAATAACAATCTAATTCAGCCAATAATTCACATCAGAGTAAAAAAATTCGAATGAGATCCTCCGACAATACTTTGTGAATCCGTGAGCGGAGTATAGACCGACTTTCAAAAATCGAAAAACCAAAGACGCTAAAATATTCTAAAGGGACTGAAATTGATTGTACCTCCAAGAAATTTTAAGAAATCTTAATATTTTTATCAAAAAATAACAATCTAATTCAGCCAATAATTCACCGACAGAGTAAAAAAATTCGAATGAGATCCTCTGACAGCACTTTGTAAATCCGTGAGCGGAGTATAGACCGACTTTCAAAAGTCGAAAAACCAAAGACACTAAGATATTCTAAAAGGACTGAAATTGATTGTACCTCCAAGAAATTTTAAGAAATCTTAATTTTTTCATCAAATAATAACAATCTAATTCAGCCAATAATTCACACTCAAAGTAAAAAAATTCGAATAAGATCCTCCGACAGCACTTTGTAAATCCGTGAGCGGAGTATAGGCCGACTTTCAAAAATCGAAAAACCAAAGACGCTAAGATATTCTAAAAGGACTGAAATTGATTGTACCTCCAAGAAATTTTAAGAAATCTTAATTTTTTCATCAAATAATAACAATCTAATTCAGCCAATAATTCACACTCAAAGTAAAAAAATTCGAATAAGATCCTCCGACAGCACTTTGTAAATCCGTGAGCGGAGTATAGGCCGACTTTCAAAAATCGAAAAACCAAAGACGCTAAGATATTCTAAAGGGACTGAAATTGATTGTACCTCCAAGAAATTTTAAGAAATCTTAATTTTTTCATCAAAAAATAACAATCTAATTCAGCCAATAATTCACCGACAGAGTAAAAAAATTCGAATGAGATCCTCTGGCAGCACTTTGTAAATCCGTGAGCGGAGTATAGGCCGACTTTCAAAAGTCGAAAAACCAAAGACGCTAAGATATTCTAAAAGGACTGAAATTGATTGTACCTGCAAGAAATTTTAAGAAATCTTAATTTTTTCATCAAATAATAACAATCTAATTCAGCCAATAATTCACACTCAAAGTAAAAAAATTCGAATAAGATCCTCCGACAGCACTTTGTAAATCCGTGAGCGGAGTATAGGCCGACTTTCAAAAATCGAAAAACCAAAGACGCTAAGATATTCTAAAGGGACTGAAATTGATTGTACCTCCAAGAAATTTTAAGAAATCTTAATTTTTTCATCAAAAAATAACAATCTAATTCAGCCAATAATTCACCGACAGAGTAAAAAAATTCGAATGAGATCCTCTGGCAGCACTTTGTAAATCCGTGAGCGGAGTATAGGCCGACTTTCAAAAATCGAAAAACCAAAGACGCTAAGATATTCTAAAAGGACTGAAATTGATTGCACCTCCAAGAAATTTTAAGAAATCTTAATTTTTTCATCAAAAAATAACAATCTAATTCAGCCAATAATTCACACTCAAAGTAAAAACATTCGAATGAGATCCTCCGACAACACTTTGTAAATCCGTGAGCGGAGTATAGGCCGACTTTCAAAAATCGAAAAACCAAAGACGCTAAGATATTCTAAAGGGACTGAAATTGATTGTACCTCCAAGAAATTTTAAGAAATCTTAATTTTTTCATCAAAAAATAACAATCTAATTCAGCCAATAATTCACCGACAGAGTAAAAAAATTCGAATGAGATCCTCTGGCAGCACTTTGTAAATCCGTGAGCGGAGTATAGGCCGACTTTCAAAAGTCGAAAAACCAAAGACGCTAAGATATTCTAAAAGGACTGAAATTGATTGTACCTCCAAGAAATTTTAAGAAATCTTAATTTTTTCATCAAATAATAACAATCTAATTCAGCCAATAATTCACACTCAAAGTAAAAAAATTCGAATAAGATCCTCCGACAGCACTTTGTAAATCCGTGAGCGGAGTATAGGCCGACTTTCAAAAATCGAAAAACCAAAGACGCTAAGATATTCTAAAAGGACTGAAATTGATTGCACCTCCAAGAAATTTTAAGAAATCTTAATTTTTTCATCAAAAAATAACAATCTAATTCAGCTAATAATTCACACTCAAAGTAAAAAAATTCGAATGAGATCCTCCTACAGCACTTTGTAAATCCGAGAGCGGAGTATAGGCCGACTTTCAAAAATCGAAAAACCAAAGACGCTAAGATATTCTAAAAGGACTGAAATTGATTGTACCTCCAAGAAATTTTAAGAAATCTTAATTTTTTCATCAAATAATAACAATCTAATTCAGCCAATAATTCACCATCAGAGTAAAAAAATTCGAATGAGATCCTCCGACAATACTTTGTGAATCCGTGAGCGGAGTATAGACCGACTTTCAAAAATCGAAAAACCAAAGACGCTAAAATATTCTAAAGGGACTGAAATTGATTGTACCTCCAAGAAATTTTAAGAAATCTTAATATTTTCATCAAAAAATAACAATCTAATTCAGCCAATAATTCACCGACAGAGTAAAAAAATTCGAATGAGATCCTCCGACAGCACTTTGTAAATCCGTGAGCGGAGTATAGGCCGACTTTCAAAAGTCGAAAAACCAAAGACGCTAAGATATTCTAAAAGGACTGAAATTGATTGTACCTCCAAGAAATTTTAAGAAGTCTTAATTTTTTCATCAAATAATAACAATCTAATTCAGCCAATAATTCACCATCAAAGTAAACAAATTCGAATGAGATCCTCCGACAGTACTTTGTAAATCCGTGAGCGGAGTATAGGCCGACTTTCAAAAATCGAAAAACCAAAGACGCTAAGATATTCTAAAAGGACTGAAATTGATTGTACCTCCAAGCAATTTTAAGAAATCTTAATGTTTTCATCAAATAATAACAATCTAATTCAGCCAATAATTCACCATCAAAGTAAAAAAAATCTAATGAGATCCTCCGACAGTACTTTGTAAATCCGTGAGCGGAGTATAGGCCGACTTTCAAAAATCGAAAAACCAAAGACGCTAAAATATTCTAAAGGGACTGAAATTGATTGTACCCCCAAGAAATTTTAAGAAATCTTAATTTTTTCATCAAAAAATAACAATCTAATTCAGCCAATAATTCACACTCAAAGTAAAAACATTCGAATGAGATCCTCCGACAGCACTTTGTAAATCCGTGAGCGGAGTATAGGCCGACTTTCAAAAATCGAAAAACCAAAGACGCTAAGATATTCTAAAGGGACTGAAATTGATTGTACCTCCAAGAAATTTTAAGAAATCTTAATTTTTTCATCAAAAAATAACAATCTAATTCAGCCAATAATTCACCGACAGAGTAAAAAAATTCGAATGAGATCCTCTGACAGCACTTTGTAAATCCGTGAGCGGAGTATAGACCGACTTTCAAAAGTCGAAAAACCAAAGACACTAAGATATTCTAAAAGGACTGAAATTGATTGTACCTCCAAGAAATTTTAAGAAATCTTAATTTTTTCATCAAATAATAACAATCTAATTCAGCCAATAATTCACACTCAAAGTAAAAAAATTCGAATAAGATCCTCCGACAGCACTTTGTAAATCCGTGAGCGGAGTATAGGCCGACTTTCAAAAATCGAAAAACCAAAGACGCTAAGATATTCTAAAAGGACTGAAATTGATTGCACCTCCAAGAAATTTTAAGAAATCTTAATTTTTTCATCAAAAAATAACAATCTAATTCAGCCAATAATTCACACTCAAAGTAAAAACATTCGAATGAGATCCTCCGACAACACTTTGTAAATCCGTGAGCGGAGTATAGGCCGACTTTCAAAAATCGAAAAACCAAAGACGCTAAGATATTCTAAAGGGACTGAAATTGATTGTACCTCCAAGAAATTTTAAGAAATCTTAATTTTTTCATCAAAAAATAACAATCTAATTCAGCCAATAATTCACCGACAGAGTAAAAAAATTCGAATGAGATCCTCTGGCAGCACTTTGTAAATCCGTGAGCGGAGTATACGCCGACTTTCAAAAGTCGAAAAACCAAAGACGCTAAGATATTCTAAAAGGACTGAAATTGATTGTACCTCCAAGAAATTTTAAGAAATCTTAATTTTTTCATCAAATAATAACAATCTAATTCAGCCAATAATTCACACTCAAAGTAAAAAAATTCGAATGAGATCCTCCGACAGCACTTTGTAAATCCATGAGCGGAGTATAGGCCGACTTTCAAAAATCGAAAAACCAAAGACGCTAAGATATTCTAAAAGGACTGAAATTGATTGCACCTCCAAGAAATTTTAAGAAATCTTAATTTTTTCATCAAAAAATAACAATCTAATTCAGCTAATAATTCACACTCAAAGTAAAAAAATTCGAATGAGATCCTCCGACAGCACTTTGTAAATCCGAGAGCGGAGTATAGGCCGACTTTCAAAAATCGAAAAACCAAAGACGCTAAGATATTCTAAAAGGACTGAAATTGATTGTACCTCCAAGAAGTTTTAAGAAATCTTAATTTTTTCATCAAATAATAACAATCTAATTCACCATCAGAGTAAAAAAATTCGAATGAGATCCTCCGACAATACTTTGTGAATCCGTGAGCGGAGTATAGACCGACTTTCAAAAATCGAAAAACCAAAGACGCTAAAATATTCTAAAGGGACTGAAATTGATTGTACCTCCAAGAAATTTTAAGAAATCTTAATATTTTCATCAAAAAATAACAATCTAATTCAGCCAATAATTCACCGACAGAGTAAAAAAATTCGAATGAGATCCTCTGACAGCACTTTGTAAATCCGTGAGCGGAGTATAGACCGACTTTCAAAAGTCGAAAAACCAAAGACACTAAGATATTCTAAAAGGACTGAAATTGATTGTACCTCCAAGAAATTTTAAGAAATCTTAATTTTTTCATCAAATAATAACAATCTAATTCAGCCAATAATTCACACTCAAAGTAAAAAAATTCGAATAAGATCCTCCGACAGCACTTTGTAAATCCGTGAGCGGAGTATAGGCCGGCTTTCAAAAATCGAAAAACCAAAGACGCTAAGATATTCTAAAAGGACTGAAATTGATTGTACCTCCAAGAAATTTTAAGAAATCTTAATTTTTTCATCAAATAATAACAATCTAATTCAGCCAATAATTCACACTCAAAGTAAAAAAATTCGAATAAGATCCTCCGACAGCACTTTGTAAATCCGTGAGCGGAGTATAGGCCGACTTTCAAAAATCGAAAAACCAAAGACGCTAAGATATTCTAAAGGGACTGAAATTGATTGTACCTCCAAGAAATTTTAAGAAATCTTAATTTTTTCATCAAAAAATAACAATCTAATTCAGCCAATAATTCACACTCAAAGTAAAAACATTCGAATGAGATCCTCCGACAACACTTTGTAAATCCGTGAGCGGAGTATAGGCCGACTTTCAAAAATCGAAAAACCAAAGACGCTAAGATATTCTAAAGGGACTGAAATTGATTGTACCTCCAAGAAATTTTAAGAAATCTTAATTTTTTCATCAAAAAATAACAATCTAATTCAGCCAATAATTCACCGACAGAGTAAAAAAATTCGAATGAAATCCTCTGGCAGCACTTTGTAAATCCGTGAGCGGAGTATAGGCCGACTTTCAAAAGTCGAAAAACCAAAGACGCTAAGATATTCTAAAAGGACTGAAATTGATTGTACCTCCAAGAAATTTTAAGAAATCTTAATTTTTTCATCAAATAATAACAATCTAATTCAGCCAATAATTCACACTCAAAGTAAAAAAATTCGAATGAGATCCTCTGGCAGCACTTTGTAAATCCGTGAGCGGAGTATAGGCCGACTTTCAAAAGTCGAAAAACCAAAGACGCTAAGATATTCTAAAAGGACTGAAATTGATTGTACCTGCAAGAAATTTTAAGAAATCTTAATTTTTTCATCAAATAATAACAATCTAATTCAGCCAATAATTCACATTCAAAGTAAAAAAATTCGAATAAGATCCTCCGACAGCACTTTGTAAATCCGTGAGCGGAGTATAGGCCGACTTTCAAAAATCGAAAAACCAAAGACGCTAAGATATTCTAAAGGGACTGAAATTGATTGTACCTCCAAGAAATTTTAAGAAATCTTAATTTTTTCATCAAAAAATAACAATCTAATTCAGCCAATAATTCACCGACAGAGTAAAAAAATTCGAATGAGATCCTCTGGCAGCACTTTGTAAATCCGTGAGCGGAGTATAGGCCGACTTTCAAAAGTCGAAAAACCAAAGACGCTAAGATATTCTAAAAGGACTGAAATTGATTGTACCTGCAAGAAATTTTAAGAAATCTTAATTTTTTCATCAAATAATAACAATCTAATTCAGCCAATAATTCACACTCAAAGTAAAAAAATTCGAATAAGATCCTCCGACAGCACTTTGTAAATCCGTGAGCGGAGTATAGGCCGACTTTCAAAAATCGAAAAACCAAAGACGCTAAGATATTCTAAAGGGACTGAAATTGATTGTACCTCCAAGAAATTTTAAGAAATCTTAATTTTTTCATCAAAAAATAACAATCTAATTCAGCCAATAATTCACCGACAGAGTAAAAAAATTCGAATGAGATCCTCTGGCAGCACTTTGTAAATCCGTGAGCGGAGTATAGGCCGACTTTCAAAAATCGAAAAACCAAAGACGCTAAGATATTCTAAAAGGACTGAAATTGATTGCACCTCCAAGAAATTTTAAGAAATCTTAATTTTTTCATCAAAAAATAACAATCTAATTCAGCCAATAATTCACACTCAAAGTAAAAACATTCGAATGAGATCCTCCGACAACACTTTGTAAATCCGTGAGCGGAGTATAGGCCGACTTTCAAAAATCGAAAAACCAAAGACGCTAAGATATTCTAAAGGGACTGAAATTGATTGTACCTCCAAGAAATTTTAAGAAATCTTAATTTTTTCATCAAAAAATAACAATCTAATTCAGCCAATAATTCACCGACAGAGTAAAAAAATTCGAATGAGATCCTCTGGCAGCACTTTGTAAATCCGTGAGCGGAGTATAGGCCGACTTTCAAAAGTCGAAAAACCAAAGACGCTAAGATATTCTAAAAGGACTGAAATTGATTGTACCTCCAAGAAATTTTAAGAAATCTTAATTTTTTCATCAAAAAATAACAATCTAATTCAGCCAATAATTCACACTCAAAGTAAAAACATTCGAATGAGATCCTCCGACAACACTTTGTAAATCCGTGAGCGGAGTATAGGCCGACTTTCAAAAATCGAAAAACCAAAGACGCTAAGATATTCTAAAGGGACTGAAATTGATTGTACCTCCAAGAAATTTTAAGAAATCTTAATTTTTTCATCAAAAAATAACAATCTAATTCAGCCAATAATTCACCGACAGAGTAAAAAAATTCGAATGAGATCCTCTGGCAGCACTTTGTAAATCCGTGAGCGGAGTATAGGCCGACTTTCAAAAGTCGAAAAACCAAAGACGCTAAGATATTCTAAAAGGACTGAAATTGATTGTACCTCCAAGAAATTTTAAGAAATCTTAATTTTTTCATCAAAAAATAACAATCTAATTCAGCCAATAATTCACACTCAAAGTAAAAACATTCGAATGAGATCCTCCGACAACACTTTGTAAATCCGTGAGCGGAGTATAGGCCGACTTTCAAAAATCGAAAAACCAAAGACGCTAAAATATTCTAAAGGGACTGAAATTGATTGTACCTCCAAGAAATTTTAAGAAATCTTAATTTTTTCATCAAAAAATAACAATCTAATTCAGCTAATAATTCACACTCAAAGCAAAAAAATTCGAATGAGATCCTCCGACAGCACTTTGTAAATCCGAGAGCGGAGTATAGGCCGACTTTCAAAAATCGAAAAACCAAAGACGCTAAGATATTCTAAAAGGACTGAAATTGATTGTACCTCCAAGCAATTTTAAGAAATCTTAATTTTTTCATCAAATAATAACAATCTAATTCAGCCAATAATTCACCATCAGAGTAAAAAAATTCGAATGCGATCCTCCGACAATACTTTGTGAATCCGTGAGCGGAGTATAGACCGACTTTCAAAAATCGAAAAACCAAAGACGCTAAAATATTCTAAAGGGACTGAAATTGATTGTACCTCCAAGAAATTTTAAGAAATCTTAATATTTTCATCAAAAAATAACAATCTAATTCAGCCAATAATTCACCGACAGAGTAAAAAAATTCGAATGAGATCCTCCGACAGCACTTTGTAAATCCGTGAGCGGAGTATAGGCCGACTTTCAAAAATCGAAAAACCAAAGACGCTAAGATATTCTAAAAGGACTGAAATTGATTGTACCTCCAAGAAATTTTAAGAAGTCTTAATTTTTTCATCAAATAATAACAATCTAATTCAGCCAATAATTCACCATTAAAGTAAACAAATTCGAATGAGATCCTCCGACAGTACTTTGTAAATCCGTGAGCGGAGTATAGGCCGACTTTCAAAAATCGAAAAACCAAAGACGCTAAGATATTCTAAAAGGACTGAAATTGATTGTACCTCCAAGCAATTTTAAGAAATCTTAATGTTTTCATCAAATAATAACAATCTAATTCAGCCAATAATTCACCATCAAAGTAAAAAAAAATCTAATGAGATCCTCCGACAGTACTTTGTAAATCCGTGAGCGGAGTATAGGCCGACTTTCAAAAATCGAAAAACCAAAGACGCTAAAATATTCTAAAGGGACTGAAATTGATTGTACCCCCAAGAAATTTTAAGAAATCTTAATTTTTTCATCAAAAAATAACAATCTAATTCAGCTAATAATTCACACTCAAAGCAAAAAAATTCGAATGAGATCCTCCGACAGCACTTTGTAAATCCGAGAGCGGAGTATAGGCCGACTTTCAAAAATCGAAAAACCAAAGACGCTAAGATATTCTAAAAGGACTGAAATTGATTGTACCTCCAAGCAATTTTAAGAAATCTTAATTTTTTCATCAAATAATAACAATCTAATTCAGCCAATAATTCACACTCAAAGTAAAAACATTCGAATGAGATCCTCCGACAGCACTTTGTAAATCCGTGAGCGGAGTATAGGCCGACTTTCAAAAATCGAAAAACCAAAGACGCTAAGATATTCTAAAGGGACTGAAATTGATTGTACCTCCAAGAAATTTTAAGAAATCTTAATATTTTCATCAAAAAATAACAATCTAATTCAGCCAATAATTCACCGACAGAGTAAAAAAATTCGAATGAGATCCTCTGACAGCACTTTGTAAATCCGTGAGCGGAGTATAGACCGACTTTCAAAAGTCGAAAAACCAAAGACACTAAGATATTCTAAAAGGACTGAAATTGATTGTACCTCCAAGAAATTTTAAGAAATCTTAATTTTTTCATCAAATAATAACAATCTAATTCAGCCAATAATTCACACTCAAAGTAAAAAAATTCGAATAAGATCCTCCGACAGCACTTTGTAAATCCGTGAGCGGAGTATAGGCCGACTTTCAAAAATCGAAAAACCAAAGACGCTAAGATATTCTAAAAGGACTGAAATTGATTGTACCTCCAAGAAATTTTAAGAAATCTTAATTTTTTCATCAAAAAATAACAATCTAAATCTGCCAATAATTAATTCACCCTCGGAGTAAAATAATTGGAACGAGATCCTCCGACAGCACTTTCTAAATCGGTGATTGATATTATAATTTACTCATGTGTCATGAACTCATATATATGCATCCTATTTATAATTGCTGACTCTGTTAAAGTGTCGGAAACTGGAACATAAATTTTTGGTTTTTCCCTTTTTTAAACCTATGAATGAATATTATATTCAACTTCCTCAAGCAGTCATTTCTGAGTTTCATGAATGAAAATATGTACCTACTGCCCGAATCTTTTTATTTTAATTAGTCCCTTTTTTAAACAGGGTAGTGTTCATTTCTTAAATATGAGAGTCTTTCCAAAAAATTTGGTTGGTTCCATATTTCTGCTCTCGCTAAGATGTTAGGTAAATGGCAGAGCAACCTATTTTAGAGGGTACCTGTGTGGGATACATTTTTGATAATTCTACACTTGCTTTTATTGGTTTATTGTGCAGAGTATATTTTGAAATGAAATGAGTCGAGGGAAATAAGACTGAAGTGAAATTGCATATTATAATTTTTAAATTATAATATCAATCACCGATTTAGAAAGTGCTGTCGGAGGATCTTGTTCCAATTATTTTACTCCGAGGGTGAATTATTGGTTGATTTAGATTGTTATTTTTTGATGAAAATATTAAGATTTCTTAAAATTTCTTGGAGGTACAATCAATTTCAGTCCTTTTAGAATATTTTAGCGTCTTTGATTTTTCGATTTTTGAAAGTCGGTCTATACTCCGCTCACGGATTTACAAATTGCTGTCAGAGGATCTCATTCGAATTTTTTTACTCTGTCGGTGAATAATTGGCTGAATTAGATTGTTATTTTTTGATGAAAACATTAAGATTTCTTAAAATTTCTTGGAGGTGCAATCAATTTCAGTCCCTTTAGAATATTTTAGCGTCTTTGGTTTTTCGATTTTTGAAAGTCGGCCTATACTCGCTCACGGATTTACAAATTGCTGTCAGAGGATCTCATTCGAATTTTTTTACTCTGTCGGTGAATTATTGGCTGAATTAGATTGTTATTTTTTGATGAAAAAATTAAGATTTCTTAAAATTTCTTGGAGGTGCAATCAATTTCAGTCCCTTTAGAATATCTTAGCGTCTTTGGTTTTTCGATTTTTGAAAGTCGGCCTATACTCCGCTCACGGATTTACAAAGTGCTGTCGGTGGATCTCATTCGAATTTTTTTACTTTGAGTGTGAATTATTGGCTGAATTAGATTGTTATTTTTTGATGAAAAATTTAGATTTCTTAAAATTTCTTGGAGGTACAATCAATTTCAGTCCTTTTAGAATATCTTAGCGTCTTTGGTTTTTCGAGTTTTGAAAGTCGGTCTATACTCCGCTCACGGATTCACAAAGTATTGTCGGAGGATCTCATTCGAATTTGTTTACTCTGTCGGTGAATTATTGGCTGAATTAGATTGATATTATTTGATGAAAAAATTAAGATTTCTTAAAATTTCTTGGAGGTACAATCAATTTCAGTCCTTTTAGAATATTTTAGCGTCTTTGGTTTTTCGATTTTTGAAAGTCGGCCTATACTCCGCTCACGGATTCACAAAGTATTGTCGGAGGATCTCATTCGAATTTTATTACTCTGATGGTGAATTATTGGCTGAATTAGATTGTTATTTTTTGATGAAAAAATTAAGATTTCTTAAAATTTCTTGGAGGTACAATCAATTTCAGTCTTATTAGAATATCTTAGCGTCTTTGGTTTTTCGATTTTTGAAAGTCGGCCTATACTCCGCTCACGGATTTACAAAGTGCTGTCAGAGGATCTCATTCGAATTTTTTTACTTTGAGTGTGAATTATTGGCTGAATTAGATTGTTATTTTTTGATGAAAAAATTAAGATTTCTTAAAATTTCTTGGAGGTACAATCAATTTCAGTCCTTTTAGAATATTTTATCGTCTTTGGTTTTTCGATTTTTGAAAGTCGGCCTATACTCCGCTCACGGGTTCACAAAGTATTGTCGGAGGATCTCATTCGAATTTTATTACTCTGATGGTGAATTATTGGCTGAATTAGATTGTTATTTTTTGATGAAAAAATTAAGATTTCTTAAAATTTCTTGGAGGTACAATCAATTTCAGTCCCTTTAGAATATTTTAGCGTCTTTGGTTTTTCGATTTTTGAAAGTCGGCCTATACTCCGCTCACGGATTTACAAATTGCTGTCGGAGGATCTCATTCGAATTTTTTTACTCTGTCGGTGAATTATTGGCTGAATTAGATTGTTATTATTTGATGAAAAAATTAAGATTTCTTAAAATTTCTTGGAGGTAAAATCAATTTCAGTCCTTTTAGAATATCTTAGCGTCTTTGGTTTTTCGATTTTTGAAAGTCGGTCTATACTCCGCTCACGGATTCACAAAGTATTGTCGGAGAATCTCAGTCGAATTTTATTACTCTGATTGTGAATTATTGGCTGAATTAGATTGTTATTTTTTGATGAAAAAATTCAGATTTCTTAAAATTTCTTGGAGGTACAATCAATTTCAGTCCCTTTAGAACATTTTAGAGTCTTTAGTTTTTCGATTTTTGAAAGTCGGCCTATACTTTACTTGCGGATTTACAAAGTGCTGTCGGAGGATCGTCGTTCGAACGTGTGTGAATTATTGGCTGATTAAGATTGGTAATATTTGATGGACATTTTAAAGTATATGAAAAATGATTGTACCTCCAATCAAATGGAGTCAATTTATAATAGTTTGGCATATTTTTTTTTATTTTTTTTTGAAATTTTCTTTTTCAATTATTTTTTTTTTTTTTATTGTGATTTAAAAAAAATGATTTTCGGTACAATCCTCTACAGACGGCGTACTACGTGAAAAACATCATTTCAAGAAATTTGGTGAATGTCGGGTGCTAAGTTCACACGAAGCAATTTTTTCTCCGTTCCCTTTGAGGTACAAACGAAATAATTTTCGGTACAATCAAGTACAAACAAATCCCCACCCGAAAACCATCTTTTTATTTAATTTGGTGAAAGTGGGGTGCTAACTTCACAGAGGTCGTTAAAGTTCCGTACCAGAGGGGTACAAGTGCAATGTTTCACGAGTTCAGAGCACGTTAAACAGTATATCTCGGTAAATTATATATATTTCTTTTTGGCGCCACTGCGGGCTTTAGAGTACTAAGTCCCTAAGAGGAAAACCGATCAACCAGGTCGGTAGGTCTTAGCCATAATTATTGACACTTAAAAGACTTTGATATGACTTTACGCGAAACTACTTGAAACGCACTTGTACCCCTCTGGTTGAGAATAGAGAATGTTTAAACCTTCATCTACGGTTAAACATGGCATACGGCCACTGTACCTTCAGGCGGCTGACATTTTATGACGCCGTCTGTATCAGTCCGGATAAACGGCAGTGTAAGAAGCTCACCGCCCTATAGAAGCCGTGACGGACCATGGCTCGCTCTGGCTAAGTTAAAATAACTCTTGAAGTTGAATGTCGATCCGGCGTTGGACCTAAAGGTAAGCGAAGTTAGCAAATAAACATCATATTCAAATACTATTTTTCTTTGAAATTCTTTTCGCCGCTTCGACGAAAAGACACTCAAAAAACAACAGGAAAAACTCCAAGCCGGCACAGTCTACTTCAGACTACCCCTTGAGTTGCGGATTCCGCCTCCAAGGGGTATTTTGAAGATAGAACGGCGCGATCCCCAAAAAAATCAAAAAAATTAACTTCGTTTCACTGTCTTTTAGAATTAAAAAAATGACAAAGAACTGAACAATAAAAATTTCATCTAAACACTCACAAATCGGCACTCTTTTTCTTTCTTTACCTTTCTCGATTTCAGGAAATAAGAGTTCGGACGTGAGACCTTTGTTGACTTTGATCATGAATAATACAAAATTTATCAAATTTCTGTTTGAATCCCTGGATATTGTGGTGCCGCACGGTACATTGAGTTTGCAGTACTAGTTTTTTATGTTTTAAAAAAAATTTGTTTCTGTAAAATTTAATCGATCGAAGTATACAGGGTGTAACTAGTACTGAGGTTCAAACGAAAATGGGAGATAGAGGAACTTGTCCTGAGTAGAAAATCGTTCTACACATACTCCCGTTTTTGCACCGTTAAGGAGATAGCGATATTTTAAGGACGAAGGATTTTCATCGTACCTGTGATCACTGTTTGATCTCTAACTTCTGCTGTACTTAGCGACGCTAATAACGTAATAATTCTGGGCTCGTTGGAAAGGACACAAATTCTTCTTTCTAATTGCTATCAACTGTGTCTATCAGTGTTATACTTTTTGAGAAAAATTAATTTAAATGATACAAAAATAATAAAAAATTAAAAAAAAATACAAATAAGTCCTGTTTTCTCCAAGAAGGACCTGATTAACCACCAAATTTTATTACATTTTCGGAAAGCCCATAAAATTTCACTATACGAACAGAATTTCTTCATATTTGCAACAACGAGTTCCCTGCACATGTTGGAAATACTGCTAAACATAGAATTTACCGCAAAACAGATGCAGTAATGAGCAACCATGCTAACAACACACGTATTGCTCTTATGTGTGGAAATTATGTTACAGGTAAGTAAAAATATGACAACTAATTAGATAGCGTCCATTTAAGTAAATTAACTAACATCCATTTAAGTTAATTAAGTAATATCCATTTAAGTAGGGCGTGGAGTTTACCTGCTCCCTTAAGGAACAGGAATGACTTCGTCCTACGTAGATTTTTCTGCGATAAAAGCATCGGGAGGAAGCAGCAACAAACAGAATGTCATAGCCATCATTACGAGCAACATGGCAAGCAATGGGAGGTCTTTTACAACGGAAGAAATGGCAGACATGCACTTCGTGTATGGGTTGTGCGGCGGAAATGCTAGGCGAGCCGAAAGAGTTTACCGGGAACGGTATCCGGACAGATCTCGGTACCCCCATTATCAGATGTTCATCAGCATTCATCGGAACATTCGTGAACGAGGTACACTGCAGCCGAGACACAACATCCAGGACGGCGACACTCGGTACCTGTGGCCACGGAGGAGCGCAAACTGCGCATCGCGGCTAAGGACCCCACGGTAAGCACCCGGCGCATCGGCCATCGATTAGGAATCAACCACATGCAAGTGTTCCGAATTCTGCAAGGAGAAGGACTGTATCCCTATCACAATACACCGGTGCAACAACTGTTGCCCGGTGATCGTAAACATCGGCGAGACTTTTGTCGTACCATTTTACTGCGAGCAGACGAACATCCAGCGTTTTTCGGAAGAATTCTCTGGACCGACGAATCGCAATTTACCCGCGATGGCATACAAAATTTCCACAATATGCATGTGTGGGCATGTGAAAATCCCCATACCAGCCGAAATACGTCCCATCAACATCGCTTCAGTGTGAATGTTTGGGCTGGCATCATCGGCAGAACTTTCAGCGGTCCGGTATTTCTTCCCCCAATTCTCAATTATGCCGAATTTTTGGAGGAAACTTTACCAGACCTTATAGAGGATATACCACTCCGTGTACTGGTCGAGTTTTGGTACCAGCACGATGGAGCGCCAGCGCATTATGGTGCTAATGTCCGTCGGTGGCTCGACGCGAATTTTCGGGATCGATGGATTGGTCGTGGCGGTCCCATTGCATGGCCTCCACAATCCCCGACTTAACTCCCATGGACTTTTATGTCTGGGGGTATTTGAAAAGCATCGTCTACGCAGAGGAAATTCATACACGAGAACAGCTCATTTCCTGTATCACCGAAGCATGCGATCAGTTACGAGCCCAACTACTGCGTGTGAACCCCACCAATGCCATTCGTCGGCGATACCACTTCTGCTTGCTCCACAACGGCAGACATGTTGAAAATTATTTGTAAACGTAATAAACTAAATAAACGTAATAAACTATACTTCAACTCTTTTATTTCGTCCTCACTATTATTAATCATACTCCTTCGGCGAATGACGGGTGTCAAACCAGATTTACTTGAAGGGAACGTGCTTGATAACTGTTAGCCCCGCTCCTTTACAATTCAACCTATGAAGAAATTCTGTTATCAAACGTATAGTGTAATTTTATGGGCTTTCCGAAAATGTAATAAAATTTGGTGATTAATCAGGTCCTTCTTGGAGAAAACAGGACTTTTTTGTATTTTTTTTTAATTTTTTATTATTTTTGTGTCATTTAAATGAATTTTTCTCAAAAAGTATAACACTGATAGACACAGTTGATAGCAATTAGAAAGAAGAATTTGTGTCCTTTCCAACGAGCCCAGAATTATTACGTTATTAGCGTCGCTAAGTACAGCAGAAGTTAGAGATCAAACAGTGATCACAGGTACGATGAAAATCCTTCGTCCTTAAAATATCGCTATCTCCTTAACGGTGCAAAAACGGGAGTATGTGTAGAACGATTTTCTACTCAGGACAAGTTCCTCTATCTCCCATTTTCGTTTGAACCTCAGTACTAGTTACATCCTGTATGACGACTTTAGATCAAAAAATTAGAACGAAAAATAATCTGTCTGAATTTGATTTTCACCGCAATAACTTATAAAAAGATGTATTCAAGTTTAAAATAAATTAATTAAACAATATTAAGAGTTATTTCAAATGTTAATTTAATATTATTTTTTACATTAAAGTTTGTGTTTACAATTCATAGAATTGTTAATTTATATTGTTCAACGAATGTGTTAAAGACCAGTCGAGGCATCAGATGAACAACAAAAAAACATCATCTATAATGATACCAAATGTATAGGCGAAGGAATGTTCCCAAGTACCGTGTACTTTCCCACGCATGCGAAGGTGTCGCAGTACAAGCCATACCGACAAGTTTGTTCGATATACGATATCATCAAACGTGATAACAGATCAAATTTAACAGACTACATGGGAACATTCTTTCGCCTTTTTAGCGAAAAGCAAAATGTGCATTATAAACAAAAATCGTACTGAGAGGTACAACCGAAATAAAGTATTCAGTCTTAGCTCAACATTCAAACAAATCGTTTTAATTTCTAACGCGTAACGATCCAGTAAATTCAGTTATTTTGGTTAAGTACCAAAATAACATTTAGCAATCCAATAAATTTCGGTATTTGTAGGTTGTTTTGGTTAAGTACCAAAATAACATTTAAGGTCTCACAGGTTTGTACCTGGGAAACCATCGCGTGGCGTTTCTACAAAAGTGAATCGCGATAACAAAAAACATTTGGTGACCCCGACGAAGAGTCACTCGAAAACCCAAGGGAACTCTCATCAATAAAAGGGTTCTTGAAGTTCTTAGAAAATCGGTTCCAATCCTTGGAAGCTCTTGGACGGCGGAACGTAGTGAATACGAAGAACGTGCAAAGGTCAGGTGCTTCGCCAAAAGCCGCATTCATGGCAGTTTCATCGAAGGTGACTTGTGTTGTGTGCAAGCAGAGTCATGCATTGTACTCTTGTACTGAATTTCGGTCACTCAGCCCAGAAAAAAGACGTGACGTGCTAAAAACCCATAATTTATGCTTCAACTGCATGAAGGAGGGTCACATTTCATCGCGCTGCTCCAGCCAACGCTGTAAGAAATGTTCTGCGAAACACAACACAATGGTTCATCTCGACGAACAACTCGCAAAACCATCCGAGGGCTGGTACAAGAACAACCAGACAATCGAAACACCGGACTCCAATAGCACGTGCCATCTATCCAACAATCAGGCGCTTCAGGGTTCATCTCCAGTCACACCGGCCTCGATCCCGACGACATTAGCAGCGCAAGCAGTTAAACCATCCAAGAGCTACGTGGTATTAAGCACTGCTTTGGTGAAGTTAAAAAACAATTACGGAGTTGAAGTGGAGTGCCGAGCAATTCTCGATTCTGGATCCCAGTTAAATTTTATCACCGATCAACTAGCCAAACAATTATCCCTACGGGAAACACTTGATCCGTTATATATTCAAGGCATTGGCGATAACCCGCAGCGCGTACAAAGACGAGTCAACGTTGAACTACTTTCAACCTCGTCGAAGTTCTCAATACGAGTTGAAGCTCATATCCTGCCGCAAATTACAACGCTCCAGCCGCCGCAATTGTTGGACACAACAAATTGGTCTATTCCAGAAGGCATCCAGTTAGCCGATCCCACGTTTCATCGACCAGGAAGAATTGACCTACTGCTAGGAGCTGAGCATTTCTTTGCGCTTCTGGTACCTGGACAGATAACCATGGGGGATACCTTGCCAGCCATGCAAAATACAACATTGGGGTGGATAGTAAGCGGACGAACTCTCAATCCAGGACCAACCAAGCTACTTTGTGGCATCTGCTCAGAAGAAGACGATAAGCTAACGGAACAGGTAGAACGATTTTGGAAGCAAGAAGAACCTGACAACACCAAGTCAACAATGTCAGCAACAGAAGTCAGATGTGAAACACATTTTACGCAGCACGTAAAAAGAGATCTCACTGGCCGCTTCATCGTGAAGTTGCCATTTGTAAGAGATCCGTCCGAGTTGGGTACGTCAATAGATATAGCTCTCAGCCGATTCTATTCGTTGGAACGCAAACTGATGAGAAATCCACAAATGAAGGACCAATATACGAAATTCATGCAAGAGTATGTGAACTTGGGACACATGAAGGAAGTTCGTCTTAGCGAAATCCAAGTCCCACATTGCTTTCTGCCACATCACGGCGTATTGAAACCTGAGATGTTTTTTGTTTTTGATGCATCAATGAAAACCTCATCGAACCTTCTACACACCGGACCGACCGTACAAGAAGAACTGTTCTCCATTCTGCTGCGATTTCGTCTACCAAAACACGTGTATACAGCCGACATAGAGAAGATGTATCGTCAGGTACTGCTTGACAGCAACGACAGAAAATACCAATTGATCGTATGGAGAGACGAGCCGACGAACGAATTAAGATACTATCAGCTGACGACAGTCACCTACGGAGTAAGGACGGCTCCATATCTAGCTATAAAATGTCTGCAAAGACTGGCAGCACAGTCAGCAGGACAGCGCCCGTTGGGATCTGCCACACTTATCAGGGATTTCTATGTTGATGACGTCATGACCGGGTTCAACAACCTACAGGAAGCTATGGAAACTCAAAAGCAGTTGCTCGAAATTCTCGAGTCTGGAGGATTCAAGCTTCGAAAGTGGTGCGCCAATCACCCTGCACTACTTCAAAACATAGCGTCAGAAGACAAGGCGCCAGAGCTGGAGCTTCGTGATGACGATGATTGCCATGTAAAAACACTAGGACTAACGTGGCTGCCAAGATCCTATGAATTTATGTTCAAAACCAAATGGGATGATGAAAGGGTCATAACCAAGCGAACGGTGTTATCGGACATCGCCCATTCATGACCCCGGTAATAGTCACGGCTAAGATTTTTCTCCAAGAGCTATGGTCCCATCAATTTGAATGGGATGAGGAGTTACCAGTCGAACACTCTTCCAGATGGATTAAGTTTCGAAGAAACTTGGCTGAATCAACTACCATAAAGATACAGAGACATGTGGTCGGCGGTAACGTTAGTCAGTCATTGCAGCTACACGCGTTCTCCGACGCGTCAGAAAAGGCATTGGGTGTTGCAATCTATATAAGAGCTGTGCTTCAGGACGGACGCATTATAACAAGGTTATTGTCCGCAAAATCGAAGGTAGCCCCAAAAAGAAACATAACAATACCTCGGCTAGAACTATGTGCCGCACGATTAGCAGCGACACTCATGGATCGCATCAAGAGGGACTTGAGTTGGAACCATCGCAGCTACTTTTGGACCGACTCCGAGATTGTTCTAGCGTGGCTAAGTTCATCATCGTCATCCCATTACACATTCGTAGCGAACCGTATAGCGTCAATACAAGAAGTCAGCACAACAGATCAATGGTTCCACGTACCTACAGCGCACAATCCTGCGGACTTGGCATCGAGAGGGACTACAGCAGACAATCTGAAGGAATGCAGTTTGTGGTGGTACGGTCCACTATTCCTCCATGCACCTGAAAGTTCGTGGCCGTCGAAACCAGCAGATCTAACCACCGACCTAGAAAAACGGCAGGCGAAGGCTACGCTATCAGCCATAAATGAAATTTCTATAATCGACGATGTAGACCATCGGAACTCATTTGAGCATCTGAAGCGAACTATCGCATACGTACTGAGTTTCATTGAAAACATAAGAGTACGTCCAGAAATGCGCAAAAGGAAGAACCTCAGCGTGGACGAACTGAACAAGGCATCAGTTGTTATCACGAGGCAAGTTCAACAGCAAGGCTTCCCAGAAGATTTGAGTCAACTACGAAAGAGTAGATGTATAAATGCAAACAGCGGTTTACACAGTCTGAGCCCATTCTTAGATGAGCAGGGATTGATACGAGTAGGAGGAAGACTGCAAGAATCCAATCTGCACTATGACGCTCGTCACCAGATTTTGCTACCATATCATCACTACGCAACTAAATTGATAATGACTGAGATTCACAGCAAAAATCACCACATAGGCCCTCAAGCATTGTTATCAACAACAAGACAGAAGTACTGGCCTATTAAGGGAAAAACTGTTGCCAGATCAATAGTACAAAACTGCGTCCGATGCAGCAAGTTTAGCCCAAAACTTCTGAGTCAGTTCATGGGAAATCTTCCGATTCACCGAGTTCAACCATCAAGACCATTCATAAATTCAGGCGTGGACTTGTGCGAACCCTTCTGGTTCCATTTCAACATAAGAGGAAAGAGACCGCAAAAATGCTACGCAACAATCTTCTGCTGCTTCGCTACAAAGGCCGTGCATATTGAAATAGTTAGCGATCTCAGTACAAACTCCTTCGTCGCGGCCTTGAAACGTTTTGTGAGCAGGCGAGGAAATTGCCGAACCATATACTGCGATAATGCTACCAACTTCGTGGGAGCAAGAAACCAGTACGAGGAAATTATAAAAACAATACACAATACAAATGCCCAAGAAACAATCACGCAATTCTGCACCAACAAGGGCATTGACTTCAAATTCATACCACCTAGGGCTCCTCACTTTGGTGGCTTGTGGGAAGCTGCGGTCAAGTCAGCCAAGCACTTGTTCCAAAAGAGCATATCGGCCGCGTCACTAACCTATGAACAGCTGCAAACAATAATGACTGAAATAGAAGCAATTCTCAACTCCAGACCGTTAACGTCAATGTCAAGTAGTCCAGATGATCTTTCCACGTTAACTCCAGGGCATTTCTTAATCGGAGAACCGCTTACAAGCACTGTCGATCCACACGCTCACGCCTCAAGTGCTCCACTGCAGAAAAATTGGAAGCAAATATCAGAACTTAAGCAGCAGTTCTGGCAGAGATGGTCAAAGGAATACTTGTGCGAACTACAGCAGCGTCAAAAATGGAGACAGCAGTGTAACAGCGTTGCACCAGGCACAATGGTCGTCTTGAAAGATGACAACCTACCCCCGCTCAAATGGCAGCTAGGAAGAATAATCAACACCATAAAGGGAAATGATGGATTGGTGCGAGTCGCGGATGTAAAAACAACACCCGGAATACTAAGAAGACCAATCCACAAGTTGGCTCCGCTCCCAGTCGACGGAGAACTACAAGATAGCAAGGGTCCTGAATGCTCGCAAGCTCGTGAGAAAACCAATCTCGAAGGAGATACTCCACAGCAGTCAGACCAACTGAAAAATGCGCAGGAAGTCTTAGTCGGCAGTCCAGCCAAGCGACCGCGACGAACTATCTCACCCATAAGCTTATTGCTGATGACCTGCCTGATGATACCGATTCTGGCGAGAGACTTGGTTACCATACAACCCTTTAGGACTGAACCAGGGTTGTACTTCGAAGGTATGGGTCCCACATACCTGGCTCCTAACGAATGGAACATGGTCGTATACTACGACATGAAACTATATTGGAGAGAGCTACAAACCATAAGAAATGGAATTGACACGCTAACTAAAACATGCAAATCCATGAAGAACTCTGAGACCTGCAAGCAAGTTAATAATGAATTTTCCACGATTGTCGAACAACTAGCAACGAACAACGACCTCCTTGCGCATGATTCGCATCCAAGATATAAACGAGCCCCACTTGATATTGTTGGTAATGTCGCTCGTTCATTATTCGGAATATTAGATTCAGAATACGCCGAAAAGATGTCTCAAATCATAAACAACCTGGAAGACAACCAACAACATGTGCAAGCGTTGATAAAAAATCAAACGTCCTATCATTGATTCGACGGCAAACCTTATTAAGAAGTCAACAGACATGATGGATCAGCAACTTCAGGGATTTGAACTGTACTTAAATCATACCATTCTCCGACTAAACGAGATCACCACGGAAGTTCAAGATCAACGAATCATGGGAATCTTCAATGCACTGTCGATCCGCTTAATTTTGGCAATCAACAACTATCAGCGAATTCAATCGACCTTGCTGGACGTGATCATAGACACGCATCATGGCAAGGTGAACCCGACGTTGTTAACGCCAAAACAATTACGACATCAATTAACTTTCATAAAGGAGAACCTGCCACAGACATTGCGTTTACCAGCAATGAGAAGCACTCTAGTGGAAGTATATAGTCTGATGTCTATCGAAGTTCGCGGAACAAAAACTGAAACGATCTTCAGGATCAAATTACCGTTGCTCTCACACGGATCGTTTAACCTGCTTCGGATCGTACCAGTTCCAATCGCTGCTAACGGTTCATTCTTGGTCATCGAACCTTCCTCTCGATTTTTGATCATCAGTCTACACCACGATGAGTATTACCCTTTGACAGAACAAGAAATGTTAACATGCTCAACCCTGCCACAATCCGGTCGTTTATGTAAACAACTTCATCCACTGTTCCGAAAGGGATCCAATATCAGCGACTGTGAAATTGGGTTCATCACGAACTCACCCTCGTTCCAAGCATGCAAAATGTCTAGAGCACAGACTGTACCTCGATGGACTCAACTCATTAGGTCAAACCAGTGGATATACGTGACGAGGGAGCAAACTACGATCAACGTTGAATGTGGAACACGGGTTATGCAACAATCGCTCTCTGGCTCAGGGGTCCTGACCTTGAATGACGACTGCCGTGTTAAGGACGACGTGACTACGATTCAGGCACACACTCTCTATTCCTCAGAATTTACTACATCATTTGCGTCGTCTCAAAATTTGTCGAATCTTGTGAAAACGTTCGAAGCGGCTGAACTGTCATATAAGCCTCAAGGACATCTCAACCTCTCTGATGACATCGACGAGCTCCGAACGAAGATACGTCAGCTACGCGTTACAGAAGACCTTGCGACCGTAAACCATCACGACGTCCATCAGCTCAGCGTGAGCTACGTAGCAGTCGGCGCAGTCATTGTCATCAGCTGCTACCTCCTTTGGCGGCATTGGTCAAAACCTTATTTCAACCCTCCGCTTCCGGCTCCAAGACACATCTATCAACAGCCACGTGAGCAATTCTGCGTTGGACCAGAAGCAGCGGAAATTGTTGAACTCAACGTTCAACGCGGGGGAGAATGTTAAAGACCAGTCGAGGCATCAGATGAACAACAAAAAAACATCATCTATAATGATACCAAATGTATAGGCGAAGGAATGTTCCCAAGTACCGTGTACTTTCCCACGCATGCGAAGGTGTCGCAGTACAAGCCATACCGACAAGTTTGTTCGATATACGATATCATCAAACGTGATAACAGATCAAATTTAACAGACTACATGGGAACATTCTTTCGCCTTTTTAGCGAAAAGCAAAATGTGCATTATAAACAAAAATCGTACTGAGAGGTACAACCGAAATAAAGTATTCAGTCTTAGCTCAACATTCAAACAAATCGTTTTAATTTCTAACGCGTAACGATCCAGTAAATTCAGTTATTTTGGTTAAGTACCAAAATAACATTTAGCAATCCAATAAATTTCGGTATTTGTAGGTTGTTTTGGTTAAGTACCAAAATAACATTTAAGGTCTCACAGGTTTGTACCTGGGAAACCATCGCGTGGCGTTTCTACAAAAGTGAATCGCGATAACAAAAAACAGAATGGATTACAATTCATAGAATTGTTAATTTATATTATTCAACGAATGGATTACAATTCATAGAATTGTTAATTTATATTATTCAACGAATGGATTACAATTCATAGAATTGTTAATTTACATTATTCAATGAATGGATTAAGATTTTAATTCTCTACAATATCATAGTAAACCGGACCTTTTCTACGGGTTAAATTTTTCCTTTGATAACTTTATTCGCTGGTTACAAAACCAGTGAAACACCGGTTAAAAACGATAACCAGAAGTGAACAATATTAAACCTCTGGGAAAACTGAAATTAACCACAGGTTATAAATTACCCGAAGTGAACAATACGGTCCTTAATGTTTTGGCCTTTCTGTCGGTGGTGATCCCGGCGTAAGAGTTTCTCAACGAGAATATCTTTCACCGATCTCTAACACTTTTTAAATTCATAATAGTCGAATCGAAACAATCCATCGTAATTTTTTTTAGACTTATAACTTTAAAGCTTAACATTAGTGTTGTAATGATAATCTATTGTTTACCCTGCGACTTTCAACTTTGTCTAGCGAACAATTTGAATTCATATTTCTGTTTAATATTCTATTTAGTAATATTGACTATTTAGTTATATTTTTGTGTATTTATGTATGTACGAGGGCGGTCCGAGAAGTACTTAGCCTCACCGCCCGATGGCGCGACTATCGCAGGTGAAATTTACTATCGTGTAGTACATTCTCTTAGACGGCTACTGTCAACTGTTTCAGCCGAATCGGACTCGTAGTTTTGTTTTGGCCGCGTGTGGAAGCGGGCGTGTCCGCGGATTTTATAAAAATGGAAAAAGAGCAATATCGGTCGGCGATTCGATTCTTGTTTTTGGAAGGGAAATCGCGCAGCGAAATCAAAGAGCGCTTGGATGCTGTGTACGGTGACTCTTCTCCGTCGATGGCGACCGTCAAAAATTGGTTAAACGAGTTTCAACGTGGTCGCAAGTCGGTTTTTGATGAGCCACGCCCAGGTGCCCCGAAAACGGCTACCACGGAGGATAACGTGACAAAAATCCACGATCTCGTATTGGCAGACCGCCGATTGAAGGTGCGCGAGATAGCTGAGACAGTAGGCATCTCAAAAGACCGCGTGGGTCATATCCAAGCTGTCGGCGCGATGGGTGCCGCGTTTGCTCACTCCGGACAACAAGCGCAACCGTGAGACCACTTCAGAGCAGTGTTTGACGCTGTTTAAGCGCAACCCAAAGGAGTTTCTGCGTCGTTTCGTGACCGTCGACGAAACATGGATCCACTGGTATACACCAGAGATCAAGGAACAGTCGAAACAATGGACTTCACCCGGCGAACGTGTTTCGAAGAAGGCGAAGACTATCCTATCGGCCGGAAAGGTGATGACCACCGTTTTCTGGGATTCACAAGCTGTGATCTACATCGACTACCTGGAGAAGGGCAAAACGGGGCCGAATTGCAGAAAAAACGGCCCCATTTGGTGAAGAAAAAAGTGATCTTCCACCATGACAACGCACCGGCTCACACCTCCGCCAAATTGGTCGAATTGGGCTACGAACTGCTGCCCCATCCACCGTATTCTCCAGATTTGGCCCCGTGTGACTTCTTTGTTTCCAAACTTGAAAAAGTCACTTGCCGGGCAGAAATTTGAGTCGAATGAGGAGGTCATCGCCGCCACGGAGGCCTACTTTGCAGACCTCGTGAAAACGTATTTTTCAGACGGGTTAAAGAAGATGGAGCATCGCTGGGTCAAGTGTATCGAGCTAAAAGGAGACTATGTTAAGAAATAAATCGCCACTTTTCCAAAATTTTCGTTTTTCTTTTGTAGGTACTTGTCGGACCGCCCTCGTACATAGGTACATTTATACATACATATATCTTATTATTATTCATGTATATCCGTATTTCAAATCTTGTACATTGTTTATTAAGTAAATAGTTTTTGACGAATGGTGAAATAAATAAAAACTTTTTTCATTTTTCTGCTTGCAGGTGTCACTCAAATAGGTAATAAGGTAATAACTGGAGGATTGGATACACTTGAAGGAATAGGAAAAAGGACCATGATCATGTTACAAGAGAATGATCCTCTCTTAATAAATAAGAGAAAATTGTTGGGCCTGGATGGGGATAAAGCAGTTCTAAGTCAAGTAAATTAATTATACAATGAAGCTTACTACTTGGAACACTCCATAGACAACTTTTCAATTAGACTACTACTTCACATGACTAATGTACTAGTATGTATTATTTTTCGTACTAAGAAATTTGAAATGTGGCATTCATGCGAGTGCCTTTGTGGAACCAAGTGTATTGCACGAGGTCAAACGTTGTCCACGGTTAAAAGTAACGCATAATTTCATGAATATTTTTACATTACAACTTTCAGTTGAAACACAACTTTCCCGAGCGATAAAACAGCTATGCTCCTATAAGTGTAACGATTCAGATTCGACTGTTTGATAAGGACTTGTTGGTAGTGCAATGATAACATTTAGTTTATCGATGGTTAATACACTAAAATGAATTTTAATATAAATTATATTTAGTAAAAATCACAATATATTAGGTGTACAAATAAGTTCCCGGCGTTTTTTGTCAAACTTTGAGCCTTTGTTGTGGGAAATTGGTTGCATTATTTTTTTTAAAAATATTGCCCATCGCTAGCCACAACCTTTTCCCATCTTTCTGGTAGCATACGAATTCCGCATTGAAAAAACTCCACGTCTTTTGATGCGATCCACGAATCGACCCAGTTTTTGACATCTTCAAAAGAACGGAAGCGCTGCTCTGCCAAGCCATGTGTCATTGATCGGAATACGGTGAATACAGCGGGTGGGGTAGGACGTCCCATTTCAGTGTTTCCAGGTAAGTTTTCACAACCTGAGCAACAGAGCGTTGTCGATTAGCAAAATCACTTTGTCGTGTCTCTGCTCATATTGCGGCCGTTTTTCTTGCAATGCTCGGCTCAAACGCATTAGTTGTCTTCGACAAAGAGGTCCTGTGATGGTTTCACTCGGTTGCAGCAACTCATAATACACCACGCCGAGCTGGACCCACCAAATGCATGGCATAACTTTGGAACCATGGATATTCGGCTTTGCGGTCGATGTTGATGCATGGCCAGGGTATCCCCACGATTTTTGGCGCTTCGGGTTGTCGTAGAGTATCCCCTTTTCATCACCAGACACGATACAATGCAAAAATCCTTTCCTGTTCTGCCGTTGGAGCAGCTGTTCGCACGTGAAAAAACGCCGTTCGACGTCTTTAGACTTCAATTCGTACGGCACCCAATTTCCTTGCTTTTTCATCATTCCCAAGGCTTTCAGACGATGTGCAATGGCTTGTTGAGTCACATCTAATGAATCCGCAAGACTTTGTTGTGTTTGGCATGAATCTTTGTCCAGTAGTGCCTCAAATTCTGAGTCTTTTAAAATTTTGGACGGCCGGAACGCTCCTTGTCTTCCTCGCCGAAATCACCCATTTTGAAGCGATGAAACCATTTGCGACACGTTGATTCGCTAATAGAAAACTCGCCATAAGTTTCTCTAATCACCTGACGAGCCTCAGCCGCAGATTTCTTTGAATTAAAACAAAAAAGCAAAACTTCCCGCAAATGGCGCTTATTTGGCTCGAACTCCGACATGTTTAAGGACTCATAAGTAACTGACGCCGATAAAATTGTACAAATGTAATGATGGGGAATTGTTGCAATATGTCTGATCTTGCCATATTACGAGCTTGATCCGCCATTTTTCCCAGTATTTCGTGTTAGTGGCATCTATACGAGAACGCCGGGAACTTATTTGTACACCTAATACAAAATTCATTAATTATTTTTTAACGTTTACAATATCACAATTAATTAAAGTATCACAGTTAATTATTTTTCGATGTTTGAAATATCGCAGTTTATATATTTTAATATTATGTATATTTTTGCTTTTTTGAATCTTTCGCATAATTTTCATTTTTTTGACTGACGTTTTCAAAACTGATTTTTTACTTTTCATTTTCAACCGATTGTTTGTTTTCGACAAATGCAACAACCGGCCACTTTGCTCCTGCGATGTGTAGAGTGTTTGCTACGCATGGTGTTCAACAGCAGCACACACCCCACAGACTCACTCAAGTTCGAACCATAACTTTTAAAACACGCAACATTATTTTTACTGGTTATGTTTTTGTTTTCTGGAATTATATCGGAGTGAAATACTCCTCAGCAACTACATATGTATATTTTTGTTCACAGTCAACTATCTAAAAAATGACTTCGGTAAACAAGTTGTTTTCCCTTTATATCAGGGAAGGTTCATTGCGTTAGCTTTAATACTTTGAAGATATCTTCATTTTAAAAAAACAAAATATTCAAATTACCTTCTTTCTATCGGATTTCGGTTGAAAATTTATTAATTGAAATACCGGACCTTCTGTTGTTGAACAGTGGTAGAACCACCGCGCTCACATTTTAACGAACACATTTTAAAAAGTTAAGAAATTGCCAGAATGTTTGTTTCCCTTTATAAAAAAAAGAAGTATGAATATAACAAAAAACTCATGTGAATAAATGTGGATAACTTCAAAAGTATTAAAGTTAGCGCAATAAAACTGCTCTGATATGAAAGGTAACAAAAGAGGCTTTTATAACATCAACGAAGTAATATAATCGGGAACGAAAGAGCGGATGAGCTGGCGAAAGCGGGATTAGCATCAAATGGCAGAGTTGAGGAGGAGGTTAGTCCACCGATATGCGGCATCAAAGCGGTAATCGGTGAGCGTTCTAAAGAGGCGCTGCAGGATTTCTACGGCTTTGTGTCCCGAGCTAGTTAGTTTTAAGAAGGGGCGAAGTGCTGAGCACTAGCAAAAAGAAATAAAAACTCAACCGTACTGGTCGAAGGTTGTTATACAAGTGTCTTATTTATTCTAGCTGAACTTCAAACTTATCTCTACCTTACCGACTAGCTTATCATCTACCTTACCGACTAGCACAGACTATTCATGCTGATTGTCTTAACTATTCATGCTGACTGTACTGACTATTCACGCTGTTTCTGAGGTAACGATCCGTGATCTAAATGTCATGTCACCGTATCACCACATACTCCCCCTTCAGCGTAGCGCTCTTGAGGATTGAGATTGATGAAATTTACGAGAGAGTCAGGCAAATTGCAGTCTCAAATAGTAAATTTTAGGAATTCAAGATCGTTATATTAAACTGGAAGTTGTTTAATATTTAGAATTGAAGTTAGGTTATATTTATGAATATGAATAAAAATAAAAAAAATATGGAACATGTAAAAATGAAAATAATGAGAATGAATAATAATTCTAATGGAGCAAAACGTTAACATAAATGGAATTCATTTTTATTTGTCAATTCATAATACAATTTTTGTCTTTGTTGTTTTTACTTTTGAATCTTACTTTCTTTCGACTTTTGGGTGGTTTCATTATGATGTTGGTTTGCGGATCATGTTGTTCGCTTGTGATGTGGGCTGGCTTAAGCCTGTCTATTGAAATTGAGATTTGTTTATTTTTGATTTCAACTATGAACTGTTTCCGCAGTTTTCTGACTACCCTGTAGGGACCTTCATATGGTTGTGTTCGCGTCTTGTCCACTCGAACGAACACGTGATCGGTTGTTTCTAATGACTTTGGAATGTTAATGATTGTTTCATTTGTTCTAGTATTGGGTGAGATGACCGATTGCATTGTTTTTCTTAGGTTTTCTAGGATAGTAATGGGATCAGTTGGTGTACTTGGGACGAAGAATTCACAAATTCAATAACCGCCTTGATTTTCCTTTTCCCCGGACGAATACCCTCCGCCGAGATTTCATGTCCCAGGTACTCTATTTCGCCCATCATAAATGTACATTTTTCCAAATTCAATTTCAAGCCCGCCTGCTCTATTAGGTTTAGTACGACTTCCAATAATTGTATTCCCTGTGCTAAACTAACCGACGGAATTAGAAGATCATCCATGTACGCCAAAACATGATCATGCCTTAAATTCCCTAACATCTTATTGATCATACGCTGAAATACCGCCAGAGAATTCGCCAATCCAAACGGAACTCGCAAATATTCATATTGTCCGTCTGGCGTAATAAACGCCGTTTTATCAACTGATTCAGGATGCATTGGAACTTGATGATAACCCTGTGCAAGATCCAATGTAGTAAAATAGTACTTATTCGCCAACCTACTCAGCTGATCTGGAATATCTGTAGTTAATTTAATTTGCATTTCGCCTAATCCTGTTAACCCCACATCATTTTCGCCCGCTGAAAAGCAATATGCTTTTGCCTGTAATAGTCCCATTAATTGTTTCCTATCTTCCTCATCTATATCGCCCACTTGTGCCTGATCAAAATTCAATTTACTGGATTTTTCTATGCTACAAAACCTTACCTCTGTCTCCTCGGATAATTCCTCGTCGTATTTCAACTGGTCAGGATCTATCCTGCCAATGAGTCGCCCTTTCTTCCATCGTAGTCCGCCTCGCCCTAAATTTGTCACCGCTACTGCGCCAAGAGTTCCACATGTTAGTAAGCTGCCCGGTACCGCCACCAAAGCTTCTCCATTTCTCCTTTTCACTTAATTCCCGTATACTGTAGTGTATCGCCCGTCACACGTACACCCGCTTGATTTCAATATATCGCCTGTTGCTCGAACACTTGCTTGATCGCAATCGCCTGTTGCACGCACACTTGCTTGATCACAATCGCCTGTTGCACGCACACTTTCGTGATCGCAATGTATCGCCCGTTATTTATTAAACAAAGGAACGGCGTCACTTCTAATTTTTCGCCGATTTCACCCACGAGACCACCGAAAAATCACCCTCTCGCAATGGAGATCCGCCCGCATAAACAATCCACTCGACCGCCCGAGAAAACTCGCACCAAAAACCACCCTGTCCGATACACGACGCCACTTGTTCTTCTTTTTTGTTTTTACGCCACTCAAACTCCAATTTTTACACTTTCCGGCACGTAGACTTATCCCACTTCTGATTTTTGTTACGCCGAAAATTAAAAGACACACGATATCAAATTAATTCGTTTTTTCGCCTTATTTCATAATTGTACACGCCGTGGTAAAACACACCGAATCGCCAAAGCTCGACTGCATAACGCCAACTTCTCGATGCACGTACGCCCGTACACCCATACACCGTACTACCATACGCCCTTATCGCCCTTTACTTACGCCACCGCCATCTCGCCGGTTCAACATGTAACAGGTAACATGTCTTTACCAGACTTCAGGCCACCGCGTAAAGCGGTCAACGATCGTCAGTATATAACTATTGCTGTTCGTCGGGGGTCCACAATGTCCATATGGATATGGTCAAATCTACCTGAGGGTATGCTGAACCGGTCAAAACCGGTCTTGGTGTGTTTGTGTACTGTGTTGCAATCCTTATTGATGAATGGCCAGAAGTATTTGTTTGTTATTTTGTTGCGCGTTGCGCGAATTCCATCATGAGATAGCTTGTGGATTGAGTCGAAAACATGTCTCCTCAATTTTTCAGGTACAAATGGTCTGTTGACACCAGTTTTTGTTGCACACCAAATTTGTTCGTTGGTGGTAGGAATTTTTATGATCTCGAGGCTAACGTTTGTAATGTCCCTTTTGGGAGCTCTGAGATTAAACACTTATTTGTTGTTAATTACTGGTTTATTTCACTTGTTTCATTTGTTTTTAATTACTGATTTATTTCACTTCATTAAAACGACCCGTTCGGTCGGTGGTCAGATCTGAGCTTACTGTTATCAAATCCTCCGAGCATGATGGATGGCAATCGTCGCTAGTCAGTGATAACTGCAGATCAGCAGTATCACTGACTTGCGTGTCGCGACTATCGACCTTTGGTAGTAGGTCAGCAATATCGGTGGCTCGTGCATCGCGAATGTCGACCTTTTGTAATAACGAATGGTTGTTGACCGGTGCTATTGATTTGTATATTGCCGATGGATCATATTATCATGCACGCGTCGGTCGGCAGTATACAGTCAATAGCAGGGAAGTAAGACAAGCCGATTTCCTGATCACCGATCAGATTTAATTATTAGATTACATGAATGGGTGAAATCGGGCCTCGACATCCTTCCCTCCCCGAAAAAATTCGGCGCAAATTGTTCCATCAAGCTCGGCTCACATACTCACATGCGAGCTTAATTATTATCATAATTTTTTTTTTTTATCTTTATCTTTATCTTTTGTAGTATTATTCCGTATTTTTTATCTTGATTTTCGGCAATTATGAATTATAGAAATTAAAATATAGTTTCGTCAATTATGAATTGTAAAAATTAAAATATAGTTTCGTGTTATTTTCACCTAAGATTACAGATAAATTGGTGAACATACATATTTATTTCATCATCAATAATGATCAAGATTTAGGTATATATATTTTTTTTTTAATTTGGAAATAAGCTAAAATAAAAGAGAAATTACATTTAAACTAACTCAACTATACATCTCGGGTGTGGGGCAGCTACTTTAGGCAGTGATGGCTTATCATTCCATTCTTCACTTAGGATTTCTTCTGGCTCTTCGTGACCTCCGCGTTTGGATGATCCGGAGTGGATCTTATTTTGCTGCTCGGTGTATGGTTCTGCCGCGAAGAAGGGTGATCGGTAATGTCCTTCTTTGATCGATGGTTGAAACAATATCTACACCACATATACGTGGCGATTAGTACGATGGCAATTATGCAGATTCCGGTCGTTGATATTAGAGTGAAGTGTAGTTCGGCCGTCTTTATTTGCTTTCGACGTTGGTCTTCTCTTCTGGTTTCCTCTATTAGCTTGTCAACTGCGTTGCTCTCAGCTTTCCAGACGGAGTCCAAGTTCTGAGCCGTTAATACTGTCGTGTGGGCTCGCCTGAAGGACTTCGTATCAAGTTTTCCCCCGATTAAATAAGTTTTTTCGGTTTGCTCTTTGCCGTCTATCGTTATGTTTGGACGCTCCTCAGGCTGCCATAGGTTGATGTCTCGGTTGGTGTTGCCGATCGAGAAAATAAGTAAGTCTTCACTTCGTAAATTACAGTGTTCCTTGATAGAAATCACGCCGATATTCCGCAGTTCTTGTATAGACGTTGATGCGTTTAGGCAGTGAATTTCAATTTTACTTTTGGTGCTCATGATATACAGCCAGCTGTTTCTGATTTCCATCCTAATGAAGGTACTCCATTTTCTTGTGCTTTTTGTATGGCATTCCGTGACATCCAAGCTGTGACCTCTATATAGGTTTAATAGACAGTTTCTTCCTATTGTCGTTATTATTGGTACCTTCCGCTCGCAGATAAAATTATTTTCTATTCCCATGGTTGTTAGTTTCTTGCAAGTCTGGAATATCTCGTAGCTTAGTATTGCATATTGGTTCCTGGCCGTGTTGGAGGCGAGGAAATCTGCTGGCAGATCATAGAACTGATAGGTCGTGTTATCTATGTAAGCTGGCACTGTGTAGATTTTCGAAACGGTGAAGGTCGTTTTCTCTGGTTGGGGTATATCGAAACACTGTCATGATCTGTATTAGGGTTTGGAAGTTTAGTATGGTCGAATCTACTTCACTATGTTCGAGTACCGTGGATATGATTCGTACTAGTTCTTCTGCATGTATAACAGAAGGATGTAATTTTCCCATGTTGGACGTGAGAGTTATTTCCATTAGAGTGTCGACTGAGTCCCCAATCCGTCGAATTTCCATTTCGATTAGTATTATAAATTCTGTGAGGTCGGTTCTACGCTGCTCAATTATCAGTTTATCAGCTTGGCCATATAGGACTGGGGCCATAGCCGAATAAAGATTGAATAGTTTCCTCCTCTCGTTCGTTGCCTGGATCCTAGATTCGTTGAAGAGTTTGACGTTGGACTTCATTATTGTGACTTGTTCTTTGAGTAGATGAAATGATGTATTCTCTCTTTGGTCTAGATTCTGCAGCATATTGGTAATTCGCTTGTCGTCCGTGCTATCCATTAAACAATGACTACTTAGTGCCCCCACTCCGTCGAAGAATGATCTTCTATATCGTGTAGTTTTGACGCCAAAGACGTAATGTTTCAGGTTGAAGATCTTCTTTTGCAAGTGAAATAAGCTCGTTCTCAGGCTGCTGGTGATAGATTGGCACCTCGTCTCAAATGCGTGAAGTTTCTGGCAGAGATTGGCGACGGCATCAGTGCAGTTGGACACAAACGCTAGCTCCGTTCCAAACTCCGGTATATCAATTCGAGAGAGAACTGTCCAATGTTTATTGTACCAATTAATTTTTCCGATGTCCTCAAACACCACTCCCGTCGGTGTAACCTCGGTTATCGTATAGTCTGGTTCCGTTGATGTTTTCGCCATTACCATCACTACCAAAGTTATGCTTAACGTAACCACCTCGTTCATGTTCGTATTGCGGCTAATACTACTTATTGTTTTTTATTTATATAATATTTTAATTCCTAATATTTTTTGTCTGATATGACAGTATTCTACAATATTTGAATCTAGCTTTACTTAATAATTTTGATTACATACATAAAATAACTTACAAGAGAAACATTACATATCGATGATTTTATTACAAGAAACAAAAATTAATTATGAGAGATAACACTGTTTATAATCAAATTTACAATATTCTCAATAAAATGTTTTTTATCTTCCGAATATAGATAGCTATACGTTTTTCACTCTACATACGTAAATTTGCGTTCTTAGTGTTCAAAAGTGTCCTTGCTTCTTCCTAAGGTATTATCGGTTTAGACGTCGCGGCGGTATGATTCCTTGGTACCTTTTTTGTGCTATGCTTGTTATCTGTAACTGAAATTCCTTGTTATTTAGTTTAGACAGAGTGAAAATTTACCCGTTGCCATTGCTATTAATTGGCTGCTATTATAATAATTCTGAGTAACACAAAAAAAAATATTTACAATTATTCAATTATACCACAGTTTCACATGTTCACATGTACTCTCCTAACTCGTTTTTGGATAAGGATAGATATATTCTCCGGGGAATGCACATGTATTATTTTGTACGGTCCCTTATAAACTGCGCTTAGTTTCCCTGATCGGTTCATATCCTTGAGTAAAACTTCGTCTCCCACATGGACTTCCGTCAGTTTTGCTGTTTTATCGTACTGTGCTTTTGATTTAATTTTAGCTTCTCCTAGATGCTTCTTGGCTAACTGAAAAGATTTTTGCAGTTGATATCTTAATGCTAAATGATATCTCTCTGGCGCGTATAAAGGTTCTTGTTTGCGTTGTAAGTTACTCGGGACTTCGGACACGAAACCGAAAAGTGTCTCCATTGGTGATAGCTTGGTGCCCGCATGTTTTGTGTTATTGTACGCATGTGCTGCAGGTCTAAGGAAAATGTCCCAGTTAGACGGATCGTCGTCTACAAAGCTTCTAAGATAGTTTCCTAACCAGGAGTGTTGCCTTTCTACGGCATTTGATTGGGGGTGGTACGCTGTAGTCTGCAGTTTCTTGATTTTTAAGAGTTTGCATAGGGACTTGAATACATCGCTAGTGAAGTTTGTGCCTTGGTCGGTAACTATCTGTTTCGGTAATGAGTATCGGCTGATGATCTGTTCATAAAAGATCTTCGCTACTGTGGTGGCTTCTTGATTTGGCAGAGCTGCGAAGTCTACGAATCGAGTCAAATCGTCCATCATTGTTAATATGTATTTATTTCCGGAATATGTTTCTGGGAGTGGTCCGACGATATCGACATATATCTTATCAAATGGTCTATCTGATATTTGCGTAACTACCAGAGGCATTTTTGTTGTTCGTGACAGCTTATTTTTCTGGCACTTCGAACATTTTTTAATTAAGGTTTCCACGTCTCTTTTCATTCCCTTCCACTTGAAATGCCGTTGAATTCTGTGAAGTGTTTTATTTCTTCCAAAATGCCCTCCGAAAGCAGACTTATGGTAATCTTGGAGTATTCTCTGGATGTCCTCTGGTCGAGTTATCACTTCTGGTTGAGGTTTTGTGAGTGACAACAAGTCACAGGTTGTCTCTGATTCCGGTGACGGTGCATTGATGTGGTTTATCCTCCGATACAAATCATTCTTTGCAAGGTTCTGGTGATTTCGGTACCATTTATGGAACTGTTTGATTTTATTCGACCAATGCCCTCTGCTTCGGTAATTAGGTTGGTAATGACTTATTGGTTTCAAGGTTCGTTTTTGGTATCCGTTCTGTTTAGGCGTTATTTTAGGGGTATGCATAATTTCTGGGTTATTTGGTACGACCGATTTTTGATGGGCTATATCTTTGTTCGTGTTGGCTGTTGTTGCCTCCTTTGCCTGCTGAACTTGTGCGCGAGTTGTAACTGAACAAGGCTGTACTAAGGTGGGGATAGGTCTCCTGCTTAATGCATCAGCGTGTGAAATACTTTTTCCTGGTTTATGACAGATCTCGAAGTCGAATTCAGAAAGCTTTTGTTGAAGTTTTAGCATTCGTGAAGTGGTGTCTTTTACTTTTAGCATTCTGCCAACGGCTTGTGATCTGTGATTATCTTAAAATGCCGACCTAGCAGATAGCACTTGTAGTTTTTCGTTGCCCAAACTATTGCGAGTAGTTCGCGTTCTGATGTGGAATAGTTTTTCTCTGCGGAATTCAGAGTTCGACTTGCATAAGCCACGGGTTTTCCGTTTTGTTCTAGTATCGCGCCCAAGGCTTCCACTAGCGTCCGTCACGAGTGTGAATTCCTTATCAAAGTCTGGATATTGCAGCAAGAGTGGTGATATCAGAGCGTCTTTGATTTCAGTAAATGCTTGTTCACATGCTCCATCCCATAAAAATTTACTATCCTTCTGGAGTAGCTTGGTTATAGGTTTAGTTATCTCTGAAAACTTCGGGACGAACTTTCGGTAGTAATTTGCAAGTCCCAGAAACGATTGTACTTCGCGGATTTTTTTCGGTCTTGGAAACTTCTGGACGGCTTCTGTTAATCGCGGATCAGGTTTAACTCCCGCATCAGAACAAACATGTCCTAAGTAAGTCACATCCTTGGCTAGGAATTGGCACTTGGTGGGTTGCAACTTCAAGTTGCTTGCTCTGAACCTATCGAATACTTCCCGTAACTTTTCGTTGTGTTCATCTAGGTTTTTTGCGAAGATAACTACATCGTCTAAATAAACGAAACACCTAAGTCCTTGCAGACCCGTTAATATTTGGTTTAGTAGAGATTGAAAGAACGCTGGGGCAGTTTTAAGCCCGAACGGCAAGCGCTTATATTGGTAGTGATCGTAGTTCGCATTAAAAGCTGTTTTCGCTGTCTCGCGCGTAGACAAGTACTTGATGGTAGCCGCTCGCTAAGTCCAGAGTGGAGAAGTATCTCGAATGGCCAAGTCTATCCAGTATATCTTCTATCCGTGGTAGCGGGTATGCTAGCGATATACATTGTTTGTTCAATTCTCGGAAATCCACGCAGAGACGAAACTTCTTCTTTTTGGCACTGTCGCTGAATTCGATGATATCGTCTTCCAGCATAGCTTCAATTTGGTCTGCGCATTCCAATCGGTGTACTTCGGGCATTCGGTACTGCTTCTTATAAATAGGGTTGTTCTCGTCCTTCAGAAGGATCTTAAAAGTTATCCGATTCGTGTATGTTAATTTGTCTCCCGGTAGATGAAAAATATCGCTGTATTCGAAACAAATCTGTGTCACTGAGTCACGTTCGTAATCGTTAAGGGTATCCGGTAAATTGAGGTTTTCCTTCATTAGCTGCAAACGACGTGCATCCGGCTTTTCTGTTTGTCGCTTTAGTCTGTGAACCTTATAGTTCCCTAATCGTTCAAACCGTGGTGTATAGTTGTCTAGCCTTACATCCTCTGTAGTGGCGTTTACAATTCCAATGAAAACCTTCCCGTGTACTGGCCTAACCAAAGCATTACTACTGTAAACACCAGGTTTAATTTCTTCCTGCAAGCACACCATGTCTTCGCGGATATTCACCGCCAACTCTATGATTTGTTCATGTCGCGCTTTTATGGTAAGGGCGGATGCGTGTAAGGGATCGTTGGCTTCTTTTTCGTAGAGTTCGCTTGATGATCCCGTCTTTTTATCAGTTTCTCTTGGCTTGTCCTCACCTATTCTTCCCCTTAGTTCGTCTACTATATCAATACCATCTATACTTCTTTTCAGCAACTCCTCTTCCCAGGCTTTAGTGTTTTCTCTGATTTCTTCCCTCTTCAGATCCGATTGCTCCTTGTTTATGCGCCCTGGTGCCCGAGTTTCAATCCTCTTTCCTAGTCGCTCTGCCTTATTACCGCTTGTTTTTTCTGCTGTATGGTGAAAATCCACTATATTGCCTGTGTTAGGAGCTACAAAACCGACTCGTTCCCTCGGGGCCTCTCGTCTTTAGTCTGCACTCCAGTATTTGACATTATGCGTGATTTTCAGGTCACTAGCTTGCTTTAGACTAACACATGGTTCCGTCTTTTTTTGTTTCGCTGTATTCGGATAGTTGCGGTATCTCCTTCTGATCCCAATTAGTTCCTTCGTGGTTTGTTCTCATTAAAACCCGATTATTTACGCAATCGATAAAAGCCTGATCTGCCAAGAAATCTTTACCCAGTATACCATCCCCCGGAAATTCTTTCGCGTCTTTAATAACAGTAAATTCACACGGATATTCGATGCTTCCTATACGAAGTTTAGCATTGCATGTCCCTAGTGACTTCTGCTCGGATCCGAAAAATCCAACAATGGTTTGGGTTTTGTTTCCATCTATTTCAACATTTTTTCTTAATCTTTCCAGCTTAATTATGTTACAGGTAGCTCCAGTATCTATTAAAAAGGATAAGTTTTTCCCGACACCTGCTTCTGTTTCTACAACTACATTAAAATTTTTATCGAGTACAAGTTTGTTTATATGTTCATGGCACTGTTTACGTCCCTGACAGCCGTCCACGTGCCCCGGTGCTGTCTTTATTCGTTTCCCTCAGTAGTATTTTCCTTTTCTGCTAAGTATTTTTTTAGACAGATCTCTGTATAGTGGTCCGTTGTTTTACAGAAATCGCAGTAAAGGGTATAAGTTTCATCGTTCTCTCTGTGATTTTTGCCATCCGCAAATCGTATTTGCTCTTTTTGCTGATTCTTCCCTTCTTGGTGGTTTTTTTTGGTTGCTGTTTCGAGCGGCAATCCTGCGTGCTGTGTCCATACTTACTGCACTGCGTGCAGTACTGATCTTTTCGTCTTTGCCTACAATCCCTTGCGAAATGGCCTGGTTTTCCACAATTGTGACAAGTAAACCGCGCTCCTGATGAATCATTTGTTTTCTCGAACTTGGGACTTTTTACCAGATCATGTTGGGGTTCTCCGCGTTCACTACCGAATACGTTGAAATCCGTTTCATTTCACCTTCATAAAACCCCGCTGCCTCCTTTACTGCCATTAGTGTTTCTAAATTTTTCCCTATTAAATAAATTTGGGTATTTTTATCCTTCACCCCAATCTTAAATGTTGCTACGGCGTCCTTTTCTAATTTCACTAACAAGCCCTTATCCCCTCCCGGATACTTAGCCGAAACCGCATCCTTAACCTGTTTACATAGCGTATTCATTCGTTCTGAGAACTGCGCTATGTCCTCTGCTGGTCTTTGCCTGCAATTGAGAAGTTCATTCCGTAGTTCATTCAATGTAGCCTTAGGCAAATAAGCAGTGTCTAGTGTTTTCTCCAGCGTATCAAAATCTTTTAATGGTTCTGTTTTAATGAGATAGAAGGCATCATCAATTAACCTGTATTTGATACAGCTCAAGAACACTTCTTTCTCATTCTCAGATAACCTTTCGTATAAACTTCTACTGCAGTCTATAAATCGGTTTAATTCCATACCTAAGTTGGGTGTTCTTGCACCAGAAAACATTGGTACATACTTAACCAATGCATCCATGACCTTGTCATATGTATCGTTTGATGTCATGATGCCTGTTATAGATTTTGAGCCTGTTTTATGTTCGTTTATAGGTTTCCTCTTATTGACCACGGTATTTTGTGCGCCAGGTGATAGTAATATATGGAAATCCTGCTGCTTCCTTGCTTCGCTACGATCTTTTAACTGTTTTTCTAGATCGTAGTTTGACAATTCCGCCTCAGAAAGTTGCTGTCTCAAAGCGGTCGCAGACTTTTTTAAGTGTTCCAATTTCGTTTGTCGTTCGCAAAGGTTGCTAGAAACTCGGTAAGAAGAACATCAACAACTTCTCCACACCGCTCTGCATTCCACCTTGACCCGGTTAGCAAAATCTCCTCAGCCTGTCTTCTTCTTCCTTCTATCTCAGATTCTAGACGTTCTGCGAGAAATTTCCAGTCTTGAATATGGCCGTCTAATTTCTTCTCAAGAACACTAATTATTTCTTTATTTTCTTCGTTTTCCTGTACTAACGATTGATATTTTGCTAGTTCATCCCTCGTAAGAACGTTTGATCTTGGCGTTGACATAACCAGGGATGACGACTAAAAATGAACGCTTGACAATCCCAATATGTATATATAATAAATTTATGGGAAAATCTACGTGTTGTACATAGTTCTACTGTGATGGTAATTTTAACCTCATTAAAATTAACGCCTCTAAAACGCAAGCAATATTCTTCACTAAACGTAGAACTCATCCCTATATTCCAACCCAAAATCTTTCTCTCTTCGGCGAAGAATGAAATACAATGGACTAAAAACTTAAAATACCTAGGATTTAATTTCGACAACAAGCTTGCGTCTAATAACCACATCACAGAAACGTTACATAAAACTAATGCCCTTATAAAACCCTCTATCCTTTCATAACCAGAAACTCACTATTAACTAGAGATGGGAAATTCGGATCTTTTCACTGAACCGGTTCACCGGATCTCGTTCTTTTCATTGAACCGGCTCTTTGAGCCGGTTCAAAAGATTCAAGTGGATCTTTTGCACTGCCGTATAAGGGGACTGCAGATTAATATTGAAAAACCGAAAACTAATTTAAAAAAAAAAATTGTGAATAAATTATGAGCTTTAATAAAATACTCAAAGTTGATTATTTTAAGGCAGTGCTGGGTATTGCGGGAAATAATAGGAATCTCGTTTTAAAAAATATTGGCTCTAGTCCTGGATTTGACGGCATAACAATTGAATGTCTATTGAATGTTTTATCTCAAAGCCTCTTACATACTTAATTATTTTTAACCTTTCGAAGAATGTATTCCCTAAAATTTAGTAAAAACTCAACAATTATTGACTTATTTCCTTAATATATATCGTTGGAAAAATAATTGAAAAGGTTGCAAAGTAGAAATTAATGAGTTTCTTTAAAAGACATAAAATATTAAACGAAAGTGAAAATATTTCTATGGCAAGAGCGAAGCGCAAAAGGTAGTTCGAGCGTAGCGCGCGTCAGCCAAACATGACCGCGAAAACAGAGTTTTAATTCCTTTAGCCCTGCAAATTTTGAGATAGCGATATCTTTTAATTTCAAGTCGAGCGGGGAGTGAAACAAATTGAAATTGACTTAAAAGTGGAAATACCATTAATGAAAAATGTAAATATTCTTTTTGGAGTTTTGGTGTCCAAAAATACTTTTTCCTAAATATATCTTCCATCTCCTCCTTTCAATTTATAATCTTTAATATTCCATCTTTAATCTTCAATTTTCAATCTTCAATTTTCAATCTTCAATTTTCAATATTCAATCTTCAATCTTCAATTTTCAATCATCAAACTTCAATCTTCAATTTTCAATCCTCAATCTTCAATCTTCAATCTTCAATTTTCAATCATCAAACTTCAATCATCAAACTTCAATCATCAAACTTCAATCATCAATCATCAATCATCAATCATCAATCATCAATCATCAATCATCAATCATCAATCATCAATCATCAATCATCAATCATCAATCATCAATCACCAATCATCAATCATCAATCATCAATCATCAATCATCAATCATCAATCATCAATCATCAATCATCAATCATCAATCATCAATCATCAATCATCAATCATCAATCATCAATCATCAATCATCAATCATCAATCATCAATCATCAATCATCAATCATCAATCATCAATCATCAATCATCAATCATCAATCATCAATCATCAATCATCAATCATCAATCATCAATCATCAATCATCAATCATCAATCATCAATCATCAATCATCAATCATCAATCATCAATCATCAATCATCAATCATCAATCATCAATCATCAATCATCAATCATCAATCATCAATCATCAATCATCAATCATCAATCATCAATCATCAATCATCAATCATCAATCATCAATCATCAATCATCAATCATCAATCATCAATCATCAATCATCAATCATCAATCATCAATCATCAATCATCAATCATCAATCATCAATCATCAATCATCAATCATCAATCATCAATCATCAATCATCAATCATCAATCATCAATCATCAATCATCAATCATCAATCATCAATCATCAATCATCAATCATCAATCATCAATCATCAATCATCAATCATCAATCATCAATCATCAATCATCAATCATCAATCATCAATCATCAATCATCAATCATCAATCATCAATCATCAATCATCAATCATCAATCATCAATCATCAATCATCAATCATCAATCATCAATCATCAATCATCAATCATCAATCATCAATCATCAATCATCAATCATCAATCATCAATCATCAATCATCAATCATCAATCATCAATCATCAATCATCAATCATCAATCATCAATCATCAATCATCAATCATCAATCATCAATCATCAATCATCAATCATCAATCATCAATCATCAATCATCAATCATCAATCATCAATCATCAATCATCAATCATCAATCATCAATCATCAATCATCAATCATCAATCATCAATCATCAATCATCAATCATCAATCATCAATCATCAATCATCAATCATCAATCATCAATCATCAATCATCAATCATCAATCATCAATCATCAATCATCAATCATCAATCATCAATCATCAATCATCAATCATCAATCATCAATCATCAATCATCAATCATCAATCATCAATCATCAATCATCAATCATCAATCATCAATCATCAATCATCAATCATCAATCATCAATCATCAATCATCAATCATCAATCATCAATCATCAATCATCAATCATCAATCATCAATCATCAATCATCAATCATCAATCATCAATCATCAATCATCAATCATCAATCATCAATCATCAATCATCAATCATCAATCATCAATCATCAATCATCAATCATCAATCATCAATCATCAATCATCAATCATCAATCATCAATCATCAATCATCAATCATCAATCATCAATCATCAATCATCAATCATCAATCATCAATCATCAATCATCAATCATCAATCATCAATCATCAATCATCAATCATCAATCATCAATCATCAATCATCAATCATCAATCATCAATCATCAATCATCAATCATCAATCATCAATCATCAATCATCAATCATCAATCATCAATCATCAATCATCAATCATCAATCATCAATCATCAATCATCAATCATCAATCATCAATCATCAATCATCAATCATCAATCATCAATCATCAATCATCAATCATCAATCATCAATCATCAATCATCAATCATCAATCATCAATCATCAATCATCAATCATCAATCATCAATCATCAATCATCAATCATCAATCATCAATCATCAATCATCAATCATCAATCATCAATCATCAATCATCAATCATCAATCATCAATCATCAATCATCAATCATCAATCATCAATCATCAATCATCAATCATCAATCGTCAATCGTCAATCATCAATCATCAATCATCAGTCATCAATCATCAATCATCAATCATCAATCATCAATCTTTAATCTTTAATCTTTGTTCTTGATCTTTGATCTTTGATCTTTAATCTATACCCACTATCCTCCACCATCATCCATCCTCCATAGTCCATCCTCCATCCTCCATCCTCCATCCTCCATCCTCCATCCTCCATCCTCCATCCTCCATCCTCCATCCTCCATCCTCCATCCTCCATCCTCCATCCTCCATCCTCCATCCTCCATCCTCCATCCTCCATCCTCCATCCTCCATCCTCCATCCTCCATCCTCCATCCTCCATCCTCCATCCTCCATCCTCCATCCTCCATCCTCCATCCTACATCCTCCATCCTCCATCCTCCATTCTCCATTCTCCATCCTCCATCCTCCATCCTCCATCCTCCATTCTCCATCCTCCATCCTCTATCCTCTATCCTCCATCCTCTATCCTCCATCCACAATCCTCAATCCTCAATCCTCCATCCTCCATCATCTATCCTCCATCATCCATCCTCCATCCTCCATCATCCATCCTCCATCATCCATCCTCCATCCTCAATCCTCCATCCTCCATCCTCCATCCTCAATCCCGCATCCTCCATCATCCATCCTCCATCATCCATCATCCATCCTCAATCCTCAATCCTCAATCCTCCATCCTCCATCCTCCACCCTCAATCCACCATCATCCATCCTCCATCATCCATCCTCCATCCTCCATCCTCCATCATCCATCCTCCATCATCATCATCTCAAAGATCCGCGAACCTTAAAGATCCAGGAGCCGTGATGATCCGCGAACCGCAAAGATCCGTCAAGATCTGTTGAGCCGTCGAGATCCGAGAACCGCAAAGATCCGTAAAGATCTGTTGAGCCGTCGAGATCCGCGAACCGCAAAGATCCGTAAAGATCTGCTGAGCCGTGCAGATCTGTTGAACCGTCGAGATCTGTTGAACTGTTGAACCATAAAGATCCGTGGAGAAGATCTGACTCAGTTGGATCTTTTGCTTGAGCCGGTTCATTGAGCCGGTTCATTGAGCCGGCTCAGATCTGAGTTACCCATCTCTACTATTAACCATCACAACAAAATACTTATTACAAATACTATTATTACTTATTACAAAATATTGTTCTACTGAAAGATTACACTCTTTAGAAAAATGATTATGTAAACAGCAAATTTTGGCAATAAAACAAATATGAACATATACTTTTTGTGAAAAAGAAAAACTTACCCCAAGTTCACAGCACGTCATAATTCAGCACAAAAAATTAATTACCCTTACCTTTCGCCACTACACAGTTCTGCCTTGTAATGCTCACATCAAAATTTTCATTTTTAGTTCACTACACAGTTTTTTCTTCTTTTTTTTTTTTTTTAAGGTTCACCTAAACAGTCACTTGTTTAATTTTACACTTTTACACGGCTGCGCCAATTTGTAGTGTCCCTTTTGGGAGCTCTGAGATTAAACACTTATTTGTTGTTAATTACTGGTTTATTTCACTTGTTTCATTTGCTTTTAATTACTGGTTTATTTCACTTCATTAAAACGACCCGTTCGGTCGGTGGTCAGATCTGAACTTACTGTTATCAAACCCTCCGAGCATGATGGATGGCAATCGTCGCTAGTCAGTGATAACTGCAGATCAGCAGTATCACTGACTTGCGTGTCGCGACTATCGACCTTTGGTAGTAGGTCAGCAATATCGGTGGCTCGTGCATCGCGAATGTCGACCTTTTGTAATAACGAATGGTTGTTGACCGGTGCTATTGACTTGTATATTGCCGATGGATCATATTATCATGCACTCGTCGGTCGGCAGTATACAGTCAATAGCAGGGAAGTAAGTCAAGCCGATTTCCTGATCACCGATCAGATTTAATTATTAGATTACATGAATGGGTGAAATCGGGCCTCGACACGTTGGATTTTAGATTGAGATTGGAATTAAGCTCTTTTAGTTCCTCGTCCCCTTTCTGTGCTTCGGCTAAATCTTTAAGGTTCAGTGTGATGGCATTAACTTGATCATTCCTGGAAAGGAGATCTGCTACCACGTTTAGCTTTCCAGCAATGTGTTGAATATCGTTAGTGAATTGCGATATATAGTCAAGCTGACGAGCTTGACGTGGAGTTCTGTCACTCTTGGAGAGTAAGACTTTGGTTAGGGGTTTGTGATCAGTGCAGATCGAAAATTCCCTACCTTCAACGAAATAGCGGAAGTGTTTGATTGCCCGATATATCGCCAGTAATTCCCGATCGAATGCCGAATATTTTTGTTCTGCTGCTGAGAGTTTTTTTGAGAAAAACGCCAATGGTTGCCAGTTCTCACAAACCGTTGGCCAGCTGAAATGGTTTTTGTTTTTCTTGTTTTTGACCGTGTCTGCCAAATGAGAGTGGATTGGCACAAGTATTTCGGCAAGTTTTGGTATGAAGCGGCTGTAGTATGTCACCATTCCCGCAAGTTGTTGTACTTGACGGATGCTGTTTGGAGCGTTTAGACGTACGATCGATTTAATCCTATCTTTTGTTGGGACAATGCCGTCTTTACTAATTGTGTGGCTTAAGAAGTCTAGGGTGGACTGTGTGGCTTAAGAAGTCTAGGGTGGACTGCCCGAAAACGCACTTTGATGGTTTTAGGTTTGTTTGCAAATGTGCTTTGTGTTCATCTCGATCTTTGCTTCCTATCAGCAAGTCATCGATGTACGGGTACACAAAAGGGATGAGTTGATGAGTCTTTGAAATGTTTGACTTGCGTTCCTTAACCCAAATGGCATTCTTGTGAATTCGAAAAGGCCGAATGGTGTGGTTATTGCCTTTTTGTAGACGTCTTCAGGGGCCACCGGAATTTGGTGATATGCCCTCACCAGATCGATCTTCGAAAAGATGGTGCATCCATGTAATCGCATTGCAAAGTCTTGGATGTGCGGTATGGGGTATCGGTCCGGTATTGTTGTTCCGTTGAGCAACCGATAGTCCCCGCATGGTCTCCAGTCTGCGTTATCCTTTTTACTTGCCATATGCAATGGCGAAGCTACAGGTGATGATGAAGGTCTGCATATTCCCATGTCAACCATGTGTTGGAACTCTAGTCGAGCTGCTTTGTTGCAAATTGGGTTAAGACGACGAGGTTTGCAAAATGGGAGTTGGCCTTCAATTTTTATTTCGTGCTGAATGCTGTGTTTGATTGGACGAGTAAAATTTGGAGTGTTTATTATGCTTGGGTACTGCGATGTTCGCTGAGATTTGGAGCTTTGTTTGTGAATCTACTAGTTTTTTGTTTTTAACATCCACTAGCAGTCCCAATTTGTGTAGAAAGTCTGCTCCGATAATCGGTCGATCGACGTCTGCGATTGTGAATTCATGAATAAATGTTTTTCGTAGGCCAAGGTTAACCTTTATAAGTTTCATGCCAAAGGTGTCAATCTTGGTACCGTTTGCGGCAAGCATTGAAAATGTTGGATCTTTTTTAGTGGTATAATTGTTGAACGAGCGTGGTAATAAGGAAAGGTCTGCGCCAGTGTCTATTAAGAACGTTAATTTGTTCTCTTCGTCGGTTAAGAATAGACGGCGTGATGTTTTGAACGCCCTATCCGTTGACGCAATACGGGATGGGCTTGTCAGTTTTTTGGCTCAAATTTGCAAGATGAATAGCATTTCTTTGCTTTGTCTCCGAACTTTTTGTGGTAGAAACATGTTTGTTCGCTACCTTATGGCTTTTTGTTCCTGCTGGAGGATCTCGCTTGGAATTTTTTTCGGTTCGGAGTTGCAGACCGACTTCGTCTAGTCCTTAACTCGTGAATGTTCGACTTGATTTCCTCGATTTGGCGTTCCATATTGGAAATGCGTTTTTACCGCTATACTTTTTTTTTCTTTAGTCGGGGTCACCAGTGTAGTGGTCTGGCCACTAGCAAAAAGAAATAAAAACTCGACCGTACTGGTCGAAGGTTGTTATACAAGTGTCTTATTTATTCTAGCTAAACTTCAAACTTATCTCTACCTTACCGACTAGCTTATCATCTACCTTACCGACTAGTACAGACTATTCATGCTTTTTGTCTTGACTATTCATGCTGACTGTGCTGACTATTCACGCTGTTTCTGAGTTAACGATCCGCGATCTAAATGTCATGTCACCGTATCACCACAGTCCCATAGCGATCTCTTCAGAGCCTCGCAGGTCACTAAACATCCCCTAAACAACCCAGATCCCTAAAGAACTTGACGAGCTTGTTATGCCCTATCGACCTCAGGTCCTCCAAATTTCCAAAGAAAAGACTGCCCAGCCACCTCAGTCGCCTCCTTGCAGCCGCCTGACACTCACACAAAATGTGGGTGGTGTCCTCCTCAACATATAGGTCAAGGCAGTACCTGCACACGTCAGAGTCAGTGATCCCCATACGCATATCATGCTTCCCTAGCAAGTAGCTAGGGAAGCCCTGTCAGTATTCCAACGAATAGCCGCAGGCTTTCCCTACTCCATGTCAAAATCTCCCTAGTCTTCTGTCTGTCCAACCTTGGCCAGAGTGCCCTAGAAGTCCTACAGCTCGTTAGCGCGTCCTATCTAGAGTTCGCTGCATCCTCGGCACAATCACTGATATGTGCTTTGATTCCGTTTAATGGTGGACTAACCACCTCTTCTACCATCCCGGCTGACGCCGATCCTAGTCTCGCCAGCTCATCGGCCAATTTGTTCCCTGGTATGTCGCTATGCCCTGGTACCCAGCATTATTTATTTATTTATTTAAGACTGGTAGAGCCTAAAGAAGCCTCACTACTTCTCGAACTACGACCTAAGAGGTCTTTTGTTCCTGGCTCTTAACCACTCCCTAGGCCATATCTATTCCTTTGAGAAAGGAGATGATTTTACTCAGGGGAGTCTTCGACAGGTCTTCACAGGTGAGAGTAAATCCACCGAGAATCTGCCTTCTTGATCTGGCCACTGCATCACAATCACACAGAATGTGTGCCGTGGTTTCAGATGTGATATCACAGAATCGACATGTATCTAGTGATACTTTACCGATGATCTTAAGGTGATAATTAAGGAAATAATGTCCGGAAAAATATCCCATTATGACCCGTGCGTTATACCTGCTTAAGGAAAGGAATTCCGACGCTCTCCTACTTGAGAAGGTCAGGAATTTCTTTGACTGTCTAAGTCCTGAAAGTGAGTTCCAATAATCTTCCACCTGAAGATTTATCCACTTAAAAATACCATCCTTAATGAAACCTTTACCTACTCCACAGAATGGTTCCCAGCATAGTCGTACTCTATTCTGACTACAAAGTACCTTGAGTTCTTCTCGACAGCGCTGTACTAGCTGGGATTTGATAGTCCTCGATTCCAATGCATTCAAAGCCGCCTGGCTGCCAATGTAGAGTGAGATATTCCGACCGCATATCCCCCCCATCAACATGATATTACCTGCCTGGAGTACTGCCAGAATCTCCGCTTGGAATACGCAACAGGCATCCGACAGCTTAAAAGACTCCCTTGCACTGAACTGCTCAGAGAAGACTCCATCGCCAGTGCCGCATTCCATTTTGAAACCGTCCGTATACACGGAGAGTTCTCCCTCGTTCACTACCCTGTTGCTTTCCAGTCCGCTCTGCTTTGGTATACACGGGTTGACGTTCCTGAGTGTGTTCTGCGCAACAAGTGTCTTTCATAGTTTGGCGGAGCGATTAATCTCGTAAATAGTGTTTGGTGAGACCCCTAGTACGTTTTTCCACCCCTAGTGTGCCCCTTGATTAATTTGAATAAGTAGAAATAATAAAAACTTAGAGAGAACAGTTATGAGGTTAGGGCCGACGGCACGGTTCTTTCGGCTTAGTTGCAAACAATTATAAATAGTTAAATTGCGCCGAAAATCAAGAAATTAATAAATAAACTAATAGTGAAGTGCTCTTCTCGAGCTGAGTGACTCGTAGTGCTTCCTCCCTGTGTGAACCATCCCGTACACCGTCAGTAACAATAAACACTAGTGGCGCATATTTGTGTACTCGAAAATGATAAAGGTAACTTTCTCCCCATTTGCACCTTAACATATTAAACTGATAATACTATTTATGTAAGGTCACCGCTTTGGCGGAACCTCCTGCCCCCCCCCCCCCCCCCCCGTCCACCTCCGCAAAAAATAAACGTACCCGTCAATTGCTCACTAATATTACCTCTGGAGCTTACTCAGTAGTGTATCCATCCGCTACAACCCGCTCAACCTCCTACAGCTCCAAACACCTAAGTTTGTAGTGATACAAACTACGGACCCGGAAAAGCCCCTGCAGCAACATAATGTATTTTTGGTCAAGAAAGGCGTGGACCAAATATCCACCCAATATTAAAATTCTTAATTTTTAAGAGACTGCAGACTTTTGATATTGTGCAACAATGAACAAATTGCGAGTAAATTCTTAAACACTACATCTATTAATGGCATTTTGATTAAAACCAACCTACATGCAAGGCTCAACACATGCAAGGGTCTTGTATATGCTTCATCACTCATATTTTTATCGCAGGAGGAAATATTGGCTGGTTTGAAGGACCAGCACGTATGTGAAGTAGTGCAGTTGAAAAAGCCTCAAACCAACAAGCCGTCAGGTTTGCTAATACTGACTTTTAATCTTTTAGGCTTTGAAAGGGTGGAGGTACGGGAATACTTCCCGAACCCTCTCAGGTGTCGTAAGTGCCAAAGATTAGAAAGAGATTAGAAAAACTGGCGCAAGGCCACAGAGGACTTTTGTGACACCTGCTCTGCTGTCATTCCTCACGACTCGCCGTGTAAAACTCCCTTTTATGTAAATTGTCAGGCAGCCGGGCACGAGCCTGGAAATAAGAACTGCCCCACCTTCCTTGAACATAAGGAAATACTTAAGATCAGAACGCAAAAAAAATGCACCTAGTATGACGCTAAGAAATGATATTTTAAAAACCGAATCAACTCGAATACCCCTTCATATACACTTGTTTCCAAAACCCCTGCTACTGCATCCGGTAACCCTTCTTTCAAAGCATCCATACCTACTAACTCTATACCCAACGCCAATTCTCACACTAACTACTCCTCGCTCTCTACCCCCAAACCCTCCCCTAAGAATACTCGCTCACAATCTACATCCACTAATAGCAAAAACACCAACCACCCACCCATGGAAATCGCTAACCCCACTCCGTCTCAATCATACACTACTATTACTAGCCGCCAACCCTCCTCTACTAGCTCAATTTCTCCAGTCACTATCCCTAACTCCGCCTCCTCTGAGTCCCACAATATCACAGCTAGTGATGGGTCCATACCGATATATGGTGATATCACCTAATACGAATATATTCATTACGCGGTATTATAATATCTACTGTATCATATTGAGCTGGTGCTTGTTGGAAAACAATCTTCATGAAATGGTCATCGAATAGAGATTTATAACTATATTTGGTGAAGTTAAGCTAAAGAAAACATTACGGTATTTAAATTTTAAAAGTCAATATGATCGCGAAAATACACTATTATTAGCAGCTTATTGCAAAATATCTAATTGCTGAAAAAATGTTTAACTCGGTATAGACCTATGAACACAAAACCGAAAATACATGAAAATCAAAACTAACAAAGATGTTAAACATTACGAACTTACCCCATTTAAACTTGCCCAAACTTACGAGGTGCGAAATCACTCGGGTTTACTCTACTATCCTTTTCATTGTCCAATATATGTAAGTTATATTTAATTCAATTGTTATTTCCAAATAGAAAAACACCCACCCTTTCCTCCTTATATAACGCATAGATTTAGCAATCAATTTTTCCTTTACTTACTAGGATCCACATTGCACTAATTTACCAATCTACTCTTCTTTTCCTCACACAATAAATTTCATACATTGTCATTCATATCTTCGAAGCCGACAGTCCTTTCCCTTCCGATAAATGCTGAATTCGTTGTATAAATCTACCATACTCATTTACACTTTCCTTATTTAATGTGTAGGTGGTGGGTGCGAAATTGCATAGGTGTACTTTCCCAGACCCTTTCCTTCCTAAAGTGCCTGCCTTCTTTCTCTAGAAAACGCTCAATACAGTCATATATTTTTAGTTTTCTATACTTTGCGGTTAACGAAAAATATTGAATAATATTTTTTTCCTTTTCACCTTCTCCAGAAATCGCCCCCTACAATCACACCTTCAAAATTGTTTTCCCTGCTAGAAGTCTACTGGGCCTAACTCCTGTAAAATTTCTAAGATCATATCTGCTACTGTTCTTGAGATATAAAAATCTAATTTTTTGAAGGGAATAGCCCCTCACTTTTGTGCTTCATCACCCTCCTCAAAAAGTTCATGTTCAGTAGACTTTACTTGTAATCCTATATACAGAAACCAAATTTTATCTTCCTGCTGTAATTGGTTCGGAAGATATTGATGTCCAAAGTTTTTTAACCCCCACCTCGACACCCCACCACCCCCATAAATTTTTTAGACCTTATCTAATCTTCCATTATCCCTTAAGATAACCACAAAGTTTCAACCTTCTGACATCAACCGTTCAGGAGATATGGATTTTAGAATGTTTCAATCCCAGCTTTCAAGCGTTTCGGACACATTATTTTTCCCCCCACTCCCACACCCTTCAGCGAATCCATACGAATATGGATATCTGACCTAATATATGGTAGGGAATATTCCAATATCATATCATGGGACCGATGGATGGTGATGGCGTGTCTTTTGGGGAGGTGGGATGTGTAAGGGGGGAGCGTTTTAGATGAAAAATGTTGGTTCCTAGATCTCAGGAACCGCTTATGCTAGGAGGCTGAAATTTAAAACTTATGTAGAACTATGATCGTGGACCCAATTGCTTAAAAAATTGTAGATATAGGTTGAAGGGTGTGGGAGTGGGGGGAAAAATAATGTGTCCGAAACGCTTGAAAGCTGGGATTGAAACATTCTAAAATCCATATCTCCTGAACGGTTGATGTCAGAAGGTTGAAACTTTGTGGTTATCTTAAGGGATAATGGAAGATTAGATAAGGTCTAAAAAATTTATGGGGGGTGGTGGGGTGTCGAGGTAGGGGGTAAAAAACTTTGGACATCAATATCTTCCGAACCAATTACAGCAGGAAGATAAAATTTGGTTTCTGTATATAGGATTACAAGTAAAGTCTACTGAACATGAACTTTTTGAGGAGGGTGATGAAGCACAAAAGTGAGGGGCTATTCCCCTCAAAAAATTAGATTTTTATATCTCAAGAACAGTAGCAAATATGATCTTAGAAATTTTACAGGAGTTAGGCCCAGTAGACTTCTAGCAGGGAAAACAATTTTGAAGGTGTGATTGTAGGGGGCGATGTCTGGAGAAGGTGAAAAGGAAAAAAATATTATTCAATATTTTTCGAGAACCGCAAAGGATAGAAAATTAAAAATATATGACTGTATTGAGCGTATTCTAGAGAAAGAAGGCAGGCACTTTAAGAAGGAAAGGGTCTGGGAAAGTACACCTATGTAATTTCGCACCTACCACCTACACATTAAATAAGGAAAGTGTAAATGAGTAATGGAAGATTATGGTAGATTTAAACAACGAATTCAAAATTTATCGGAAGGGAAAGGACTGTCTACTTTGAAGATATAAATGACAATGTATGAAATTTATTGTATAAGGAAAAGAAGAGTAGATTGGTAAATTAGTGCAATTTGGATCCAAGTAAATAAAGAATAAATAGATCGGTAAATCCATGGTATGAGAAGTGGAGATGGGTAACTTAGATCTGAGCCGGCTCAATGAACCGGCTCAAGCAGAAGATCCAACTGAGCCAGATCTTCTCCACGGATCTTTACGGTTCAACAGATCTCGACGGTTCAACAGATCTCGACGGTTTAACAGATCTCCACGGCTCAGCAGATCTTTACGGATCTTTGCGGTTCGCGGATCTCGACGGCTCAACAGATCTTTACGGTTCGCGGATCTCGACGGCTCAGCAGATCTTTACGGATCTTTGTGTTTTGCAGATCTTTGCGGTTCGCAGATCTTCACAGCACACAGATCTCGACGGATCTTTGCGGTTCGCGGATCATCACGGCTCCTGGATCTTTAAGGTTCGCGGATCTTTCAGATGATGATGATGGAAAATGGAAGATGGAGGATGGATGATGGAGGATGAAGGATGGACGATGGAGGATGGAGGATGAATGATGGTGAATGGAGGATGGATGATAGAGGATGGATGATAGTGGATGGAGGATGGAGAATGGATGATGGACGATGGAAGATGAAGGATGGAGGTTGGAGGATGGATGATGGAGGATGGAGGATGAAGGATGGAGGATGGAGGATGAATGATGGTGGATGGAGGATGGATGATGGAAGATGGATGATGGTGGATGGAGGATGGATGATGGAGGATGGAGGATAGAGGATGGAGGATAGAGGATAGAGGATGGATGATGGACTATGTATGACGGAGGATGGAGGACGGACGATGGATGATGGAGGATGGATGATGGATGATGGAGGATGAAAGGTGGAGGGTAGTGAGTTTAGATTAAAGATTAAAGATTAATGATCAAAGATTAAAGATTAAAGATTGAAGATTAAAGAATGAAGATTGAAGATTGAAAATTGAAAATTGAAAATTGAAAATTGAAGATTGAAGTTTGATGATTGAAGTTTGATGATTGAAAATTGAAGATTGAAAATTGAAGATTGGAAATTGAAGATTAAAGATTTAAGATTGAAAATTGAAGATTAAAGATGGAATATTAAAGATTATAAATTGAAAAGAGGAGATGGAAGACAGATTTAGGAAAAAGTATTACTGGACACCTAAACGCCAAAATGAAAATTTACATTTTTTGTTTATGGTATTTCCACTTTTAAGTCAATTTCAATTTGTTTCACTCCCCGCTCGACTTGAAATTAAAAGATATCTCTAGCTCAAAATTTGCAGGGCTATAGGGATTAAAACTCCCTTTTCGTGTTTATGTTTGGCTGATGCGCGCTACGCTCCAACTGCCTTTTGCGCAGCCCTGCGTGGCTAAAAGGATTAAAACTCTCTTTTCGCGTTCATGTTTGACTGACGTGCGCTTCGCTCTTGCCATAGAAATATTTTCACTTTCGTTTAATATTTTATGTCTTTTAAAGAAACTCATTAATTTCTACTTTGCAACCTTTTCAATTATTTTTCCAACGATATATATTAAGGAAATAAGTCAATAATTGTTGAGTGTTTACTAAATTTTAGGGAATACACTCTTCGAAAGGTTAAAAATAATTAAGTGTGTAAGAGGCCTTGAGATAAAATCTTTTAATATTTTTAGACATTCAATTGTTATGCTGTCAAATCCAGGACTAGAGCCAATATTTTTTAAAACGAGATTCCTATTATTTCCCGCAATACCCCCAGCATTGCCTTAAAATAATCAACTTTGAGTATTTTTATTAACGCTCATAATTTATTCATAATTTTTTTTTTTTAAATTAGTTTTCGGTTTTTCAATATTAATCTGCATTCCCCTTGTACGGCAGTGCAAAAGATCCACCTGGATCTTTTGAACCGGCTCAAAGAGCCGGTTCAATGAAAAGAGCGAGATCCGGTGAACCGGTTCATTGAAAAGATCCGAATTTCCCATCTCTATTCCTGACACCTCTCATTATACAGGGTGTAACAAGTACTGAGGTTCAAACGAAAATGGGAGATAGAGGAACTTGTCCTGAGTAGAAAATCGTTCTACACATACTTCCGGTTTTTGCACCGTTAAGGAGATAGCGCGATTTTAAGGACGAAGGATTTTCATCGTACCTGTGATCACTGTTTGATCTGTAACTTCTGCTGTACTTAGCGTAACGTAATAATTCTGGGCTCGTTGGAAAGGACACAAATTCTTCTTTCTAATTGCTATCAACTGTCTCAATCAGTGTTATACTTTTTGAGAAAAATTCATTTAAATGACACAAAAATAATAAAAAATTAAAAAAAAATACAAAAAAGTCCTGTTTTCTCCAAGAAGGACCTGATTAACCACCAAATTTTATTACATTTTCGGAAAGCCCATAAAATTTCACTATACGTTTGATAACAGAATTTCTTCATATTTGCAACAACAAGTGAGTTCCCTGCACATGTTGGAAATACTGCTAAACATAGAATTTACCGCAAAACAGATGCAGTAATGAGCAACCATGTTAACAACACACGTATTGCTCTTATGTGCGAAAATTATGTTACAGGTAAGTAAAAATATGACAACTAATTAGATAGCGTCCATTTAAGTAAATTAACTAACATCCATTTAAGTTAATTAAGTAATAACCATTTAAGTAGGGCGTGGAGTTTACCTGCTCCCTTAAGGAACAGGAATGACTTTGTCCTACGTAGATTTTTCTGCGATAAAAGCATCGGGAGAATCAAAAATCGAAAAACCAAAGACGCTAAATAATTCTAAAGGGACTGAAATTTGTTGTACCTTCAAGAAATTTTAAGAAATCTTAATTTTTTCATCAAAAAATAACAATCTAATTCAGCCAATAATTCACCATCAGAGTTAAAAAATTCAAATGAGATCCTCTGACAATACTTTGTAAATCCGTGAGCGGGGTATAGACCGACTTTCAAAAATCGAAAAACCAAAGACGCTAAAATATTCTAAAAGGACTGAAATTGATTGTACCTCCAAGAAATTTTAAGAAATCTTAATTTTTTCATCAAAAAATAACAATTTAATTCAGCCAATAATTCACCGACAGAGTAAAAAAATTCGAATGAGATCCTCTGACAGCACTTTGTAAATCCGTGAGCGGAGTATAGGCCGACTTTCAAAAATCGAAAACCCAAAGACGCTAAGATATTCTAAAATTACTGAAATTGATTGTACTGTTGAGAGGTTTTATTATAAATGTAACCTCCTAGATAATCCAATGGAGTATCACATAATACAAGGATGTATATCTGCTAATCGAAATGCTAAGTTATAATTAACTTCATTACGAATGATCACATATGAGAATATTAGCTTTTAAATTATTTATCTTCACTTGAAATAATTATTTATGATTATTATTTTATCCAACATGATATTTAATTTATTATTTAACAAACATAATATTTAATTTATTATTTAACAAACATAACTTTTTATTATATTATTTAGTTATTCATAATTACATATTTAGTAGTTAAATCTTTTCATTTTGATTCGTTGACAAAGACTGATTCATTTTATTAAATTTATTCATTTCTTTTAAAATCAACGTCGACTTCGATAATTAAAAATATTGATAATCAACATCGACGTTGCCGTTTACAGTAAGTAGTAACAAGTGTTTAATTCCCGTGAATGAATTTCCGTAAATTCACCACAGTACCTCCAAGAAATTTTAAGAAATCTTAATTTTTTCATCAAAAAATAACAATCTAATTCAGCCAATAATTCACCATCAGAGTAAAAAAATTCGAATGAGATCCTCCGACAATACTTTGTGAATCCGTGAGCGGGGTATAGACCGACTTTCAAAAATCGAAAAATCAAAGACGCTAAAATATTCTAAAAGGACTGAAATTGATTGTACCTCCAAGAAATTTTAAGAAATCTTAATTTTTTCATCAAAAAATAACAATCTAAATCTGCCAATAATTAATTCACCCTCGGAGTAAAATAATTGGAACGAGATCCTCCGACAGCACTTTCTAAATCGGTGATTGATATTATAATTTACTCATGTGTCATGTACTCATATATATGCATCCTATTTATAATTACTGACTCTTCTAAAGTGTCGGAAACTGGAACATAATTTTTTGGTTTTTCCCTTTTTTAAACCTAAGAACGAATATTATATTCAACTTCCTCAAGCAGTCATTTCTGAGTTTCATGAATGAAAATATGTACCTACTGCCCGAATCTTTTTATTTTAATTAGTCCCTTTTTTAAACAGGGTAGTGTTCATTTCTTAAATATGAGAGTCTTTCCAAAAAATTTGGTTGGTTCCATATTTCTGCTCTCGCTAAGATGTTAGGTAAATGGCGGATCTTAGAATAGAATCTTATTTGGACTTATGCTCTTTCCTGTGAATTTAGAACAACCTATTTTAGAGGGTACCTGTGTGGGATACATTTTTGATAATTCTACACTTGCTTTTATTGGTTTATTGTGCAGAGTATATTTTGAAATGAAATGAGTCGAAGTGAAATTGCATATTATAATTTTTAAATTATAATATCAATCACCGATTTAGAAAGTGCTGCCGGAGGATCTTGTTCCATTTATTTTACTCCGAGGGTGAATTATTGGCTGATTTAGATTGTTATTTTTTGATGAAAAAATTTAAATTTCTTAAAATTTCTTGAAGGTACAATAAATTTCAGTCCCTTTAGCATATTTTAGCGTCTTTGGTTTTTCGATTTTTGAAAGTCGGTCTATACTCCGCTCACGGATTTACAAAGTGCTGTCAGAAGATCTCATTCGAATTTTTTTACTCTGTCGGTGAATTATTGACTGAATTAGATTGTTATTTTTTGATGAAAAATTAAGATTTCTTAAAATTTCTTGGAGGTACAATCAATTTCAGTCCTTTTAGAATATCTTAGCGTCTTTGGGTTTTCGATTTTTGAAAGTCGGTCTATACCCCGCTCACGGATTCACAAAGTATTGTCGGAGGATCTCATTCGAATTTTTTTACTCTGATGGTGAATTATTGGCTGAATTAGATTGTTATTTTTTGATGAAAAAATTAAGATTTCTTAAAATTTCTTGAAGGTACAACCAATTTCAGTCCCTTTAGAATATTTTAGCGTCTTTGGTTTTTCGATTTTTGAAAGTCGGCCTATACTTTACTTACGGATTTACAAAGTGCTGTGGGAGGATCGTCGTTCGAATGTGTGTGAATTATTGGCTGATTTAGATTGCTAATATTTGATGGAAATTTTAAAGTATATGAAAAATGATTGGAGGTACAATCAAATGGAGTCAATTTATAATAGTTTGACATATTTTTTATTTTTTTTTTTGAAATTTTTTTTTTAATTATATTTTTTTTTTTATTGTGATTTAAAAAAAATGATTTTTGGTACAATCCTCTACAGACGGCGTACTATGTGAAAAACATCATTTCAAGAATTTGGTGAATGTCGGGTGCTAAGTTCACACGAAGCAATTTTTTCTCCGTTCTCTTTGAGGTATAAACGAAATAAAACAAATCCCCACCCGAAAACCATCTTTTTATTTAATTTGGTGAAAGTGGGGTGCTAACTTCACAGAGGTCCATCATGATGCTTTCGTGTTTTGTGAACATCGATCCCAAGTTTGCTCAATGCTCTTGAGACGTGCTGTCGCATACCCCAAAGTTCTGCGACATTCCGATTTTTTCCTGAAATTGGCAAGGGCTTGTTTTATTGTCGCGAAACAGACCGCTTGCTCTTTCATGCCGATTTCCATGATTGATGTGCTACGCGCTTTACCCTCGACCTGTTTATGTTGTAAATTTACGTAGTTTGTGCTTATCACGATAGATAACGCGACTTATAGTTTTTGGTGAAATTGTTGTATTGTGACTGATTGCGATGCCGTGTCGTGTAGTCGGTGTATGTAGATCAGAGCGCAATGAAAATTATTTACTTTGGTGAAAACCGGATTTTATGAATTGTCTCTGTGCAATGAAAATCGTTTCGAACGGATGATTTATTGTAGAGAAATTATTTTTTTTGTGCAATTGCTAAATCGGACGGCGATTGCACTGCGGTGATGTGTGTTATCTCAATAGATAACACAATTTTCGGCGTTGCGTTTGTGACCACGTAACCAACGAACTTGTGGCTGTGTGGCGTGTCGTAGTTCGGTGGATCGCGGCTTGAGCGCGAGGGAGATCGTTTTCGGATCAAATAATCCGATGATTATTTTGTTTCGCGAAAACCGGTCGCAGTCGGCTCTACGCAAAGGAATTATTTCGGACGAATAATTTATTGCAAGAGCGCGGTATATTTTCGTCCAGGAATTGCTTACGGTCGGCAATTGCGCTGCGATGGTGTGTATCTCGGCCGATGACACTATGATGATGCCGATTGTTGTCTGCTCGACGTGACGACTATGCAATGCACCTTGATGTCGTGAAAATCGGTTTTTCGATCAAGAATTTGTTCAAATTCTAATGTTCGGTTGAATTAAACGCGTCTTTTTTTTGATGAAATTTAATAGTAATATTACGAAAAGGTGATTAAATTAAACAATCTTATCGTTCTACAAATCCGGCTCGACGGACCAATGAATTTACTGTGGTTTATGCTGTAAATCTTTAAAAATTTCCTTTTGAAATAAAATTGCGAATATTGTAGAGTTGGATAAAATTGTTATATTCAACCTTTCTTAAAATAAAGGGTTTTCCAATAAGGACTTGACAACTTTTTTTCAAAATAAAATGCAAACCATTTGAGATATTTCAAAAACTTTATTATCGGGTTGAAGTACAATCAAAACATTTATGAATGGAACTCGACTTCGTTCATATGGCCACCGCGGGCACGTTTGCAGCGGTCGATTCGTTGGACCCAATTTTCGATGACTCGGCCACACATTTCGGCCGAAATGGCTGCTATTTCGTGTTCAATGTTGGCTCTGAGCTCTTCCAACGTCGTCGGCTTGTTGGCATAGACCAACGACTTGACGTGGCCCCAAAGAAAAAAGTCCAGAGGCGTTAAATCGCACGAACGAGGCGGCCAATCGACTGGTCCATTTCTTGAGATAACACGCTCATCAAACTTACTCTTCAATAAATCGATTGTAACGTGTGCTGTGTGGCTTGTGGCACCGTCCTGTTGAAACCACATGTTGTCCAAGTCCATATCTTCCAATTCGGGCCAAAAATAATCGGTAATCATGGCGCGATAACGATTACCATTCACAGTAACGTGACGATCATTATCGTCGACGAAAAAATATGGCCCTATGACGCCGCCAGCATGCAAACCGCACCAAACAGTTATTTTTTGTGGATGAAGTGGTCTTTCATGAAGCACATGTGGATTTTCACCGGACCAATAACGCATATTTTGCTTATTGACGAACCCACTGAGCCAAAAATGAGCTTCGTCACTGAAGATGATTTTGCGATGAAATTGATCATCTTGGCGCATCTTTTCCAGAGCCCAATCGGAGAACGTACGTCGCTTCAAATGGTCCATCGGCTTCAATTCTTGAGTCAGCTTGATCTTGTATGGGTGTAAACCAAGATCCTTACGCAAAATTCGCCATAACGTGGTCTGGGCGATGCCCAACACTTGAGAACGCCGTGGAATTGACTGATTTGGATCATTTGCTACGGACGTTTCAACGGCAGCGATATTTTCGACACCTCGACCAACCCGTTGTCTCACTGGCACGGCAACATCACACAACGAATATGTAGACTCAAATTTTTGCACTAAACTTGTTACTGCCTGTCTACTAGGGCGAGAATTACGACCGAAAATCGGAGTTAACGCTCTTAAAGTAGCGGTCACCGACTCCGAATTTCTGTAGTAAATTTTTATAATTTGCAGACGTTGTTCCTTCGTGTACTTTACCATGATAAAAATGTTAAGTTTACTGAATAAATTGACAGTGACAGTTCGATGATTAGTGAAAGGGTGCGTTCACAAATTGAATTCAAAGTTGTCAAGTCCCTATTGGAAAACCCTTTATTACTGCTATTACTTACAACTATTAAGAACCATTCAAATAAACTAATATGACTTAAAGGCAGCGCAGTTGGCATTCCTAGGAATTTGCCGGATACTTCTTTGTTCTCGTTGGAATAACTCAAGCAGCGCAATTTGGCCTACTTAAGAGGTTGCAACGGATGCAAAGCAAAGAATAAAAAATAATAATGAACGCGTAAAATGCTACCTTGAAAATTCAGTTGAGTTCCCTTCACGCAGCGCAATTCTGGCCTACAGTCGTGAATCTCAACAGAAAATATTTGTTAAAGAGGGCGAGGCGACGTTGCGCGTGGCTTAAATAGCCCGATTATGCTTTAGTTCCCGTTGTCCTGGACCAATTTTGGCGAGGTGAAATTGGGTGGACAGTACGGGCTGAAAGTATTGTAATTAAATTTGACATTATGTCTTTTTCCTTTAAAATTATGTTTGGGAAGTCCAAACACTTGGGTTGCGATCAATTTTCTCTGATTATTATATCTATCACTGATGGGTTTCCACCCAGCTTCGTAGTTTGCGTCAGAAATGCATAGATGTTGAAGATTTGTAGCATCCTTCTTAACGTTCGTTTTAAGATACTGCTACTTTATTCCTATGAATGATGAGTCTAGAAAATATGTCAGTAATTGATGCCCATGTAGAATAGTCTCCTTCAAACACGGGTAACGTTAAACGTGGCAGTTTAACTTCAGAATGTTGATGTTGTGGAGCTGCCAAACTTTCTAGTAGCCTTATGGTGGCATCTTGGTATTTGTCTTCCATTCGCTCGTATATTTGCTCTTCAAGATATACGGCAAATATTTCGTGCGGATTGGCGATTACATCTCAATGGTTTACTGATATCTTATCCCAGTAGTAGACTTGCATGGCGTTGAGTTTCTGCTGGTAGAAGAATCTATCGGTTGGGTACGATCGTATCAGAATAATAGAGTAGGCGAATAAGCAGCTGCAAATGTTCTTGCTGTACTCGTAGTAGCTTTTGGGGTTGAATCCCATCTCTAGTTTTCACCCTTTAGGCTATTAGGTAGAGGTTGATGGAAGCTTTTCACAGCCTCGCTTGAGTTGTTTGCTGCTCCATAATCGAAACTTCAGCCATCTTCTGCCGTAAGCGGTCCCGAACGGCGAGGTAAATATTTTTCACAAGCTTGAAGTAATGCTTCTAAAAGCACTCGTGCTGTAGGTTGACGGTCATCATCTCCTTCATGGTGTTATTTCTTCCCTCGAATTCTGCCCAAAGATTGAGCCATCAATCCAGCGTATTTAGCTAGCCGTATTGTAAGGTAGTTTTTCGTCTTCCTGCTGTCAGAGCGTTCTTCATGTTCTGCTTAAGTCGCATTATCTCGTCATAACTAGCATTTGAATATAATTTATTTGAAAATTGAAATGGAAGGGGCGGATATTGGGTTAGTGGGTCCAAAGGTGTATCAGACGATTCATTACAATAATAGCATAAAGGTAATTTTATGGCTTTATGATAACATGAAAATATTCGCTAATCAATTAATGTGCTGGATTTATCTGATGCAATTCAGTTATTGCCTTTATGATCACGTGAAGTGATCACTGGACAATACCATATTCTAATAATAATATTCTTTAAACTCCAGAGTGCTAATAATTAGCTCAGTGTTAACAATTATGTGGTATATGGTATATGATGAGAAAATTAAAATATGTGAAAAAAAATTTTAGGTACAAATGAATTTTTGCGTCTTTCGTTTTTGATTTTTGAAAATCATCCTATACTTCAATAATCACTTTACAAAGTACTTTCTGAGAATAGTTGTTCGAATTTTTTTACTGCAAGAGTGCATGAATAGCAGATTTAGATTTTTAATTTACGAGTATGGTGGAAAAATTAAAATATGTGAAAAAATTCGAAGTTCTGAAGGTATCGACCAATACTTGTGTACACATGTTGTAAGGACTTGGGAACTACTCGAAGGAGTGAATGTATAACTCTCAATTGCAGTCTTATCTTATATTAAACTCATAACTAATTCTTGTCAAATTTTGAGTTCCTAGCTCAACGATTTCTCCAGTTACACTGGGTTCCGAAAGATGAATGCACATATTTCTCAACGAACTTTGTATGGCAGCTATACGAAGACTCACTTGATTTTCCTGCAATAGCTGAAATATAAAATTGGAGAAATTTAAATTTCCTAGCTTGAAGGGTTCGAAAGTTTTCGATTTTGGTGAGCACGTGCTTTAAGAACTTTTAGTATGTGTAATGAAGAAAAGTTAAACAATATGATATCCAGAACCACAATTTCGTGAAATAGACTTGTTATCGTTATCGGTTTATTCCGAGGAGAATATATAAATTTTGAAAATAACGACATCTGAGAATGGAATTTTTTCGTGGTGAAGCTACCATAGAAGCTAATTTGTCAAAACTACGTCAACTCCACATAAAATAAATTTACGGTTGACAGTTCTTCTTGTCACGCTGCATACTTGGCGTTGTTGCGCTTGCGCAACCAATCGCTAAATAAGCCCTATTTTATTATTCTAGGATAAAAATTACCAGAGATATGAACTTTCAAAGAGGACTCTGACACCATTTTTGCGAAAACTTTAACATACTACAGTAGAGTCCGTTTATAATGACGTTGAAGGGAAATCGCAATCAGGTCGTTCTAACCGGACGTCATATAAAGCAGATGAATGTGCAAAATTTAGGAGCAATGAAAACAGCCATTTCGATAGAATCGTTTTTACATATTATTATGACAAAAGCAACAGGAAAACTAAGAAAAAACATACATAACAAATTTTAAGGAAATAATTTTTTTATAGCAAACATTAGGGGTGTGAGTTAATATGAAAACAATTAAATATGAACGTCATAATAACCGAAGTCATTGTAAGCGGATTTCACTGTATAGCTAAAAAAAATGAATAGAAACAAAAAATTGAATTTCAATTATTTTTTTCACTAGTTCTTTAAGTACAAAAATTTTCAAAAGAATCGGCGATGGTAAGCTCACCCATAGAGAAAGATCTAATAGAGAAACAAACCCATAGCCGTTCTCTACTGATTTGTTTTTCATACATTCGATTTGAAATTTCTAGCCGTAAAAGCACTTCCATCCCAAAAAGCTTCACTAACCACTAGTTCAAAAAGCTTGAGTTTAGCCGAAAAGGGGAACAGTTTTAAATGATGTTAAGTTCATTCATCGTTGTTTCAGTTTAATTCTGGTGAAATTTTATTTTATAGGATAACAAGAGGGTAAGAAATATTGAAGTTAATTTTACTTTATTATTTTCTAATAATACAGTATTGTGATCGATTTTTTAAAAAAAAAATTTATTTACTTAAAATAGACCCCTAGCAGAAAAATGTTTGTGGTGAGGGTGGGGGAGGGTGAAAAGGAAAAGGTTCCGATTTTTATATCTCGATAACCTATAATGATATAAAGCTGAAACTTGGTATTTAGATAGAGCTATATTAGTAGCATGTTGGAAAAATATAATTTTTTATAGGGGTATTATGGTACGGGGGTAGGGGGTGTTTTTGCTATCTATAGAACGGCTTATGCTACAAAGTTAAAACTCGGTATTTAGATAAAAAAATATTCAAATATTTATTGGCGTTCGAAAGGGGGCCAAAAAAATTAGCAGTGAAAATAGAATGCATATATTTTCACGGTTTTCGTCATATCTATTAGGTCTTTCAAAATATTGAATTCATTTTCATTGTACAACTTCTTCATATAAATACCTAGAAAGCGATTTCAGGATTTTTTTAAATTCGACCCCTAAGGAGGTGGAAAGGGGGTTGTATATTTTTTCACGAATTCTGCCATATCCCTCAGGTCTGACCAGATATCGAATATCTTTTCACTTTCATGGGCTTGCGTAATAATCGCCTGAAACTCACTTTTAAGTTTTTTCATTTTTCAGCCCCTAAGAGGGTATATGGTAAAAGGGTTGAACAAGTTTTCACTAATTCCGTCATATCTTTTAGAAGTGATTCGAAATGGAACTGGTTTTTACTTTCTCGTGTTGTCTTCATATTTATCTATTAACTCCTTTCAGGATTTTTGGATATTCAACCCCCAAGTAGAGCTTGCATATCTGATAATATATCGAATTCATTCTTAGTTCCTAAGGTTTCCTATATAAGCGCCAAAAAGTCAATTTCCGTATTTTTAGATATTCAATCCTAGGGGATGTAAAGGGGTTGTATGCTTTTCAAAGCTTCGACATATTGCTTAGCTTTCATGAAATATTAGAACGCTTTTCATTTCCACAGACTTTTTATCGCCTACGAACCCATTTCTCAATTTTTGGATATTCAATCCCCAAAGGGGGTATGTTTTAACAATTTCTGCCATCCCTTAGTTCTGATGAGATATAAAATTGGTTATTACGGCATTTGATGTAATGACCTAAAACCCAATTTCTCGATTTTTCGAATTTTAAGAACCAAGGAGGTGTGAAGGGTTTGCTTACGTTTTCACAAATTTTTCAAAATCCCTCGTGTCTCATGAGATATGAAGTTGCTTCCTATGAAATCGTCTAAAAACCTGTTTCACAATTTTTTTCGAAATTCAAACCCCAAGTGGCTTTATATACGTTTTAACAATTCGTCATATCTCTTAATTCTGATAGGGCAGCAAATTCGTTTTTACTTCTATGGTCTTTTAGTGTACATAATATACCGAAATTCGAATAGTCTACACGGGCGTTTCCAATGTTTAATCGGCCAAAAATCTACATTTTAAATATTTTTTTTTTAAGAACAAAACTAACTTTCCAAGAAACCTCATAATTTCGAACAACTGATGATATACTCCGACGTTGACCGCTCCCGAACTTTGACCCGAATATAATAAAGTTTCGCCCAGACCATTGGCAGATTTTTATACTCTAGATGAAATCATATAGAGTATTATAAGTTTAATCCAGCCAAAAAGTTTGTAACGCATAGAACCAAGCCTCGGACGAAAAAAAGTTATATATTACTTTTTGTTTATTTGTGCCCAAAAACCTCAAATCCGCCTGACGTCCGTCCGTCCGTCCGTCTGTCCGTTAGCACGATAACTCAAGAACGCCTTCACCTAGGATCTTGAAATTTTGAATCTGGATGTTTGGTTGAATTTGTAAGGCTAAGTTCGTTAACGGGCAAAATCGTCCTACTCCTTCGGGTAGCAGCCATACAAAATGTCCTTAAAACACGTGTTCAAGAATATTGGTCGATAACTTCAGAAGGGTTTAAGCTACGACATTGAAATTTTGTTTGTGTTATTTTTCCAATAGTTCAAACTAAATATATGATTATGAAGAAAATCCTGTTAGTCCTTCGTGTAGCTGCCATACAAATATCCTGTCAAAATGTATTCACTTAATTTACGAAACTCACTACAACTCCAGTAATCTTTTAGCTACGAATTCGGAATTTTGTACAAATTAGTTTTGAGTGAAAACAAAGTTCGAGTTTACTAGTCAGCGAAATCCTTTTACTCCTTCTGGTAGCTGCCATACAAAATATCCTTAAAACAGGTGGTCAAGAATATTGGTCGATAACTTCAGAAGGGTTTAAGCTACGGTATTGAAATTTTGTATGTGTTATTTTTCCAATAGTTGGAGCTAAATATATGATTATGAAGAAAATCCTATTAGTCCTTCGTGTAGATGCGATACAAATATCCTGTCAAAATGTATTCACTTAATTTACGAAACTCACTATAACTCAATTAATCTTTTAGCTACGAATTCGGAATTTTTTACAAATTAGTTTTGAGTAAAAACAAAGCTTGAGTTTACTTGTCAGCGAAATCCTTTTACTCCTTCTGGTAGCTGCCATACAAAATGTCCTTAAAATACGTGTTGAAGAATATTGGCCGATAACTTTAGAAGGGTTTAAGTTACGTCTTTGAAATTTTGTACGTAGTATTTTTCCAATAGTTGGAGCTAAATGTATGATTATGAAGTAAATCCTATTAGTCCTTCGTGTAGCTGCCATACAAATATCCTGTCAAAACGTCTTCACTTAATTTACAGAACTTACTATAACTCAAGTAATCTTTTAGCTATAAATTGGAAATTTTGTACAAATTAGTTTTGAGTAAAAGCGAAGTTCAAGTTTACTAATCAGCGAAATCCTTTCACTCCTTCTGGTAGCTGCCATACAAAATGTCCTTAAGACACGTGTTCAACAATATTTTTCGATAACTTTTGAACGCTTCAAGCTACGAATTTCAAATTTTGTACAAGTTCATTTTTAAATGGTTCACAGGAAAAGGATAAATATGTAAGAAATCAAGTGAGTCCTTCCTGCACCTCCCATGTGAAAGTTCTTCAAAAAGGACATTTTTTTTCGATGACTTACCCAGTTCAAGATATGAACTTAAACACTGAAAATTGTCTTTTAGTTTTGAGTAGCAATCTAATGGCAGTCCTTAATAAAGGACATACAACATGCACACACGTAATTCTACTTTATCCCCAACTACAATATAAATCGGAGTTTTTTTAAATGGTTGATATTTCGTGGTGCAGTAATCTCATTAGAATTGGAGTAAATGTTTACTAATTTCCGTTTAATAGACTTTTATGTCATTTTGTAATTGTTTTTTATTTCTATGTATACATATTGTTGTATCCGCGGTTTTTGTGCGTTAGTAATGTTCATATGGCATATTTCACCTTACGTACTCACGAAAATACATATAAGATTAATAAGTTCTCTCACCAGATATAATAAGAAATATTTATATCGGTTTTTATTTAAATCTTGTCCAATTCCTGTGAGTTTATTTCATGGACGGAATAGTGTGGTAGTATCCGGTGTGAACACGAATAAGATTTAAGCCCCATCCAATATTTTACTAATATTCATAAATTTCAATCATGCTCGTACATGCAAACAGAAATTTTATTTTTTTATACATATGAGTATTAAAACGAGGTATAAAAAACAACAGGTTCTTGTCCGTCTGTCCGCTGTAGACGCCGTACGCCGTATGCAAAACCGTTGAAGGCGCATTGCTCACAAACCCGTTGAGATATTAAATTGAAATTTTTTTTGAAACTTTAGATTACAATATCTTCCGAACCAATTATACCAGGAAGATAAAATTTGGTTTTTGTATATAAGATCATAAGTGCAGTCTACTGAATGTAAAAATTTTGAGAGGGGAGGTGAAGTACGAAAGTGGGGGGATAACTATTTTTCAAAAAATTTTATTTTTTAATCTCAAAAACCGCACCAGATATGATCTTAGAAGTTTTACAGGAGTTAGGTCCAGTAGACTTCTAGCAGGAAAGAAATGTCTGTGGTGCTGGCGAAGGGGGTGACGGTGAGAGGGGGGTGGAACGAAAATAATTCTGGGGCCGTATGATGTAACGAACGTCGCGACGTTCGCATCGACAGCGTCGACGAACGTCGCGTCGTCCGATTTGGCAATCCGTAACTGTGTCGTTCGTGCGTACACTGTTAAAGTTAAAACTGGTCTAAAAATCGAACGAATTAACGAACGTAACTTTCAGCTGACAGTTTGAAAAGTAATTTTTTTAAAAATTAAATTAGAAATTTATTTTCAAGATTATCGTTACGTTCCGAAAATGTTTCATATGTTATTTGGTGAAAGTGATAGTGACGACGAAATCGTGAATTTAAATGCGATTCGTCGAAATCTCAGAACTGGAAGCGATCCTCTAAAATTGGATGATATTACGTGAGTTGTTATTGATATTTTACTAAAATTGAAAACTAGCAACTAATTGCTGTATCGTAACTCATACATATGTATTTTTACCTATTACTTCCAAAATGTTAATCGTAACTCACACATATGTATGCAGCTTTTGTAGGTAATAATACGGCTCATAAAAAAATAAAATTAAAATGACATGTTTATAATGGGGTTTTCTGAGAAAAACTACATTGATCACTGAATTTTAAGGGTTCACGTAGCAAAAATTGGTGTTTTCGAGTAAATATCTCACGATTGGGTGCAGTTACAATTTAGACTGTTACATCAAATGAAAGATAATTCGATTGCCTAAAAAACGAGTTATAACACTTTGCCTTGTGATTATTCGTTTTCAAGATATAACGTTTTAAGTAAGTAAGGGTACCGGTCAAAAACACTTTTCTTAACCACCCTGTATCTCCACTGTTATTCAAAATTGACCCACCCTGTGGAACAATTTTTTTCTTCAAATATATCAAGGAATAACCCCTTACAAGGTCGTGCACGGAGTACCAAACACCCTGTATTACATTTCAAAATTACATATTTGAGAGTTGGTTCTCTTTGATTTGGATATCCAGCTCCATTATACGTTTCTTCTGCCTTAGTTGTGCCAGTGCAACTTCTCTTTTGTGCAGCCAATTTTCTTTTTTCAACGCAAGAGCTTCTTTTTTCAGCGATACTAAGCTCTTAAGCGATGAATCAATGGATTTCATTGATTCCGTGCAAACACGAATGTAGTAATCCTTACCCTTTCTTTTTCGTGTTGGCTCTTCATTTTCGATGTCGCTTTGATCGTCACAGATGATATTTTCAGCCTCAGCTTCCAATACCATATTCTCAGCATCAGACGTATTTCCGTGATCGAAGGTAGACGTACTTGGAATGGGTTCACGCGACTAATCGGCATTTGTATTCCGAACCGTTTAGAGCCAATTCCTTTCACGGTTTTTTCTAGCCCCGCAGCTCTTATAACAATATCTTCCAGTACCGTTATCGCCTTTCCACTGAAAAGTCCTCCTCCGGTTTTTTGAAGACTTTTACGGTTGCTAGATAGTTTCTTTTTTGTAGCGTATTTCTGATCTCACCAGATTTTCTGCCACCCAGTAACAGTTCTTACGGGAGGTTCGTGAGCATTCAATCTTTCTGTGAGTGTTGTCCACAGCTCTCGCGATTTGGATGCTCCTTGAGATGCATTCAAAATACTCCTTGCCAGGTCCGTGTGTTGAGCCATGAAGTCAACTAAATATTGCACTTGGACTTTATTATTCATGACCGGATTTTTTGCTTTGGACCTAAAATTAAATATATTTAATATATTTATGAACATGAAAACCATTTTTACTTACATTTTAATTATATTTCCGCAGATATATTAATTTTATCAAATCAACGTCGACCCTAAACGGCGTCGTTCAAAAATTGTCGGTGAAATGTCAAAAAGGACGACGCGTCGACTTAGATCATACCAAAATAACGTCGTTGCAGCGAACGACGAGCGACGGAATACATCATACGGCCCCTGATTTTTATTTCTCGAAAACCGCAAATCATAGAAAGCTAAAAATTGACGACTATATAGAGTCACTGTAGAAGTATCCTAGAAAAATAAAATTGTTGATAGGGGTAGCAAGGTACGGGGGTGGGGGGTGGTTTTTCATATCTCAGAAACAACGTATGCTAGAAAGTTGAAACTTAGTATGTATGTATACGTAGAAGTACTACAGGAGTAATTAAAGCACAAAAAAAGTTCAAAATTTTATTGATGTACAGAGCTGGAGTAATGCATTGCAGATCACTATGCGACTGATAACCTAAAGATTAAACAGGAGGCTATTTGGAACGTTATTTTTTAGGTTATCAGTCGCATAGTGACCTACACCGCATCTCATCATTAAACACGTTTCGGACTTCTACCCAAAAAATAATAAAGACTGTTGGCAGATTTTACTTTATTTTATTATTGTATTATGTAAGATATTATAATAGTACAAACAAATATAATAGATATGTATCGATATCTTATTATTTTTGCTCTTCACTAACCTTTAATTATTATAAATTCATACATTCATTTAATAAGGCATTCGCCATTAGTACCTATATACCTACGTATTTTGTTTGCTCGTCATTAACATTGGTCATATTTAAATATTCTTTAAAAAAAAAAACAAGTCTGAATTTACTTCATAATTTTGACTTCCTGTATCCTGTTAGCGAACTATGTAACAGTAATTTTTCGTTCAATTTGCCTGATATTCTGTTTTTTTAGTGCAAATATTTAGACATTAATGTGTGCATAATGTTAAGCTCCTAACTGGAAGAATCGTTAATACGTGTTTTAAGGACTTTAGTATAAGAGGTACTGGAAGGAGTGAAATGACATCGCCCCTTAACGAACTTAGTCTTACAAAACGTATTTGATCGTGAAAAAATGTGACCGTCATCCGCTCCTGAGCTATCCTGCCAACAAACGAACGGACAGGCGTTTTTGGAGTTTTTGGTCATAGCTGAACGAAAAATAATAATTAATTAAATCGTTCGCATTGAAGAAAGCTTTCAAGTACCAAAACAGTAACCTCCTTACACTTCCCCCAAAGTCGCTTTCATTGCCCACAAGTAACGGATCAGACAATGTTAGAGAGTTGTCTCTCTATTAGTACTTACTCTATGGCTCACCTTTGGTGATTCTTGGTAGAATGACCCATATACGATCGTGCTCGCGGCAAATAAAAACAGATTTGGGTCTGCCTTGCAGTTTAATATTTTTTCAATCCCGGTTGATTCTAGCTCCGAATTAGCGTATCTCATATAGCATATGCAAGGAGCTGACCGAGGTCCGATCTGGTTTAAAGTGGCGCGAAAATCTTTTCGTGTTTGACACTTATCTTTGGCACGGCACGGTTACATGGAGATTTTTCTCCTTGGTGAAAATCAATTGAAAAGCACTGGTCTACGTGTTCCGAATAAACAGGTTTTACTGCAAACGAATTATTATAGAGAGTGTCCGGTTCTTGGCTGGGAACTTTTAAGGGGTTATTTCTTGATATATTTTGAGAAAAAAAATTTTCACTGGAAGGTTCAATTTTTAATATCCGTGGAGATGCGCAGGGTGGTAACGAAAAGTGTTTCAGACCTGTATATCACTCGCAGGCAAGTGCAACAATTTAAATCAAAACTCTTTTAAATTTAATTGTTTTTATCAATAATTAAAATAAAAGTAGCTATGAGAAACCAGAAATTTAAATAGTTTTTTTTAACGAGCGCCACTTTATGGCATATTAAATTTTTAACTGTTACCGAGTTTAAATAAATTGTAAGACCTAAGTCATAAATGTGTAGCAGCTTTTATAAGTAATGGATTTGCGCAAAAAATTAAAATGATGTTTTCATAATGGGGTTTTCTGAAAATATTACAATGATAACAGAATTTTTAGAGTTGCATTATTCAACATTTTTATTTTGAAGTAAATTTTTTAAGATTGGGTACAGCTACAATTTTGACTTTTACATCAAATGAAAGGTAATTCAATCTACTAAAAAACAAGCTATAACATGTTAAAGAGTGGTTATAAATTGTGAAGCTATAACATTTTACGTAAGTGAGGCTACATGTCTGAAACACATTTCGTTACCACACTGTATCTCCGCGGATATTGAAAAATGACCCTCCCTGTGCAACAATTTTTTTCTTAAAATATATCAAGGAATTACCCCTTAAAAAGTTTTTAACCAAGTACCGGACACCATACATAAATGTAAACTTTTAATTTCGTTAACAGATGTTACGTGAAGCAAAAGAAAAATCTGAAGAAACTGAAAAGAATCTTAAGCAAATGCAAAAGCATATGTATAGAAAGCAATTGCACTTTGAAACCCTATTTGATCACTACCATGGGTTAGTGCATTTAGAAGCTTTAGAAATGCTCTCAAAACAGTCATCAATTAAACTCCAGTCACTTCTAGAACCTTTAACTGGAAAAGCGCTTCTAGAACTACAAGAAACTTTAAACGAAGTAAACGAATTATGCGATTTAGGTGAAATAGAAAACGATGAAACTGATGGCTTATATGATATTGAAGAACTCCAGCAAAAAATTAACGTTGCGAAAGAAGATCTTGCTATTGATGTTGACTTCTCGGATCTTATAAGGTATGAAACTCTTATTGAATAGTCAAAATCTTATTTACATTTTATTAGATGCTGGAAAGAAAATTTAGATTGGTTAAGTGATATTAAAAATACCGGAGCTCAAGAAGTTTACGATAAAGCTTTAAATTGTTTAGCGGAAACTACAGCATTAACAATTCACAAAATGCATAAAATAGCTGAACTGTTATTGATAAAAGATCATCATAGTACCGCAAATGAAGCTGATAGCTTGGTTCAACTAACGATAATATTCTGCTTGCATTTAAGTGGTATTTCGAATCGTTACTGTGGCAAGCTAAATACTTTCGATAGTTCTGAGGATATTAATTCACAAATTACAAGCATATTTCTTGAGGTAAATGACAAAATTACGGCCAGCAACAATATTTTTTAATATATCCAAATATATGTAATATTTATTTCAGGAGTCAAATAGTACATCATACGTGCGGAGCGCTTTTCAACTTTTTATTCCAATTCTGCAAATCGGCGCTGTATAAGAACATATTAACAAAAATAATTATTTCTATATCTATTACATGTTTCTTTATATACTCGTAATATTTTCTTATTAAAATGAGTTCAATACTAAATCAGCATTTTATTAACGTTGGCGCTCATACCTCGAATTCGGTTAGAACTTCACCAGGGACCTGTCAATATAAATGGACTATCTAAGTCTCTATGTCATGTGGGACAAGTTTTCTGATTTGAATTTTCGAAATATTGTACATGATTAGCCGAAATTTGCACTTCTCGAACATTTTTTATATAATTTAAGTAAGATATCGTTCTAAAATTGTCAATCAACATAAAATAATTTTGATAATAACTTTTATTGTAGTTTCATTCAGAAATACAATTTTTTACTAGATTTTATCTGTATTTTGGAACTTCGAAAGTTGAGGGACATAATTTGGGTAATTTCATATCTTTCTTGTGGCGGACAGAGTTTTAAATGCAGTCAGATCGAGAGTATTAGAAGCAAAGAGAGTGAGATAGAGTGGAAGTGGACCGTATTCGAAAAGCGGCGCAATCTGTTTTCTCAGCCGACTACCACCCTCTAAAAACATTAAACTGTAAATGCAATAACATTTCATAATCTTTGCAATAAACGTCAAATTGTTTATTCGGCGAACGGTTTGTTCCAACGAATTAGAAACGTGTATTTACCTTAAATTATATACCTAAAAGGATTGGACATGCCACCATAAAAAAAGAGCCAAGTTGTTTTATGCGCATGTCGAAGTAAAAGCTGCATGGACGTACAAAACTGATTTTATTTATTTTATTTTAGGGTTAAAAATTTAAGCTCGCATTTTAAAAGTTTTTTGCATATATTTAATATATTGCATAAACATACTACAGTCACGATCAGCTGCAAGCCAATCGTATTTATTTATTTATTTAGAACAATAACAATTGAACAGAAAATCTTTTCCAATTATACAATTGCCACGAATTACAAACAAAATATTTTACATGTAAATAAACTAAAATAAAAAAAAAAAAAAATAAAATATAAAAGTATTAATATAATAACGACAATGAAAGAAGTATAAGAAATTAAAATAATGGATTATGTATCAGAAGAACGAAAAAGAATGACCTTTAAGTACACTTTGAATGAGTTTAAGGTAAAGCTATGAAAACTAAGGCAATACAAATTAAAGGAGCGAGGTAATCGAATTAGAGGAGAGTAATAGAAGCAATTAATATTGGCTTGAGGTACTGTAAAAATGTCGTGACATCTAGTATTGTAGTCAATATTTCGCAGTCTGAGCGTATCCTTGAGATTCGTACTGAAAACAAAAACAACTTTATACAAAAATACCATATCCAAGTATAATCTTCTGTCCTTCATACAAGATATGCCAAGTAATTCGAGACGAGTTTCATAAGATATATCATGAAAGCCAAGTTTACGAAAAAATGATTTAGTGAAACAACGTTGAACTGGGTCCAAGGCAGTCACGAGATATGTAAGATAGGGATTCCAAACTACTGAACAATATTCAAGATGACATCGGACCAGACTATTGAAGAGATTTAAATATAGAGTTGCATTACAAAAAGGGTGCGCAGAACGTAATATAAAACCACATAGCCTGTATGCCCGTTTACAAACTTCAGTTATGTGCAAATCGAATTTTAATTTAGCGTCGAAAATTACACCCAAATCTTTGATGTTGGGGACTTCCAATAGAAGAGAATTGTCGATGTAAGAGTCAAACTGAATGTGTGAGATTTTATTGGTGTAGATCATCATAAAGCATTTCTGCGTATTTAATGACAATTTATTCATAGTACATCAGGATAAAAGTTTCTTGAGGTCATTTTGTAGGAGGAGGCAATCAGATTGTGATTTTATTTCCCGAAAAACCTTTAAGTCATCAGCATACATTAAATGCTTTAACTGAAATTCAGAAAGAAGATCATTAACAAATAGTATAAACAAAAGTGGGCCCAAAGTAGAATCCTGAGGAATACCAGATGGAGCCAGGTAGGGCGTTGAAATAGATCCACTGAAGATGACCATTTGCTTACGATCATTTAAATATGATTGGAACCAGATAAAAAGCCCAGTACTTATGCCAAAAGAATTCAGTTTCCGTAGAAGAATGGAGTGATCAACAGTAACAAATGCCTTTGAGAAATCTGTATAAATCGTGTGAACATCATAATGGTTCTCTAGGGAGTGAGCTACAGAGTTGGTGAAAGACACCAAATTTGTTTCAGTAGAACGGCCTTTAAAAAATCCATGCTGGTTAATCGATACACAGTCACGAACTTGAGAAAAGACATGTTCATGAATAAGTTTCTCAAAAACTTTTGAAAAACATTTAATAATACATATTGGTCGATAGTTTTCAGCGTTATATTTCTCTCCTTTTAAAAAATGGGAATGACATGCGAATTTTTCCAAACACTGGGAAAAATGCCTTCACGAATGGAAGACGTGTAAAGATTTGACAATGGTTCGGCAAGAACATGGCCCAACTTTTTCACAAAGATATTGGGAATATTATCCGGACCAGCGCTGCCATTACTGAATTGATGGCAATGATGACATCCTGCACGCTGAATACTGGCATCAAATTGTTCTGATGTGTTATTCTATTAGGAAGGCTTGGAGTTAACGAAGACGTATAAACAGATTGGAAGTATTGAGAGAATAGCTCCACAATGTCACTAGGAGTGGATGCAGTAGCCCCCGAGTATGTTATGCTTAAAGGAGTTGTCCGTGTAGCACGAGAAGCATTGATATATTTCTAGAAGGGTTTATCATTATCAATGAGAAGCGAAGAATTATGGTTGTCCACATAAAGGCGAAAACTTATCTTTATTTCCTTCTTTAGCTGCTTCCTGAGGTTACCATAATTCAATGCATTGTTATGGTTGCGTTCTCTTACATAACGGCGCCTAGCACGATTTTTTTCGTATAGTAAGTGAATGATTTTGGCATTAAACCAATGAGGATAACAGCTCCCTTTCTTTGATTAGATTAGATTAGATTTGGAAATAGGGGTTGGTATGGTTACCCTCTGTCACCGCAGCCTCAATTGGGCCTATTGTGACGTCCCCCCGGTTTGATTATGATTCCTCTTCGATCCCTGCGCTTTCAATGAAGCCTAGTATTTTGCGAAGAGGAATGGTCAGGAATTCCGATGGGTCCATGAAACCCTGACCGAAGTGACGAAGTCTTTTGCGAGTTAAACCCTCACATTCACAGAGGATATGCTCTGGTGTTTCGTCTTCGTCATTGCATATTCTGCAAATTTTAGTCTCAGAGAGACCAATCCTATTGAGATGCTTCCTCATGTGACAATGTCCAGTCAGAGCTCCCACTAAGGTTCGGGTCTGATATCTGCTTAATTTTAGATAATCAGATGTTCTTTTTTCCGAGTGTTTTGGCATAAAAAGCTTTGAGTGCCTGTTGCCCGGTACCAAGTCCCAGTGAATGGCACTTTGCGATTTTTGCCACATTCGGATGTTCATTCTGGCTGTGCTTAATGGTATCCCACAGAATGGATATGGTCCCATGAAGTCAGCTTCTGAACCTTTCCTGGCCATTAAGTCGGCCATTTCATTACCTACATAGCCGCTGTGTCCCGGAATCCAAATGAGACTAACTCTGTTCTTATTTCCGAGTTCAATCAGGCATTGGAGGCAATTCCAAACAAGTTTGGAGTAGATTTGAACGGACTGAAGTGCCATTATTGCTGCCTTGCTGTCCGAGAGAATATATATTTGTTGGTTTTTGTAGCCCCGTCTGATATTTTCTCTAATGCATAGTTCAATAGCATGAGTCTCCGCCTGAAAAACAGTGGATGTTATGTGCATGCTACAGTAGAATTTCACATTTGGGCGCACTCCATAAACTCCTGCTCCTACACCTTGATCCGTTTTAGAACCGTCTGTGTACCAGATTATGGATCCTGGTTTTGGAGTGGGTTTGTTTGTGGCCCAATCCTCCCTTTCAGGTAGGACAACTTTGAATGGCTTTGTGAAATTAAATTTCGGTACCATTGAATCAGAAAGAGGTATCGCTAGTATTGGGTCCTTGTTGAGTTCCGCGGAGAGAGTTGGGCAAGCTATTTTGCGCTCTGACTCGTCCTCGGAGCTCAAAAGTTTGTATGTGGTGAATCTAGCTTCTTTCTGTATTTCGAAGTGTAGGGGTGCTAGGTTGAGAAGCACCTCTAAGGCAGCTGTAGGAGTGGTGCGCATCGCCCCAGTAATACCCAGGCATGCCAGTCTTTGTAATTTAGTCAGCTTGAGCTGAGCAGTTTTCTGCTTTGTTTTCTTCCACCAGACGGATGCCGCGTAAGTTATAATGGGCCTAGCAACGACGGTATACATCCAGTAGGTTAGTTTTGGACTCAGTCCCCAGTTTTTGCCGAGAAGGCTCCTGCAGGTCCAGAGAGAGATTCTGGCCCTTTCAAGAACTTTGTCCAAATGAGCATTCCAGGTGAGCTTTTTATCCAGGATAATACCCAGGAATTTTACCTCACTAGAATACTCTATGGATTCTCCAAAAAGAGTAGGCTTAGCTAGCTTGTCCTTACACCTCCTTTTGGTGAATGCAACAATTGTGCTTTTCTTTGGATTGATACCCAATCCTGCTTTAGTGCACCAGGTTGCTACCTGGTTTAGGGTATTCTGAACTAGATCAGTCACCGTCGCTTCAAATTTACCTCTAACAAGGATGGCAAGGTCGTCAGCGTAACCCTGTACCGTGACTCCGGAATTAGCTAGGTCTTGAAGAAGGTCGTCCCCTACTAAGCACCAGAGGATAGGTGAGAGTACCCCACCCTGCGGACAGCCTTTCGCAGCTGTGACTGTGACTGTTGAGTCGGCTAGTGTCGAAGTTATTTTCCTGCGTTCTAGCATGGCCTTGATCCAACTGCAGGTTTTTGGATCAATACCACGCTTTTGTGCAGCAGAGTAGATACTTTCGTAGGCAGTGTTGTCAAAGGCCCCTTCGATATCTAAGAAGCAACCCACGGCTATTTCCTTGTCCGTAATCGATTTCTCGATTTTCGTGACTAGGTTTTGTAAGGCGTGGGTTGTAGACTTCCCCGGTTGATATGCATATTGATTGGAGTGTAAGGGTTGAGATTTCAAAGCCCCGTCTCTGATATGCCTATCAATAATCTTTTCCATAGTTTTTAAGAGAAATGACGTTAAGCTGATAGGACGATACGACTTAGGATTATTGCTCGAGCGGCGCCTTGTTTTTGGTATGTATATCACCTTAACATTACGCCAGGATATGGGTATGTAACCCCATGCGTGGCTTGCTCTAAATATGGATATCAGTGTTGGTAGAAGATGGTCCATTCCTCTTTGTAGTAAAGCGGGAAATATTCTGTCTTCACCAGGAGATTTAAATGGTTTAAAACTACGTATAGACCATTTAACCTTGTTGGCAGTGAAGATCTTAGCTGAGTTTTTCCAGTCCAATATGGTTGGTCTGCTCGGCTTTGGGACGGTGAACTGTTCTTCATTGCTTGGTTCTATGGTTGAGGATCCTGGGAAATGAGTTTGTGTTCTAACGTCTGTTTTCCATTTTCGGTAATCGAGCCATCGGGTTTCTCTAATAAGCCCATTTTATTAGTGTGTGCTTTAGAAAGTATTTTGTGTACTCTTGCGCTGCTGGGTAAATCGTTTATACCCTGGCAGAACAATTTCCACGAATTTCTCTTTGCATGTCTAATTTCGTGGTTGTACTCTGTTAGAGCCCTTTTGTACGATTCCCACTCACCAGTTTTTTTAGCCCTATTGAAGGGCTTTCTTGTTTGAGATCTGAGCTTAGTTAGTGCTGGGTTCCACCAAGCTACTTTCCTGTTACTTGCTCTGGACCTTTCCGGGCAGGATGAGTTGAAAGCAGTTTCAATAGCATTGCGTATTTGTTCTGATGCTATTTCCATGCTGTCAATGTCCTTAATATTACGTATGGTGCCGGCCATGAGTTCCGACAATTTCTGGTCGTATAGTTTCCAGTTCGTCGTTTGTGGCTTCCTGTACGTTTCGGACAAAATGGTATTTGATTCTATGTTGAATAGGATATGCCTATGATCTGACATAGAAGTCTCATTTGAGACGTGCCAGTTGCAGATTTTTGTGCTCAGGAATTGAGTACAAATGGTAATATCCAGGACCTCCTGCCTGACTCTGTTTATGAAAGTGGGTTTGTTACCTCTATTGAGAATATTTAGGTTGTTAGTGTAAATAAAATCTAGCAGCAACTCACCCCGTTCATTGATGTTAGAACTTGACCACATAGTGTGATGTGCATTGGCATCACAGCCAAGTACCAGCTGCTTGTTAGTCCTCCGGCATAGGTCGACGATGTCCCTGATGACGGGTGACGCTGGTTCAGTGCAGTCCCCGAGAAGGTAAGCTGAGCATATGATGATCTCTGTCCTGCCCTCCGGGAACGGCAGCTCTACAAAGGCCGCTACAACGTCCTTCGTACAGTAACCTGGAATTGGAACATATTTAGTATTCTTTTTAAAAAGTAAACATGCTCTGGGTCTTCCGGTATTGGTAGAGTCATACAAGAGCTCACCCACGGTCAACCCTCTTACCTGGTCCTCCATTAGGTATGGCTCCTGGATAAGAGCGACGTCGAGGTGAGCTTCAGTGAATCTGCGAGAGAGGACTGCTGACGATGCTTTCGCATGTTGCAGGTTCACTTGAAGGCACCTGAAGGCGGTCATTGTTAGGCAGTCGGGTTGGCCCTGTCAGAGTTAGCTGCCTGAGCAGCATCTCTGATGCGCTGAATCCTTCTCTGCAATGCCGACGGCACTGGTGGTTTTGCTAGCTCTGAGCCTTTAGTCGCCTTGTTCCCTCCGGCTTGTAGACCTTTGGGAGTGTTGCGCTGTGGCTTGAGGTGCTTTTTAGCGAGAGTTCCTTCACCAGATGTTGGGCCTTTGGAGGAGCCTGCGTGAGGTTTGACTCTGCGCTGGACTCTCTTCCACTGCAAGGGACCTTGTGGCGGTCCGGACTGGGGCGTGTTGTAGGTGTCCTGAACATTTAGGTTAGTGGCAGTTCTAGACTCTACATCCATGTGTATAGGAGCTTGTGATATTGCAGGTTGAGTGTTGATTTCTCTGCCCTGATCATCTGCTTCTTCTGCTGGTTTGGATGGTCCTGGTTGAGGGCTAATGTCTCTGACCAGGGCATCTGTACACTTCGCAGTTTCCGTCCTGATACCTGTGGTATTTTGTGGGGCTACCTTTGCGGTGTTTACTTTCTCTGTCCCTTCCTTTTTGATCCTCACTTGGATATCTGAAAAGTTCAGGAATAGACGACACTTAAGTGATTCAAGCTCAGCGATTGAAGCGTCGTCTACAGAGAATGCAAAGGTCTGTCCGCCATTCTTCTCCTTTACAATGCGGAGAACCCGCCATGATTCGGTCCTGAGGCTTGGGTTTTGTTTGCCTAGACGGAGCTTGAACTTGTCACCCGTCAATTCAAATCCTGGTGGGACATAAGTTACGCAGGTAGTTGCCTTCGGTAGTTCGGACCTATCTACCGCAACGAGCTGCGCATCCTTCCAGGGCTTTAGCATAGGGGTGATCCTGATGATCCAGTCCCTGGTCGGTTTGTTATTGCACGTGATGGAGAGCCAGCCGCTAGTCTGACTTTGTGCAATAAATTGCGGATGCGGTCCGCCAGCTTCAATCATGTCCACTTCGTCCATGATCGATCGCTTGACGTTTCTCATTTGGTCTTCTGTGAGAGTGACCGCAGGGTGCATGGAGTGCGTAATAGCTACTTTCATTTGAGACGTTACGTCTCTGTATGAGAGCTTGGAAGTGCACGGCGTTGGGATGAATGAGCTCTGTCCTTCCACCGGCTTTCCTTTTGCTATTTTTGCGCATACTGTAGTGGCTGGTTTGGTCTTTGTCGAGGAGACCTGAACCTTGTCAACGACTGCTGGTTTGGTTTTGCTAACCTGAACCGTGTCGACGACCGCCGCAGTTTTTTCAGTTTTCTGCACCTTTTTCGAGATCTGTTCTGGTGTGCTACCATCAGATCTGCCTCTTTTGCCAATGTGTGTTTTGGCACCTTCCGAGTCGCGTTTGGCTACAAGTTCTCTGACTTGTCTCCGCGCTTCTTCTGGATCCACGCCACTGGCAATTTTGGCACTGATACGTCTCCTAGAGGCTCCGGAGAAGTATTCATACTGCCTCTCTGATTCGATTTGTGGTAGGTCCACAGGAGCAATTACCGCATTTGGGACCATTGGCTCCTGAATGCTGATGTCGTTCGTGCTTACTACCGCTCCTCTGCACAGAGATGGGGTGAGCAGGTTCCCCCCTTTCTTTGAAGACAATGGAATGTTTTCGGCAATGATTGCGTTTAAAATTCTGTAGAATTCTTCAACAGCAATATTGGCAGATTCTGTACTCAGAGTTGTCTGCCAGTTAATGTTTCCTAATACATCAGAAAGTTCCTCATAATTACATTTATAAAAATTGCGTTTCGGACGATTAATAGGCAGCAAGGAGGTGATGTGAGTCAATTGGGACAAGTCCAAGGGGAGAAGAAATAATAGTTATCCTATTGGCATTAGTATTAGAAAAAATCAGGTCAAGTATTCTGTTGTTTTTATTTGGCATTAGATTAAATTGGCAAAGGTCACAGAACTCCATAAAAGATTGTAAATGAAAGTAATGCTGGGCGATGGTCGGCAAACATGAAGATGCATCACTGCTCCACGTTACATAGGGTATATTGAAATCTCCACATATCAGAAATTTTGAACCAGGACCACACTGATTTATAAAAAATGAAAGTGCTTCAAAGAGTTCAGAGAGGTTAGTTGCAGATAAGCTACACGGTATGTAACAAGTGAAAACGAACAACGAAGATCTACCACATTTGATCTTAACAGCAATGCATTCGAAGTTGCAAAGAAATTCAGTACATAATTCGGAAAATAACCTATTATCATCAGCTATCATGACACCTCCACCATCACTTTTACTGGAGGACAGAAGATCGCGATCACGACGATACACATTATAAGATCCAGGGACTAGCTCAGAATCGAAAATTGATTTGTTTAGCCAAGTTTCCGTAATGCAGATAACATCGAAAGAATTTGATTAAATAGAGATTCTAAATGTTGTTACCTTAGTTTTCAAACCTCTTACATTTTGATAAAAAATACTAATGTGTTTTTTAACCGTGGAAGTCGATAAAACCAATGCTGAAGTTAAGCTAGGCGCTCCTTGGTGACCGCAGAACGAAAATTTTTATTGATGTTACTTATTGATCTCGAGTCGAATTCTTTAGCGATGAGACCTTTCGGCCAAAACGTAGGTTTCAAGATCTTGGAAATCATGTCATAAGGTACACGAACTTTAAAGGACACATATGTTAAATTAACAACATCCTCTCCAGCCTTCGTAAGGCGATAGCAAGGAATCTCAGTAGTAATTGCTTCGAATTTACTTTTGATGAATCTTACCACAGCTTCGGGCTGAGTTGAAACGTCACAGCGAGAAACGTATATCCATCGAGGCATCTTCGCCGCAATGAGTCCAGATGTTATTTCACTAGCAGGTAGATTACCTTTAGAATGATGAATGACTATGACGTCATTACAGTTGCTTTCACTAGCGACAACAACCGCCGGTTGAAAGGCACAATTATTGTCATTCGAGTTCTCGCTGACTGATGTACCAGCGACCGTCGCATAATTTAGACCGGGAGTAACTTCCTTTGCCGGTTTCGCAACAGTGTTGGGGACAACAGCAGATGAAGCGACTTTACCAGACTTCATTTCAACATTTGATTTGAGCGATGGACTACCACTTACCGATGAGTTTTTCCAATTCCTATTTACCTTTTTTAATAGTGCGCTACGAGTAACACGATCGGGAATCACAGTAAAAGCTGATTTTGACGACGTCTGTTGTTTACCAACATTGAGAGAATGTTGGTCGAGGTCAGTTGTCACCGATACTGCAGTTAGAACCAGGACCAACCGGTTGAGATCGTCGGACAGTCAGCAGGTAGATAGTCAACACTATGACTATGATATTCTAGATGAGGACGATTTTTCCCGTTAACGAACTTAGCCTTACAAATTCGCCCAAACATCCAGATTCAAAATTTCAAGATCCCAGGTCTAGGCGCTCTTGAGTTATCATGCTAACGCACAGACGGACTGGCGGACGAACGTTTTGGCCCCAAATAAGCACAAAATAATATTTAACTTTTTTTGTGTTCTGAGGCTTCGTTCGAAGCGTTACAAACTTTTGGGCTGGATTAAACTTATAATACTTTCTGATTTCATCTAGAGTAGAAAACTATCTATCTCTTTGTAATCTATGTATGTATGCTTTACAGATGCATGTTATTTTATCATATATGTTGATATCTACTTATGATCTGGTACGATTCTGTAACTGAAATCTCGGCGAAATACCAGAAACGAGTAGCTTTTTCAAATGCGTTTTTGATATTCACCAAATTTTGATATTTTGTCAGACTTATTTTTAACAATAATGCAACCATTTTTCTATTACTAATTTAATGAGAAGGCTATATTGTTGTGAACTCAAGGGAAACTAGTCATCGAATTTTAAAATACGCAGGTTCTAAATGTTCTAAATAGGTATGTACCAAAAATGCATATTGTCCGTACTCTAGATAATGGATGTTTGTGCGAGTTGGTATAAAGTGACTTTAGTGGTGACAAGGGGATGTCATAGTTTAACTTTCCGGAAGATCAAATTTCATTTTCCTGAAAAGTTCTTGCTTCAGAGCCCGACTTCGTTGCAAAGTCGGAAAAAATGTGTTTCGTGGATCAATTTATTGCCAACCGTGTTCTAAATCCCGGTTGGCAATAAATTCCGTTGATCCAAAAATTCGTTGTCCCAAAATCCCGTTTCATAAAATCTCGTTGTTCCAAAATCCCGTTTCATAAAATCTCGTTGATCCAAAATCTCGTTGTCCCACAGTCCGCTTTTTTGCCCAACTAAAAGCTGCGCAGCACATCTTAAGGAATGGGTTGTGTATTTTGGTCGTAGATATGTGATCCAAATTTCATTTTTTGAGATTTTGACACTTGAGGTGTCATTCGAGTGATCGGGTCAAAATCACGTGTTCCAAAATCCCGTTTTCCAAGATTCTACATTAAAAATATTATTTTCTTTTTGGTTGGTTGGTTGGTTTAAGTGACAGAGCTCCCAGACAGAGCTCAATTAGCTCAGAGGCCGTTTTGGAACTACAAACTCGTGTTAAACTCGGATGTTAAGGGTTGTTGATGCTGGGGAATACGGAAAATGAATGTGAGAAAGGTTGATTGAGTTGAATCGCTATAGGCACCCTGTGCTGTTCAGGAAAAGTAATAGCTCTCCAATCTTCATCCCCGAAATCTCCATTAGGTCTCCGTAGAAGGGCTTGCCTAGCGCTCGCTTTCGGGCTCTAGCTAGAGCCGGACACTCGCAAAGGAAATGAACGAGCAACTCTCGCTCATTAGTGTCCTGGCAGCTGCGGCAGTGTACATTGAATGGAATGCCCAGTTTGGCCGCATGATCCCCAATCGGCCAGTGACCTGTACTGATTGCCGTAATTCTGGAGACGTCTGCCCGGGTATTGTATAGAAGTTCGTCTGACTTGGCTCGGTTGTAAGATGGCCACATCTTCCTAGATATGGCGCAGGTAGTTAGGCTTTTCCATCTGGAGTTAGCCACTGTCTGGAAGTGTGAGAGTATGACTCTCTTTACGACTCCTAAAGGAACGTGGACTAGTTCCGCAAGAGAGCTGGGAAGAGCGGAGCCCTCCCTAGCCAGTTCATCAGCCCGCTCATTTCCCATTATGTCTCTATGCCCCGGTACCCAGAGCACAGTGACTTTGAGCCGTTCCGCCAAACCGGCTAGTTCGTTACGGCATTGCTGAACTAGTTTAGAGGAGGTGGTAGCCGAATCTAGTGCCTTGATTGCGGCTTGGCTGTCGGTGAAAATGACGATGTTGTGTTTTGGCGATGAGTCGTGTTTTAGTGTACGACGAGCCTCCCGGATCCCCAGTATCTCTGCCTGGAAGACGCTAGCGTGGTCCGAGAGGCGGTAGGACTTAGCGATATTATGTGTATCTGAGAATATTCCTGCCCGACCCCGCAGTCCATTTTCGAACCGTCGGTAAATATTATCGTGTCGAAGTCTGCTTCAACCGCACCGTTCTTCCACTCCTCTCTAGTTGGGAAACCAACAGAGAATCGTTTCGTGAAGCTCAGTTTGGGGGTGATGTAGTCAGTCGGTGACGTAACCAATTCCTTTGGTACCTGTCCCAGGATATTACTATGCCCGTATGGCTTCGCAGTCCAGCACCCAGATTCTTTGAGCCTGACGGCATTGTTTGATGCGGTGTTTTTTATATAAAGGTCGATTGGTAGGAGGTAGAGTAGCACGTTTAGAGCATCGGTCGGGCATGGCCGCATAGCACCTGTAATGCCTATGGCCGCACTTCGTAGAACTCGACTGAGTTTAGTTATGTTATATTCCTTACTCAGAGCGGGCCACCAGACTAGTGACCCGCAGTTGAGAACTGGATGTATTACAGCAGTGTACAGCCACAAAACCATCCTTGGTTTGAGTCCCCACTTCTTTCCGAAGGTTCTTTTGCAGGCGTAGAAGGCCAGACGGGCTTTCTCCACCCGGTTTTCTAAGTTGAGTTTCCATCTCAGCTTTGAATCAAGGATAACACCAAGATACTTTGCGCTGGAGGAGAGCTGGAGCGGTTGGCCGTTTAGGCGGGGAAGGTTAAAGTCTGGTATCTTGGTTTTCCTGGTGAATAGAACCAACTCAGTTTTATCCGGATTTACACCAAGGCCACAGCCGGTAGCCCAGGTGCTTACCTTACCCAGAGCGCCGTCCATAATCTCACTGATTACGGAAGGAAATAATCCTGAGACCAAAATCACCAGATCATCCGAGGACGCAATCACTTTGATTCCCTCCCTGTCTAGTCTTACTAGGATTTTATTCATGACCAGTAGCCAGAGTAGAGGTGAGATAACACCGCCCTGTGGTGTTCCCCTACGCACGTGCTTGGTCAAATTGCTCTTTCCTAGGTTTGAATGGATAATTCTGGTCCGTAGCATGGATATTATCCAATTGCTAAAGCTTTCGGTCACACCCAGTTCGGTGAGAGATTCCTGGATAGCTTCGGTGTGGACGTTGTTGAAAGCCCCTTCTATATCTAGAAAGGCTGCTAAGGTGTATTGCTTGTAGTTTATCGTGTGCTCAATCGTGCGCACCACTTCGTGGAGAGCCGTCTCCGTGGATCTCCCCCTGAGGTTAGCATGCTGAGATTTGGATAGCGGTGACCTTTCCAGGGTCTACCTCATATGTATATCTATAATGCGCTCCAGTATTTTCAGCACGAATGATGTTAGGCTAATGGGTCTGAAATCCTTCGCGAGTTCGTGACCTCTCTTGCCAACCTTCGGAATAAACACTACCCGGACACTTCTCCAGACATAGGGCACATGATTTAGTAGGATGCAACTTCTGAAAATTTCCACATGCCATGGAACTACTACATCTTGTAGTTTCTGCAGCATAATTGGGAGTATGCCGTCCATGCCAGGGGATTTGTAAGGAGAGAAACTGTTAATAGACCAGGAAATTCGTTCTTCATTGATAACGGAATTGATGTCTTCCTCCGGTATACACTGTACACCCTGAATGCTTGACATCTCCATCCCGCTGTTTTGACACCCAGGAAAGTGAGTGTTCATCAAGAGTTCCAGAGTCTCGGCGAAGGAATCAGTCCAGGTCCCGTCCGACTTTTTCACGAACGACGGGTTCGTGTGTTGCTTGGATAGAATCTTGCTGAGCCTCGCCGAATCCCGGACACTCTCAATGGATTGACAGTGATCAGTCCAAGCCTGCCTTTTGGCCGTTCTAATAGATTTCTTGTAGATCTTGAGGCATTCCTTGTAAGGTTGCCAAGACTTGCGCCTGTAACATGTTACAGATGTTAAAAACCTTTCTAGTTATTTTCCTTAATCTTGACAGGTCTTCACTCCACCATGGGGGAGCGTTTTCTTACTATATTTCAAAGGACATGAGGCATTAAACGCGACCTTCATGGCTCGTTCGAATTTCCCCACCTTGTCGTCCAGATCTTCTATAGTTTTAATGATAGGATTGGTTGTTTTGAATAGTTTCGATTTAGCGACCTGACCGAATTTCTCCCAGTCAATTTTTTTAGGGTTCCTAAAAGGCTTTTGAGTCTCCGGCATGAGATTCACGTTGAAGAAGATCCACCTGTGATCGGAGAAGGATTGCAAGTTGGATACTCTCCAATTCTCAACCCTATAACTGTTATTTTCTGTTAGTAAAGTAATATCCAGAACTTCCTCCCAACCTTGAAAATTTTCCGTACTCGGAAAAATGAAGGTTGGGGTGTCCCCACTGTTACATATAGAGAGGTTACTGTTTATAATGAAATCAAATAAGGACTCACCTCGTTCGTTGGTCTCCGAACTGCCCCAAAGCGTATGTCGTGCGTTGCCGTCGCATCCCACTAGAAGATTGCCCCTCTTGGATGAAATACTGGTGGTAAGATGCAGTTCCTCGGGTGGCGCTGGTTGGTCGTGAGCCATGTAAACCGAGGAGATGTATAGGTCTCCTCCATTTGCAACCTCCAGTTTAACAACTGTTAAATCGTCAGAGCTATAGTTTGGACACATAAAGGCGTTTATCTGTTTATTAACTAAGATGCATGTTCTGGGCTTACTTTGCTTGTGATTGTAGAAAAGGTTGTAATGAGTGTTTTGGAGCCCCTTTACGGTAAAGTCGTTTACCCATGGCTCCTGTATTAGGCCGATGTCGATGTCCTCTTCCCCAAGGAGGACCAATAAGTTATCCGAGGCGCACTTCGAGTGCCTCAGGTTAACCTGTACGACCTTCAACATTTTGATTGGCTGTTTACTTCCCGACTTCCTTGCTGTCAGTGGCTGTCTCCTTCCCTGCGATACTCATTTCCTCTAACAACTCGTTAGCTTTGTCGACAAAGTCTATGTCGTCGTCTGGACCTGAGGAGTGAAAGACTTTCTGTTTCTCTGTTCTCTGTTTCCTCGAGTGCCCTCAGGCACTCCTCGTTAATCAGGAGGAGGTAGGTGAGGCTGTTTCGTTGCGGTTCCTCTGCCTTGATGACAGCCCAGTCATCCATGGGAATCGACGGATTCTGTAGGCGAAGACCGCATAGGAGTTTCTCGCTGTCCATTTTCATAACTGGTATCCAAATGCAAGCTCTCGGTCTTTTAGGAATCTCCTCAGCTGAGATAAGCTTGAGTCTTATGCCGTCCCAAGCGTCTCTAAACTTAGCGACACATTCACCGAGAAAGTCCTTCGAGTAGCTGTCCGCGCATCTGATTACGCGATATCCTCTCACGAGTTCACCGGAGTCAAAGCCAAGCACAGGTCCTTTTTCTAGTGAGCCAGTATCGACTCCGACAGCTCTAACAACTCGTTAGCTTTGTCGACAAAGTCTATGTCGTCGTCTGGACCTGAGGAGTGAAAGACTTTCTGTTTCTCTGTTCTCTGTTTCCTAGAGTGCCCTCAGGCACTCCTCGTTAATCAGGAGGAGGTAGGTGAGGCTGTTTCGTTGCGGTTCCTCTGCCTTGATGACAGCCCAGTCATCCATGGGAATCGACGGATTCTGTAGGCGAAGACCGCATAGGAGTTTCTCGCTGTCCATTTTCATAACTGGTATCCAAATGCAAGCTCTCGGTCTTTTAGGAATCTCCTCAGCTGGGATAAGCTTGAGTCTTATGCCGTCCCAAGCGTCTCTAAACTTAGCGACACATTCACCGAGAAAGTCCTTCGAGTAGCTGTCCGCGCATCTGATTACGCGATATCCTCTCACGAGTTCACCGGAGTCTAAGCCAAGCACAGGTCCTTTTTCTAGTGAGCCAGTATCGACTCCAACAGCTCTGCTTCCACGTTGCGCCACGCCTCAGCGGTAAGTTTAAAGGCAGATAACTCATCTACCAATGCAACCTCAAGGTGGCTTCTTGCAGTTTCGCTGAAGATTTTCTTCGCTTGAACCCCGCTGGCTGATGTTGGAAGTGCGTTTCCACGTACGTTATGAAGTGCGCTGGGCTAGGGAATCTTACTTCTCCTTTTAGCATGATCCACCTCATCCTGGGATCTGTTGTGCTTCCCAGATTCCCGTTCTTTCGGCGGTTCATCTCTTAGGCGTTTGTTGTGCTCCTCTACAATCGCCTGATAGAAAGCTTTGTCCGCCGCATCGAGCTCGTTTACAGTACCCGCTTCCTCATTTTTAGCAATCTTGCTTAAAATGAAAAGAGCCTTCAAGTACCGACATTTCCTTGCGACCCCGACGGACTTCCGTTTTTTGGCCTGCTTCCGAATGCCATGGCTGGCATTCTCCTTCTGACGTTGTAGACCGGATGTTGATGGTTGAGGCTGCACGGGTGTACTCTGACTTGTACTCGCACGCGCTGCGTTGCCTGGTCTGATAGTTGTCTCCTGACTGGAGGCAAGAAGTTCGTCCTCGGACGAAGTACCGATGTCGAGCTGAGCATCAGTTATGGTTTTGTTGTTGTTTTTGTTTTTTTTGTTTTGGTTTAGGTTCATTTTTTGGTCCCACGAGTATCTCGGAAGGGGTTTGGGTTTCTTTTTAAAATTATAAAATTATATACCTGTTTTTTATCCGACTAAAGAGGCTCAAAGCAGCTAAGGATTTATTGTTTGAGTCGTAGATGTTTCACAAAAACTATAGGTACATACATGGAGTTCGATGCTTGTAGAAAATGTGTTGAATTTCGATTAGTTTAAAAAAAAATTAGTTTAAAAACCATCGAAATGGCATTTGGCATTTTTACAGAATCTGTATATGGATGTTTCGATAGCAAAAAATATCGATACTATCGATAGACTATCGATGTTTAAGCAACACTAGTATTATCCTGCGTCGCCACTGACAATTTACCTGACAATAGGTCTGTTCTTTTTGGCTACACCTTCTACACTTTTCTACACTAATTTTTGAGTGAGTGCAGAGAGGTGAAGAGGGTGAATGAAAAAAGAACAAACCTAATAGGTTTGTTCTTTTTTCATTCATCCTCTTCACCTCTCCACCCGCTCAAGAGTTAGTACAGAGAAGTGTAGAAGGTGTAGCCAAAAAGAACAGACCTAATGACAATGGCAATATTGCCATTGTGTTAAATGCCAAATCGCAATGAGTGGGCATTTGATTGCCAGGCAATTTTCATTTGAGCGAGTGAATTAGAGGTGTCAAGTTGTGAAGCAAAGCAATCATAACTTCAAAAATTATTTTTTAGTTCAATAGTTTTTTCTTTAGTCCACTTATTTTCACTAATTTTGCGATCAAACCAAAAAAACGTAAGTCTACCTGTTGACAAGCGACGCCAACTGCTGTCAAACGATTCGTTTTCTGGCAATATTATCCTCAAAATTGCCATGGCAATGCTGAGACCAATATTGCCATATGCGTTTGGTGCGTCCACACTGACAATTTGTGTATGGCAATAGGTCTGTTCTTTTTGTCGAGTATAGTGTACTCAGTGTACACTTTCTGCCCTAATGCTGTTCTTTTTGTCGGTGTTACGTCAGAGGTGGCTGTTCTTTTTGCTGGTGTAGTGTACTCAGTGTACACCTTCTTACACTGGGTCGGGAGCCGGTGTAAGTTCTTCTTCTTTACCATCTGTCAAAATTTATGGCTCTATGCAGATAAAATTGACTTTGTGCATTTATGAAAATACTGTTTTGAATGAATATATGCACGAATATTGAATGGCAAGAAATTTGCATTGATAGAAGTGAAAGAATTAAACAAATAAGAAAGTTCGGAATTTTAGCTGTCATTTTCCTACACTAACCCGTTCTTTTTGCGCGGTCTACACCCTACACTTTCAGTGTAAGTTGTATCACATTTTCAGTGTAAGTTACACTAAAATGTGAGCTTAACCTGGCAAAAAGAACAAACCTAATAATAGGTCTGTTCTTTTTGCATACACTTTCTACACTAGGTTACACTTTCTGCCCTAATGCTGTTCTTTTTGTCGGTGTGACGTCAGAGGTGGCTGTTCTTTTTGCTAGTGTAGTGTACTCAGTGTACACTATCTTACACTGGGTCGGGAGCCGGTGTAAGTTCTTCTTCTTTACCATCTGTCAAAATTGATGGCTGTATGCAGATAAAATTGACTTTGTGCATTTATGAAAATACTGTTTTGAATGAAGATGCAAGAATATTGAATGGCAATAAATTTGCATTGATAGAAGTGAAAGAATAAAACAAATAAAAAAGTTCGGAATTTTAGCCGTCACGTTTCTACACTAACCCGTTCTTTTTGCGTGATCGAGTGTAAGTTGTATCACATTTTCAGTGTAAGTTACACTAAAATGTGAACTTAACCTGGCAAAAAGAACAAACCTAATGCCGTTGCCATTGCCAGATAAATTGTCAGTGTAGACACAGGATTGGGGGTGTTGAAAACATCGAAATTGCGATATTTTTTAAACGATATATCGATAATATCGGCCGATATTGTTGAAGTATGAAGCTTTAAGCTTTCCGCCACCATCTTGTTTTTACATTTTCTGTTCATTTTTCTTTGTACTGTTACACTCGAATAAAGTCAGTCTAAGCAAGCGCACGCATTCTTATGATCATTCTCGTGTTCTTTACTAAAAATTATTTCCACTGGATTACCAACAGGTTATGAGCCCAGCACGCTTCCACTGCGCGTCAGCAGAAAGCTACCCCGAGATATGAGCAAGGTCAAGTGCTTTGGCTGTGGCCAGTTGGGGCATTTTCGAAATAAATGTCGAAAGGAAGGCGGTGCAATGCATGACAGAGGAAATTCGACGGCCGGCAACAGCGGCAATGGTTTTCTGGTCGTATATGGAGCGAGAAACAGCGACGATTGGTTCGTCGACAGCGGTGCGTCACGTCATATGACATCGCGCCGTGACATTTTGTCCGATTATCGCCCATTGACCGATAATCCCGACATTTTATTGGCAGACGACCGAAAACTGCACGCTGCTGGTTGCGGAACGGCACACATTGTTGTGAACGAAGTTGATATCACTGTTCGCAATGTTTTGTATGTGCCCGGCTTGAAGGCGAATTTGCTATCTGTCGAAGCTATCATGAACGCTGGGAACCGAGTAATTTTCGATGACGGACTGATGAACGTTTTTAGCCGTCAGACCGGTGAATTGGTGATCACAGCCAAGCCGTCAAATGGAACATTCAAGATCGATGCGAGCCACATAAAATGCATGCTCGCCAAGGACAACGAGCTTGTCGATTGGCATCGAAAAATGGGTCACATGAGCTACGGAGGCCTGGTGACGATGCAGAAAGCGGCTAGTGGCATAAAATTCAACGGAACGAGAGAGTCAATCAGCGGATGTGTTAGTTGCGCTGAGGGAAAGCAGCCGCGTGCAGCATTTCGCAAGAAAAAGGTCGTGATCAAGACGAAGTACATTCTTGAAATGATCCACATGGACGTATGTGGGCCAATGAGTACATCGCTTGGAGGAGCCAGGTATTTTCTTGTGATTATTGATGATTTCTCACGAAAAGTTTTTGTTACATTTTTGAGAGAGAAATCGGCTGTTGTTGACGCATTTCGGAGCTTCAAGGCGATGGTTGAGAACCAGACCAGACGCAAGATCAAGCGTCTGCGTTCCGACAACGGAAAAGAGTTCGTGAACAAGGAAATGGAGGATATCTGTGCCAAGGCCGGCATAATTCATGAAAAGACCGTTCCTTACACGCCACAACAAAACGGCGTCGCTGAACGTATGAACCGCACACTGGTGGAACGTGCGCGCTGTATGTTGTCGGATGGCGAATTTGACAGAGAACTCTGGGCTGAAGCTATTCATCACGCAGCTTTCCTGATCAACCGATCAGTAAACCGTTCTGTGGGCGATTGTACACCGGAGGAGATTTGGTCTGGTCAAAAGCCCGACTTGTCAACATTGAAGATCTTCGGGAACCCATCAATGGTTCAGGTGCCGAAGGTGAAACGGTCGAAATGGGATCCGAAAGCGATTGAGGTGCAATTTGTTGGTTATGCCGATAATCAAAAGGCGTTTCGCTTCTACGATCCATCAAGCAAGAAAATCATCATCAGCCGAGATGCGACCTTCCTGACCCCAAGAGTCGCGAGAATCGGTTCGTCATTTGTTGTTGACAGTGATGACGATGAGCCCACGGTTTCAGTTGGGGTAACGAAGTCGACAGAGGTGGAAAAGGCAGAAGAGGCTGGAAACCTCGAGAGAACTCATGACAAAAGTCATGAGGGAAACTCGGCGGAAGAAAGCCCCTCGATAGTCGCCAGTCGACGCGATAAAATAGAGTCAGCAGACTCAATCGAGAGCCAGGGTAGAGAAACCTCCAACGTAAATATTTCATTTGGCGATTTCGAAGATGGTGAATTCGAGGATGCATACAGTGATGACAACTACGAACCATCGATAAATGTCATTCCACCGGCGAATGGCGAAGTGCGACGTTCAACCCGAAACACGCGTCCTGTCGTTCGGGATAGCTTTATTTCATACTTCGCTCGCGACTGCGCGGCGGGTGATCCATTGACTCGTGAGGAAGCTCTTAATGCCCACGATGGTCGTCAATGGATGGACGCAATGAAGCAGAAACTGGAGTCGTTCGCAGAAAATGAAACTTCGACATTGGCGGACCTGCCAGAAGGAAGAAGGCCCGTGAAAACAAAATGGGTTTTCAAACGCAAACGTGCCGAGGATGGCACTATCGTACGGTACAAGGCTCGCCTAGTGGCGAAGGGATGTTCCCAACGATTTAGTATCGACTACAGAGAAACTTTTTCTCCCGTCGTTCGATACAGTTCGATTCGACTGTTGATCGCATTAGCCGCACAACGAGGAATGGGAATCGACCAAATGGACGCCGTGACGGCGTATTTACACAGTACGTTAAATGAAGACATCTACACTATGCAGCCCGAAGGTTTCGAGGATGGCTCGGGTAGAGTCTGTAAGCTGCACAAGGCCATGTATGGACTGAAGCAAAGCGGACGACAATGGAATCATTGTCTGGACACCGCCTTGTTGTCATTCAATTTGAAGAAATCGATAGAAGATCCATGCGTTTACTACACTGACGACGGAAATTTGATAGTCGCGATATATGTAGACGATTTTCTAATTTTTTGGAAGGACGTTTCGGTTCGAGACGAACTGAAGGCAAAATTATCGAGTACATTCCATATGAAGGATTTGGGCAGGGCGAACACCTGCGTTGGCTTGACCATCGAATACGGTCAAGGGACCATCGGCATCAACCAGGAGTCGTACGCTAGAGAGGTACTCGAGAGATTCGGTATGGGAGATTGCAAACCTGCATCTTCTCCATGTGATATGTCGCAGAAGCTAGTCAGTGGATCGGACGGGTTCAATTCTGACGTGCCATATCGCGAAGCGGTAGGAAGCTTGTTATTTCTTGTCCAAGGGACAAGACCAGACTTGGCATTTGCTGTCAGAAATGTGAGTAGATTCAATGACAAGCACGACGATTCCCACTGGACTGCTGTGAAGCGCATTATGCGGTATGTCAAGGGTATCATCGGATATCGCTTGGTTTATCATCGTGATTCATTGGTACCAATTCATGGATTCGTCGATGCGGACTGGGGAAACGACACGGACGAGCGTCGTTCATTCTCTGGTTACGCATTTTTAATGGCTGGAAGTGCTGTGACTTGGTCGTGCAAACGACAATCGACTATTGCAGTGTCGAGCACCGAGGCAGAATACGTAGCAATGGCGTTTGCAGCCAAAGAAGCACTCTGGCTGGTGCGTGTGATTCGTCAATTTGAGGAATTGGAAAGCATCATCATCAGGTGCGATAACCAGAGTGCAATAGTCGTGGCAAGTCGCGAAGCGTTCAGCGCTCGCACCAAACATATCGACGTTGCACACCATTTCTACCGACAACATGTCACCAACGGAATCATCACGCTTGAATATGTTCCGTCCGCCAGCAATGTTGCCGACTGTTTGACTAAAGCTGTCGGCGGAGGAAAAATGATACGTGGAGCCAAGGGGCTTGGATTGTTGTGTACCAACGGTGAAATTTTGAAGTAGAGTAAATGGAGCGAATTTTTGTTTGGGCCTTAAGCCAATTTATTGTTTTATCAAATAATTTGAATTAAAAATTTATTCACCGATTGGCACAAGTTGGGGTGTTGAAGTATGAAGCTTTAAGCTTTCCGCCACCATCTTGTTTTTACATTTTCTGTTCATTTTTCTTTGTACTGTTACACTCGAATAAAGTCAGTCTAAGCAAGCGCACGCATTCTTATGATCATTCTCGTGTTCTTTACTAAAAGTTATTTCCACTGGATTACCAACAGATATTTTTAGAGCGATATATCGATATTTAAATCCGACTATCGAACCCGATATTTTTTGTTAAGTATAGCATATTTTAGAACTCGAACGGCATTTTTCATTTCTGCTTATTTTTGCGATAGATATGTACATACCTACTCATGCTTAGGCCGCAAATTTAGCTGTTTCTGGTTGAAATTTCACGTGGCAATCTAATAAGTTACTTATGCCGAAGCATTCGAAAACAGAATGTCTGAATATCTAAAATTAAGCAAACATCGGACCCGTAACCTAGTGGGAGCTTTAACTGGACATTGTCACATGAGTATGGTCACCAGATTGGGCTATATCCCGCGATTTGGGCTATTTAAATGTTCAATTCGCGGTTACAAATTTCAAAAAGCTACTTACAGCTTTTTGGGCTATTTGGCCAACGCAGTTTACCGGGTCTGTTGTAAACTGGAAGGAAAAAATAAAATAACAAAATTAGAAAACTGAATTTCAGTCGTCTCTTTGGTTAAATCTGCTAGTTTTAACGGCTCAAATACAACGTTTGCAAACTATATCATATCACAAATCCTCTTGCCACTAAATTTTCGGTTCTCCAATCATAATAATGAAAAATTTTAGTTCACACGATATTTGCAAACAAAAATTAATTTAGAATCGGTTCATTATTTTTGGACTTTCTATAAATGAACCATTTTCTTTTAAGTTATGGACACCCGGAGAAATATAACATACAAGAGGCAATAAATTTATCAATATTGATGACTGTCATAGAGTTCCTTTATTTTTTGCAATATTTATTAATTAAATTTTTTGCTGGATTGGTAGACACCTGTTGCAAAAATTCCAGTCCCTTCAAAGTTATTGTTACATGTGTACTCTGGCAATCTGAACAACTCACTTATTAGGTCTGTTCTTTTTGGTTACACCTTCTACACTTTTTTACACTGACTTTTGAGTGAGTGCAGAGAGGTGAAGAGGGTGAATGAAAAAAGAACAAACCTAATAGGTTTGTTCTTTTTTCATTCATCCTCTTCACCTCTCTGCACCCGCTCAAGAGTTAGTGCAGAAAAGTGTATTCTAGTGTAGAAATTGTATGCAAAAATAACAGACCTATTATTGATATAAAAGTTTCCAGAGAAAAACAACAACCTTACAATATCGTAGAGAGCACTAAATACTTCTCACATGTTCTAGACACCTATCGCATGTAATAGGTACTTCCTCCGCGTTCCAAACAAACAACAATGGCGGAAATTTCTCGACTCAACATATGCAGTATACAGGGTGTTTGGCACTCCGTGTGCCACCTTGTAAGGGGTTATTCCTTGATATATTTGGAGAAAAAAATTGTTCTACAGGGTGGGTCAATTTTCAATATTAGTGGAGATACAGGGTGGTTAAGAAAAGTGTTTTTGACCGGTATCCTCACTCACTTAAAACGTTAAATCTTGAAAACGAATAATCACAAGGCAAAGTGTTATAACTCGTTTTTTAGGCAATCGAATTATCTTTCATTTGATTTGTAACAGTCTAAATTGTAACTGCACCCAATCTTGAGATATTTACTCGAAAACACAAATTTTTGCTACGTGAACCCTTAGAATTCAGTGATCAATGTAGTTTTTCTCAGAAAACCCCATTATAAAAATGTCATTTTAATTTAATTTTTTTATGAGCCGTATTATTATCTACAAAAGCTGCATACATATGTATGAGTTACGATTAACATTTTGGAAGTAATAGGTAAAAATACATATCGCATAAAAATTAAATATTTAATAACTCTATCCAAGAATCTGTTTAATTTGTCGGTAATAAAAGCAGAAGCAGAGAAGAATGTGTCCATGCTAACTACCACCATTGTATTTATATATTATAGTAGTATCACGAAGCTCGCTTCCAATGACAAATATTAACTCTTCTATTAACACTTCGGTGTAAAATCGTAGTGGTGGAGCGAGATCGGGTGAAAATCCCGTTTTTTTGAAATACCGACTTCACTCAATTTGTGGAAATGATATCATTTAGCCACGAAGTCGAAATTTTGTACAAATTAGTTTTAAGTGAAATTTAACTCAAGTTTATTAGTTAGCGAAATCCCTTTACTTCTTCCGATAACTAACATACAAAAAATCATTAAAACACGTGTTCAAAAATATTGGCCGATAAATTCAGAATGAGGTAGTAATTTTTTCTCAATTACGCATAATAAACTACCTATAAAATAATAAAGTTGCGCCCAGACTTTTGGAAGATTTTTTTATACGACTACAATTTTGTTCGAATTGCAAAGTCGCGTAATTTCTCGATGGAGTGAAGTCGTAATGAAGTGTAACAAGATCGGGTCTAAGTCTCATTTTATAAAATACCGACTTACGAAACTAAGTTAGAGCAGCGCATCTTAACGGTTAGGTTGAAAATTTATCCCGTTTCCCAAAATTTTTTATGGATAATATAAATGTCCGAGCCCGAACGCCCGAATTAATAAACGTTAATTTTATACATTAAGTGCTTTTTTTTTATTTTCACAACTATTTACAAATAAGTTTTTTATTCACACACAGCTGAGGCACCAATGACACCTCAAGTATTCAAATCGGTCAGGTCGAATGAACATAATACTTAGCTATTACAAAAGACTCCGTATAAATGTAAGCAAAATTCAATAGATTTTCTACATACATCTATCCCAATATGTAAGAAAGGGATATCACCTACGTAGCCACACACATGCAAGAAGCAAGAAAACTTTCAAGCGTCAATTCAAATAAAATTTTGATTGCCACGCATTCCGTGTTTAACCCATGGATGTAGTAGTATAACTGGATCGGCTGTAGTGTGTAAAGTTCCTGTATGTGAGACTAATTCGTTAAGAGAAGGATAAAACATTGTACGAAAGAGAGGCAATGATATATGTATATCCCTACGGGCATGGCCGACTTGAACTCAGGCCGCGCACATATGACAGTTCGTCGTGAGAAATGCCTCGTTTTTTATGTGATGTGTGACGTCACGGATCAAAACCAGAAAATATACCAGTTCATTGGACATTTTTTTTTGGAACGAATTCGTAACAATATTTTATTATCCCAAAGCGCGGTGTTTTAATACAAAACTTTGGAATTGACAAACCCTCTAGAGTCGATACTGAATAACAAATGTTCAGAATCATAGCAATATGCAATGTGTTTCATATAACAAAAATTATCTTTCAAAAAATAAGCAATTTAACTGCACATTTTTTAAATGGCAGAATGCCAACATTGAAAAATTGAATTGAAAATTGCGATATTTTTTTCGACGCAATTTTTTTTATGAAAACTCAATTCCAGATGAGAAAACTTGTCTAATTCTAATTTTTAAATATGTTTATAAACTATTTAACTTTGCTTTGCTTAACAAAAGCTTGCACTTTAATAAAAAACTTAGTTTTTATCATCCAAGTCATGCACCCGCCATACAAAATTGTTGCGATTTGTATGGAGATGTCATGTTTGTTATGACTCTGTTTTTTTATGTTCAATTCAACTGCGCGGCTATAGTTCAGAGGGCTCTGCTACGGGAAATAATGTCAGGCCTTCCACCAGAAGGAACGTGGAAGGAATGACACTCGCCTGACTGTTGAGTTTTCCGGAAGGTTATGTTCAAACCCAGGTCTATTTTGAAGTAAACGTGACACATACTTCGCAAGGAAGTTTTTTGGAAGTAGTAAAGTAGCTTCGGTATCGGATTTGATCGTTCGACAATGTGTTCTTCTCGTGCCCGCCCGCCCATGCATGCCCATCCGTTAATGACCATTAACATTCAGTTCAGTTTTGCATGAGCTTGCAGTGAATGTAGCAAGAAGACCGGAGCGAAATTTGGAAAAAATTTTAAATTGTGAAAATCTGTGTTAAAATTAATAATTCGAAATAACCCTCCAATATAGTGCAAGTGGAAAGTGTTTAAATTAAAAATAATAATTATGTTAGCAGATAGCACGACACGAAAGAAGAAATAGAAGGGTAAGACCATTATGAATACATATACCTTAGGGTATTAGTATTTTTTTATGAATCATTTATCAAAATATATTTTTCATGAACAGATTTTCTAGTCCCGGAGTCTGAGTAAACTTTCTTTTGAATTTTTATATTTTTATATCTATAGTATTTCAAAATTTGGATGACAAATTGCTTTGGTTCTTCATCCTTTGCAAATAAATCATTATACCTACGTTTGTATTAATTTTACTACTCGTTCTGCAATATCATTGACAACTGATAATTTTGATACAATATTATTTATACATTCTTGATAATGAAACATGAAAATTTTCCCTACTCTGTCTCCATATTATAATCATACACCTACAATAGAAATTTTAGTAATATTAAGTTATTAAGAAGTGATAAGTTAGAAAGCTAGATAAAATCATTATCATAATACACACGTTTAGGACATTCCACATGATGACATGTGAAAACCATACCACATTACTTAAAATTACATCCTCTACATAATAGTACAGACATAGGATCTCTATAAAGATACAGTGCATCTACAGTATCAAAACACAATTCTCGGTGACCAAAAATAGTAAATATTTGGTCGTGACTATGATTTCCTCTATTGCTCTCCAATAAACCACATAGTATAGATTACACCACGACTAAGATACCAAATGACTGTATAGTTTTTACTTTATAGCCTTAGTCTACCCTAGAATTCAAATTTCAAACATATAAAGGACTAAATCACTACATTACAACATTGGTATCTTTACCACTAAACTTAGAACGATGCAACGTCAACATTTTTAATTTTTCTTCAACAAATGACAATTGGGAAATTCTGGTCTTAAACATGAATTTCTTTCTGAACTACTAATTTTAAAACTTTAAAATACAAAACACAAGTGAACCAAATTTTTTTTTAAAAGTTGATCGCAATACTTTATTTTTGGCATAATAACATAAGATGGTAAAGAAGCAATAGATATCTATGCACCTGCAAGTTACCATCTACGCAGTCTATCAAATCTTAAGAATATACAATAACAATAGAACCCTTTTTACATGTACTACGAAAGTAAACAAACTTCATTTACAATCCTTTCTAAAGCCCCGTTTACACGGTGATAGTTTTTGCGATAGTTGATGTCATGATAATTACTATCGTCATAACTATCGTCATGTAAACTTCTCGATAGTTACTTTCGCGCTATCATGATAGCACTATCGCACTATCAAGCTTTAAGATAAGTAATTACATGGAAATAAGACAGTGTGTAAGGAAAAGCGATCCGTTGGTTTAATTGTAATTGCAATGGAATGCATTGGGTATATGGTACATTGGTTATAAGATTTCGAAAACAAACGATTTTTATGAGGAGCCCGAAAATTTCAAAAAAGGTCGGGAAGAATGGTGGAACGATATAATCACACGTATAAGTGTGAACTCGTGTTACAGAAATTCATAGGTTTTTTTGTCCTGAATTTATTTGTAAGTTGTGCCACTATCAATGTGAATCATATGTATGATAACTAATAGCACTCATGTGCATGCAAGAAGAACTATTTTTTTGTGATATGCTGGACGATCCTCCGACAGTACATTGTTTATCTGTGAGTGGTGTATAGGGAAAACTAATATATTATAACACTATCTTCTTTTCGCTGTGCAGATCCAATTCTTCAGGAGAGTATTCTGTTGGAAAAAAATGGACAAACTGGTTTGTTATAGCATTCTAAATTACAATATTTTCTCTAATCTACTATTGCGCTTAGAAAAAATTAACTTCGAAATTTTGGTAAAAATGGAAAATATATCCGTCCTCACCACGTTTAGATATTTTTCTCATCAAAAATGTCGACGAGCTAATGTCTTTAGATGCAAAATTGACGAGTACACCGGACGACGAAATTGTAATTTTTTCAGTAAAATTTCTATTACGAAAATAAGTTTAATACAATATTTTTTTAAATAGATCGCCTACGTTAAGAACTTAGTAGGACAGGCTCCCTTGTCGAAATGTTTTGATATATTCTTTACTGTAGAGGTACTACTCAAAATTAATTGGGATGGAGTAAAAAATTTATTTGCACTTAAAAGTATTAAGCTATTTAATACTTATGTTTTCGGTAACAAATAATTTTTGTCATGAAATTTTATAGTCATAATCTTCTGATATTTTTTCAGAAGCTGTTAGGAAGGACGATTTCGGCTTTCTTCAGTTCGAGAATGAAATGAAGAAAGGGTTCCAACTCGCCAAAAACAGGTACTATAAAAGTACACATCGAATGAAGACCTCGGCCAAATGAAGGAAGCGTTTTTAATAAATAAATAATAATAATAATAAGGAAATAAATTTATAAAAGTTTTTTAGTTTTACATGCATTTTATAATAAACATTTTTGCATTGCACATTTTGATGGCATTTTAAATTAATTTTAATTTCTCTTGTACTTCCCAATGTAAGAAGGAAACGGATTAGGCACGAAATGTCCTGCATCCACGCCTTCCAAGGAAGGTTTCCACTATGCATGATTGTATGCTTCCCCTTCACGCTGGCTAACCTTCCACCAAGCTGCCTGGAGGATGAATGATTCATGCATCTCTGATGATACATTCTTCATTACTGCGAAGAAAGGACACGAGGAGTTTTCGACGGTCTATCGGCTACTTCCTCCTGAGGACATGTCCATGTTAAAAGGAAATGGAGAGGGATGGAAGCGTCATGTATCCACGCCTTCCAAGGAAGGTTTCCACCATGCATGATTGTATGCTTCACCTTCACGCTGGCTAACCTTCCACCAAGCTGCCTGGGAGATGAATGATTCATGCATCTCTAAAGACGCATGAATCATTACTGCGAAGGAAGGACACGAGGAGTTTTCGAATAATCGGTTTATCGGCTACTTCCTCCTGCGGACATGCCCATGTTAAAAGGAAATGGAGTGGGATGGAAGTGTCATGCATCCACGCCTTCCAAGGAAGGTTTCCACCATGCATGATTGTATGCTTCCATTTCCCGCTGGGATGTGCAAGCCTATCAATTTTTTTTTGCTCTAGAGTTGTTTTCATAACAGCGTCGGCGTTGAAAAATAAAATCTCTTTCATATTGCAGCCCGCACATTTGGCTTTTTTAACGCCTGCACTGAACATATACAAACGCAATTGGAAACTAACACAATCGGACTTCATTAGGCAAAATTTTATTTATCGCCGATCCTGTTATACTACTACATCCATGGTTTAACCATTCGACTCTCCATGGCGATACGAATTTCATCTCCAATCGTATTTGTACGGATTTTATTACATGTTTTGTTTTTTTTAAATGATTCAGGATATTTCAAGGCTTGACGAGCTGCATTCATGTTTCTTTATTTTCAGCTTCAGAGCATGAGCTACAAAGGTTTCGAGTTGCCATCATATTTTTGAAGTCACATTTCAGGTACATTTTGCATACTCATTTTTTTACTTCTGTTTTACATTTATAACAGAAGGATTCGAAATTTGGCAGCTGGTTCAGCGTCAGGACTTTATAAGTCAAATTTCAAATCCTTAATATCTATATGAAAGGTGGAAATAAAAAAAATGCGCGAACAAATACGTTGCGCCACCAGGGACCTGGTAATATAGATGGACTACCTATTTCGCTATCTCATGTGGTACAAGTTTTCTGATTTGAAGTTTCGAAAAAATTGTACGTGATTAGTCGTGTTTTGCACTTCTCGAATTTTTTTTTATATACAGGGTGTTTGGTACTCCGTGCACGACCTTGTAAGGGGTTATTCCTTGATATATTTGGAGAAAAAAATTGTTCCACAGAGTGGGTCAATTTTCAATAACAGTGGAGATACAGGGTGGTTAAGAAAAGTGTTTTTGACCGGTACCCTTACTCACTTAAAACGTTATATCTTGAAAACGAATAATCACAAGGCAACGTGTTATAACTCGTTTTTTAGGCAATCGAATTATCTTTCATTTGATGTAACAGTCTAAATTGTAACTGCACCCAATCTTGAGATATTTACTCGAAAACACCAATTTTTGCTACGTGAACCTTTAAAATTCAATGATCAATGTAGTTTTTCTCAGAAAACCCCATTATAAACATGTCATTTTAATTTTATTTTTTTATGTGCCGTATTATTACCTACAAAAGCTGCATACATATGTATGAGTTACGATTAACATTTTGGAAGTAATAGGTAAAAATACATATCGCATAAAAATTAAATATTCCAAAAGTCAGTGCATGTGCATGTTGATCTACACTACTTGCTTGAACTGAAAGAATTTAATAATGGTTTTTATGTTTTATTTAAACATTTTTTATTATAATAAATGTTCAAAATGTCCACCTTCATTTTGAATGCACGCTAAAGCTCGTTTGGCAAGTGTTCTCTTGGTATTCATATTCCTCAACTGCTGCCTTACTTCTATTGCTGCCGCATCGATCCTGATATTTAGATCTTCCAATGTTTCTACTGGCGTTGCGTAGACAAGGTCCTTCATCCGTCCCCATACAAAGAAATCCATAATAGTAAGATCAGGAGATCTTGCAGGCCAGTGTATCGGTCCATTTCTACCGATCCAGCGATTGCTATAATTGGAATTTAACCAATCTGTGATCTGTCGGCCGTAATGAGCTGGAGCACCATCGTGTTGGTAAAACATGGAAGCCAATCGTACCAGTGGAATATCATCCAATAAGTCCTGTAGATCATTTGATAAAAACTGTAAGTAATTGGAGCTATTTAGAGTACGCGGAAGCCTAATAGGTCCAAGTAAATCGTCACCAATCACGCCTGCCCATAAATTGACGCTGAATCTGTGCTGAAATGATGCCGCTCTTCTTGTGTGTGGATTGCTCTCAGCCCACGTATGTAGGTTGTGGAAGTTTGTGATACCGTCTCTGGTAAATTGGGACTCATACGTCCACAGAATATTGTTGAAAAAATTGTCGTCATCTATTTGTCGTTCAAGGAGCCAAACTCCATCCGTTTGCGGAAATCAATGGGTAGCAGCTCCTGTACTGGTGTGTGATGGTAGGCATGGAAGCGTTCTACTTTTAAAATACTCCAAACCTTCCAAGTAGATATGTTAAACTGCAATGCCAAGCGTCGGATACTGATCGATGGATCATTTTGCACTGCTTGCAGTATTCTTTCATCAATCTGAACAGCGATTATAGGCGCAGGATTTGCATTTACTCTCCTTGTTCTAACGCTGCCAGTTTCCCTAATTCTCCTGTAAACGTCCTGAAATACTCTCCTGTCAGGTGTCCGTCGATGGGGATGTCTCTGATGGTAAAGCCTTCGCGCGGCTCTTCCATTTTCGCGACACTCTCCATAAATTAGCACAATGTCAGCATATTCTTCATTGGAGTACTCAAACATTTCGAAATTATTTTTTTTATTCTACTGACACCTTCTTCTTTTAGCAACGTAACTAAAACTGATAAAAATATGAAGGTAGTTTTGCTTTTATAGGCTTTTTATTTTGTAAGGCACCCTATTAAAAAAGGCATAGTACCGCACCCAGTATTACCTACCACATCCAGGTAAAAGCATCAATTATGTTGAAACTCAGTTACATTTCATTGTCTTCCTACATACTTTAAATAGTAATAAATGGGCAATAAAAATACTTCAGTACTACCGACAAATTAAACGAGGTCCACTTTATGGCACTGACTTTTGAAATATTTAATTTTTATGCGATATGTATTTTTACCTATTACTTCCAAAATGTTAATCGTAACTCATACATATGTATGCAGCTTTTGTAGGTAATAATACGGCACATAAAAAAATAAAATTAAAATGACATGTTTATAATGGGGTTTTCTGAGAAAAACTACATTGATCATTGAATTTTAAAGGTTCACGTAGCAAAAATTGGTGTTTTCGAGTAAATATCTCAAGATTGGGTGCAGTTACAATTTAGACTGTTACATCAAATGAAAGATAATTCGATTGCCTAAAAAACGAGTTATAACACGTTGCCTTGTGATTATTCGTTTTCAAGATATAACGTTTTAAGTGAGTAAGGGTACCGGTCAAAAACACTTTTCTTAACCACCCTGTATCTCCACTGTTATTGAAAATTGACCCACCCTGTGGAACTATTTTTTTCTCCAAATATATCAAGGAATAACCCCTTACAAGGTCGTGCACGGAGTACCAAACACCCTGTATATAAGCGTTCTAAAATTGTAAATGAACAAAAAATAATTTCTGATAATGACTTTTATTGTAGTTTCATTCAGAAATACCATTTTTTACTTGATTTTAGCTCGTTTATGGAACTTCGAAAGCTGAGGGACATAATTTGGGTAATTTAATTTCCTTATTGAGCTGGACAGAGATAAATGCATTCAGATCGTGGGAATTAGAAGAAGATGGAGTGTGCTGTTTTCGAACTTGGAAAGTGAAATTTTGGTGTCAGCTGTGATTTGACCGTTGCATTCGCATATCAAAACCGTTATTAATATTTATAATATTAAATTTTCTATTTTATAATTGAAATTGGCAGATGGTAGAATTGTGTATTGCTATATCAAATAAATAAACTGTTATTGATACAGTTAAATAAAAAAATGTTGTACAAGTATTGTTTTTTTTTGTAAGATAGTTCCTGTAAAATATACGAATTCCCAAAAAGAGTATTGCGAAAAGTACTGCAAGAATAAATTCTGAGAAACTTTTTGTTTCTGAGAATTTTTACTTACTTATGCCTAGTACTGTGTTCCGAAATGAACTGTCAAATTCGCGACGAAATATTTTTTTCGTTTTTCAGTACTGTGTTCATGTGCGGAATGGACATTTCCAGTAGTCACTAATAATGGTGCTAGATTTCGTTAAAGTTTGGTTTCCAAGGGTACGGTACCCTTGTATAAGAAGCGAAATATTTGACAATTCAAAATTTTCAACCGTTCGCTGTCAATTCAGTTCGTTTGTGCTCGGGAAATTTTGTGTGAGTTATATTTTGTTGTGTCGTGTGCCGGAATTGTAATTTCTAGCCAATATCTTAATTTTTTTCAAATTTCGCGCGCTTTTATTTCACTGACATCTAGTAGCGAACTGTATAGTTTATTTCACTCTACTTCGAAGGTACCTTTTTCGTGTAATGTGGAGAACTGTTTAAGCAATGCAGCTGGCGCATCAAGATATGTTAAGTTTTTCAGGTAAGTTACCCACATAGCGGTATTTTTTAAGCTTTAAAAAGTGCTTTAATATCTAATCTGCTAATATTCTTAATGGCCTCAAGTGTATTTTTGGGAGGATCAAAGTATCTTTATTTCAATGACAATTTTAATGTATACCTATGTCTATAATACCCACGAAATCCGCCAACTATGTTGGATCTCCGCCTGGAAATCGTGAGTATTTCTTTTAATTGGGATATAATTATAAATTATATTTTCTTATAATTATTCCAGACCGAACCACTCTCCACTTGGACCGATAGCTGAAGGCTATTAGTTTCTGTAGCGAATGTCTCGGTCCAGCATGCCTTATACTAGGGAAGCTGCTAATAATGTTAGTACTTAGACTAGTTTCGTTTCTTTTTTTCCGTGTTAGTTTAAAATTAACTTATTCTAAGAAAAATAACTAAATGTCCTGTCAATTAAGCCACCAGTATTTTGTGTCCTCACGCTCATTTCTGCCAATGCCAATGAAGTTCGCGGTGGAGTATCGCCATAACGCCAGAGGGTCGCTAGTTTCAAGATTGGGGTCGTATAATATTTTTTTAACTGTTGCGCGCCTATACGCATGGTTTATAATTGGTACGCAGTCAGAGTCTAATATGTAACCGTTATTATCGAGGTAAACGAAGGCTTCGGGTGGAATAAAACCAGTTGACGTAGTTTTTTTGAAGTGTTGTGGGTTGGTGAATCCAGGGCCTACATAGCGGTATGTTTCGGGTTAAGTGAAACCGCAGGATTTAAATTTTTATAATATCGCAGCTTGAAAATCTAATTTGAAAGTTCAGTATCATTATTCACTACCAAAAAAAGGTGCATTTTTGCTCTGTGAAACTTTCGTGTAGGGGTTGTTAATCTTTTGTAGAAAAAGGATAGATAAAATTCATAGCAGTTCCGCCAAAAAAAAAATGCCTGTTAAAAATTAGCAGAGTTCCTTTGATTGAGATGAAGCACTTGTTTTTACAATAAATAAATAAATTTCTTCAATATACCACTTTTTGCTGCATATTCAATATTTAAGTACAAATCGACTTGTTCAATACCTGTTTTGTTAAATATGCAACTTAAGAAAAATTTAATGAAAGGAAATGAAAGTTTAGAAAATTTAACAAAAATAAGTGTTTATTAAGTTGGTCAATACCTAAAAGAATATGTATTCAAACATAAAAAAATTTAAAAAATCACAACTTGAAACTGTAATAAATAAGTAGTAATTAATATATTTTTAAAATTATTTTATTGAAGTTTACTACTTCTTCTGGCATGAAAGAGAACATTGATGTTACATCTCTCTTTTTCCTTCGATATGGTATCTTGTATTATAGTAATAGGAACTGGTAGCAAAACAGAAATTCAACTTTTAGACTTTTGACTTTTCCTCTTCTGTAACAGTAGCAATTTCTCCCAAATCAACATAATTTTCCCGATACTGTACTTTTGATAAGTCTTCGCTCTTACATATAATATCTGTTGTCATCGAATATTTGAGACTGGTGAAACTAAGGCCGAGAGACACTGAATTAAAATTTCTTTCAAATATTTCCTACTATAATAAAAAACATGAAATTTTAAGATTTCCTCGGACCACATCACCTTCTTTTTATAGCTGGCGCGAGGTCTTTCATATAGAACCTGGAGCTATATTGCAATAGGGAACGCCAATGCTATGTAGCCTTTATTTCGACGAGAAGGACATAACGCACTCAGCATTCAAAACGACCCTTCGGAAGATTCCGATAGAGGTCGAATATTTATCGGAAGTAAGTACTTAAGTTGTTGTAGTTGTTGCCTTTAATTTAAAAAAAAATTATTTCATTTTTACCTTATTTTATTTTCTTTCATTTATTTTCACATCATTTATATATTTAAAATTTTGTTTCATATTAAATATAATACGAAGGTAGAAGAACTATCACTTGAAATGCTAAGCGATTATGTAGATATGGACAGGATAAACGACGAAGTAGTTATCTCGGAGGAATTAGTTAGCTTTGAGGAATTAGTTGTTTCCAAATCTCCAGAGGTTCAAATTCCAAAATACTCTTGTTCCTCTATATCCGAAATTGCCCCTGTATCAAAAAGAAAACAAAATAAAAATTTAATTTCAAGAAAAAAATATCAGAATGCATTACATGCAAAAAATAAAATTCAAAAAAAATTGTATTCGATTAATAAATCGCCGCGAGTCAAGTATCAAATCCTTAAATATTATCTTTAAAGAATTGCAAAATAAGCAGCTTATTTCTTCTGAAATAAGTAGTCATTTGGAAAAGGCTGGGAATGAAATTCCCAATGCAATCCTTAAGAAACTACTAGAAGGCAAACGTGTCAAACGAATAAAATTAAAAATTTATCAATATACCCTTTTTTCAAAAAAATATAGGTACTCTAAATTTACGGCATTTTGAGCTTGTAAAACAACCCATTTCTAACTGTACAAATTCACAAAAAGAAAAAGTATTTTGCGGTATTAAACTTTTTATCAAATTTCAAAATGAAAAATCAAAATCAATGTAAGGCAGAGATAACTGATAAATAGTTAGTATTGTTAAAAAAAAATAAAAAATTATAGTTTTAAAAATCAATGTAAGGCAGAGATTACTGATAGATAGTTAGTATAGTTAAAAAAAATAAAAATTACAGTTTTAAAAAATTCCTTACTCACACTGATTTCAAAAATTACATTTACCTAAATAAAGAAATAATATTAGTAGACAATATATCCATTAGAAGAGGCTTTACCCGTTGTCGTATTATTTTGTCCATATCACATTCGCCCAGTGCGTGAACGTCTGCTGGAGACACCCGTGTCAAGGATGAAACAGCTACTGGCAGTCCCAAAGATGATCTACCTTTGGTTGAAATTCGGAAGGAATCTGGAATCAATTGAAGGCGGTAATTTAATTATTTTTTTTATATATAATATTAATTTCATTTTCAGATCCTCCCAAACAGTGCGACCTTGACGTGGTTGGGAGGCTTAATGATATTAACGATGAAATCGCGCCAATTCTAAATACATATGTATCAATTGAGAAAAATGTGAATTTCTACAATTGATGCAGATGTAGCAGTGGCGTATGATTTTCGGGGGAGGGGGGGGGGGGGGTTCAGCAAGGAAATTAATATTGACCTATTTCAACTTCAAATTAATCACTAAAGTTCGATATTATCTACAAGTAGTTGATATGTTACTAATGAATTATTAATGTTTAAGTTATTAAACAACTTATGAACAGATTTCTTTTTTATCTGAAGTATTCTTGCGATTAAAAAATATTAAAACACGAATCCGTTAAAAAATCGAGCCGAGTACTTTTCGCGTCTGTACATAAATCAATTGAGTAATTTTGCGGTTAGTGCGATTTACTTTCGATGAGTTTATCTTGTTCTGCGCACATCAGTTGAACTTAAATTCATTAAGACCTTTGTAAGTGCTAGTGTCAGGCCTTGGTAGTCTAGTATAAGTGTACTAGTCTATCATCTCATAGGTCAGAGGTTCGAATCCCATCCATGACATTGTCCTTCGCTTTTCCTTATATATAAATTAATTAAAAAAAGATGAATTCAGTAATATCTGATGACTAGAACCAAAGATATTAGAATCTCTTTATATAAGATGTCCCAACCAATATAAAATAAATCAATAAAAGCTTTACGATTGGCGACCAATCTCCGGTGGCTATGAGAGCTTTTTATGCTAAATTTTGTAGTCCACTGTAAACATCAATCTGAAAGCTCTGTTTTAAATTGTTTGGAAAGTCAACGTCACCGATTCCAAAAGCGGTAAATTTGACTAAAATGGGATCAGGATTTGTGATTATTGTCTATATAATATATCTCAGTAATTTTGATTTTATTGTTTTGCACATTTTAGTGAATTCATTATTATGGAGAAACATAATGTTGAAAAAACAGACGTGAGTTGCAAACTAACGCGAATAGGCCGTTTCCACTTACGCATACGCGCTAATTCGCATCATCCAATGCACATGAAGGCGATAGTGGAAACACGGCATATGAATATTACCGCCATACGCCTCATCCCTATAAACCAAAAACACGAAAAATCCATGGGTCCTTATGTACAAACTACTACCATGTTAGCACGCGCGCTTGTGTTCGTGACGATGTTGAGGGTTAAATCGAAAAGTAAACATTTCCCCAACTTTTCCTCAAGTATGTTAAACACACCGACCTCTTCCACCTTTAGTGAGTGAAAAAGACTAAAGTATAATCGCCGAATGCTTATATGTACATCCGATCATCAAGTGCGTATCTACTCGACCTGCAAATGCCATAACAAACTTAGACGTTCAACTGTTCAGTTTGTGAAACTCTACACGAAACTGATCACGGAACAAATAACTGTGCCGGCTAGTGCAATGGAAGTCGTGTTTCGATTGCACTAGTCGATGAACAACGAAATTGCATTCGGCGCCATGACCCGACGCCGAGGATCGATGCAGTGTCGACCGGCAAAGAATAACGGAAAGGTGCCACATGCCACAGAGTTCTTATGCAATTTCATCCCTCCATTATTCGATGAGCGGTAGAACACAATTCATATGTAAATCCATTCTACCGATCCTCGATGATCGTTCAGGTGGACTTCGTATGCAATTCAGATTCACCACTCATCGATGACCAGTAGGCTCTACTTCATACTGACTTCAAACTCTCTGTTCACTGAGTGCTCGTATTGCTATCTCGTTCTTGCTCATTCCAATTTCAAATACAATGCGCGATAGGAGATCTGTTATGTCGAAGAGTGCGGATGAGATGGTCGGATGCATTTCAGTATGAGCAAGAAAGAAATGCGAATACCTCACACGTATTCACAGATAGCAAGTACATAGCTGAACTTGTTCCCAACTGATGATCTTTTTTCAGCGACAAGTTTCGAAACTGTTCGCTGCCTCTTCATCGCCTCTTCATCGATGTTTGGTTTATAGGGATATTCACATATGTATATATGTAGCTAAAAATGATGTCCCATTGACAATCCGATAAAAAAAAACCTGCCTTTGATTGATTATTTGTTGTTAGTTGGCGAGCTTTCACTCTAACATACAGTGGGTTACAACATAAATTCTAAAACTTTTCAATCTCCACCGGAGTTGGGTCGCCAATCGTAAAGCTTTTCAAATTGATATTGACATGCTTGGGACATCTTATAGTTTCTACTGTCTTTGCTAGAACCTACTTGTTTCGTTCACATTATTTGAAGAGCCTTCGATTTGATTAGTGGAAAGCTTTGGCTTTTTTACCAACCACCGGTCCATAATTATTGATAATCAGTCGATAATAACGGTAAAAATCTATTGAGATAATACAAGCATAAAATCCGTTTAAGTTATATTCACACTAATCACCAATATTTTTTATACACTTACACGCACGCTATAGATTGAAAACAATTGAAGTTTGATATTGAAGACCAACACTAACAAGCAGTATGAAAATACTTCAACAGGCTTTCGTGAAAAGCTCTACTCGCTTTTCCGTGATGATGAATAGGTACCTTAAGACGAATTGGAAATTGACTTTGGACTGCATTGACAGTAGGTTTGTTCTTTTTGCCAGGTGAAGTTCACATTTTAGTGTAACTTACACTGAAAATGTGATACAACTTACACTGAAAGTGTAGGGTGTAGACCGCGCAAAAAGAACGGGTTAGTGTAGAAAAATGACAGCTAAAATTCCGAACTTTTTTATTTGTTTTATTCTTTCACTTCTATCAATTCAAATTTCTTGCCATTCAATATTCGTGCATATATTCATTCAAAACAGTATTTTCATAAATGCACAAAGTCAATTTTATCTGCATAGAGCCATCAATTTTGACAGATGGTAAAGAAGAAGAACTTACACCGGCTCCCGACCCAGTGTAAGATAGTGTACACTGAGTACACTACACTAGCAAAAAGAACAGCCACCTCTGACGTCACACCGACAAAAAGAACAGCATTAGGGCAGAAAGTGTACACTGAGTACACTACACTGGACAAAAAGAACAGACCTAGTGTCAGCCCAGTGGAAATAACGTGATTACCTTAACTGCTTAACTTAACTGCTACGATTTACTAAAAACCATTCGATATTTGGATTGTCTTCTAATGATTTTAAAATTCTTCGTCTTAAATAAAAAAAAACCTCCTGTTATGTGTACTTTATGAGGTGCGCTAATCATTTCGGGGGGGTTTTATCCCAAAAGCCCCCCCCCCCCGTTACTACGCCACTGAGATGTAGGAATAAGTTTTGTTCGTGAAGATTTTAAAGGTGTGGATTCCTGATTAAATTTGCATTAAATTCCCTTCGGCGAATTAAATCTTATCCTGAATGAACGAATTTCGTATAAACGTATGAAGGTTTCCTAAACTAAAAACTTTTTAAATTAGTGCACTAAATTGAATTTAGCCGCGAATCCACACACACCCATAGTATCTAACTAATGCACTGCCACTTTTTTTCAATATTAAAATTATTACTTACTTTTAGACCTGCAATAACTTCAGTGATCGTTCTTGTTGATAATTCTTCTCTGCCCGGCGGCCCGCAAATCGTTAAAACTCGATGGCAACTGCGCGTGCACTTCCTTTCGTAACGCCGCACCATTTACTATAAAAAAAATTTACTTTTATATAAAGTTTATCACATAAATATTTAATTCAAAAATAAAAATATTTACTTACCTTACCTGTCAAGTTTCAAGTTTCAAGTTTTTTTATTGTCAGAAAAAAATTTTTTTTTTTGGTCATTTTAAGTTTTATAACCTGATTAACAATTTAGCGGTTCTTTTTAAATTTATCTTGACACGAAGAGTGTCTTACATGAAAACTGGTTTACACATTTAATTGACAGCAATGCTGAGATTAAAATGACATTAATAAATTTTTAATCAAATTTGGGATTTCTTTTGTTAATTTAAGGAGACCTTGACAATAAAAGACGACCTTATACACTCTGGATCTTACCTTACCTGTCACAACAACAGTTCTCAACTATGAATTTGCTTTTGTCACTTTGAATTTTCGAAACTTTTCGAAAATTCAAAATCCGCACAACAACAACACCGTGTAATTGAGCGGGAGAGAGAGGGCAATGTTTTTTGGCCCATCGTTGTCTCGGATATTGTATGGGAAAATCTGATATGGGTAGTCCATTTCTATTACCAGGTCCCTGTGCACCACTCGTAGAAATGGAGTGAATTTTGTACGTTCAATGAACGTACGTATGTTACGTATAAGCACCTAAAATATGATACGTAGAATCGCCGTAAATATTCTACGTCTAGTGCTCTTCCAAACTATACGTATAGTGCTCTTCAAAACTATACGTATAGACTTACAGAGCGGCCGCGGACATCGTACCCTAGAATTCTACGATCTTTATCCGCTCTTTCTACGGTCTTTTCTTTCGTATAGTATACGAAACTTTGCCTGCTGGGTATGGATTGTTTCCATAGTAAAAAATATTTATAGGCTATCCCCAGTCGGAACAGTAATGTCTACGGAATCGATTCCGTTCAATATACTAGCAGCTCGTACACATTAGGGTCACTATATACACAACACTCTCTACCTAGGGTTTGGCAGATACGTCTAATTCGGTCGTTTCTGTACTAAAAATTGTAATTTAACCTCACAAAAATCGCCTGTTTATGTACTAGTTCGCCTGTTTTTGTACTACTGAGAATTGCTATCAAATTGCGTTTTTGAAGTGTGTTAGTGCGAATATGTGAAGAGTCGGAAAAAGAGCTGTCGGTTCCCTTCCACAATTCTAGTACGTGTTTTTCTTTGATATGGAAGTGTGTGTGCGCGAAATTGTGGTTTTCAATGGAAAATTTTCCTATTTCTTTCATTTCTTCTATGGAAATTTACAATTTTGCAGCGAAAAGTCAGTCATTTCGAATGTTTATAAAGCGAAATCCCATAAACATGGAAAAAATTTAAATTTACTGGTTTTTCACCTTGGTACGCATCTGCCAAACCCCTCTTAGAGGCTGTTTTGGTGTGAGTGTGTATACAGTAACCCTAGTACACATTACCATGGCCGACTTAAACTCAGGCCGCGCACATATGACAGTTCGTCGTGAGAAATGCCTCGTTTTTTATGTGATGTGTGACGTCACGGATCAAAACGAGAAAATATACCAGTTCATTGGAGAATCTTTTTTGGAACGATTTCGTAACAATATTTTATTATCCCAAAGCGCGGTGTTTTAATACAAAACTTTGGAATTGACGAACCCTCTAGAGTCGATACTGAATAAGAAATGTTCAGAATCATAGCAATATGCAATGTGTTTCATATAACAAAAATTATCTTTCAAAAAATAAGCAATTTAACTGCACATTTTTTAAATGGCAGAATGCCGACATTGAAAAATTGAATTGAAAATTGCGATATTTTTTTCGACCTAATTTTTTCTATGAAAACTGAATTCCAGATGAGAAAACTTGTCTAATTCTCATTTTTAAATATGTTTATAAACTATTTAACTTTGCTTTGCCTAACAAAAGCTTGCACTTTAATAGAAAACTTAGTTTTTATCATCCAAGTCATGCACCTGCCATACAAAATTGATGCGATTTGTATGGGGCTGTCATGTTCGTTATGACTCTGTTTTTTTATGTTCAATTCAACTGCGCGGCTATAGTTCAGAGTAGGGTTACTGTATACGCACTCACACCAAAACAGCCTCTAAGAGGGGTTTGGCAGATGCGTACCAAGGTGGAAAACCAGTAAATTTAAATTTTTTTCATGATTATGGGATTTCGCTTTATAAACATTCGAAATGATTAACTTTTCGCTGCAAAATTGTAAATTTCCATAAAAGAATTGAAAGAAATACGGAAATTTTCAATTGAAAACCTCAATTTCACGCACACACAATTCCATACTACTAAAACCAAGTACTAGAATTGTGGAAGGGAACCGACAGCTTTTTTCCGACTCTTCACATATTCGCACTAACACACTCCAAAAACGCAATTTGAGAGCAATGTTCAGTAGTACAAAAACAGGCGAACTAGTACATAAACAGGCGATTTTTGTGAGGTTAAATTACAATTTCTAGTACATAAACGACCGAATTAGACGTATCTGCCAAACCCTAGGTAGAGAGTGTTGTGTATCTAGTGACCCTAGTTCAGAGGGCTCTGACATTACTCTTTCGATGACAGAACTAATTACTTTAACCCGCATAGGCCCTAGGGCGTAATCGCTTACAAGGCACATTACAAGAAAAGCCTTATTTCGTTGAAGATTTGAAAATAGTTACAAAGCATATTACATGTAAGGCCTTGTTTCATTAGAGAGTGGTAGCAACATACAAATTACATGAAAAGTAAGGCATTATATCAATAGTGAGTGGTAAATACTTTAAATGTATGAAAAGTAAGGTCTTGTAATAGTGAGATCAGTAATGTGCACGGAATTGATTCCGTACTAGCAACTTGTACCCATTACTCTTTCGATAGCAGCTCTAATTACTTTAACCCGCATAGGCGCTAGGGTGTAAACGCTTAAAAGCGCAGGACAAAAAAAGACTTACATCGTTGTAAATACTTATAAAGTATTGTGTTCGTCTCCAATTTAAACTATCCTTTACTTTGCTGAGTTGCAAATAACAACAATATGAAAAATCGAAATTGTTTTAACAGTAAAAAAAACATTTATTCAATATAAAATAAATTAAAACAGGTAAACAATACATCAGAATTCATTCAATAAACAAAATAAAAAATTAACAAGAATAAAATTCATTAAGATAAGAAATCTAAACTAATTGTTTACTTCGTTTTATAAATAACACTTATAGGAATTTATTACAAATGAACAGCACTTCGTAACATTTAAAACACTCAGAACGAACTGAATTTAATTATGGGCAATTTGATATAAAATTAAAACGAAACGTTAATGATTGCATCATCCCTTTACTTTTCCGCTTCTAGGACTTACTTTCGTAAATTGTTACTAAAGCCAAGAGCATTTGGCAAAACTATAAGGTTTCAGATTGTACCATCTCATAACTTACTCGCTTCTAAACCATTACTTTCGTAAGTAAATACTAAAGCCTGTACCGTTGGATAAAACTGTAACGTCTCGGATTTTTTCCTCTTATTACTTACTAGCTTCTAAACCATTACTTCCGTAAATAGTAACTGAAGCCAAGAACGTTGGCCATAATTGTGTAGAGAGAGCATTCGAGAATATTTTACAGCAATTACACTCTGCATTACTTTGGTAAGTCCTTACAAACTCATTCCTTACTCATTGATTACAAATTCATCTCTTACGAAAAGTCCGACTGGGTCGATGTTTAAACAACACTAGTGCATACATTGTATGCCACACCATCAAAATTGCAATAATAAGCAATGCGAAATAGCGAATTCGAATTAATCTCCCAGTATCCGTTCAAATTCGCAATGTTGCATTGCTTATTACTGCATTACTGACAGTAATGTAATGTAATACAAGATTTACTGAAATTTAAACAAGTCGTAAGACTTGGCTATTAACAATTGATTGAACATTTTTGCTTTATAACTTTTTTATTTTTTAATAATAAAGTGGTATTTTTTAATAATAAAGTATTGTTATCGGCCTGAAATTTAAAAAAAAATTTGCTACCCTGAAATTTTGTATTTTCAAAAAAAAATGTTCGTCTGTCCGCCGTAGACGCCGTACGCAAAACCGTTTGAAGGTTCGTAGGTTCGAACCCCTACGAGTGGTATCTTTTGAAAGGGTGGGAGTGAGAGGGGGGAGGAGGGGTAAGTTGGAACTTATGTAGTACTATGATAGTGGACCCATTTGCAAAAAAATGGTCGATAGGGGTCGAGGGGTGTGCGAGTGTGGATGAAACAATGCGCCCAAAACGCTTGAAAGCTGGGATTGAAACATTCTAAAATCCTATCTTCTGAACGATTGATGTCAGGTGGCTGAAACTTTGTAGTTGTCTTAGGAGATACTAGGAGATTAGGGGGTGAAAAACTTTGAATTACAGTATCTTCCACCTCAATTGTGCCAGGAAGATAAAATTTGGTTTCTGTATATAGAATTACCAGTGGAGTCTACTGAATGTAAAATTGTTGAGGGGAGAGGTGAAGCGCTGAAGGTGGGTGGCAGCCATTTTTAAAAAAAATTAATTTTTATATCTCATGAACCTTATCAGATATGATCTTGAAAGTTTTACAACAGTTAGGACCAGTAGACTTCTAGCGGAGAAAAAAATTTTGAGGGTATGGGTGTAGGGAGTGATGGTGGGAGGGGGGTGGAAATGAAAAAAATCAGATTTTAATTTCTCGAAAGCCGCAAAGTATAGAAAGCTAAAAATTGAAAACTGTATAGAGCTACTATAGAAACATCCCAGAAAAATAAATGTTTGATAGGGGTAGCAAGGTATGGGGGTGGGGGATGGTTTTTCATATTTCAGAAACGGTTTATACTAGAAAGTTGAAACTTAGTACCTATATGTAGATGTGCTACTAGAGTAATTAAAAATAAAGAAAAAATCAACAGTCTAGGCGCAACTTTATTAATTTATGGGTAAAAGTCCGAAACCTGTTTAATGCTGAGATGCGATGTAGGTGACTATGAAACTGACAACCTAAGGAATAACCGGGAGGTTGTTTGGAACGTTATTTCTTAGGTTGTCAGTCGCATAGTATCCTACACCATTTTCGCCGCAAAAATGGCGGCTCAAACTGTACTGGGTGAGTAACATCAAAAATTTTAAATCGGTTTTTTTTTATAGTTTTACGTCCCCAATGTCAAAAATTTTAGTTGACCACATACTTAAACATATCAAACTTTAGTTTATAAAGTAATTTAAAAATAGGGAAAATCACTTACATTACTTTTTCGCTTGAGCGTGTTAAAGCATTACTTTTCCCGCCATTTAATTTTTTGCTTCAACAATTCTAATATGGAACAAATAAAAAATTCGAATATGGCAATTACTACGATTACATGGAGGATTGAATCCGGATTCAATTCTCTAAAATCGCATGTAGAAGCAGATCGGATTGAAATGAGATCGACTCGATCCGAACCAACTTCTCGACCTAGATCGAATCGAAGCCGGTTATGTCGTTCGTCATTTTTTTGATTTGCCCATGTTTCGATCTTTCGATCCGGTGTTGTCATAAACACGATCCATATTTCGATCTTTCAATCTTTCGATCTTTGGATTCTCCATGTAAACGTAGTAAATGCTGGTGCCATGCGAAATGTCATTGTGAAGTCCAGCTGATATCAAAAAGGTAAGTGAATCCGAAATTTTTAAATAACTATATATTCTTATTTTAGGTCGACCGGCAAGTTTTTATCATCGCAAAATGGTTGGAAATTCACCTTTCGTCGATGAAAAATTTGGTTTTTCATTTTCAGTGTCAAATCACCAAGTAAAATTTTTCCTTAGTTCCATTTAAAGAAAAGGAAGTAGAAGACAATATTTTTGTTACGCAAGCTAAGAATTGTTAAGGGAATTTGCTACCCTGAGAAATATCAAAACGGTCACACTGCTGGACACCCAAGAATCCTCTAGCATCTCACTTCCACTCCAGTCCATTTTTCTTCTTTCTCCTTCTCTTGAAAAATTACGTTCAGAAATTGTACACATCACCACTAGGGTTACTGTATATGCACTTACACCAAAACAGCCTCTAAGAGGGATTTGGCAGATGCGTACCAGAGTGAAAAACCAGTGAATTTAAATTTTTTTCATGTTTATGGGATTTCGCTTTATAAACATTCGAAATAATTGACTTTTCGCTGCAAAATTGTAAATTTCCATAAAAGAAATGAAACAAATGCGGAAATTTTCCATTGAAAACCACAATTTCGCGCACACACACTTCCATACCAAAGAAAAACAAGTACTAGAATGTGGAAGGGAACCGACAGCGTTTTTCCGACTCTTCCCAGCAAGCATTATCTTCCGAATATTGTCCAAAAAGATTCCGACACTTCGAATGGTTTTGCCGAATTCGCAAGCGATAACGTTAAGAAATCATAACGAAAAATATATGAAGTGGTTGACAAGACTTCGTAAAGAAAAATCGTTTCGCACTCGAACCGAAATGACGGTAAAAGTTCGGTATTGGTTAAAAAGCTTTTTCTTGATCAGCTTTAGGACCACAATAGAGTAAGTACTAATAGAGAGACAACTCTCTAACATTGTCTGATCCGTAACTTGTGGGCAATGAAAGCGACTTTGGGGGAAGTGTAAGGAGGTTACTGTTTTCGTACTTGAAAGCTTTCTTCAATGCGAACGATTCTCCTACCCTGATATTTTAAATTTTCGTTTAACGACTACTAGACCTCAAAATTTCCCGCCATGCGTGTTCGAATGCGAGTATCTCACAAGCCCTTTGATCTATTGAATTGAAATTTGTGAAGAGGGTAGACAGGGTAGAGTGGTGACTTTTTGGAGACTGCGGACAATATGGTGGAAAGAAGAGGGAGCATGAGCAACCGCTTACAAAAGGAAGTTGAAACTTGGAACTTATGTAGATTTTTGACTGTGGAGCCATTTGAAAAAAAATATATAAAAAAATTGTTCAGGCCCGAAAGGTAGGTATATAACACAAATCATGGAGCCACAGATAAAAAAGAGGTAATTTTTATTTTTCGTTCAGCTATTACCAAAAACTCCAAAAACGCTTGTCCGTTCGTTTGTTGGCAGGATAGCTCAGGAGCGGATTACGGTCACATTTTTTCACGATCAAATACGTTTTGTAAGACTAAGTTCGTTAAGGGGCGATATCATTTCACTCCTTCCAGTACCTTTTATACCAAAGTCCTTAAAACATGTATTAACGATTCTTCAAGTGTTTCAATATTTGCACTTAAAAAACAGAATATCAGGCAAATCGAACGAAACATTACTGTTACAGAATTCGCTAACAGGATACAGGAAGTCAAAATTATGAAATAAATTCAGACTTGTTTTTTTTAAAGTATATTTAAATATGACGAATGTTAATGACGAACAAACAAAATACGTAGGTATATAGGTACTAATGGCGAATGCCTTATTAAATGAATGTATGAATTTATAATAATTAAAGGTTAGTGAAGAGCAAAAATAATAAGATATCGATACATATCTATTATATTTCTGTGGTAAAAAACGATAACAGCTTATGTCGAGATAAGAAAAAATCTTTTTTCAAGTTTTCAATTGCATTTTTTAAAAAAATTGCCATTCTTTGATAGATTTTTATCTCATATAATATATTATTATTGGGTTGTATTATTAAATTAAATAAAATAAGATCTTCTAATATATTTTTTATTAGTGTAATTATCAATTTTGATACACGTAATCGCCTAATTTTTTTCTCGACTTAAGCTGTTATCGCTTTTTACCACAGATTTGTTTGTACTATTATAATATCTTACATAATACAATAATAAAAATTAACTAATATAGGTAGTTGGATACATTGGTGAAAATACGTGTAATTTTAAAAGAACAAATTCACAAAAATCGAAAAAAAATATTGTTTTTATACCTCGTTTTAATACTCATATGTATAAAAAAATAAAATTTCTGTTTGCATGTACGAGCATGATTGAAATTTATGAATATTAGTAAAATATTAGATGGGGCTTAAATCTTATTCATGTTCACACCGGATACTACCACACTATTCCGTCCATGAAATAAACTCGCAGGAATTGGACCAGATTTAAATAAAAACCGATATAAATATTTCTTATTATGTCTGGTGAGAGAACTTATTAATCTTATATGTATTTTCGTGAGTACGTAACGTGAAATATGCCATATGAACATTACTAACGCACAAAAACCGCGGATGCAACAATATATATAGAAATAAAAAACAATTACAAAATGACATAAAAGTCTATTAAACGGAAATCAGTAAACATTTACTCCAATTCTAATGAGATTACTGCACCACGTAATATCAACCATTTAAAAAAAAATCTGCCAATAGTCTGGGCGAAACTTTATTATATTCGGGTCAAAGTTCGGGAGTGGTCAAAGTCAGAGTATATCATCAGTTGTTCGAAATTATGAGGTTTCTTGAAAAATTAGTTTTGTTCTTAAAAAAAAAATATTTAAAATATAGATTTTTAACTGATTAAACATTGGAAAAGTCCGTGTGGACTATTCGAATTTCGGTATGTCATGTACACTAAAAGCCCATAGAAATAAAAACCAATTTGCTGCCCTATCCGAATTAAGAGATATGACGAACTGTTAAAACGTATATAAAGCCATTAATTCCACTTGGGGTTTGAATTTCGAAAAAATTTTGAAACAGGTTTTTAGACGATTTCATAAAAACCAACTTGATATCTCATGAGACACGAGGGATTTTGAAAAATTTGTGAAAACGTAAGCACACCCTTCACACCCCTTGGTTTTTGAAATTCGAAAAATCATGAAATTGGTTTTTAGGTCATTACATCAAATGCCGTAATAACCAATTTTATATCTCATCAGAACTAAGGGATGGAAAAATTGTGAAGACATATGCAAACCCTTGGGGGTTGAATATCCAAAAAATTGAGAAATCGGTTTGTAGGCGATTATATAAGAAGTCTGTGGAAGTGAAAAGCGATCTAATATCTCATGAAAGCTAAGCAATATGGCGAAGCTTTGAAAAGCATACAACCCCCTTACACCCCCTAGGATTGAATATCTAAAAATACGGAAAATGACTTTTTGGCGCTTATATAGGAAACCTTAGGAAGTAAGAATGAATTCGATATATTATCAGATATGCAACCTCCTTACACCCACTTGGGGGTTGAATATCCAAAAATCCTGAAAGGAGTTAATAGATAAATATGAAAACAACACGAGAAAGAAAAAACCAATTCAATTTCTTATCACTTCTAAAAGATAGGAGGGAATTCGTGAAAACTTGTTCAACCCTTTTATACCAAAAAATTAAAAAACTTAAAAACGAGTTTCAGGCGATTATTACGCAAGCCCATGAAAGTGAAAAGATATTCGATATCTGATCAGACCTGAGGGATATGGCAGAATTCTTGAAAAAATATACAACCCCCTTTCCACTCCCTTAGGGGTCGAATTTAAAAAAATCCTAAATAAGCTTTCTAGGTATTTATATGAAGAAGTCGTACAATAAAAATGAATTCAATATTTTTAAAGACCTAATAGATATGACGAAAACCGTGAAAATATATGCATTCCATTTTCACTGATCATTTTTTTTGCCCCCTTCCGAACGCCAATAAATATTTGAATTTTTTTTATCTAAATTACTTTTCTAGTTGATTTACATATACATACCGAGTTTCAACTTTGTAGCATAAGCCGTTCTATAGATAGCAAAAACACCCCCTAGCCCCGTACCATACTACTCCTATAAAAAATCATATTTTTCCAACATGCTACTAATATAGCTCTATCTAAATACCAAGTTTCAGCTTTATATCATTATAGGTTATCGAGATATAGAAATCGTAACCTTTTCCTTTTCACCCTCCCCACCCTCACCACAAAATTTTTTTTTTTGCTAGGGGTCTATTTTAAATAAATTAAATTTTTTTTTTAAAAAATCGATCACAATACTGTATTATTAGAAAAAAAATAAAGTAAAATTAACTTCAATATTTCTTACCCTCTTGATATCCTATAAAATAATATTTCACCAGAATTAAACTGAAACAACAATGAATGAACTTAAAATTGTTCCCCTTTTCGGCTAAACTCAAGCTTTTTGAACTAGTGGTTAGTGAAGCTTTTTGGGATGGAAGAGCTTTTAAGGCTAGAAATTTCAAATCGAATGTATGAAAAACAAATCAGTAGAGAACGGCTATGGGTTTGTTTCTCTATTAGATCTTTCTCTATGAGAACCACTACAGAATTAGTACCGTCACTTCATATCGACTTCGAAACGTGTATTCTTTACGAACTCGTGTCAACCACTCCACACATTTTTCGTAACGATTGCTTAACGTTATCGCACGCGAATTGGGCAAAACCATTCGAAGTGTCGGAACACCGGACAATATTCGAAAGATATTGATTGCTGGCTGGGGATCTTTACTCCTTCTAAAACAACCCCTCCTTAGTTATGTAATTAAGAATTAATATATTATATATATATATATATATATATAAAAAATTGTATTAGTAACATTAAAATTAAAAGAATGTACTTTTTATACTCTAGATGAAATCATATAGAGTATTATTAGTTTAATCCAGCCCAAAAGTTTGTAACGCATAGAACCAAGCCTCGGACGAAAAAAAGTTGTACATTATTTTCTGTTTATTTGTGGCCAAAAACTCCAAATCCGCTTGACGTCCGTCTGTCTGTCTGTCTGTCTGTCCGTTAGCACAATAACTCAAGAACGCCTTCACCTAGGATCTTGAAATCTTGAATCTGGATGTTTGGTTGAATTTGTAAGGCTAAGTTCATTAACGGACAAAATCTTCCTACTCCTTCGGGTAGCTGTCATATAAAATGTCCTTAAAACACGTGTTCAAGAATATTGGCTGATAACTTCAGAAGGGTTTACGCTACGACTTTGAAATTTTGTATGTGCTTATTTTCTAATGGTTGGAGCTAAATATATGATTATGAAAAAAAATCCCATTAGTCCTTCGTGCAGCAGCCATACAAATATCCTGTCAAAATGTCTTCACTTAATTTACGGAACTCACTATAACTCAAGTAATCGTTTAGCTATGAATTCGGAATTTTGTACAAATTAGTTTTGAGTAAAAACGAAGTTCGAGTTTGCTAGCCGGCGAAATCCATTTACTCCTTCTGGTACCTTCCATACAAAAAATCCTTAAGACACGTGTTCAACAATATTTTCCGATAACTTTTGAACGCTTCAAGCTACGAATTTGAAATTTTGTACACATTCATTTTTAAATGGTTCCAAGGAAAAGGATAAATATGTAAGAAATCGAGTGAGTCCTTTCTGCACCTCCCATGTCCTTCAAAAAGGAAATTTTTTTTTCGGTGACTCACCCAGTTCGAGATATGAAATTAAACACTGACGATATTCAGTTTTAGTTTCAAGTAGCAACCGAATGGGGGTCTTTAATAAAGGACATACAACATGTACACACGTAATTCTTATTTATCCCCAACTACAATATAAATCGCAGTTCAGTCGTGACTGCGGTATGTGTTTAAACAATATTTAAGAAATATGTACAAACACAGTTTTAATTTTATAATAAACACTTGATAAAATTCAACTCGCGCACCAGTTCAGAAGTTCAGTTGATAACTGCGTATAAAGTGGAAAAAATATTGTTTCAACACGCGGCGTTACATGAAATCATATTTTCGATTACGACGACTCTTATGTCAATATGTCAATATAATATTTCATTAATAAATAATTAAAATCAAGTTTGCTCTTAATACTTTTTTCGATTTTGCCCCTTTTATCCTTATATCTTAAAAATAATATATTTAAAAAATAACAGTATTTCTATCCGGAAACTTTATTTCGATCAAAAAAGGCATTATTTTGATTTCATAAGTCAACAGAGAAGAATTTTCCGCTTTTCACCAACATTTCCAATAGTTCAATCAAAAAATTCTCAGATATTGAAATTGCAATGATAAAATTGAAATTGAATTTCAGACTCTAAAAATAGCAAAATTTGGCAACTGTGACCGAAGGCAACGAAATCAAATGTCATTTATTTATTAGCTTTCGGTTTGCTAAAAGCCGCGTGCGCCGTATTTATACTCTAGATGAAATCATATAGAGTATTATAAGTTTAATCCAGTCGAAAAGTTTGTAACGCATAGAACCAAGCCTCGGACGAAAAAAAGTTATATATTATTTTTTGTTTATTTGTGGCCAAAAACCTCAAATCCGCCTGACGTCCGTCCGTCCGTCTGTCCGTGAACACGATAACTCAAGAACGCCTTCACCTAGGATCTTGAAATTTTGAATCTGGATGTTTGGTTAAATTTGTAAGGCTAAGTTCGTTAACGGGCAAGATCGTCCTACTCCTTCGGGTAGCTGCCATACAAAATGTCCTTAAAACACGTGTTCAAGAATATTAGTCGATAACTTAAGAAGGGTTTAAGCTACGACTTTGAAATTTTGTATGTGTTATTTTTCCAATAGTTGGAGCTAAATATATGATTATGAAGAAAATCCTGTTAGTCCTTCGTGTAGCTGCCATACAAATATCCTGTTAAAATGTATTCACTTAATTTACGAAACTTACTATAACTCAAGTAATCTTTTAGCTACGAATTCGGAATTTTGTACAAGTTAGTTTTGAGTAAAAAGAAAGTTCGAGTTAACTAATCAGCGAAATTCTTTTACTCCTTCTGGTAGCTGCCATACAAAATGTCCTTACAACACGTGTTCAAGAATATTGCCGATAACTTCAGAAGGGTTTAAGCTACGTCTTTGAAATTTTGTATGTGTTAATTTTCCAATAGTTGGAGCTAAATGTATAATTATCAAGAAAATCCTATTAGTCCTTCGTGTAGCTGCCATACAAATATCCTGTCAAAAAGTCTTGACTGAATTTACGGAACTCACTATAACTCAAGTAATCTTTTAGCTATGAACTCGGAATTTTGTACAAATTAGTTTTGAGTGAAAACAAAGTTCGAGTTTACTAATCAGCAAAATCCTTTTACTCCTTCTGGTAGCTGCCATACAAAATGTCCATAAGACACGTGTTCAACAATATTTTTCGATAACTTTTGAACGCTTCAAGCTACGAATTTGAAATTTTGTACACATTAATTTTTGAATGGTTCCAAGGAAAAGGATAAATATGTAAGAAATCGAGTGAGTCCTTCCTGCACCTCCCATGTGAAAGTCCTTCAAAAAGGACATTTTTTTCGATGACTTACCCAGTTCAAGATATTAAATTAAACACTGAATATTGTCTTTTAGTTTTGAGTAGCAATCTAATGGCAGTCCTTAATAAAGGACATACAACATGCACACACGTAATTCTACTTTATCCCCAACTACAATATAAATCGGAGTTCAGTATTCATCTAGAGTATTATACGATTGGCTTGTTTTTTATTAATGTTAATTTTGATGCAGCATTGGAGTTTATTTTTCATTGGAAAAAATATTCGATATATCGATATATCGATATTTTTCTCCGATATATCGTCAGCCGATATTGATATTTTTTTCAATATCGATATATCGATATTTTTTTCCGATATTAACATCCCTACTTAAGACTAGTCGGAATGCTGATTTTTTTTACATCCTTTTTTCCGACATTTTTCAGACCAGTCGTAAGTCCCAAAGCTCGTGTTTGCTGGGTTCACATATTCTTACTAACACACTTCGAAAACGCAATGTGACAGCAATGTTCAGTAGTACAAAAACAGGCGAACTAGTACATAAACAGGCGATTTTTGTGAGGTTAAATTACAATTTCCAGTACAGAAACGACCGAATTAGACGTATCTGCCAAACCCTAGGTAGAGAGTGTAGTGTATCTAGCTTAGATTATATACCTAAAAGGATTGGACATGCCACCATAAAAAAGAGCCAATTTTTTTGATGCGCATGTCGAAGTAAAAGCTGCATGGGCGTACAAAACTGATTTTATTTATTTTAGGGGCAAAAATTTTAGCTCCCATTTTAAAAGTTTTTTTTGCATATATTAAATATATTGCATAAACATACTGCAGTCACGATCAGCTGCAAGCCAATCGTATGATACTCTAAATGAGGATGATTTTGCCCGTTAACGAACTAAGCCTTACAAATTCGCCCAGATCAAAATTTCAAGATCCTAGGTCAAGGCGTTCTTGAGTTATTATGCTAACGGACAGACGGACGAGCGGACCGACGTTTTAGCCCCAAATAAGCACAAAATAATATCTAACTTTTTTTGTGTTCCGAGGCTTCGTTCTAAGCGTTATAAACTTTTGGGCTGGATTAAACTTATAATACTCTCTGATTTCATCTAGAGTGTTGTGAACGGAGGCCTTGGAGTGAATATTTCGACTTGAAAAAGTCAAAATATTCGAAGGAAAGGAAGGTTCAGGAAAGAGTGGGCCAATTCCTACATCTGAATTGGTGGCTGAAATCCGAGCGGAAGCGACACGCTTGCTGGCGGCCGGGACTAGCTACGGCAGTTGTGGGGGGGTTCTTGCCCAGATTTCAGTCCATAAACCCTTGGCCTGTACAACAAAAAATTTCGTGTCGGCTTACTCCAGGGATTTAAAATGGGACTATCTTCCCAATAGGTCGTGAAAGACCAAGAAGCGGTGGAGTGCGCGACTTCGCGATTTGTCAGGGCGCTTAGGTGTTATAGCGCCCTGCCTGCCCACCCTACCTCAGCCATGACTGTCCAAAAATAAACATTATTCATGGCCCCTTTTTGAGGTTCAGGGATGAGAGCTCAGACGCTCGGGCTCATTTTATATCTGGCCTTTAGCCTTGAATCATATTTGAATGGCGAGAAAAAAAATTAACGAACCAAAATTCTGAAACAAATATAAAAAAAACACCAAAACCCAAAAAAAAACAATGAAGATAAAAAAAAATAAAATAAACTCACCCCATTCACTCCTTTTTTTTTTTCTTTTACTCTTACGCTCTACGTTACTATTATTTGCTTTATTTATTAGTTCTGTCCGTCTGTCCTGTCTGTCATTTTGTTATATTTTAAATTTTTATTTTAATTTGTAATTATTTAATTTAATTCATTTTACTTTTTTTTTTTTTTTTTATTATAATTATTTAGTATTTTAATTTTTATTATATTTTATTTTTAGTTTTGTAATTTAAGTCGGTTTTTTTTTTTCTTGATTTTAATTTAATTTACTAATTTTATCATGTTAATTATTCATGTTATCATTTTAATTTTAATTTTAATTCAATTTTTGGGGATTTTTACTTTAAATTTTAAATTCGCGTCAGATGAACATTCTTCCAAAATACGTTCGACCATTGCTAGGCTGCGTATAAAAATTGTGGAACCGCGGAAATTCGTTCACTTGAATTTTCAAGGATTTCGCAATTTCTAATACGATTGCACTGCACAACACAACCGAATGAAATTATATCTTGGTTTGAGAATCGTAGAAAGAAAAGACCACATTATCCGGCGAACACGGATTGCTCTGCTATTTTTTTTTTTCGAATTGGAACAGGCACAAGAACTAGCTTTTTCCACTGGATTTTCAGTTGAGATCATATATGATTAATGCTTTAATTTATGTTTCACTGATTTTGATTTTATTAAATAATTTCATTACGTTGGGGGGGAGAAAGATTTGGGAAAACAAAAAACTCGCTTAAAACACTCTCCATTTTATGCAAACCCTTCGATTTGGTTTATTTAAAAAAAAATGTTTCGAGTCGCCGCGCTAAGGGAAGGACCTGTATCAAACTGTCGACATTTAAGTCGAATCCCGCCATGGGCCGCAACTTTTCCGCAGCGCACACACAAAACTACGTTCGAATCTAAAAATCGCACGATTCAATCCCGCTCGCAAATTATTTACGCGTTCGAAACGTTTTCAATGGAGCGTATCGACACTTCACCATTCAATTGATTGCACTTGCACACTTTTTCTTTCTTTTTCCCTTTTTTTTTTCGATCTTTCGATTTTCAACACTTTCTAGGAGGACGACCGAGTCACAACCACCAAAACACTTTACCACCCTTTTAACTTTTCTCGTTCTGTCCATTCTTGAATTATAACTTCATCCTCATTTCGCTCCGTCGTCGAACAAGCACTCCTCAATTTTTTGGATGTTTTTTCAGATCCTCGTCTCGTGTTCGACCGCTATCGCGCTTCCGGCATCTGCCGATCAGCGGTTCTTTTCCAAAAGAAAACCGTTGCACTGCTAAGTTAGTGGCAGTTGTCGGTTGCGATCAAAATTCATCGTAGCTGAATTTTGATCGCAATCGCCCAGCAGGAAATGGTCGAGTTGTCTATTGACAACTCAACAACCTCATGCTCACGCTGAGAGCCGGGCAATTATGGTCCTAACCTCTCGAATCACTGCCGCAGATCTTTGGAGTGATAGATCCCCACACGCTTGCCTCCTAAATCCTCCAATTCGTATCGTGAGTTGCCTAGCACACGACGAATCCTGCACTTGAGGAACTTCTTCGCCAGCTTGGCGTTATAATTCTGCGCGGCTGTGGACAAGGAAAAATTTCTTCTGTAAACCTCTTGTCCTACACAAAATTGTGTTTTAGCAGCACGCAGATTATAACGCTTGCTACTGTCCTCATGTGCGACCCTTATTTTCGTCTGCGCCAGTTGTCTCACGATAGGAATTCCCTCTCGAGGTCGAAGCTGCACATTTGACTCTCCCAACGCTCGCAATCGCTTCAGCAGTTCGTAGTCCTTCCCGTGCAACATCATGTGATTTCCAAACAGAACCTGATAGGGAGAAAATCCAGTGGCTTGGTGGAGTGAGCTCCGAAGTGCACATCCAATTTTGCTTAGACTCTCATCCCATCGTGTTTGGTCATCAGTGATGAATGCTCGAATACCGGCCAGGATGGACTGATTGACACGTTCTGAAGCATTCGCTTGCGGTGAGTAGCTCGGGGTGTACAGGTGTTGAACTCCGTATTTGTTCAGCATGGAGTTAAACACATTCGACCTAAATTGAGAGCCATTATCGGAGAGGATCGTTTCGGGTGTTCCAAACGTATGGAAGACCTGCCCCTCCAAATAGTTGGTAATCTCTTCGGCAGTGATTCGCCCCAAAGGATGTAACAGGGGGAATTTTGTGAAGTGGTCCAAGACGATCAAGATAGCTATTTTACCCCGTTTGGTACGCGGATATGGTCCCAGTACGTCGATGTAAAGGTGCTGGAATGGCTGATCCGTCTGGAACGGTTCTCCCATAGGCGCTCGTAGAGGTCTGTTCGGGGACTTTGTCTCTTTACAAGTATCGCACGCCAGAACGTAGGTGCGTACTTGTGTAGCCATCCCGGGCCAGTACAAAAATCGCCTGACTCGCTCTAGCGTTTTGGCATAACCACCATGGACCGTGGTGTCTGCCTCGTGCGCCTGAGCAATCGCAGTTGACGTAAGGCTCGATGGAATCCACAACTTCCAGGCCCTGTCTTCAGCAATCGGGTCACCGTTGTGAGGCTCTGTGCGCTTGTAGACGAAACCGTCCCTCACGCATACGTCAGGAAGCCGATCAGCGTTCGCATCGACAGTGGACACTAATTCTTTATATTCCTTGCCAGAGAACTCTGGAGAATCCATGTCCACCATCGGTGCCACGTCGATCAGCGCATTTAATCCCTCTTCGTATACGCGAGAGAGAGCGTCGGGTACAACGTTCAGGCTCCCTCGTCGGTGCTCGATTGTGAAGTCGTAACCTTGGAGTTTTAGACTCCACCTTGCCAACCGTCCTTGCAGGTCTTTCTGCGACATTAGCCATTTGAGACTTGCGTGGTCCGTAACGACTTTGAACGCCGTCCCTTCTACATAGGCTCGAAACTTTTTCACGCTCAACACAGCTGCGTAACACTCGAGTTCGGTTACGCTGTAGTTGCGTTGCGCGGAAGTGAGCTTCTGTGACATATACGCCACAGGAGATTCCGATCCGTCGTCGTTTTCCTGATAGAGAACGCTACCCACACCTGATTTACTGGCATCGCATTGTATTACGAAAGGCCTCTTAAAATCTGGATTTATCAGTAAGGGGGCTTTCGTCAACAAGTCTTTCACTAGTAGGAAGGAAGTTTGTGCCTCTGTAGTCCAAGCAAACTGGTTGGACTTCTTTAGAGTGTCTGAGATCGGTGACACGGTAGCGGCAAAGTTGGGGACGAATCGTCGATACCAGCCTGCCATGCCAAGGAAGCGTCGTACTTGACGTGCGGACTTTGGCGAAGGGTAATCGACGATGGCTGAGACTTTGTTCGGATCTGTCTTCAAGCCTCCGTCTCCAACGATGTATCCGAGATACTTCACCTCTCTCAGACAAAACTTGCTCTTGTTGACGTTTATAGTCAAGCCAGCCTTTCGCAAACAATCTGCGACTTCAGCCAATAAAATCAAATGTGAGTCGAAATCCTCAGAAATCAACAGCAGATCGTCCAAATATACGAACACCTGTTCCTTCAACTCGGGTGGGATGACTTTGTCCATCAAACGACACATCCTTTGCGGCGCGTTGCATAACCCAAAAGGCATGCGAGTGTAGTGGTATAGAGGCCGGCCAGGGATTGTGAATGCAGTGTACTCTCTGGATTTGTTCTCGAGAGGAATCTGCCAGAAGGCGTCTTTCAGGTCAAGGCTGGTGATAAAGTTGGCTCGCGGCAAACGACTTAAGATACCGTCAATGTGTGGTAATGGATAAGCATCCTTCTTCGTCACACTATTGACTTTGCGCGAGTCCAAACATAACCTGACCTTGCCTGGTTTCCTCACGAGAACCACAGGCGAGCTCCACGCACTCTGGCTGGTCTCTATCACGCCAAGTGCTCTCATGCGATCGATCTCGTCATACAAGAGTTTTTGGATCGCAGGAGACACGGGATAGTGCCGCTGTTTGATGGGACTAGCATCGCCAACGTCTATACTATGTTCGACGACGTTGGTCACACCCAGTCCTTGAACTTCGTATGATGGAAATTTGGACTTTGCCATTTCCAACCTCTCTACATCTGTGGGCGTTAAATGGTGGGCATCCGGAGCTATCAGTTGCGATGCAGTATCGGGAGTATCGACCGCGCTGATGATGCTGGGAGCTAGCTGGAAGGATCGCCAGAAATCTACACCAAGGTATAGATCCTGCGACAGGCTCGGCACGATGTACAGTGTAATGGGCTTGCTTTTACCTCGAAAGGTAATTTCAGCATCCACTGTGCCCAATACTTTTTGTGCAGCACCATCAGCTGTCTTCACCTCTTGACAGACTGGTCGATATTTCACCTGTGCATCTTGGAGGCGTTGTAGGGAGTTTGCCCCCAGGCAACTGATGCTCGCCCCACTATCGAGGAGTCCTTTAACGTCCACTCCGTACAGGGATACCACAGCGTACGGACGTACGTCAAACGGCTCGGTAATGATCGTCGATAAAATTGCTTTCTTTTTTTCACGCACCATCCTCCAGAATATACGAAGGTGCAAGATTGACTTTCTGCGACCCGCTCCACTCATTAGTGATGATACTTGATCACCACTCGCGACTGGAGTAGATGAAAAAATTCGCTCTCGAGCCTCCATATATTCCTTCAGCCGTAGATGGTAAGGCTTGTGAGGATGGAGGGAATGACGTCTTGGATGACCATCCTTAAGGTCATCTTCAGGCCGAGAAACAGCCGGCTCCGTCTTATCGCTTTGTCTTCCTAGTATCGTGACGTGCGGAGTGTTAGGTGACGAGGAGTTAGGTTGGGATGATTTTACGCTAAAAGGATGGGAGTTAGGTTCAGAAAATGTTGAGGTAAGGGTAGTAAAATTTGGAGGGTTGTTTGAAGGGGTTGAAAAATGGCTTAAAGTTTTTTTATTAGGGAGTTCTAAATTAAATTGGGAGTTAGGATCGGGGTTTTGAAATTTATTTCTTACTGCGGTCGGGTTGCAGTGCTCGGACGGTAGGAACCCGTTGTCCTGCCGTCCCTTCGGCCGTTTCCCGCCTTGCAATGGATGCAGTTGGGCTTTAGCACGTCAGCCCGCCCACATCCAAAGCAGAAGATGCCTTTGGTAGCTTCCCCACATTCACGATACCCATGCCCCTCCTTCCCGCAGTTCCAACAAGTCAGGGGGTTCGATAGTCCGGCCACGTCGACTGAAGGAGGCGTATCCGGATTCCCTTCGTCGATTTGCTCATGAAGTTCGTGGACTCTAGTTTGGTTCCAGGGGGATGGTCTGGTAGCCTTTCGCACATCTTCCACTTGTCCCACTAACCGACGTAATTCGTCCATAGTTAGGACTGAGTGGAAGCACATTTGTTGCTGTGTGCTGGCCACCAGATTTCCACGCACCAGATCCACGAATTCGGACTCCATCATGGGAGTGCGCAGCAACGTGCGAAGCTCCGTCATGTCTTGTTCGTAAGACATGAAGGGCTCATTTGGCGCTTGCCGTCTGCCAAGCATCTGCTTGCGCACCTCCCAATCCGTGCTTCGCTCTCCCCAGACCTGCAAGAATGCATCCTTCAGGGTACCCCATGATGCATTGGGGTTAGACCGTCGCCACAACCAGTACCATTTGTTGGGCCGACCATCCAGCAGCAGATGGAAACCCTGCGTCAGCAGATCCAAGTTGCCGCGTAAGTCGCTCATCGCGAGAGTCTCGGCCCTAAAAATCATCTCCTCTGCGCGTAGGGATTGGCGATCTCCGTTGAAGCGAAGACGCCAATGCCTTAATGGGCTGCAGGAATTGCGTCGGCGATAATTAGGGTCGTGGCTAACGCGATCGCTGGCCCCAGCGGCCGCTTCGATCCGCTGAACTACCCTCCCTGTCGTGGCACGCGAGTTTCGATCTGCTGCCGAATAGTGGGCCCCCACTGGCTCTTGTGCTGCCCGCTCCTCCCGCATAACCGTTCGAATCAGTTGTACCAATTGGTCCACACCAAGTTCGGTCCGGACCACAGGCGGATCTGCGCGCACTGGCGCTGTTATTCCCTCCTCATGCACATCCGACCAACGAGGCCTTTCCAACCTTTTTGGTGAACTTGTGCCTGGAAACGCGAGTTGGTCAACCCCTTGCTCCTGCACCATTGATCCGTCAGGGGCGTAAAGGACATGACCGCCGACTGTCTCCGGCGGAAAATCTACATTTAACCTACTAGGTGAAATTCCGCCTGTCGGAGACTTGGGAGCTGCTAACTTCTGTTTGCTGCGTGTTACAGCTCCGGTTCTGGCAGTTGCGCCCTCCACGCCCCGAACCGACCAATAGTCCTGCGGCCCAAGGTACTGCCTGCAATTGGGGCAGTTATTGTGGCTCCGAACCCACGATTCCAGGCATTCCAGGTGGAAAATATGGCCACACTTGGTCCTGGCTTCACGGTTCAATTCCACGACCTCCTGACACGTCGTGCAAATTGAATCCGTCGCCTTCGATGGTGAACGCGCTAGTGGCATGATTTGGCGAGAAAAAATGAACGAGTGATTGAACAAATTGATGAATGAACGAGTGATTGATGAACGATTGAGTCTCTGAACGAGTGAGTATTTACGATTGAGTTAATGAATGAGTGAATTATTGTACGAGTGAGCTATTATCGAGTGAATGATTGAATACAATTAAATAAATCGCGAATGAATGTCTAAATGAACGAGTTAATATTTGAACGACTGATAAAGCGAGAAAAAAAAATTTGAACGAGCGATTGGACGAGTGTGTTATTGAAAAAAAATTTAGTTAAAAAAAAATGATTGATTGAACGAGTGAGTCTCTGAACGAGTGAATATGAATGAGTGGCTATTAAAAAAAATTTGTTATTGACGAGTGAATGAATCAGTGAATGCATTAGTGAACGAGTGAATGAATGAGTGAATGATTATCGAGTGAGTGATAAAAAGATGAATTATAAAGAAAAATTAATGATTGAACGAGTGAGTATGACGAGTGAGTTGTTGAAAAAAAAATTTAGTTCCTAAAAAAAAATGATTGATTGAAATTAGATCGAATAAATGAACGAGTGAATAAAAATTAACCAATTGAACGACTGAATGATTAAACGAATATTGAGTAAATGAATGAACGAACAATTGATTGATTAATTGCGTGGATGATTGAACGACTGTATGAATGAGTGAACGTGTGAATGTATGATTGTATGGATAAAATGGACTAAAATTAGATATTCAAGTGGATGAATGATTGCCAAATGAATGAATCAATCATGAATGAATGAACGAGTGAGTCTCTGAATAATAAAAAAATTACTTGAGCGATTGAACAATACTGAACGAGTGAGTGAATGTCCAAAAAAAATTTAATATTCGAACGATTGAATGCACGAGTAAATCAACGCACGAATGATTGAATAAATGAATGAATGAAAAAATTTACTAAATCAAAAAAAAACAAATGAACCCTCACGTCGTCGCTCCTTTCCCCTCCCCTCATATGCAGCAAATCGCGAAGTCGATCTCTGTCTTTCTCGACTTATCGGGAAAATCCGGATCGCGAGAAAAAAATGCAACATAAAAAAAATTGGGAAGAAAAATAGCAACAAGAAAAATCAAAATCAGCAAGCAAAAAAAAATCTAAGTCAAATTTCGTCCGAAGACTTACCAAAAAAATTTAATTTTACCAAAAAAATATACTACGTTATTTTTAAAAAAAAATATTTTACTTTATAAAGGAACTCTAAAAGGAAGGATAAGGAAATAGGGGACTTTTCGAAATTTCGACGATATTTTCTATCACCAAACTCACTGATGTTTCGCAAGTATTGTGCCCAATTGTCTGACGACATGCCCGCCAAGACAAGGCATGCCCAGCTCTCAATTGGGTACTTACGAACCAAAGGTGGAATGAGTCAAGAAAATAAATTCTGACCCAACTTACATCACATCAATCTCGCATACAGACAATGTTTCCCTTTCCTATGGAACCGAGTTGGCGCCTAAAGGTTGCCAAAACGGTTCGTCAATAGGTCAGTTCTACAATGTCTCCATACAAGACCGATGAGATGGTTTGCTGTGGAAAAATCAGAAAAGCTGTACACTTGGACTGTTGATGCCGTTCAGGCGAAAATACTGTCGCAGAACGACGAAATTAAAGTCCTTTTTGCCCATCAACTTTTTGCACGGAATTTTTCGGAACTCGCGCGTGTTGATGAGCTACGCTTTGTGCACCTAGCGTAGCTGTGGCTAGCCCCACGTTGGGCGCCATTTTGTTGTGAACGGAGGCCTTGGAGTGAATATTTCGACTTGAAAAAGTCAAAATATTCGAAGGAAAGGAAGGTTCAGGAAAGAGTGGGCCAATTCCTACATCTGAATTGGTGGCTGAAATCCGAGCGGAAGCGACACGCTTGCTGGCGGCCGGGACTAGCTACGGCAGTTGTGGGGGGGTTCTTGCCCAGATTTCAGTCCATAAACCCTTGGCCTGTACAACAAAAAATTTCGTGTCGGCTTACTCCAGGGATTTAAAATGGGACTATCTTCCCAATAGGTCGTGAAAGACCAAGAAGCGGTGGAGTGCGCGACTTCGCGATTTGTCAGGGCGCTTAGGTGTTATAGCGCCCTGCCTGCCCACCCTACCTCAGCCATGACTGTCCAAAAATAAACATTATTCATGGCCCCTTTTTGAGGTTCAGGGATGAGAGCTCAGACGCTCGGGCTCATTTTATATCTGGCCTTTAGCCTTGAATCATATTTGAATGGCGAGAAAAAAAATTAACGAACCAAAATTCTGAAACAAATATAAAAAAACACCAAAACCCAAAAAAAAACAATGAAGATAAAAAAAAATAAAATAAACTCACCCCATTCACTCCTTTTTTTTTTTCTTTTACTCTTACGCTCTACGTTACTATTATTTGCTTTATTTATTAGTTCTGTCCGTCTGTCCTGTCTGTCATTTTGTTATATTTTAAATTTTTATTTTAATTTGTAATTATTTAATTTAATTCATTTTACTTTTTTTTTTTTTTTTTTATTATAATTATTTAGTATTTTAATTTTTATTATATTTTATTTTTAGTTTTGTAATTTAAGTCGGTTTTTTTTTTTCTTGATTTTAATTTAATTTACTAATTTTATCATGTTAATTATTCATGTTATCATTTTAATTTTAATTCAATTTTTGGGGATTTTTACTTTAAATTTTAAATTCGCGTCAGATGAACATTCTTCCAAAATACGTTCGACCATTGCTAGGCTGCGTATAAAAATTGTGGAACCGCGGAAATTCGTTCACTTGAATTTTCAAGGATTTCGCAATTTCTAATACGATTGCACTGCACAACACAACCGAATGAAATTATATCTTGGTTTGAGAATCGTAGAAAGAAAAGACCACATTATCCGGCGAACACGGATTGCTCTGCTATTTTTTTTTTTCGAATTGGAACAGGCACAAGAACTAGCTTTTTCCACTGGATTTTCAGTTGAGATCATATATGATTAATGCTTTAATTTATGTTTCACTGATTTTGATTTTATTAAATAATTTCATTACGTTGGGGGGGAGAAAGATTTGGGAAAACAAAAAACTCGCTTAAAACACTCTCCATTTTATGCAAACCCTTCGATTTGGTTTATTTAAAAAAAAATTTTTCGAGTCGCCGCGCTAAGGGAAGGACCTGTATCAAACTGTCGACATTTAAGTCGAATCCCGCCATGGGCCGCAACTTTTCCGCAGCGCACACACAAAACTACGTTCGAATCTAAAAATCGCACGATTCAATCCCGCTCGCAAATTATTTACGCGTTCGAAACGTTTTCAATGGAGCGTATCGACACTTCACCATTCAATTGATTGCACTTGCACACTTTTTCTTTCTTTTTCCCTTTTTTTTTCGATCTTTCGATTTTCAACACTTTCTAGGAGGACGACCGAGTCACAACCACCAAAACACTTTACCACCCTTTTAACTTTTCTCGTTCTGTCCATTCTTGAATTATAACTTCATCCTCATTTCGCTCCGTCGTCGAACAAGCACTCCTCAATTTTTTGGATGTTTTTTCAGATCCTCGTCTCGTGTTCGACCGCTATCGCGCTTCCGGCATCTGCCGATCAGCGGTTCTTTTCCAAAAGAAAACCGTTGCACTGCTAAGTTAGTGGCAGTTGTCGGTTGCGATCAAAATTCATCGTAGCTGAATTTTGATCGCAATCGCCCAGCAGGAAATGGTCGAGTTGTCTATTGACAACTCAACAAGAGTATAAAACTATCTATCTCTTTGTAATCTATGTATGTATGCTTTACAGATGCATGTTATTTTATTATATATGTACATATCTACTTATGATCTGGTACGATTCTGTAACTGAAATCTCGGCGAAATACTAGAAACGAGTAGCTTTTTCAAATGTGTTTTTTGATAAACACCAAATTTCGATTTTTCGTCAGACTTATTTTTAACAATAATGCAACCATTTTTTTATTACTAATTTAATGAGAAGGCTATATTGTTGTGATCTCAAGGGATACTATTTTTTTCGACGCAAAGCATTTGTACAGAAATGGATATTTTAATAAATATTTCTTTTCTAAGTACAGTTGCATGATCGAAATGTTCACCTTTGTACCGCTTTTGGTTAGCCCCAAATATAACTTTATTTTGCTACACCATTGGATCCAAAATCCAAGCCGTTCAGGTTACCATGACAACCAATAAAAACAAACAACAAAATATTCCTTCATAATTATTTTACTTGTGTTTTTGACAAGCAAGATCCCTTGGCATCCTTCGATCCCATGGTGCTGTCAAAATAATTTTGGTCTCTATTTTTTTTGTGCTTTTACACCGGGGTGTCCTATCCTTAGTTACCTTATCTAAGGTATCTAGTGACCCTAATCACCACCGCTTGGCTATAGTTAATGGTGGGTAGGGTTACTGTATACGCACTCACACCAAAACAGCCTCTAAGAGGGGTTTGGCAGATGCGTACCAAGGTGGAAAACCAGTAAATTTAAATTTTTTACATGATTATGGGATTTTGCTTTATAAACTTTCGAAATGATTAACTTTTCGCTGCAAAATTGTAAATTTCCATAAAAGAAATGAAAGAAATACGGAAATTTTCAATTGAAAACCTCAATTTCACGCACACGCACTTCCATACTAAAGAAAACCAAGTACTAGAATTGTGGAAGAGAACCGACAGCTTTTTTCCGACTCTTCACATATTCGCACTAACACACTCCAAAAACGCAATTTGAGAGCAATGTTCAGTAGTTCAAAAAAAGGCGAACTAGTACATAAACAGGCGATTTTTGTGAGGTTAAATTACAATTTCTAGTACATAAACGAACGAATTAGACGTATCTGCCAAACCCTAGGTAGAGAGTATTGTGTATCTAGTGACCCTAATGGTGGGTAGGTTAGGTTATAGGTTAGGTTATAGTGGCAGCCATCCAAACTATGGATCGACTCACTTAGACCATTCGGTTGGTCCATTGTGATACCACACCCGTGACACCTTAATGAAGTCCCATATAGGGAGTTATCGTAGCATTGCTACAGGGGAAACCTAGTCGAACCAGCCACTGATGCGATTGAACTTGGCTAGTTCATCAATTCGTGCTCCAGCAATGTCCCCGAGTCTGGAGAAGAAGTAGCTGCCCATGGCTCTGAACCTACAGCTGGCTAGCTGGGGACACTCACAAAGTAGATGCCTAACGCTCTCTTCTTCTTCTTCACTTCTGCAGTAGTCATTATATTGAACGCCTAAGCGTTGTGCATGTCTGCCAAAGTGCCCCGTTATGACAGCTGACGGGTCTCTATACGACTTCTTTTCAGAAGATCGGCAGTCCTTCTAGGATGTATTACTGGCCATAGCTGCCTGGAGGTTTCAAACGTAATTAGGTTGAACCATCTGCCATTGGTCAGCTCTAGGGTCACTAAATACACAACACTCTCTACCTAGGGTTTGGCAGATACGTCTAATTCGGTCGTTTATGTACTAGAAATTGTAATTTAACCTCACAAAAATCGCCTGTTTATGTACTAGTTCGACTGTTTTTGTACTACTGAACATTGCTCTCAAATTGCGTTTTTGGAGTGTGTTAGTGCGAATATGTGAAGAGTCGGAAAAAAGCTGTCGGTTCCCTTCCACAATTCTAGTACTTGGTTTTCTTTAGTATGGAAGTGTGTGTGCGCGAAATTGAGGTTTTCAATTGAAAATTCCCGTATTTCTTTCAATTCTTTTATGGAAATATACAATTTTGCAGCGAAAAGTTAATCATTTCGAATGTTTATAAAGCGAAATCCCATAATCATGAAAAAAAATTTAAATTTACTGGTTTTCCACCTTGGTACGCATCTGCCAAACCCCTCTTAGAGGCTGTTTTGGTGTGAGTGCGTATACAGTAACCCTAGTCAGCTCCATTACCTTCCTGTCAAGATTACTCTTGACGTAATTGAGCGGTATTTTTCCGCTTAAGTTGCATGTATAGCAGCCATTTCAGATCCAGTTTTGGCAAGCTCATCGTCTGCCTCATTTCCTGGTATCCCTTTGTGTCCCGAAACCCAGCACAGGAAAACCTTATGAGCTGCGCTCAATGTTTTCAGACGCTCCCTACACTCCCTCACTAACTTTGACTTGACTAGGTTGGAGCTTAGAGCTTTCATTGCTGCTTGGCTGTCTATATAAATCTTTATTCACGACTTTTTGGGAAGATTTGTCGCGAAATTTAGTATGTCCACTGCACTGCTTACGGCGAAAACCTCGGCTTGAAAAATACTGCAGTAGTCCGGCAGACGAAAGGATACTTGAATGTTCATGTCGGCTGAGAAAATTCCTGCCTCCGTTCCAGTACCCATTTTTGACCCATCCGTGAATATAGCAACCTCAGATTCCCTTATGACTTTTTGATTACCCCAGTCCCCCCTAGTAGGGAAAAGGGTATGGGTATCGAAGCTTAAAAACGAAGTTACATAGTCGGTGAGTTCACTAAGCCTACAATCTGGAAATAATGAAAGAATTTTGCTATGCCCATAATCCGCAGATTTCCAGCAGCCACCAGACTCTTTTAGTCTCAGGGCGCTCTTGGCAGCAGCATTCATGATTTGAATATCTATTGGCAGCAGAAGCAGCATAATCTCCATTGCAGCTGTTGGCGTTGATTGCAAAGCGCCCGTGATGCCTAAGCAAGCCGCTCTCTGCACTTTCGTTAGATTATTCTTGTGCACGCTTTTGTCCAGGGCTGTCCACCATACCAGGCCACTATAAAGAAGAATGGGCCTTACGATAGAGATGTACATCCAGTGAACCATTGCGGGCTTTATTCCCCATTTCCTGCCAAATGCCTTCTTGCAAGTATACAGGGTGTAACTAGTACTGAGGTTCAAACAAAAATGGGAGATAGAGGAACTTGTCCTGAGTAGAAAATCGTTCTACACATACTCCCGTTTTTGCACCGTTAAGGATATAGCGCGATTTTAAGGACGAAGGATTTTCATCGTACCTGTGATCACTGTTTGATCTGTAACTTCTGCTGTACTTAGCGTAACGTAATAATTCTGGGCTCGTTGGAAAGGACACAAATTCTTCTTTCTAATTGCTATCAACTGTGTCAATCAGTGTTATACTTTTTGAGAAAAATTCATTTAAATGACACAAAAATAATAAAAAATTAAAAAAAAATACAAAAAAGTCCTGTTTTCTCCAAGACGGGTCCTTGACCACCAAATTTTATTACATTTTCGGAAAGCCCATAAAATTTCACTATAGGTTTGATAACAGAATTTCTTCATATTTGCAACAACAAGTGAGTTCCCTGCACATGTTGGAAATACTGCTAAACATAGAATTTACCGCAAAACAGATGCAGTAATGAGTAACCATGTTAACAACACACGTATTGCTCTTATGTATGGAAATAATGTTACAGGTAAGTAAAAATATGACAACTAATTAGATAGCGTCCATTTAAGTAAATTAACTAACATCCATTTAAGTTAATTAAGTAATATCCATTTAAGTAGGGCGTGGAGTTTACCTGCTCCCTTAAGGAACAGGAATGACTTCGTCCTACGTAGATTTTTCTGCGATAAAAGCATCGGGAGGAAGCAGCAGCAAACAGAATGTCATAGACATCATTACGAGCAACATGGCAAGCAATAGGTCTTTTACAACGGAAGAAATGGCAGACATGCACTTCGTGTATGGGTTGTGCGACGGGAATGCTAGGCGAGCCGAAAGAGTTTACCGGGAACGGTATCCGGACAGATCTCGGTACCCCCATTATCGGATGTTCATCAGCATTCATCGGAACCTTCGTGAACGAGGTACACTGCAGCCGTGGCGGGAGACACAACATCCAGGAGAGGCGACACTCGGTACCTGTGGCCACGGAGGAGCGCATACTGCGCATCGCGGCTAGGAACCCCACGGTAAGCACCCGGCGCATCGGCCATCGATTAGGCATCAACCACATGCATTTATTTCGTCCTCACTATTATTAATCATACTCCTTCGGCGAATGACGGGTGTCAAACCAGATTTACTTGAAGGGAACGTGCTTGATAACTGTTAGCCCCGCTCCTTTACAATTCAACCTATGAAGAAATTCTGTTATCAAACGTATAGTGAAATTTTATGGGCTTTCCGAAAATGTAATAAAATTTGGTGGTTAATCAGGTTCTTCTTGGAGAAAACAGGACTTTTTTGTATATTTTTTTAATTTTTTATTATTTTTGTGTCATTTAAATGAATTTTTCTCAAAAAGTATAACACTGATTGACACAGTTGATAGCAATTAGAAAGAAGAATTTGTGTCCTTTCCAATGAGCCCAGAATTATTACGTTACGCTAAGTACAGCAGAAGTTAGAGATCAAACAGTGATCACAGGTACGATGAAAATCCTTCGTCCTTAAAATCGCGCTATCTCCTTAACGGTGCAAAAACGGGAGTATGTGTAGAACGATTTTCTACTCAGGACAAGTTCCTCTATCTCCCATTTTCGTTTGAACCTCAGTACTAGTTACACCCTGTAGACCGCAATTGTTGCTTTCTTGATGCGCTCATCAAGGTTCCTCTTCCAGTTGAGCTTAGCGTCAAGAATAATTCCTAGGTACTTAGCTTCAGTTTTAAGCTCCATAATGGTATTACCTGTTTTTGGAATTGTAAATGAGGGTATTGTTCTCTTTCGAGTGAAAAGAACCAGCTCAGTTTTTGTGGGGTTAACCCCCAAACCACAACTTGCCGCCCATTTGTGCAATTTCCGTAGTGCTCCCTGCATTAGTTCAGCTATCGTGGGTAGCAATTTGCCGGATACCAGTATAACGAGGTCATCCGCGTACGCTACCGCTTTAATCCCGTCCCTCTCGAGCTAGGATAAAATAGGATCGACAACTAGTACCCCTGCGGGGTACCTCTGAACACAGTTCCAGATATTTCATTCACACCAATGGATGCATGGTGGGTAGGTACGGTATATGTCTATCAATGACGAAGGTTGCGACATAGCCGTCGCAGAATATATACCCCAATCAACCTAATATTGCCGTCGCAACACAAGTCGTTAACAAATTAAATATTATTCGCGTGTACTAGGCAAAAACACCAATCACGAGAACCAATTTCAAAACATTCCGAAGTCTCGATTCCCATCATGCACTTGTCGACACTAATAAAGTATACACAATGTCGAATTGAACATATTAAACTCTGGAAACACGAGTTACATTTTATTTATTGAATTTTGTTTATAGAATTTTTTTCCGATCTAACGCAACTTGTATGTGTATAAATTGCTTAGCAACTTTAAAGCTAAGGATGTATATTGATATTGGGAAGGGAAAACGACACAATATTAGGTGTGTTTGTTGCGTATTTATCCAGATCCTAGTGATTAAAATTTACATTGGAACCAAGAAAATTGCCGTTTTTGTTATTTTTTATTACTTTTCCCTGTAGAATATAGATTTTAACCGGAATAGCTGACACAGTAAGTTCACTGAGGCAGCTAATCGCGATAAATTCTAATCTAGCCTACTATCTAGAGAAAAAAGTTATAAAGAATCATAAAAACAGCAATGTTGTTGTTCGTTTGTATATAAATAAAATCTGTTCTGGATAAACGCGGAAAAAACAAACCTATTATTAAAGTAACAAAAGACATTCGTCTATCGAATTAGTGCCCCAAGGACGAAGCAATGCAATTAACATTTTTTTCGATATTTATTCCTTTCGGAAATTCCTATGCATTTCTGGTACGATGTTGTAAACGTATTGAAGAATTTCATTTATAACTGGTTCCTTGCGGGACTGCAGGGCACGGTTCATTTCCTCCAATTTGACCTTAGTGTCGGCATCAATTTTTTGTGCGACACCTTCACGTGATCCCATATGCTGAAATAAATACATTGCTACAAATTCTCATATAACAGATTACTTATATTTAATTTGTATGTAAGCAGAAGGAAAACAGAAGAATGCCTGCAAATTTACATACCTTTGCCTCAAACTCTTTGAATTGCCTTTCACGTTCCTGACGATATCTCTCGATTTCCTCGTTGGCTTCATCCTTCGCTTGCTTTAACCTGCGTGCCTTGCCTGAGTTTAGAGTGTAATTAATTATATAGATTTTACTTTAAATATGTTGGGGTATACGCATGTCATGTGACCAGCGAAAATACAAATTTTTATGTCATAAGCTGTAACTTACGTTTTCGTGCTTCTGCTACTTTTTCAGCAGCTTTTTTTTCGGCCGCCAACAACTGTTGAATCCCTTGTGTCTGGCTCGTCATTTTCCAAGTTAAAATTATTTACGCTTAATGGCAAAACGCTAATTGGACAACCCGCAATACCACAAGAACAAAAATGAACTGCAGAGCGATTGTTGAAAATACCACAATGAATGATCACGGGGAAGAATGTCATATGACATAATCAAAATCATTAATAATTCGAGACTCGAAGTATATAAGGTTTGTACTTTTTGTACACTATACTTTGAGTGTATTGTACTTAGCGTAGGTTTACACCATGGAAGTGTATGGAATGGCTAAGAACGAGAATTTTCGTAATGATCTGATTGCGCTAGTTCATATACCTCGTTCACGTGGTCAACGTCGTACCGCTACGTTGCACTTCGTAGTACCACGTGAACACATGAAATTTTGCTACGGAGCGGTTTTTCTACAACGTAGCAAAACTTTGTAGTGTAGTGTAGTGGATTTGCTAATCCTTCCCACGAGAACACTTGCCGTTGCGCTCCGTATTACTTTTCGAGTGAATTGTCAAAAACTGTGTTGAAAGACAACTTTATTTGTTTAGATTTTTTCAACGATTCTAATACCAGTGCCCTTAATGACTCCATTTCGCTGAAAAATAAAAGAAGAAAAGTTTTTTAAGAAATAAAACGACGAATGTAATTTTTTTTTAATAAAATAAATACCAGTTGTGACAGCTGTCAATTAATAATCAAGAGTGTGAAACGTCAATTCACTTCTCGTGAACACTCATATATCAACCGGATTTCATAATACGCTACACTACACTACGCTACCACGTGAACGAGGTAATAGAAATATGAATATTGGTAAGCCTTTAGTCAATCAGCAACATGGAATTTGACATTTTACACCCAACATGTAATTTGCTTGCATCTCACTTCCACTACAAACTCGTTCTTCAGTCTCTATCTTTTGACACTGGACACCCGAGAGTACCTACTTGCATCTCACTTCTACTACAATCCATCTTTCTCCTTCCCATGAAAAATTACGCTCATGTACACGGATTATACGCGTATCACCACCGCTTGGTTTACACCAATTTGCAAAAAGCACGCTTTAGTGCAGAAAAATGACGTATTGAATTTCAAACTTTTTTATTTGCTTGGTTCTTTTAATTCTGTCAATGCAAATGTATTGATATACTATATCCTTGCAAGTATTTATTTAAAAAAAATTACCTAAATGCTGAAAGCCGATTTAATCTTCATATAGTCATCAAGTTTGACATCTGTCGAGAGTACACTTTCTTAGACCTGCTCTCGAGCAAGTGTAGAAAGTGAACACTTTCTACATAAGAAATATTTACACTCAGCAAAAAGAACAGCCGCCGCTGACGTCACTCGCCAAAAAGAACTGCAAAAACGTACACTTTCTGCACTAGTGTTGTCAAGAAGAACAAACATATAAGGTTTGTTCTTTTTGCCAGGTTAAGTTCACATTTTAGTGTAACTTACACTGAAAATGTGATACAACTTACACTGAAAGTGTAGGGTGTAGATCGCGCAAAAAGAACGGGTTAATGTAGAAACGTGACAGCTAAAATTCCGAACTGTTTTATTTGTTTTATTCTTTCACTTCTATCAATGCAAATTTATTGCCATTCAATATCCTTGCATGTATTCATTCAAAACAGTAGTTTCACAAATTCAAAAAGTCAATTTTATCTGCATACAGCCATCAATTTTGACAGATGGTAAAGAAGAAGAACTTACACCGGCTCCCGACCCAGTGTAAGAAAGTGTACACTGAGTACACTACACTAGCAAAAAGAACAGCCACCTCTGACGTCACACCGACAAAAAGAACAGCATTAGGGCAGAAAGTGTACACTGAGTACACTACACTCGACAAAAAGAACAGACCTATAATCTCAATAATCAATTTTCCATGGAGCTCGATTCTCGAGTTCGCTCGAGATTCGTTTCCCAGCTGGTACTCTCGGCTCGGCTGGTACTCCCGAAATCTTACGACCGAGAATTGTCCAACGTAAACTAGAAAGATGTTTTCCGTTCGACGTTCGGATGTCGTATACGATAGTGAAAAACAGAGCTCGATATACTTGGCAGACGATGAAATCATTTTAATTAATTTTTACTCTATTCGTTTGGGAATATTTGGGAAAAGGTCTTTTAGATTTAGGAAAGCGTTATTTATTTAATATAAAAATGTAAATTTTTTGAGTGTATAGATAGCAGACACTCATATGAAAAAAATCAAATTATGGATAATTTGATTTGAAATCGTTTGGGAAACTTGTTAAATTTATCAATTTTATTTGGGAAAGAATTCTATTCATTCTGTGTTAATTAATCACAAAGTTCCATGTCGCTCAAAGCAGAAGCAGAGAAGAATGTGTCCATGCTAACTGCCACCGAAGGTAGAAGCACGGAATAATGTGTCCATGCTAGTTGTCAACAGTCACAAGTACCCAGCAGGCAAAGTTCCGTATACTGTACAAAAAAAGCCAGATACGGGTGTCATATGATCCTGTGCTTTCTAAAAAAAAATTGCTTATCTACGATTGAATGATTAAAATATTAATCTTAATTATAGAAGTTTAGCTTGAAACTAGCTGAAAATTATGGATAATAGTATTGTAACAAAAGACTAGATAAATAATTTCAAAAATTTTGAACTCTAATATTTGTTACCTTGTTGCTCATCTCTTGTGAATTGCAGTTTTTATATTAAAATATTAGTTTTGTTTATAGAAATGTAACTCTTAATTAACTAAAAATAATGAGGTCTGGTATTATGAAAACAGGCGGCCTTAGCTTTCGACATTGTTGACATTTCTGAATTTGCTACCTAAATTGTTAAGGAAACTTAGCTTTTATAAAGTTTCTTCCAAACCATCATATTAAGAAATCACCTATAAAATGGATTTGCTGAAAATTAGCTATAAATAATGTATCCTTTATACACTTTTGAAAAATTGCATGAAATTGGTTGTAAATGGTTTTGATGGACGAGTAATGAATGGTTGAGCTATTAGTTTCAAGTTAGCATTAGCTTCCAGTTTTACATGTTTTTCTTATAAATTACAATTAATTTAGTTCATTTTTTTTTTGTTGTCTGAATAAAATAAAATTCTTTTATATTACATTTTTTCATATTAAATTTTTTTATATTAATATTTTTATATTACATTAAGATTTTTAGCATTTGGAGTCTACTCCTCTATATAAATCACTCCGTGAGGTATGACTGTCGTTGACGCCGAGGAAGGATAAGTTTTATCAAAGACAGTAGAAACTATAAGATGTCCCAAGCAAAAAAAAAGCTTTACGATTGACAACCCAACTCTGGTGGCTTTTTCAAAATTTTAGGATTTATGTTGTGACCCACTGTATGTTGGAGTGAAAGCTCGCCAACTAACAACAAATAATCAATCAAAGGCAGGTTTTTTGTATCGGATTGTCAATGGGACATCATTTTTAGCTATATACGAGTACATATGTGAATATGAGGCGTATGACGGTAATATTCATAGTGCTAGTTCAAATTTCGCGATATTTTTGTTCATTTCCTAGAATGTTCTAAAAATTCTACGTCCAAATGAAACCAGCGTTTCTATGATCATTTAATTCATTAGATAAACTACAAGAATGAATTGTTCTGCTCGGCCTATGAAAATCTGGTGTTTATAGTAGTTTTGTTCAATTGTAGCCAAATACCCCAAATCTTCTTTTCCGAACACACGAATTTAGAATCTGAATACAGAATACTGAATTAAAAATGCGAATAATGGCCTTCTCCTTCAAGTAAACATGCCAGTATTTCTGAAACTGTAGGTAGATGGCAAATCACTGTAATCCTATAAAACTTTCCCTTTTCAAAGACTTCAAGTTCCTGGCTGAAGCATACTGAAGATATCTACACACGTGTTAGAAGTACTTCTATATGACAGTATATCAAAATATTGTTGTTACTGATGTAATATTCTCAGTACAGAATTTCTTTTTAAATTTGTTGACTCTTTCGTTTTCCATGAACAATTCTTGCGCAGAAGAACCAACAACATAAAATCTAAGACTTCTCGCCGATGGCCATGGCATAACAAACATTAAAAAAGGTGTTTCTTTAGAAATTTTCATTAGTTTAAAACAGTTGTTACGTTTAGAATAGCGAAGGCCCGCAAGGCTCGAATATGGTACCCGGGTAGATGGGTTTCGCGTGCCGACGGCTGCTAAGGTAATTTGCTTTACGTTTGGCTCAAGAAATCAGTTTTTTTTTTCATTTTGAAGTATTTCTTTTGCTGAGAGGAAGAATTGGCACTCGAACTTGAGCGGATGAAATATTTTATTTATTTAGGTAAGGTGGGTGGTCGCTTCGCGATCAAGCACATAGACCGCCAATGGGTCCGCTGTGATCCCACATGCACGGGAAAAGGTACCCGTGTGCCCAAGACAACATCTTAGGTAAACCACCACTCCAGGCTGACAAACTGCAGCAGCTTGTCCAGCTTAATGTTTGCGAATTTGCCCAATTCTATGGCGAAGCGCGTACCTTAAGTACGTTCGCGCCTACAAGCCAGATCCGGTAACTCGCAAGGCAAGCGGAAATACTTTCCTCGGCATCGGGTTCACCACAGCTGCGGCACAGATCTGTAACGTCCGCAACACCTAGTCTTCTGGCGTTCCGGCCGATCAGGCAATGGCCCGTCAGTACACCAATTAGGATACGAAGAGTATTCCTATCTACGAGTAGGATAAACGTTGTCCTGCTCGCATTTAGGGTCGGTTAGAGCTGCCTGGCCACGAGACCGCGTTTAAAGACATGATAACGTTACCAACACCTGAGAACCGACCCGCGCATAATTCAGCGCGAAAACCTGACTAAGGAGCAGCGTTGGCGCATGCCATTAAGTATAGGGATATGGAACTTTATTCAAGAAAATCAATACCAACATTAGGCCAATTGGACCAAATACTGCAACGCTGGCATGGAGAACGAGTGAGCGTTTGCAGGAAACGAGGATTCCTCGAAATGGAATACGATGACCGAAGTCTCTTTTGCCACTGGACTGTCGAGGAGTGACGCTGGCTGATCCGAAGCCGATTGCGACAGGTTGTCGAAATTTTCCGCAAAATTGCGCCCAAGTACTGTTGTCCTGTGAAAGAAAAAAAAAACATAACACACTTTCTATTATTAGAACCCTGATCGCAAATAAGAGAGCACGAATATTTAACCCGATGTTAAATATTAAACACAATTTTTTTTCAATTATTTCTTGCAGTTTTTCGCCTTCCATAACTAGTTAATAATGACAAATAAATGTAAAGATCCTGTTTTATTCAAATTTACCGATTTCGGAATCTGTGACGTTTACTTTCCAAACAATATTAAACAGAGCTTTTGGATTCATGTTTACAGTGGACTACAAATATTAGTATAAAAAGCTCTAATAGCCACCAGAGTTTGGTCGCCAATCGTAAAGCTTATTGATTGATTTTATATTGGTTGGGACATCTTATATAAAGAGATTCTAATATCTTTGGTTTTATCCATTATATCATTACATTCCTGCCACTTTCCATTATTCCTCAAACAGTAGGCAATAAAATGTCCGGGAGTATAACCAATTACGCCTGCCAAACTATAAAAAAATCACATTTAATTTTTTACTAAAATTAGTTATTATGAGATTATTCCTTGTAAATGAACGAAACTTACCGAAAGTTACGATCCATCTTGAGAGTAGTGGGAAAGTTTTCTAATTTAGTTGCCAAGCCGTATCTTTAGTGTTTTTCGACGCTACATTGCTCCCGGCAGGAAGAGTAGAGATAATAAGGGGACATACTGCATTTTGTTTTCCTTTCTTATTTTGATTTTTCGAGTTGAATGTGATGAATAGAGAAACTGTGTCATCATTTACTCCTAAGTCAGCCATGGAAACTTCGCACCTTCCTTTCTCATTTTTCCTTCTAGGATGATAATACAACTTTGGTGAGAAAGTGACTTGATTAGCTCCTTCACGATTGCGGTCAATATTCAGCATTGACGATGTTTTTCGGTTATCCATTTTATCGTCACTGTTAACATTCCCTTTTGGTGACGTCACGGTCTCATTGAGATCTTCTTCATTTTCAGTCCAGTTGTGAATAAGTAGACTTTCATTAACAAGACCGCCCCAATTCTCATATGCATTCATATCTGAATCATCAATAGCATAACTCTTTTTCTGTAGAGGTGCGAGTACTGATGGAACTTTGTTATCCAACTCATTACTGATAGCAGTGTTCAAACTTGAACACTGTGATGGTAAGTTTAGTCCATTATTTCGGTGACCAAAGTGGTTTAATTTGGAACCCAACGCTTTTGTGTGTGCAAAAACTGATTTGCTTGGCAAGGCAAATGTACTCCTGCGAAAACTCTCTCTCGTAAATAAGTATCCCCCTTGGTACGCGGTCGAAGCATGGTTTTGTCTGGGTGGAATCGCAGCTTGAGTCCACGCAGGAAATTCCTTCGTAATACTTTCCAACTGGATAACAAAGTCAGGACAATAAAACAAATTTCTGGAATTACCTTTCAGTGTCTCCAAATCCGATTTTGAGGGTTTGATAGTTTTAATGAGCTTTTTAATCCATTGATGAGTCAACGTGCCATTGTCTTCTTCCTCAAATTTGCTGGTCTCGTGTATGTGGATTGATTGCTCCAAATCTTCAATGACGTTTTCACGAGATGCAATAATATTTTCTAGTTGCTCTTTGGCCTGTAATACTTTTAGTTTAATTTTTGCAGTCTCGATGTAATCGTCTTCAGAAGGATATAACGTAACAATGCAAGTTAGTGAAAAAACCAATTCAAATTCTTCAAGGCTTCTACAGTCGATCATTAGAGCTGAGCATCGAAGTAGAAATGGTCGGACAAAAGGGTGAGGATGATCCTTCAGACATTTCCAGCGAGCGATCATGGCCATCACATGAGACACATCTAGTAAAATAAGAGTAGGCGCTGGTCTGGGTTTTTTGTGTTTTTCTTCTGGCGATAATTTAGCCTAGAGAAAACAATCATCAATGTAGGTTTTATACGTTCTGTTATTGAAAGTCATACAAAGAGAGAGAAGAAGCGCTCTAGCCCAATCGGATCGACATTCTCCAGGTGTTGGAGCACCCAGTCGCTTCCACAACATTAACCAATCTGTAATAAACTCCTGCGTATGTGTCTCAGAGATCATTTGCCAAACGCAAATCGTTGTTTTCTCAAAATTAATTGCCACTGAATACAAAAAAAAGTGGCCAACTTTTCTTACCCCATTAACGAAAAATCTTCTGACAAATTTTCCAGTTGCATCGATTGCGATGTCTGATTTAACCCCCAGGCGCCTGCAGTATTCTTTTATAACATGCATTTGTTGTGGAACACTGTACCATACATAAAATCGAAGAGTACCAATCTGATGAAAATATCGGCTATACCGGGCATCTCCCGATATCCTTAAAAGTGAATCTAGAACTGTCAACTTTTCTTTTGGACCGATGCAAAGTTCTAGTTTTTTTCATTCCATTTTAGCTTGTCGATATACGTAAGAGTCTCGAATGTGCGGAGGCTCTCCTTCACCAAATTCCATGTCCTTACCTATCATTTCTTCACGGTAAATAGCTGCATTTCCCTTTTTCAAGCGTTGTTCAACCTCCTTTCTTTCTGAACCATTCAATGGTCGTTTCACTTCTCGATGATACTGACCATGCATATCACGAGTCGTAATAGTGAGCTCCAATCCATTTTCCGAAGGAGGATTATGTGCAATACCAATTAACTTATTGCCACAGATTTTGTCTTTACAATATGCATACAATTTTAAATAATATTGATCAATTTCTGCATCAAAATTTGGTGAAAGGTGTGACCACTTTCCCGGAAATACACATTCTGTCTTATATTTTTTATAAAATGCGTGTGAACTTACTGTAGCCCGGTTCCCCTATCTGCCTATCATAGAACACGAAACGAAATTTCGAACAGCAATTTTCGTATAGTAGGCATCACAGAACTCGAAACATGTGACACTTCGATCCGTTTTTTCGTATATTTTCTCGTCAACATATCAGTTTTCGAATTCAAATAGTAGGTGTCAATTTTGTAAGCTTTTACGATGTAAGTACCCATTATTTGTTAAAAAAATAGAAAATTACGTGAAAAATATGAAATTTAATTATTATAATGGATAATTACACTTTTGGGGCGAAGCTGACAAATACAAGTCAATACAAAATATTGGTAGAATTCATGGCGGAGCATCCAGGATATACCATGAGCAGCGATGCAAGATTTAGAACATTAAGTTTGTGGAACGAGTTGTCGGATCAGCTCAATTCCCAAGGGCCACCGAAAAGGGCTGCAGATGGATGGAAAAAAGTAAATCATAAATGATACCACTTCAATGCTACGAGAAGCAAACGAAAAGTGAATTCAAATATGCAATTTTAATGTTGATTTTTCTTGCAGCAGTGTTTTTTATTTATTAAATAGAGGTTCACAAAGTCTTGTTTTTTTAATTTAATAAAGAGTTTAACATATCGTTTCTTAATCTTGCGGCTGATGAACCTTCTTGTAGATGATGATTCATGGCACATAATTTCTTCTCCATTATGTAGAGACAGTGGATTGAGACAGGCCAAGATTGAGCTCCTGCCCTGTTCCTCTGTGATATTCATCCTCGGCAAAGAATCTAAGCGCAGCAGCTTTCGATAACCTGAAATTATTCCGAAACCTAAAATATCTTAGAAATTATAAGAAAAATATATGGTACGAATTCCAAATCACACTTACTGGATGTTCGATATTTCATATATTCGATTTATCTCGAATTTCCTTCCGAATAATTTTTAAATTTTGCTCCATGCGCAACTAATATAAGGAACAGTCTTCTTGATCGGCCACTGGAAGAGTGTGGATGCGTCTTGACTTTATAAACCATGGAAAGGTACGAACCACTTCAAAATTTATTTTGTTCACTATTTTTATTATTATAATATTATTAATTTAACAGATTAATGAGCAAGGAATTTGTAGAAACTAAAACTAAAACCGAAACTGAAATTGAATCAATGGAAATTTGAATAAACTAGTTTCTAACAAATTAAAACCAACAACTATTAATCACAATTTATTTATTGACGCGACTTCAAAATCTGATTCTGACATTGAATTCAACATTTAATTGTACAAATTGAAATGAAAATCTATTACGATTAAAATTTTTTTCAATTCCATGAGGTAGTACTTTCCATACGTTTCGTTCGTATTCAATGATACATCGAAGGAAATTTTTCGTATATAACTTTCGAGTTGTACGAAATTTCGTTTCGTGTTCTGTGATAGGGGCCCAGGCCCTCTTCTTCAATCTTTTTTTCGACACTGCCTCGTCTGGTTTCATTTTATCCCATTCTACTTGTATCAAGGAAAGACGGAATTCTTTACCATTCTGGATAACGTCTGTCGTCCATCCTAACTCACACTCCCTTTCATCAACCTCGTCTATGTACTCATCAGATATTATTGTAGATATTTCAACTGTAAATTTATTTTTTGGTGAATTTATTATATTATGGCGAGCTTGGGTTAAATGTCCCCTTCTGTCTTCTCTGATATGATTGTATACGGACCGTGGTATCCATCTTTTGTCCAATTCGTTGCTGATTTGTGTCTAGATAGAATCAGAAAATGTTGGGAAATCGTTCGTTTTAAAATATTCAATGTATTTTTCGATAATGGCAATCGCCTCATTATCTGCCACTTCCTGTCGACGTGGCATTTTTCTTCCTGTTCCACTGTCCTCACCTAGATAAGAATAAAATATTTAAAAAAATGTACAAAATTTATGATTAATTCAATAAAACAAGTAAATCTAATGATTCTAATCCCTTCATTATCTGTCAAAAAAATTTATGTAAGTTTTGCTTTCGGAATCAACTATTTTTTTTTCTTTATAACTATGAAATTTTGTACTTTTCAAGGTTTAAATCCATCACTTTTCATCATCAATGATCTTTTTTTGCTAAAAGCAAAAGAATTAAATTGCAACAATAATTTGAACGTTATTAGCCTATAAACTAATTTATTATATTTGTTTGATTGCGTATAATTGTAATCTTTTTTAACATATGGATATATATAAAATAGTTGCCATCTATGGATTATGAGATCTCGTATTACCGTTTTTCCCGGCGGAAAAACCGTTAGAAACCCCAGCACAAAAGGGGGCGAACGGGCCTTGTCCGGCCAACCCAGAGAAGGGTCGTGGGAGCCAGGGATCCCGTTCTGTACTTTTCGCCGTCCGGATCACAAGTCCGGAGAAAAGTTTCGCGCGCGCGTATATTCAAAATAAAACACCACGGAAGGCGAGCTGAAACACGTCACACCAAATTTACAACAAGCAAAAGGAAATTCTCCAAGTAAAATTGACTCTACTTTATTTAAATTTAACGTAACGATCTTATCGCCTCAACAAATGGAACAAACTTACTTGCGATAGATTCCTGCGCTAACTACCTGTTGTTTTTTGTCTAACCTGACTATATCGTACATACTAGGGCGCCTCTGGTGTGAACTCCTTCCCTCGACGCGGTCCAAACGTAGCAGCTATTTCGGTTGCTCGATTTCCGCAGTCCTGGCTACCGATCTAAGTCGCGTCGTATGGATGTCTTGGAGTCTCGAATTCTGCTCCTCGTTCCGCCTTGCACCACACTTTGTTCTCCACCCGAAATAAATCTACACTCTGCTAATCTACTCGTGCCGTCACCCACTTGTGACGCTCGACGCACGTTCTTCTGGTTAACTTTAACCGCAAAAATAATTTAAATTTTGTTTAAACAATTTAGCCGACCTTCCACACTCAATCCACTCGATCAAAAGAGGCCGTTTTCGGGTGCCGTACTTTCCTCGAAGTCTCGGGTCAGCTTTTTCCACGGTTAATCCCCGTTTCGCAGGTCAATGGTCGATTTTTCTAGGTCATTCCTCCCGCTTTCTCGCTCAGGTGCATAGCTTTCTTCGACCTTCGAAATTTACGTTTATACCCCAAACGACAATCTAGTCGGGATCCAAACCGATCATCTACACGGCTCCAAATTCACACGATGGCGCAGTATTCGCTCAAGTGGTTTAGTGGTTTGTTTACTTCTGCTTGCCCCAATGACGTGACTTCTGACAATGACAATGTCAATGTTTACATTTGTGCGGTGCGGTTTCATGTTGTGTTTCGTGTTGTGTTTCGTGTAGTGTTTCGTGTTGTGTTTCGAGCGCGGCCTGGATATCGCGCTTGTTTGGTAAGTATGCCAAATCGTAGGTGAGTTGAACTTTTCGTCAATTGGCACATACGGTGTCTTTATTGTTGGTCCCCTTCCTTGAGCTCGATGACGGATATCAAGGATTCGATTGCGTGGGCTCAGCTAACCGCAAGGGATTTATCGCCATCTCGATGGTTATTGTCGACGCGTCCTATCTACCTTACCTATTTCTCCCTATATTAAAACTCTCCAAATATATTAAGTAATCCAATTTTATCCTACTAACTAATCCTACTAACTAATCCTACTAATACAATTCATATCCTACATATAACTATTAACTAACCATATTGCAGCTCGACTTCCGAACATTATTAATTGTTTGACTAATTCCCTCTTTTGTGCTGATGTCGTTTTAGGTGAACTGGAACGTATGCGTGCGGAGTAGTGACGTCGCAAGGAGCCTGTGGTGAAGCAATCGGTAAGTTGTCTATTTGTTAAACGCGATATACTTTATTCAACTAACACTTCTCTTCTTTTCTTACAGAGTGACGACCAAAACTGACCCGTAACACTCGTTCAGCATAAAAGGAATGGTACAGCCAGATTCATTAAAAAACTATGTATAAAACAATTTACCAAAGAATTATTTTGAAATAAACTTCTATTCAAAGAACTCTAGCGCTGAAAAACAGTTTGGCTTTTGGTCATAGTTCTAAGTCATGCCATAGTTCAGTTCAGACTCGCGAGTGTTTTGTACACTAAGGCGGGAAATTTGAATAGGGAAAACTGAAATTTCAATAATGAACAGAGTGCAAGCAAAATACATTTAATTGAGTTACAGGCAAGTCCACTCAATATGTAAAATAGCCTAATTCGCTCATAGTATTGAATTGAAATAACCCAATTGGAATAAGTTATCGAAATACCGAAAATTGATTGTAAAAGTAAGTAAACATGAATCTTTTACAGCAGCAGTAAGTATTTTTATATACTATGGGATTTTGTACTTACTTTTGAAATATTTAATTTTTATGCGATATGTATTTTTACCTATTACTTCCAAAATGTTAATTGTAACTCATACATATGTATGCAGCTTTTGTAGGTAATAATACGGTTCATAAAAAAATAAAATTAAGATGACATTTTTATAATGGGGTTTTCTGAGAAAAACTACATTGATCACTGAATTTTTAGGGTTGACGTAGCAAAAATCTGTGTTTTCGAGTAAATATCTCAAGATTGGGTGCAGTTACAATTTAGACTGTCATCAAATGACAGGTAATGCAATTGCCTAAGAAACGAGTTATAACACGTTGCCTTGTGATTATTCGTTTTCAAGATTTAACGTTTTAAGTGAGTGAGGGTACCGGTCAAAAACACTTTTCTTAACCACCCTGTATCTCCACTAATATTGAAAATTGACCCACCCTGTAGAACAATTTTTTTTCTCCAAATATATCAAGGAATAACCACTTACAAGGTGGCACACGGAGTGCCAAACACCCTGTATATATAAACAAAAAGAGAATTTTTGATCACATTTTGAAGATCAAGGTTCTTGATTATAAAGATCAAATACCTTTCTAGGACAAATAATAACATTTTACGCAAAAAATCAGCTCTGTGGCGGAAAACGAAATATCGAAATACAGAAACAAAGCTTGAAACAGTTGCCCCCTGTTGTGAACGGAGGTCTTGGAGTGAATATTTCGACTTGAAAAAGTCAAAATATTCGAAGGAAAGGAAGGTTCAGGAAAGAGTGGGCCAATTCCTACGTCTGAATTGGTGGCTGAAATCCGAGCGGAAGCGACACGCTTGCTGGCGACCGGGACTAGCTACGGCAGTTGTGGGGGGGTTCTTGCCCAGATTTCAGTCCATAAACCCTTGGCCTGTACAACAAAAACTTTCGTGTCGGCTTACTCCAGGGATTTAAAATGGGACTATTTTCCCAATAGGTCGTGAAAGACCAAGAAGCGGTGGAGTGCGCGACTTCACGATTTGTCAGGGCGCTTAGGTGGTATAGCGCCCTGCCTGCCCACCCTACCTCAGCCATGACTGTCCAAAAACAACATCTATCATGGCCCCTTATTGAGGTTCAGGGTGGAGCTCAAACGCTCGGGTTCATTAATTTATTGGCCTTTAGCCTCTAAGCATCATCGCAATTTATAAAAAAAAATAATCAACAACCTAAAATATCATGGAAATAAAAGAAAATCTGAAAGTAACCAACAAAGAAAACCGAAACAAAAAAAAATTATATATATAAAAAAAGGAACAAAAAAAAATATTAACTCACCCCATTTTCAGCTTCTCTTATTTTTTTTTTTAGAAATATTATATTATTTTAATTTTCGTCCGTCCTGTCCTTGTCAGTCAATTGTTTTATTTTGTATTAATTATTAATTTTTAACTTAACTCATTTTATTTTTATTGTATTGTATTTTATTATCTAATTGGGCTTTCGATTCATTTTTTCTACTATTATTTAATCATAATTTATAAATTACACCATAATAAATGTGTAAATCCACCCGGATCGGAAGAATTCCCGAGAGATTCGGTTTCGCGAATGTGATGCTCAAATTGCACGCAGCAGGGTACAAACGAAACAGCACTTAGAAATTCGGCAGCAAACGGAACAAAATTGCAAGCTTCACTTTTACGCTCGATTCAATTTTCAATTCAAAATTTTTTTTTTTCTTTTTGTTAATTTTTTTTTTTTTTCACAGGTTTTCTGCTCGCTCACTTCACCCACTTTTCGGCATTTTTACACGGTCGCGCTACGTTTCACCGTTTTCGGGAACGCTAAATTTTTCGACCGATTTTCAACTTTTTCACTGTGGGATTCGCAATTTATAGCACATTTGTAACCAAATCGACTTTTACGATCGCCCTCAGAGCCTCCATGATTGGCGCGGACCCATGGAATTCACAAGCAAAAAAAAACACACACACACGATCCTCCTCAACTCGATTTCAATCCCTTTCTCGTCGGGTTGCACCACTCGGACCAATTTACCGAACGCTCAAAAAAAACTCGATTTTGACGCGACAAAAGTTTTTTCGATTAAAAATCGCTGGAAATACACTATAATTTCCATCAGAGTCGCGACGGTAGCAATTTTCAGCCGAATAAATCCTCGTACCGTTCCCGTACTTTTTTTTCTTTTTATATTTAGCACACGACACGAAGAACTTACACGATATTCGTCGTCCGAGAATACGAAAGAGAGCCTCAAAAAAAAACACAACTAGGCGTAACGACAGTTTTTCAATTATTTCAAATTGAAACCAAAACGGGCCAGGTACGACTTTACCCTACCAATTTGGTGTAAATTGGTCGTCGTCGGAACTCAACGTCGCGATTCCCAAAAATTTCTCGGCACGCACGGGCCTTAGCTCCAACTCTCCCAGCTCTCACGCCGCTATCCACTTCCGGCCTTTACCGAATAACGGTAAACGGTTTTTTTTTTCGCGGCTAAGTTGGTGGCAGTTGTGGGTGCGATCAAAACTCATCGAAAAGCTGAGTTCTGAGCGCACCCGTAAGCGGAAATTCATGAGTTGTCGATTGACAACTCAACAACCTCATGCTCACGCTGAGAGCCGGGCAGTTATGGGCCTAACCCTCGAATTATTGCCTCAGATCTCGAATGGAAGGTTTCCTGGCAGTATTTTGTCCCAATGGATGTAAAGAGGATAGTTTAGGGTAGGGTCCAAGACAACCAAGATAGCGATCTTGCCTCGCATCGTTCGCCATTATGGTCCGAGGACGTTGATGTGAAGGTGTTGAGTGTTGGGCGTCCCTCAGTTGCGATGCAGTATCGGGAGTATCGACCGCGCTGATGATGCTGGGAGCTAGCTCGAAGGATCGCCAGAAATCTATACCGAGGTATAGTTTCTGCGACAGGCTCGGCACGATGTATAGCGTAATGGGCTCAGTTTTACCACGAAAGGTTATTTCGGTAGCTACTGTGCCCAAAACCTTTTGTGCTGCACCATCAGCGGTCTTCACCTCCTGACAGACCGGTCGATACTTCACCTGTGCATTTTGGAGGCGTTGTAGGGAGTCTGCCCCCAGGCAACTGATGCTCGCCCCACTATCAAGGAGACCTGAAACATCCACTCCGAACAGGGATACTACCGCGAATGGACGTATATCGAATGGCTCGGCGATGATGGTAGAGACTAACGCTTTCTTTTTGGCCCTCACCATCCTCCAGAACATACGCAGGCGCAAGACCGACTTTTTGCGACTTTTTCCGTTCGTTCGTGTGGACACTTCGTCCGCACGGACGTCTGGAACAGTGGCAAAATTACGCTCTCGCGCCTCCGCATATTCCTTCAACCGTTGATGGTATGGTTTGTGAGGATGGGGAGCGTTGTGTCTCGAACCACTTGAACTTAACCCTCCAGGCTGAGAAATAAATGGTTTGACATCAACGTCTGGTCTCTCCTGCAGAATCGTGATGCGAGGGTTAAGAGGGGTTAAAATTTTAAATGGGGGTGATTTTACGTTAATGGGGTCTGCAAAATGGGGTGAAATTATAGGTGGGGTGGTAGTAAAATTTGGAGGGGTCTCTAAAGGGGTATTCAAATGGGGTGAAGTGTTTTTAATAGGGAGATCAAGAAGAAATGGGGATTGGGAATTGACTGGTGCATTGCTTGGTAGATCAGGCACTATTGCGTTCTGGGGGTATGAGAAGGAGGACCTGGACGGGAGGAACCCACAACCCTTCCGTCCTTGCGGAAGTTTCCCGACTTGCAATGGATGCAGTTGGGCTTTAGAACGTCAGCCCGTCCACATCCATAACAGAATATACCTTCCGGAGCTTCGGTGCACTCACGATACCCATGACCGTCTATACCGCAATTCCAACAAGTCAAAGACTTTGATATGCCGGCCAATTCATCCAATTCCGGCTCATCCGATGCTTCGGCTTGAGGTTCGCCAAGTTCGTGGACCCTTCCCTGCTGCCAAGAATTCGCTCGCGTAGCCTTCCGCACTTCTTCTACGCGGTTCACGAGATAGCGCAACTGGGCCATCTCGTGCACCTCGTAGAAGCACATTTGCTGTTGCGTACTCGCTAGCAAATTCCCGCGCACCAGATCCACGAATTCGCTTTCCAACATGGGAGCGCGCAGCAATGTGCGGAGCTCCGTCATGTCTTGCTCATATAGCAAGAATGGCTCGTTCGGTGCCTGACGTCGCCCCAGCATCCGCTTGCGCACCTCCCAATCTGAACTGCGCTCCCCCCAAGCTTGAAGAAAGGTGGATCTCAAGATTGTCCAGGATGTGTTTGGATTGGATCGCCTCCAAAGCCAGTACCATTGATTTGGACGACCGTCCAAAACCAAATGAAAATTCTGGGCCAACAGGTCCATGCGCCCGCCCAGATCACCCATCGCTAAAGCTTCGGCCCTAAAGACCAATTCTTCAGCGCGCAATGATTGGCTGTCCACATTGAATCGCAATCTCCAATGGCGAATCGGACTGCCAAGGTTGCGGTGTCTATAATTTGGGCCGTTGCCATTGCGGTCGCCAATCTGGGCGTTCGCATGAGCCGGTCGACCCCGAATTTGCACAGGCTCGTCCAGTGCTTCACGTCGATTTGGTGGTGGTGGTAAACTTAAGTTGACGCTGTCTGCGGGCTGTTGTGCCAATTCCTCGCGCAGCACCGTACGTATCAACTTGACCAAATCTTCCACCCCCAAGGAATTTGGAATTAAAGACGGCGCTGGCACTGACTCTGTCGGCGTTCGATCACGTACTTCCGACCACCTCACTCTTTCCCTACTTTCTACACCCTCTGGCTCTGCTCCTAGATCTGGGACCCCCAGTTGAGTGGGCTCAGGGACCATCGATCCGTCCGGGGCATAGAATGCTCGTCCGCCACCTGTCTCGAGTGGTACATCCAAATTTAACCTTAAAGGCGACATACCAACATTTTGAGGCTTTGCTGCTTGTGACATCTTTTTGCTGCGCGTCACTGCACCTGGTCTGGCGGACGCGCCCTCCAAGCCCCGAACCAACCAATAGTCCCGAGGACCCAAATGCTCTCTGCAATTCGGACAATTGTGGTTGTCTTTGGTCCACGAGTCTAAACAGTCGATGTGGAAGACATGACCACACTTTGTCCTGGCTTCGCGGTCTGTATTCACAATGTCCTGGCAAGCCGTGCACAGGATCTCGTTCGATTTTGACGGAGAGTGAGCCAAAGGCATTGTTATTGTTTTCGATTATGAATGGATGAACGAGTGAGTGATTAACGAGTGAGTTATAAAAAAATTGAGCGATTGAAGAATATCGAACGAATGATTGATCGTGAAAGAAAAAAAAATTAATATTTGAACGATTGAACTATTGAAAGGACGAGTGAGTGAATAACGAGTGAGTGATTGAACGAGTGAGAATGAATGATCAAATGGATGAATCAAAAAAAAATATAATTGACTAGGTGATTGTTTGAATATACGTATCAATGAATAAATGCTAAATGAGTAGTCGAATGAACGTCTGATCGAACAATCGAACGATTAATTGGAACAATGAATGAATAAAATTTAAAAATTCACGAATAAATGACTGAATAAACGATTATTTAATTGAACGAGCGATTGGACGAGTGTATTATTGAAAAAAAAATTTAGTTCTAAAAAAATGATTGATTGAACGAGTGAGTCTCTTATCGAGTGAAAGATGAACGAATGAATATTGACGAGTGAATGAAGCAGTGAATAAATGAGTGAACGAGTAAATAAATTAGTGTATCAATTGAACGAGTGAGCTATTGCACGAGTAAATGAGCGAATAAAAAAAATTTAACGAGTGATTGATCGATTAAGCGACTAAATGATCGAATGTGAAAATTTAAAAAGACCGAATGAACAAACGTGTGAATGTATATTTGTATGTTAAAATGGAGTAAAATTATATTTTTACATGGATGACTGATTGCCAAATGAATGAAGAAATCAATGAATGAATGCTGAATGCAAGATTGAATAATTGAGCGTCTGAACGAATAAATGAAGGAACTGTGAATGTTTGAATAAATCAAAAAAAAATAACCAAATGAATGAATAAAATGAACGATGATGAAACGAATGAATAAGTGCTAAATAATGTATTAATTCAAATGCCTGAATGGATGGATGAATAAATGTATTGATAAGTGTAGCTAATCGAGTAGAAAAAAAATTTATAAATGTATGAATGAATCAAAAAAATAACCAAATGAACCCTCACGTCGTCGCTCCTTTCCCCTCCCCTCATATGCAGCAAATCGCGAAGTCGATCTCTGTCTGTCTCGACTTATCGGGAAAATCGGGATCGCGAGAAAAAATGCAACATAAAAAAAATTGGGAAGAAAAATAGCAACTAGAAAAATCAAAAATCAACAAGCAAAAGAATCTAAGTCAAATTTCGTCCGAAGACTTACCAAAAAATTTAATTTATCAAAAAAAATATACTACGTTATTTTAAAAAAATATATTCTAAGTTAAAAGGGAACTCTAAAAGGAAGGATAAGGAAATAGGGGACTTCTCCGAAATTTCGACGAAATTTTCTATCACCAAACTCACTAATGTTTCGCAAGTATTGTGCCCAATTGTCTGACGACATGCCCGCCAAGACAAGGCATGCCCAGCTCTCAATTGGGTACTTACGAACCAAAGGTGGAATAAGTCAAGAAAATATAATCTGACCCAACTTACATCACATCAATCTCGCATACAGACAATGTTTCCCTTTCCTATGGAACCGAGTTGGCGCCTAAAGGTTGCCAAAACGGTTCGTCAATAGGTTAGTTCCACAATGTCTCCATACAAGACCGATGAGATGGTTTGCTGTGGAAAAATCAGAAAAGCTGTACACTTGGACTGTTGTTGCCGTTCAGGCGAAAATACTGTCGCAGAACGACGAAATTTAAGTCCTTTTTGCCCATCAACTCGCGCGTGTTGATGAGCTACGCTTTGTGCACCTAGCGTAGCTGTGGCTAGCCCCACGTTGGGCGCCATTTTGTTGTGAACGGAGGCCTTGGAGTGAATATTTCGACTTGAAAAAGTCAAAATATTCGAAGGAAAGGAAGGTTCAGGAAAGAGTGGGCCAATTCCTACGTCTGAATTGGTGGCTGAAATCCGAGCGGAAGCGACACGCTTGCTGGCGGCCGGGACTAGCTACGGCAGTTGTGGGGGGGTTCTTGCCCAGATTTCAGTCCATAAACCCTTGGCCTGTACAACAAAAAATTTCGTGTCGGCTTACTCCAGGGATTTAAAATGGGACTATTTTCCCAATAGGTCGTGAAAGACCAAGAAGCGGTGGAGTGCGCGACTTCACGATTTGTCAGGGCGCTTAGGTGGTATAGCGCCCTGCCTGCCCACCCTACCTCAGCCATGACTGTCCAAAAACAACATCTATCATGGCCCCTTATTGAGGTTCAGGGTGGAGCTCAAACGCTCGGGTTCATTATTTTATTGGCCTTTAGCCTCTAAGCATCATCGCAATTTATAAAAAAAAATAATCAACAACCTAAAATATCATGGAAATAAAAGAAAATCTGAAAGTAACCAACAAAGAAAACCGAAACAAAAAAAAATTATATATATAAAAAAAGGAACAAAAAAAAATATTAACTCACCCCATTTTCAGCTTCTCTTATTTTTTTTTTTAGAAATATTATATTATTTTAATTTTCGTCCGTCCTGTCCTTGTCAGTCAATTGTTTTATTTTGTATTAATTATTAATTTTTAACTTAACTCATTTTATTTTTATTGTATTGTATTTTATTATCTAATTGGGCTTTCGATTCATTTTTTTTTTTCTACTATTATTTAATCATAATTTATAAATTACACCATAATAAATGTGTAAATCCACCCGGATCGGAAGAATTCCCGAGAGATTCGGTTTCGCGAATGTGATGCTCAAATTGCACGCAGCAGGGTACAAACGAAACAGCACTTAGAAATTCGGCAGCAAACGGAACAAAATTGCAAGCTTCACTTTTACGCTCGATTCAATTTTCAATTCAAAATTTTTTTTTTTCTTTTTGTTAATTTTTTTTTTTTTTCACAGGTTTTCTGCTCGCTCACTTCACCCACTTTTCGGCATTTTTACACGGTCGCGCTACGTTTCACCGTTTTCGGGAACGCTAAATTTTTCGACCGATTTTCAACTTTTTCACTGTGGAATTCGCAATTTATAGCACATTTGTAACCAAATCGACTTTTACGATCGCCCTCAGAGCCTCCATGATTGGCGCGGACCCATGGAATTCACAAGCAAAAAAAAACACACACACACGATCCTCCTCAACTCCATTTCAATCCCTTTCTCGTCGGGTTGCACCACTCGGACCAATTTACCGAACGCTCAAAAAAAAACTCGATTTTGACGCGACAAAAGTTTTTTCGATTAAAAATCGCTGGAAATACACTATAATTTCCATCAGAGTCGCGACGGTAGCAATTTTCAGCCGAATAAATCCTCGTACTTTTTTTTCTTTTTATGTTTAGCACACGACACGAAGAACTTACACGATATTCGTCGTCCGAGAATACGAAAGAGAGCCTCAAAAAAAAACACAACTAGGCGTAACGACAGTTTTTCAATTATTTCAAATTGAAACCAAAACGGGCCAGGTACGACTTTACCCTACCAATTTGGTGTAAATTGGTCGTCGTCGGAACTCAACGTCGCGATTCCCAAAAATTTCTCGGCACGCACGGGCCTTAGCTCCAACTCTCCCAGCTCTCACGCCGCTATCCACTTCCGGCCTTTACCGAATAACGGTAAACGGTTTTTTTTTTCGCGGCTAAGTTGGTGGCAGTTGTGGGTGCGATCAAAACTCATCGAAAAGCTGAGTTCTGAGCGCACCCGTAAGCGGAAATTCATGAGTTGTCGATTGACAACTAAACACCCCACACAAAAGTCATGTTCCATTTTTTACGGTAAATCACAGAAATCTGAAATCAAAAGGATATGTGTCGATTTTCATCCTACCATTCACAATATTACATGTCGTCAACAGCATTGTAATGGAACACGGACAGAGACTACATCATGCAATATACATGTCTTTATTGATACGGCTAACTATCTAAACTAAATTAGAAAACTTTCCCACTACTCTCAAGATGGATCGTAACTTTCGGTTAGTTTCGTTCATTTACAAGGAATAATCTCATAATAAATAATTTTAGTAAAAAATTAAATGCGATTTTTTTATAGTTTGGCAGGCGTAATTGGTTATACTCAGGCACGTCATTTCAGTTTTTTCTAGGGGGGGTAAGATGTTATGCTTGTATATATTTTTATATATAAATATACATATGCTATATATAATCTATAAAAATTCATAATTCAGGGGGGGCAAATGCCCCCCTGCCCCCCCACAAATGACGTCCCAGGTTATACTCCCGGACATTTTATTGCCTACTGTTTGAGGAATAATGGAAAGTGGCAGGAATGTAATGATATAATGGATAAAATTTACCCTTCCTCGGCGTCAACGACAGTCATAACTCACGGAGTGATTTATATAGAGGAGTAGACTCCAAAAGCTAAAAATCTTAATGTAATATAAAAATATGTAATATGAAAAATTTAATATAAAAAAATTTAATATAAAAGAATTTTATTTTATTCAGACAAGAAAAAAAAATGAACTAAATTAATTGTAATTTATAAGAAAAACATGTAAAACTGGAAGCTAATGCTAACTTGAAACTAATAGTTCAACCATTCATTACTCGTCCAACAAAACCATTTACAACTAATTTTATGTAATTTTTGAAAAGTGTATAAAAGATACATTATTTACGGCTAATTTTTAGCAAATCCATTTTATAGGTGATTTCTTAATATGATGGTTTGGAAGAAACTTTATAAAAGCTAAGTTTCCTTAACAATTTAGGTAGCAAATTCAGAAATGTCAACAATGTCGAAAGCTAAGGCCGCCTGTTTTCATAATACCAGACCTCATTATTTTTAGTTAATTAAGAGTTACATTTCTATAAACAAAACTAATATTTTAATATAAAAACTGCAATTCACAAGAGATGAGCAACAAGGTAACAAATATTAGAGTTCAAAATTTTTGAAATTATTTATCTAGTCTTTTGTTACAATACTATTATCCATAATTTTCAGCTAGTTTCAAGCTAAACTTCTATAATTAAGATTAATATTTTAACCATTCAATCGTAGATAAGCAAATTTTTTTTAAGAAAGCACAGGATCATGTGACACCCGTATCTGGCTTTTTTTGTACAGTATACGGAACTTTGCCTGCTGGGTACTTGTGACTGTTGACAACTAGCATGGACACATTATTCCGTGCTTCTACCTTCGGTGGCAGTTATAAAATTGATAAATTTAACAAGTTTCCCAAACGATTTCAAATCAAATTATCCATAATTTGATTTTTTTCATATGAGTGTCTGCTATCTATACACTCAAAAAATTTACATTTTTATATTAAATAAATAACGCTTTCCTAAATCTAAAAAACCTTTTCCCAAACATTCCCAAACGAATAGAGTGAAAATTAATTAAAAATGATTTCATCGTCTGCCAAGTATATATCGCCGAAAAACAGTGATAAAATCGGTTTAAATTTTTCTCAGTGAACATTTGTAAGTACCCAGCAGGTAAAATTTCGTATATTATACGTGAAGAGCCGTACAGAATGAACGCAATCGCAGTCGGATTGGAGTGTCAAAATAACGGAAGGGAAAAACGAGTTTCAAATATGTGATTGAATGTATAAACGACCGTGGTATAAACAGAATGAACGCTATAGGTCGCAGAAGAAAGAAGAAAATAATAAAATGGAAAATGAAAGAGATTTCGATGAGCATTAAAAATAATTCACCGATTTTCGCGTCCATATCAATTTCGCTTTGATTATTGACATTGATACAACTGCGAACTCGATCCTGTCATTGTGTTCATGCAGCGTTTACTTGCGGTTTACAGCGTTTTATTGCATCTCGTTGCGACATTTTGACATTGCAATCCGACTGCGATGCGTTCATTCTGTACGGCTCTTAAGAAAAGACCGTATAAAAGCCGGATAAACACCATAGATCCTAGGGTACAATGTCCGCGGTGGCCGTGTATGTCTATACGTATAGTTTGGAAGAGCACTATACGTAGAATATTTACCGCGATGCTACGTATAATATTGTAGGTACTTCTACGTAACATAAGTATGTTCTTTGTACGTACAAAATTTACTTCAATTTTACGAATTGTGCAACGTATTTACTCGCACATTATTTCCATTTCCACATTTTGCATAGAGAAATGAAGGATTCGAAGTTTGACTTTTAAAGTCCTGACGATGAACCAGCTTTTAAATTTCCAATCCTTCTATTCTAAATGTAAAACAGAAGTAAAAAAATATGAATAAATAGTATACCTGAAGTTACATCAAAAATACGATTCTAACTCGAAACCGTTGTCCCATTATTGGTTCGTATCCTGAAGCTGAAAATAAGAAAATAACATGAATGCAAAGCGTCAAGTCTTGTGATATCCTGGAACTTCCTAAAAAAACTTATAAACTATTCATTATATGGTACAAATACGATTCGGCGATGGAATTCGTATCGCAATGGAGAATGGAACATTTAAACTTCATTCAAATGAACTCAAACATAGAGTGTGACTTGACTCTTTTACGCATATTCTGCGAAAGTTTTCCTGATTCTTGCATGTGTATAGTGGCGATTCGATACGAGTAAATACTCGATACTTTTGTTTCGATCCAAATACTTTTTGTAATCGATACTTTCATTTAAGTAAATACTTTGTATCGAAAAAAAAGCTTGGTTAGATCTTGCGGTCGTCGTGCATGTCCCAATGTGCATATGCGCGCATGGCTGGCTCTAACGCCCAGAAACGAAAGACCATTTTTCAATATCATTTCAGTTTTTTATTGGGAATTATTCTATGCAAGAAGCATACATTTTGTTGGTGGAAAGTGCATTTACTCGTTTAATTGAATCAAATTATTTACTCTCGTTCGTTTCGTACATCGTACAGGTACCGTTAAACAACCGAACCGCGTAATATATAATTAATATATTGTAAAAACTGAAAATACTTGTTTTCCGGCTAACTGATGATTTTTATTATCTGTGACGTTCCGGACTCGACTGAATCCTTTATCAAACTTTTTGTCAGTTTGATAAAGGAGTCAGTCGAGTCCGAAACGTCTCACATAACAAAAATAAAATAAAATTATTTTACCCGAAAAACAAGTATTTTCAGTTGATAAAGATACAGTGAAAACATTCACTGAACCAATGTAATAACTGACTTGTACGAACCATTTTTTTTTTAAACAATTTTTTACGTGAATTTTCAGAATGATGTGTAGCTGATGTTCTCTTTTTTATTTCGCTTAAGCCCATGATCCAATCAGTGCAGTGCTGCATGCAGTAGCATTGCCCAGATAATATTTGAATGCTCCATGATCCAATGAATGCATTGCAGTAAATATTCCGGTATGCATTAACTCAAATTTTGTTCTCTGTGCAAATTTTGTATAGCATTGCGAAAGGCCAGCCAACCGTCAAATAAAAAACGTACTAAACTAGTCGGATTTTTCTGGAGGGAAGAGTAGAAAATTTGAATTTTCACAGTTTTCGATCAGAGTAACATTAGGTTTATTCTTTTTGCCAGGTTAAGTTTACACTTTAGTGTAGCCTACGCTTTCAGTGTAATACACCTTACACTGAAAGTGTAGAGTGTAGATCGCGCAAAAAGAACGGGTTAGTGTAGAAACGTGACAGCTAAAATTTGCTGTCATTTGCTTTATTCTTTCACTTCTATCAATGCAAATTTATTGAAATTCAACATTCTTGCATGTATTCATTCAAAACAGTAGTTTCATAAATTCAAAAAGTCAATTTTATCTGCATACAGCCATCAATTTTGACAGATGGTAAACTGCACCCAGTTGGTCGCGAGTCTCTTTAGAGACATTGTCTTTATGGTTTCAGCATAGTGCTTGCCTTTCTTCATCACTAGATAGAAAGAGAGCGCAATAAAAACATATGCTCCCACCCCGACCTATTTGAAGTGCAGAAAACAGCCGCATTAAATCGAACACTATAAATGTCATCTGGCACTTAGAAGAAGAAAATGAATTGCGCAAGAAGTGAAAATTTAAGTTTTCTTATCAAGTGCGGGTTTAATAAAAGCGAAATGAGATGTATCACTATATAATACGTAGTTTTTTTACATTTTTAATATTGTGGTAAGTTAACTTCGCCCGTGTTACCCCACGTTTCATTTCATTACACCTTTTTTTATTTTCAGGCGATGTGCACCTACGTGAACATTTTTTCACCGGCTTGAAGGAACACGCGCTAATTTTAATCATTTATATATATGAATTTGTTGAATGTTCGTCTCGGTAAATATTGAATAAACAGTAAACAATAAATAATATTTTTGTGCATTTTATTTTGAAGTATGTATGAGCACAAAGTCAAATCCACATCAAGCTATCATCAAACAGATGGCGCTGCACCAATAAGAATATTGCTATCCCGACATTCGCAGACATGTATCCGAGATTTCGGGGTGCATTTGTTTCGATACCGTGTATTTTTCCCCTGCGAGAAACCTCGCAGACGCGACCAACTGGGCACTAAAGTGTAAGAACTTACACCTGCTCCCGACCCAGTGTAGAAAAGTGTACACTGAGTACACTACACTCGACAAAAAGAACAGCCACCTCTGACGTCACACCGACAAAAAGAACAGCATTAGGGTAGAAAGTGTAACCTAGTGTAGAGAGTGTATGCAAAAAGAACAGACCTATTGACTAATATTTGAATTTGATGTGACATGCTGCGATGAATTGATTGGATCATGGAAAAAATTTCACTGCCCTTCAATGCAGTAAGAATGCAGTGCTGCATTGATTGGATCATGGGCTTTAGGGTTACACATGTAATGATTATAAAAGGTATTCTTTGATTGAAAGAATCTTTTCTTTTTGGGAACATGCATTTTTGAAGTTTCTAAAAAAAGAACGGAAGAATTTATTCGATACCCGATACGAGTAAATACTCGATACTTCTCTTCCGATATACGAGTAGTATCGGAAGCTAGTTTCGATTCGAGTACAAGTAAAAGTATCGGACTTCGGCGGTATCGAATCGTCACTATCAGCCCTATTCTGAAATTGTGATCCATCACAGGTCACAACCTGCTGTGACTAAAATTTTGTGACTGCGCTTGTGATTGAAACGTTTTTTCGTATTCTGGCTCTGCAGTCACAAGAAAGGTCAGTAGTATGATACCCACCTACCTATACTTATAACATTACGTCTGTAAGGGACAGGATGCTGAAAGTCAAATTTGGTGACCACTTGATGGCTCCTCCTCCATAGGATGACCACCTTCATATAAATTTGCTTAGTGAAATTTGGTGACCACCTGATGGCTCCTCCCGCATAGGATGACCACCTTCATATAAATTTGTTTTTCTGACGTCAGAGATTTAAGATTTCTTGTGTGGTCACACCCCACTTTCCACCGGAAAAAGTGAGTGAAAGCCAATGGAAGTGTTGTTTCCCTACCGCCTTAGCAAAACTCGCGAAAAGGTCTTGTTTGGTATGGGAATGAAGGGGACAGCTGATCTTTGCAACTTCCTCCACTACCAGATAATTAGCATGCTTGTTTGTGCATTGCATATACCCACCGGACTATGGCGGCGGGGTAATTCACTTTTGCTTTCTATGATTCTGTTCTTGCCGATTGCAAGAGGAATCATATAATCGTACACGGTAATATATGGATGTGTTTTTACTTTTTGTGCATATACGAGTATCCACCGGACTATGGCGGCGGGGTAATGCACTTTTGATTTCTGCCGATCGCAAGAGCAGTCGATACCGGATATAGTTGTCAACCGGCAACCGCTAAATGTATGTAATGGATGTATGTATGTATTTTTTTTTCAGGGGGAACTGGTTCATATAAGAAAGGATCTTCAGTGGGTGTGTAATTTTTAAATAAAATTACTTATTCTTTTAACTATTTTATTTCTTCACAAATTTTAATTTTATGAACCCTCCCTTGGTGTCGTCCTGCCCGTCATACACCATGTAATGCTCGACAGCATTGAGCTCATCTATCTGGCGCTGAGTCTTGATTTTCTCAGAAAATCGTGGTGGAAGGAAGCAATGCATACCGTTGTCCAGATATACGGTTAACCGCGAACCGTAGTTGGTCTTCAATAGCTTGAAGACCCTAATCGGATACTGCTTACCGATTTCTAACGAAATAATCGGTACAGTAGTGCTGCCCTCTCCTTCAGCAACGCTATACAGAAAATCAATAGCAGTCTGGAAGAGTTAAAATTAATTAATATTTTATTAATTTTTAATAATTACATTAGAAAAAATATTCACCACAATTACTTCTTCCACAGTCCAAGTATGGAATTGGTATGATAAAATTAAATTTTGGACGAGGTTTTATATACATTTCCATCTTATGGAACAATATGAAGAAGTAGCCGACTTTTCCATATCTTTACATTCTTCTTAAAATTTTAAAAATCGAGAACATAAATTATGCACGATACCTGCGATTTTAATAACATTGCAATATTGTTGCAACTGAAATACTAAAGTGATAAATATTAATTTGAATGGCGGTTCCAATGTATGAAGTGATTATTAATAAGAAAGAAGGGCACCTACTTTTCCATATCTTTACTTTCTTCTTAAAATTTTAAAAATCGAGAACATAAATTATGCACGATACCGGCGATTTAAATAACATTGCAACATTGTTGCAACTGAAATACTAAAGTGATAAATATTAATTTGAATGGTGGTTCCAATGTATGAAGTGATTATTAATAAGAAAGAAGGGCATCTACTTTTCCATCTCTTTACATTCTTCTTAAAATTTTAAAAATCAAGAACATAAATTATGCACGATACCTGCGATTTTAATAACATTGCAGCATTGTCGCAAGTGTATGAATGTAATTTAATTATGTGAGAAAACCTTGTGGAAGGGGTTATACCTAATGGTATAAAATGAAGAGTTTTTGGAAGAAATAACACACTTCAGTCTCGTTACTGTTTTGGTAAGTAATCAAAATAATATATTTTCCCACAGAGAAGTAAGTTTTTTTTTTTCTTTTTGAAAAGTACGGGAAGCAACAACTCGACTTCGGACATCGGATCCGAAACACTGTGGCAATCGTAAAGATATACTGCGTATCACAAGCAGCGATTGAGTTGAAGGTGGAATTCATTTGCACGTAAAAACAACAACAAATTGACATAACGGTCCTACTTTGTCTCACTCACTCACACGCTAAATCAACAACAACGACCCTGTCTAGTTTCACTTCTCTGGGTTCAAAGAGCTTTACACCCAAGTCACAAAGGCAACGCAGTCCGAGGCATACTAGCTGTCAAAAAGTTGTGGCTTATCGTCTTCAGTAGCTTCATCTGAACTCTCAAAAGAGTAGAATATTCCTACACTTCATCGAGTGATGAAAACAACAGGTAAGTTATGATTCATACATTCATACATAAAGTATAATTTTTCTTATAAATAATATTTATCTTTATTTTATTTTCAGAATATAGTAACTATCTTAAAGTAAAGATAGATAGATTGAAGAAAGAAATTGAAGAGGTAGATAGGAAGCTCGCTCAACTAAATAGTTGCGGGAGAGGTGCTCCAAAGAGTTGCAACGCACACGACCTTAATAATTGTAGGAAATTACGTATCGAAAGTCATCGACTCAACTTTTCTATCAGCAAAACGAAAAAGGTCCCGGCCAAGAAGACGAAGATTTACCCAATAAACTCGTTGTGGTTAACTTCCAATTTTATGATAGATTTGTTAAAAAATAAAAAATAATAAATTTAAGATGGATAGCAATAATAATAATTACATTATAAGATATTTAGAATGTGCCTTAAATTTAGGTACAGATGGTTTTATTGCTAGTCTATTATTAATGTTAAGTAAAATAAAAGAAACAAAAACAACTTTTTCAGAGTACGAGAGGTGTACTCTGATGGCATTATTAATTAAATTTTCATCGCTTTTCAAAGTGGACTTTTCCCACGAAGCGATGAAACAATTTTCCGATTATCTCAATGTAAACGGAAATACTTCTTCAACTATATTCAGTGAAGGTGATAAGCTGTGTATGAATTGTTGTCAAAACGTGAAACACATTTTAAAAAGTTCAATGTGGACGGTATTAAAATGAGTTTTCGTTTGAAAGATTTCAATGAGCATTCTGAAGATCCTATAGAGACTCTAGAAAAAATGTTTGATAGTGTCATTAAGGATTTAACATTGAATGTTATTAAGGGAAGTAAAATCAGCTTCACAATAGAACTTCCGAACTCCCCTCATATAAAACCTATATGGTCAAGTTTGAAGTCTGTCGACGAAATAAGTGGCAAATATATTATTGGTTTGATTTCCAATGTCAACCAATCCAACAGTATTTTTCTTGCCGACGATGTCATGGAGTTAAACGCAAGCATTGTTAATTTCCCCTTTGGAGGGGGAAGAATAAACAGTAAATATACCTCTGATATTGAACTTTTATCTAAAAAAAACTAGAAGTATTATAGATGTCGGTAAAAAGAATGATGTCAGCTGTCTACCGCAAAGTATATGTTATGCAATGGAAATGGTTCCCAAACAATTTGGCAAGAAATATCATTTAACAACTATTAGCATACTGGACAGATTGGTAAAAAAATTATGTAAAAATGCAAAAGTTACAACCAGTAAAAATGGCTGTAATTTACCCGACCTCTATAAGTTTCAACATTTCCTTAAAGATCACCAAATAATAGTCTTTGATAACATAAAGGATTCAAGTTCGATTCTTTTTTCTGGCCAATCTACATCCGAATTAATAAAAAAAATTCCCTTATATTATTCCCACAAATTAAAACATTTTTACGTAATTAAATCAATAACTGGCTTTTTTGAGAGAAAATATTTATGTCCTTTTTGCAATAAGGTATCAGATGTGAAATTCCTTAGATGTGGAATGAAATGTCCATACTGTTATTCATCACCACCGTGTAATTTTATAAAAAAACTTGTGCACTGTGAAAAATGTAATCGCGGTTTTAGGGGTGATAATTGTTATAATAACCATTATTAAAACAAAATCAGGAATGAAAATATATGCGATACTTTTAAAATATGTGCCATGTGTACCAAATTTATAACTTGTGACAGCAAACGTGTATCTGAACATGTCTGCAATGAATATTACTGTCAAATTTGCTCGAAAACTGTCCCCCCGACCATTTATGCCATATTAAACCCTTCAAGGGGAAAGAAAATACAAAATTTCTAATAATATTCTTCGACTGTGAAAGCACTCAAAATACATTCTATGATAATAGTGAGACATCTTTTATAAAGGGTTTTCCAATAAGGACTTGACAACTTTTTTTCAAAATAAAATGCAAACCATTTGAGATATTTCAAAAACTTTATTATCGGGTTGAAGTACAATCAAAACATTTATGAATGGAACTCGACTTCGTTCATATGGCCACCGCGGGCACGTTTGCAGCGGTCGATTCGTTGGACCCAATTTTCGATGACTCGGCCACACATTTCGGCCGAAATGGCTGCTATTTCGTGTTCAATGTTGGCTCTGAGCTCTTCCAACGTCGTCGGCTTGTTGGCATAGACCAACGACTTGACGTGGCCCCAAAGAAAAAAGTCCAGAGGCGTTAAATCGCACGAACGAGGCGGCCAATCGACTGGTCCATTTCTTGAGATAACACGCTCATCAAACTTACTCTTCAATAAATCGATTGTAACGTGTGCTGTGTGGCTTGTGGCACCGTCCTGTTGAAACCACATGTTGTCCAAGTCCATATCTTCCAATTCGGGCCAAAAATAATCGGTAATCATGGCGCGATAACGATTACCATTCACAGTAACGTGACGATCATTATCGTCGACGAAAAAATATGGCCCTATGACAGCATGCAAACCGCACCAAACAGTTATTTTTTGTGGATGAAGTGGTCTTTCATGAAGCACATGTGGATTTTCACCGGACCAATAACGCATATTTTGCTTATTGACGAACCCACTGAGCCAAAAATGAGCTTCGTCACTGAAGATGATTTTGCGATGAAATTGATCATCTTGGCGCATCTTTTCCAGAGCCCAATCGGAGAACGTACGTCGCTTCAAATGGTCCATCGGCTTCAATTCTTGAGTCAGCTTGATCTTGTATGGGTGTAAACCAAGATCCTTACGCAAAATTCGCCATAACGTGGTCTGGGCGATGCCCAACACTTGAGAACGCCGTGGAATTGACTGATTTGGATCATTTGCTACGGACGTTTCAACGGCAGCGATATTTTCGACACTTCGACCAACCCGTTGTCTCACTGGCACGGCAACATCACACAACGAATATGTAGACTCAAATTTTTGCACTAAACTTGTTACTGCCTGTCTACTAGGGCGAGAATTACGACCGAAAATCGGAGTTAACGCTCTTAAAGTAGCGGTCACCAACTCCGAATTTCTGTAGTAAATTTTTATAATTTGCAGACGTTGTTCCTTCGTGTACTTTACCATGATAAAAATGTTAAGTTTACTGAATAAATTGACAGTGACAGTTCGATGATTAGTGAAAGGGTGCGTTCACAAATTGAATTCAAAGTTGTCAAGTCCCTATTGGAAAACCCTTTACATACCGTGAATTTAATTGTTGCACAACAGGTATGTTATAACTGCTACGGTAGGAATGAAATTAATGAAATATGTGATGTATGTGGTGATAGGGAACATATATTTGAATACAATAACGAAACTAATGTTATTAAACGATTTTTAGATTATTGTCTGAAGTCTCGACCTTATGTTAATAATAATTATTGTATCGCACATAACTTACAAGGTTATGATGGACATTTCTTAATTTCTGACCTTTTAGAACGGAAATTAAATATTGAACCTATAATGAATGGTACCAAAATTATGAAATTGAAATGTGGCCGCATTGTTTTTATTGACTCTTTAAATTTTCTTGCGTTTCCTCTTTCGAAATTTCCTAATGTCTTTGATATTAAAGAGTATGTAAAAGGATATTACCCATTCTTTTTTAATACTATCGAAAATATTGATTATATCGGTGAATATCCTGCTCCGGAACAGTACGGTTACAATACAATGAAGACAAAAGACAGGGAAATTTTTTTGAAATGGTATGAATACACCTCAAAAGGAACTTTTAATAATAGAAAGGAGAAGTTAGTATACTGTATTAACGATGTTAACATTTTGCGGTTGGGTTGTATAAAGTTTATGCAGGAATTTATTAATATAACTCAAGTGAATCCGTTAATAGAGTCTTTAACTATAGCATCAGCTTGCATGCTCGCTTTTAGAAAGAAATTCCTTAAAAGTAATATGTTGGGGGTAATGCCTAAAAGTGGTTACCATAAGAAACAAAATCAATCACTTATCGCCACCAAATGGCTAGCTTGGGAGCAGTCCAAAATAAAAGATGTAATTCTTTCAGATAATAGTACAGGTGAGATAAAGTTGGAAAAATGTGGTTTACAAGTAGATGGTTTCAACATAAAAACAAACACAGTTTATGAATTTTTCGGATGTTTCTATCATGGATGTGAAGTGTGTTTTAAGGGTCATAATATAAACGTACAAAAGACTTGGAATCAATATGAGACTTTAAGTCAGAGATATGAAAGTACACTCCGCAGAATGGAAACTATAAGGAATCATGGATATAAACTCGTGTATATGTGGGAATGTGAATTTAAAAAAATATTGAAAAAGGAGCCCGATTTAATAAAACTGCTGGATAGAACCATAGCAAATATTCCGATACCGCTAAAACCACGTGATACTATTTTTGGGGGGAGAACGGAAGTATTTAAATTATACCATAAAGTTAACTCGAATGAGGTTATAAGATATTTAGATTTCACAAGATCTTCAGCATTTTCAGACAATCTGTAAAAATCACAGTCAAGCTCGGCCTACACGTTGTGCTGTACAGAATTGTGTAAACATTTATCTATTTATGTTAATGAATAAAGTTTATATTTAAAAGAAAACAAAAGCTTTTTAATTTAATGTTTTTTGTTAACAAATCGTTATATTAAAAATAATTCTTGCACTACAAAACCATGGAATTTCATAAAAAAGTCGAGAATAGTTAATGTGTACATATGAAGAGCGTGATGGTATAAAAAAATCTTCACTCGTTAATTGTAATACATCTTTTTCCTTGCATTTAGTCGTGTATTGGTTGAAATACTCTACCACACTTTCGGAAGCGTTGTTGTTGTGGAACATAATAATATTGAAGAATTCCATCTTTTCGAATAAATTTAAAAGGTTCTGGGGTGTTAGTCGAATACTACCTTGGTCGACTGGTATCACGTATTCCTTTTTTAAATCAGCTTGTACCACATGAATAGCTTCGTCATTTTCACGTTTCAACTTGATCAGATGATTGTACAGTGAAATCCATCCTGAGTAGTTCGTAGACACAGGGAAACGTCCATGGTGACTGAAGATTATTTTTGCTTCAAAGGAGAATGGCTCAAATCCAAGCACAACTTTCCGGTTTTGACAACCATCCAGATAGTAGGTGTAGTTTAGTAGAGCATTTTCCCCCGGAATCTCTGATCTTTTCCTATTATTAGTCTTCTTATTAGCATTTTGATCGATGGGTTCGGATTTTTGCCTTTTGCGCGAATTCTTAATAAGGTTCGTACCACACACTGCTTCTGCAATAACCGTAGACATATTCAACAAAAGATTTCACAATGGAAACTGAAAGACGGTGGTTTTATGTTGATGCTTTTATACTCCGAACTTCCGACTTACAATACTGATTACAATAAATCCCTCCACTTTGTGCAGAGTCCGATGAAAATAACTGATGATATAAATTTATGACTTTATCGTCATTTAGTGAAAATTCCTTCGATGAAAATTGCTTCAGGAACATCTTTAGACTTTTGTTCTTGCAACGAGAGTAGATATATACACAACAATAGTTTCCGCAAATCGAAGAGTACATACTCTGTAATCGTTTTTTATTATTTACAAAGATTTTTGAGTTTGTATTTAAAAAGTTTTTAAAATATTTATTACTTGGGTATCTACCAAAAGAGTCAAAATATTCAGCAGGCCCTCTCTTTGGAAAATAAAATGCTACCCAATGTGTACCTTTTTTACTCGCAGGGTCTGTGTTTGCAATAATGCATGCAGGTTTTTTAATTTTATGAGGTAAATGATCGCATGGAAAAACGCCCTTGAATAATCTTTTTGTACTGGAGTTTTTTCCTAGCACGTTAACAAGTTCGATCGTGTTCATATCAGCTCTTTCGAAGCGATAGCATCAATGTCAATGATCTTGGTGTGACTGGTGGTGTAACTTTCTAAGAATTCCTTTGTTGTAGCGCTATAAACAAAAACGGTAGTAAATTTTGCTAGCGTCATAATAAGATTTTCATCCAAACGCTTAAGTTCCAAATTCCCAAATACGCCTGTCTGATCTGTCGTGCTAGCCGATGATGTAGGATATTTATACGTTATTTCCTTCGAGAATAATTTATTTTGTGATGTGAAACCGGCAAACGAAACCTTTTTAAAGAAGGTTAGATTACCTTCATTGAAATATTCGACATTTACAACACAATAGGCCATCTTTGTTGTTCTTCCTCGTCTGCTGAGTAATATGAAGAGTGCGAGATTAAAAGGCTATATTTATACTTTTCAAAAATCAGTATGAACTCCACGAAGTTTGTCTATTTCAAGACTTCCATCATACTCGGCATATACTATACAAGTTACACTTTTTTCCAGCGCTTTCTTACACCTTCCCTCGATCCTCACTGTTCCTTGATTTAATAAACTGCCACAAGATGACCCGTATGAATTGTCTGCAGTTAAATCGAACGCCATTAAAAAGCATCCATTATCGAAGAATTCCTTTGAGATTTGATTGCCTTTGTCGAAGTAATGAATGCCTGTTCCCTTAAATAGTGAAAGGTATCCCCGTGTACTTATAGGTTTTTCCTGAGAGTAATCAAACTCTAAAGCCTGGTTTGGAACTTGTACTCCATTGACGGATAAATTGAATCGTGTGATATTATTGTGTTTAAAGTTGAATGGATTCTTCGTCTGTTTACCGCTGTAGGCATCATTATCTACCATGCCGAAAATTAACAAGTTTGGTAGCTGTCCGATTATGACATTATCTAAAGATAGTGTTGAACTATTAGCCGGTAATGTATAACTTTTTACTTCGACACGCTTGTACGGTATATCACGTTGGAGCGCTGAAGAATAGTTTCATGTGCCATTAAAATATTGGGGTTAACAGTTACATGATTCTTCTTTTGAGTATAGATAAAATTCGGGTTTTTCCAGGGATAGTGAGAGTCTAAAATCTACCCCATTCAGAAGTAACTTATCCTGATTAAGTAAATCACCATGAATCTTTCCCATAAACTCTACCATATTACTTTTCGAAAGCAATCCAGATCGTTTGAGATATCCTGCATTAAATGCACTAGGACGCCCGCTTTTGCTTCCTTCTTCAATCATTTCCATACCATCTTGGTCGAGGTACCATCCTACAGATTCTAAATGTGTTGTTGATGCATCTCTACCGTAATTCAGTAAGTTTTCAATGTAAGCTCTGTAATGGTAGTTGTTATCAGTTTGTGCAATCGGTCTGCCATTTAATTGTATTGTACATTTTCGAAAAAGTGAATGCATTAGGTTGTTAACTACGCCGATCGGATCACTTTCCTCTTCGCCATCTTTTGAATCCTTAGCTTTGGTTTTTTCTTTTCCAGTGCAAAATTCTTCTTTCCCACCTTTTGCCTTAATTAGCTGAACTTTTAAGCAAAGGTAGATACTGGATAAATCACGGTACGTGTCCCCATGTCCTAGCGAGACGAATTCCAGAACTGAAGAGTTATCAAGAGAAGCTATTGGTTTGTATGATACCTCTTCTGTTTTTAAAATATTGACCTGTATCGGTGGTGCTTTAAATAAATCTAATTCAGATTTCATACATTCTCTGTACGGGGCCATTTTCCTCACTTATCGAATATATCTAATACACGCTTACGCTTATTGTTCTTAACTCTTTTATTTTTACTGGTTGCTGGTCTTTTCTTAATAGATTTTCTCTTTGATTTGGTACGTTTTCCACGTTTAGGATTCGTTTTTAACTGTGCTGTTGAAAACGGATTTGCCCTTTTTATAGCCATGCGCCTTTTCATACCCTCACCACCCATACTGTCAAAGAGTTTTTTCACGCCTTTTTGCATCAGCTCTTGAGTAGCAACTTGTCCTTGCTCTTTTAAAATGTTTTTGAGAGGTTTACTCCCCGCCTCTGATAATATTGTTTTTCCAGTCTTTATAGCTTGCTCCTTTATAGTTTTTACTCCTGAGGAGACTAAAGGCCGTAAATAACGCAGTAATCCACTGAAGAAGCTGCCAATACCTCTTCCACGCTGGTATATAAGTGGAGATCGGTAAAGATCCCCTATATCCGACAAACCAGCACCGCTTTGGATTAAATAATACCTTATGTAATATGAATTCATTTCGATTTGAATGTACACTATGAAAGTCTTTATTCGCGTCTGAATATTTATACTTTATTGTCTTTTAAAGTGAAGCATCACAAATGTTGGGGTATAGCCTGGTATGAAGTCAATCAGTTCACCCCGATCATCGGTTATCTTTATGGAGATACTTTCAATGTAAGTCTTTTCCAGAGGGTAGTATTCTACATGCTCAAATCTAAAGATATTATCGCACTCTTTCAAAGGTATCATACGTAGATTTCTCACTAATTTGTCGCCTACTATTTGGGGGCGAATGATATCAGTGTAAATGTGGATTATTCCTAAAGCCTTACATTCCTCGGCAACTACAGCTGTTAGTTCTCGCGGAAATCTGTTCTTTATTTCGAGAACAGAATCTTCTAATACGGCGATTCTGTCTAAAGTATCCTTCTTCTTCTCTCCTACTGAAACCTTATCAAACGACTTCCCCACCTCCTCGGTAAGGAGTTTAGCATCGGCGACTCTGTCTAAAGTATCCTTCTTATTCTCTTCTACTGAAACCTTATCAAACGACTTCCCCACCTTCGCGGTAAGGAGTTTAGCATTACGCTCCTTCACAGGCGTTTGAAAGAATATATCGATAATGAATCCAGATAAGTCTTTCTTTTTCAAATCTATAGGCACTCTTGTCGTTGACAGGATACCCTCGGGTGTTTTTTTATAGGGAACATTCAATATTATACTTTTATCCGTGATTATACGCCTGTTTGGTATCTCAAAGGTAGAGGCCTCTGCGTCCAAACCATTTAGAGTTTGAATAATTGTTTGCCTAATTTGACCTGATTTTCTCCTCCGAGCTACAACAGATTCAGTTTCGTCATCAAACTGTATATTCGCAACAAAAAGCCCGACTAAATCATTAATATTAATTGGCGTTGGCAGCGGGTACTTTATCTTTATTTTAATCTTCAAGTCTTTTATCTCTAAATCTAAAGAGTCAAGCTTCTTCGGGACACTTTCCCCGAGCTTTTCACTTATACTGAGCGCTGGAGGTATGTAATAGTCTACCATGCGCAATAGGGCTTTATAATTGCGCTTTTCTCTAGGAATCTGTTCAATTATACTAGTGAAAAGATAAAGATACGAATCATATTCGTGAACCCCTAAAGTAACAATATCTGCAACTTCACTATCCTGATAAATGTGCAAAGAGAAATCTTCCGCTCTATAAGGTCGTTCATCTTTGCTAGTATCAGGGATATTTCGATTAGTTGAATCAGTTACCAAGCTGTTATACAAACCCTCTTTAAAATCTGCAAAGGTATGAGCAGCCCAATAGGGATCAACTGCGGCGTTAAACGAAGATAAGAAAGTAGAAAAGTTCATATCATGTTTATTATAACATAAATTTAATAACTGCTGGTAACTCCAATTAAGATAAATAGAAAAACCATGCACTTTTTTTACAAGAGCTTTAATCGTTAGTACATCTGTAGCAGCTCTCTTCACCTTTTTAGTAGTACCTTTCACTTTTTCATCTTCTTTCACACGTTTTCCATCTTTTTTCCCAACTGATTTATAATAATAATAATAATTCGTTTATTTCCCAAAATTTTTCTATAATTTTAAGCTTAAGCTAGATATGAAGGATTGAGTGTTCTGACAGAGTTTATCTTTACAGCTACGGTATAGTAAATATTTAAATGGTAAAAACATGTTTTTTAATTTATTAATATGCATGGTGATCTGAATCATTTCAAGGAAAAATGGGTAAAAAAAACCTTGTACTAGAAAAGTGCTTAAACCTATTATATAACTAATTAAACAATAAAATTAAAAGGTTGAAAGTTAAACTACGACAAAAGAAAGAGGAAAGAAAATAATATAATATAACAAAAATAGAAAGGAAGGATAACAACGAAAATAAAAAAGGGAAAAGGAAAGGCAAGTAAAAATAAGAATTCGATTGAATTAAATGATAGAAAGAATCAAAGGATTGCTGGAGAGAGAACATTTGGCTTTAAATTTAAGCTCTTGGCTATCAGTCGCTGCTTTAACTGGGGGTATATTGGCAATTTGGTGCAAAGTACTGGTTGAGAAATGCCAGGGCTTGTCCAGTATAAGTTTAAGACATTTGTTCTGCACTATTTGTTGTTTCTTTATATGAATATTTGCACACTTATTCCACACTGGGCAGGCATAGAGTAAAGTGGGACGCATCACAACCTTGTAAATTAAAAGTTTATTGTCAACTGACAGCTTAGAACGACGGTTGATTTCCCAACTGATTTCGTTTTTCGATTTCCTAACGCAATTTCAGTCATTCCGACACTCCATCCGCCGTCCAACTTACAAGCACTAGGAAGCATATTCGTGAAGGCTGACAGTGTATTTTCATTGTATATGCGCATGGAATTGTTGCTTAGAAGGCATATGTAAAAATCGTTTTCTCTTATGTTTACAGGCATTTTTAAACTCTTTCCCAGCAAATATTTGGTGGGAATCCGGCCCGTTCCGTTCTTCTTTTTAAACGTCCAGGTATCGGGTACCGATCCTCTGTGCTTACTGAAGGATATTCTAGCCGTGAAGGCTTTAATATAGTTTGTTTGGTAGGGGTTCTCTGTTCTGATTTATCCCCCCCTTCTCCCTGCTCTAGTTCTTCTATAAGCTGTGCCGCTTCATCAACATCCATCTCATTTGGTATAGTATACTGAGTTATACCGTCATCAGCCGTTATAATCCGATATTCTTTTTCCATGTTTTTGACTTCGGGCGTAGTTTTGCGAAACTTTGCAGCCGGTTTCAAAGTTTTTGCTATACCGCTTACAGATAATCGTCTTTTGAATCGAGGCGTTAGCGATCGCCTTGGCGGTGTTATCTCTTCGGTACTGGAACTATGATACTTTGGTAAACTCACGTCGCCTGTCTCAAAGACATCTTCGGCCATACTGTAAAATGGGTCGGGATTCTTCATCGGGGAGGTTTGAGTCGACATTTCCTCTTTGAATGCAATCCTTGTCTGTGTCGCATTGTCTCGTAAATTTTTCTGACTTCCTAACTTTACTTGTGGCGTAAACGCAAGAGATTTTTCTTCACGAGACTGTCTTCCTTTACGCTTAGCATTAAGAAACTTTATCAGCGTGTTCCTATAATTATACCATTTGTCGTCGTCAGACAGCTTTTTATTCCTCAAAATGGTGTGTATCGTCTTATCGAATATAGACAGGCCATTTCCACCTTCTATCTGAGCCTTTAACTGTTCATACACTTCTGGTGAAAGAAGTAGCATTTTATTAAGAGCGCTCTTTCTATGCATATTTTTCAATCAACGACCCAATAACACCTGAAAGTACACTTCTTATCAAGATTGGTAGAAAACCACCTTGCTGTACTAAGATTTTACGCTGTCTGGGTACAGATCGTCTTGCTTCAACTAACCTTCGCATGCTCCTTTTATACTTACATAGACTGTTAAATATTTTACGACCTGGCATATGATTCCCTTTCAACGTGCTTAATGTAATTTCACAAATAGTCTTGACCACTTCAGGATCTGCCTTTTTCATGATAGCCTTTCTTAAACATGGACTAGCATTTTTGAGAACATATAGCATCTTGGATGTTTGTTGTCCTTCAACCGTTTCATTCGTGACACCATTTTTACTGTTTAAATCAGTCGCTGAACAATAGCACGTTACAAATCTTTTATTAAAGATATCTGTTCTGAATCTAAATAAATCGTTAGTAGACTGAGTCAGATCTATTAACAAATACCCGTGTGGAGCCTGAGTAATATCTTTATATATTCTCACTAGCTCTGCACTATTTTCAGGGTAAATCTGCTTGGCTAAATGAAGGAACTGACTTTTATCGCGGGGATTTTTGAAAACCACCATATACTTACAGTTAAGGGAAATATCTCGACAAAACTTACCCTGATGGAAGACGTTCTGTGTTACAAGTATTACTGAAAAATTCCTATGATGTGATCCTTTTGTAAAAAGTTCACAAACCTGCTTTGAAAATGCATTTAGCATCATATCATCTAGTACGATTAATGTAGGTTCATTGGTTTCGTTTATAAATTCTTCCGGTATAGAGTCTAAATATTCAATATTTTTATATGGTAGTTGCGATGGTTTCGTTCGTTGTTCAGCATTACACCAGATAATCTTTTTTATCTCAGTGTTAATTAGCGATGTATTTTCCAGGAATGTTTCAATAAATGTCGTCTTACCGCTTCCTGACGGTCCCGCAACCATCATAGTAAACGGATGATCAAACTGCATCATTTTCTATACTGTATTCTATATAAAACACGTGCAAACAAGTCCACTATTTATACACATGATGAAATGAGTAGAAGACAGGTTATTAACGAACTGCATAAGACAGCTCGTAGAAATTTTATGCGTCGTCGTGTGACCATTCGTGGAATAGATGACTTATGGCAGGCGGATTTAGTGGATATGAGCTCTTATTCAACTAAGAATAAGGGCTTTAATTTTCTTCTAACAGTAATAGACACATTCTCCAAATATGCGTGGGCCTTACCCCTTAAAAATAAAAGTGCTGGGGAGATTATCAAGGCAATGCAGTCAATTTTTAATGAACGACGTTTCCCAAAAAATTTACAAACTGATGATGGAAAAGAGTTTTTTAATAAGGCATTTCATAACGTGATGAAAAAATTTGAAATCAATCACTACTCTACCTTTAGTCAATTGAAAGCCTCAATTGTAGAACGGTTCAATCGAACCCTAAAAAACATGATGTGGAAAGAGTTTAGTATGAACGGAAACTATAAGTGGACTGGGTTACTAAAAGGGTTAATAAACAAATACAATAAGACAAAACATCGTACCATAAAAATGCGTCCTATAGACGTTGGACCATCGAATGAAATTCAGCTTCTTGGAGATGTCTACCGTAAGCTGAAGGTTACATCAAGACCTAAATTCAAGAAAGGAGATCATGTACGTGTTAGCAAGTACAAGCACGTATTCGAGAAAGGCTATACCCCCAACTGGTCCACCGAAATATTTCAGATAAACGAAGTAAAGAGTACAGAACCACGTACTTACATACTCAAAGACTATCAGGAAAATATAATACAAGGAGGGTTCTACGAACTAGAGTCAATAAGAGTCAAACATCCTGATGTATACCTTGTAGACGAGATTCTAAAAAGGAGGGGCAATCAAGTTTACGTAAAATGGCTTGGTTTTCCATCACCCCATAATTCTTGGATTGATATAAAAGACGTGCTATAACATTCGGATTTTAGTCAATATGCTGAACTTAAGACATGAATACGATCGTCTAAAGACATTCAAAAATTTGGATTTGGAGGAGAGGAAAGTTCTGAAGCTGGTAAAAAGCGGCTTTTTTTACACCAATTTGAAGGATTACGTCAGGTGCTTCTTCTGCTCTCTGATAATGAGTGCATTTTCTACCCCTTCTGATGTGGAAGCTGAACATCTACGTCTGTCTCCTGATTGTGTGTTCGCTAACGGTAAAGACGTTTGTGGACCGTATAACAAGCCGGTTAAAAAATCACGTTGGTCGTCATCATTATCTATAGTGCTGAAATATCTTCTGCTGATAATTGTGATATTTTTCTTGATCGTAGAATTACTCAATCTGTACAATGCCTTCGCTAGATTATAAACATGTCCGTTTTTGTGATCATGTTTCGGTCAAATATATGATTGCCTGGGGGTATGCATATAGATCCAGTAGAAAGGGTACCTGGCAAACCTATGCATTAGACCGATTAAGATTTCAGCGCAGGATTTTACAAATGGACGAACTACTAAAAAATATTTTACTTAAGAAACATGAATTATGTATTACAAATAAAGATATACTCTTATAAAAATTAACTGTATCATATTTTTATTATGTATAAATTCATGTTATCAACTACTTTTCTTACATACAAATAAAAAATACATGTACTGATATTTCACAATTCTTTCAAATTACTTAAGCAGGTCATTGAGCTAAACCAAAATACAAAAAATACATCCATTACTACATTTACCGGTTGCCGGTTTGCAACCAGATATAGTTACAAATCACAAAAAGCAAAAGTGACCCCGCCGCCATAGTCCGGTGGATACTCGTATATGCACAAAAAGTAAAAACACATCCATATATTACCGTGTACGATTATATGATTCCTCTTGCAATCGGCAAGAACAGAATCACAGAAAGCAAAAGTGAATTGCCCCGCCGCCATAGTCCGGTGGGTATATGCAATGCACAAAAAAGCATGCTAATTATCTGGTAGTGGAGGAAGTTGCAAAGATCAGCTTCACAGAAAGCAAAAGTGAATTACCCCGCCGCCATAGTCCGGTGGGTATATGCAATGCACAAAAAACCATGCTAATTATCTGGTAGTGGAGGAAGTTGCAAAGATCAGCTATCCCCTTCATTCCCATACCAAACAAGACCTTTTCGCGAGTTTTGCTAAGGCGGTAGGGAAACAACACTTCCATTGGCTTTCACTCACTTTTTCCGGTGGAAAGTGGGGTGTGACCACACAAGAAATCTTAAATCTCTGACGTCAGAAAAACAAATTTATATGAAGGTGGTCATCCTATGCGGGAGGAGCCATCAGGTGGTCACCAAATTTCACTAAGCAAATTTATATGAAGGTGGTCATCCTATGGAGGAGGAGCCATCAAGTGGTCACCAAATTTGACTTTCAGCATCCTGTCCCTTAAAGACGTAATGTTATAAGTATAGGCAGGTGGGTATCATACTACTAAGGTCACAATAATTTCTCCACATAGTTGGAGACATGTGAAAATGATGATGCTGTGTCAGTATCAGTGATCAATTCGGCCTTTGCAAGTATATAATGGAAAGTTATGTGCCTTAGTAAACATCTAAAACGTGGAAATCCGAAGTAACTCTCAAATGTAGTGTCGATTAATAAAAACGGATCACTTGCGTTCCTCAAGTTTCAGAGTGTAGCTCTTCTTAACGCCATTAAATCATACAAAATGTAAAACAGCCATCTAAATTTACGTTAAATTACTTTTGTTCAGCTTCTTCCAGTAATTACCTCAGCATATATAGCAAACATTCCATTTTTTTCAATATTAAGTATTAAAACTTCACGAAACGTTAAATTTGTTTGCCTGGTTGGCCGTTGTCATCACCTATTTCAATAGTCACAATTTTGTGATGTTTTTTTAAAACGTCAAAATTGTGACTAATGCTAGAACATGAAAAGTCACAGATTTTCTAAAATTATGACTTTCCGCTAAAATTGTGACTTGTGACTGTACACAAAATAGGCCTGTATGTGTATGGCTACGTGACTTGATTTCCCTTTCTTACATATTGTGATAGATGTGTGTAGAAAATGTATTGAATTTTCCTTACATTTATATGGAGACGTTTTTAATAGCAGATTATATACTATCTCTATCGTAAATATGGACTTAACCCCCAAGTCACAACGGCAACGCAATCCGAGGCAGACAAGCTGTCAAAATGTTGAGCACAGTGTATTTCAATTGTAGTAGTTAGAACGAATGTAGACGAAGGTAGCCTAACGCATCCATCCAGAAATGTTCTTTAAAACATCGAATAACGATTCGATGGACTTGATATGACCAGATTGAACTAAAATTAGCTTAAAAATCGTTTTTAATTAGTTCGCTCCTTCGTATGCACGATTACGAACACTTTTGGGCAAAATTTCAAATTTATTTAAAACTCAAACTGACGTAGACAGTGAATAGTTATCTGACTTGTTGCTTTATTGGCGGCGTCAAGCTGCGCCGTGCTGCCTCGATTTACTTCGTATCTGACTCAAGCATAAGGCCGTGACACATTAAAAGCAGAAAGCAGCGGCAGAAGCAGAATTGGTTTAGAAAGCACAGGACCATAAGGCGCCAGTTTAAACGAAAGCTGTGGCAGAAGCAGAGACGAAAACAGTACTGCTTTTTCGTTCTAAATTCTAAAATTCTGCTTCTGCTTCAGTACTACCAACGTAAATCCCTTAAGAATTGGTAATGTTGTCAGCAATGGAAATGTTAAAGTTGCCAAAATTGTTTCCATATACTCGTATTTAATGATCATTTTAAGCGAAAAGCTCAGAAAAATCAACGGAAACAAAATATTTTCGTCCACTCAAACAGGCAACTAAAATAATTGTGACTGTTGACAGCTAGCATGGACACATTATTCCGTGCTTCTACCTTCGTAGTTAGTAGTTAGCATGGACACATTCTTCTCTGCTTCTGCTTTTATTTAAATTCATAAAGCAGAGCAAAAAGCAGCACTGACGACGCTGCAGTTTCTGCCGCTACTTTCTGCTTTTAATGTGCCACGGCCTTTAGGGTGCGTTTCCATCTCCGCCGTTTTGCGCCACCGACTACATTCTACACACTAAAAAACGAGCTCTATGACGCGCCGAGACAATTGTCGGGAGTTGACGCAACTTCAACTTTTTCGGCACCGAGCCGATAAAGGTATTCATTTCCGGTTCTACATTCCGAAAATGTTAGACTCAAACCCGCACAGCGAAGACAGAAAATGAACAATTTTTCTTTATGAACGGGCGGTATAAACTTCGAAATAACTTCACAAATGTTTAATATTCTGGAAAAAAGAAATATGGAATAATTTTTAAATTATTTAAAAGGAACATAAACCGTTTTTTCGTTACATTTTTCTTTCATTTTGGTGCTTGAAATTGCTTTCTGAAAAAAATAAATTTTGTTTTTGATATGTTATGATACGTTTGTCCCTCTTATTTAATTGTGAGGTTCATTCAAATTCACTTTAAGCGATATTTTGGAGTAAAACACTTTTATTCAAGCTCAATCTCAATTTTGTATGAAAATCACATGAATCTGCAGTTTCTGTCTATCTTAGAAAGTTCCAAAATTTGTCGCCAGAGCACATGGTATGTTCGTCAATTGACGAATATACCGTGTGTATTCGTCTATCTCAAAGGGTTGTTTTTTTTGCCACCAGGTGGAGATTTCCAACTTTACCATTCGTCAATAGTATGACGGGGCACTCGTTTCAGCGACGCAAAACGGCGGAGATGGAAACGCACCCTTAAAGGTCCGTTGAAAATGTGTAGAATTTCGATTAGCTTTCTACATGTATGATCTGCCTACTGGGTGAGAGCGGTTTAAGTTCGAAATTCGACTTCGAATGCAAAAACCGTCGGATGTCAGCAGGGACGGCGATATATACAGCTCGATATACTTGGCAGACGATGAAATCATTTTTAATTAATTTTCACTCTATTCGTTTGGGAATCGTTTGGGAATATTTGGGAAAAGGTTTTTTAGATTTAGGAAAGCGTTATTTATTTAATATAAAAATGTAAATTTTTTGAGTGTATAGATAGCAGACACTCATATGAAAAAAATCAAATTATGGATAATTTGATTTGAAATCGTTTGGGAAACTTGTTAAATTTATCAATTTTATTTGGGAAAGAATTTTATTCATTCTGTGTTAATTAATCACAAAGTTCCATGTCGATTAAACCAGAAGCAGAGAAGAATGTGTCCAAGCTAACTGCTACCGAAGGTAGAAGCCACGGTCGTGTAGAAGCACGGAATAATGTGTCCATGCTAGTTGTCAACAGTCACAAGTACCCAGCAGGCAAAGTTCCGTATACTATACAAAAAAAAGACAGATACAGGCGTCATATGATACTGTGCTTCCTAAAAAAAATCTGCTTATCTACGATGGTAAAATATTAATCTTAATTATAGAAGTTTAGCTTTAAACTAGCTGAAAATTATGGATAATAGTGTTGTAACAAAAGGCTAGATAAATAATTTCAAAAATGTTGAACTCTAATATTTGTTACCTTGTTGTTTATCTCTTGTGAATTGCAGTTTTTATATTAAAATATTAGTTTTGTTTATAGAAATGTAACTCTTAATTAACTAAAAATAAAGAGGTCTGGTAATATGAAAACAGGTGGCATTAGGTTTCGACATTGTTGAAATTTCTGAATTTGCTACCTAAATTGTTAAGGAAACTTAGCTTTTATAAATTTTCTTCCAAACCATCATATTAAGAAATCACCTATAAAATGGATTTGCTAAAAATTAGCCGCAAATAATGTATCTTTTATACACTTTTCAAAAATTACATAAAATTAGTTGTAAATGGTTTTATTGGACGAGTAATGAATGGTTGAACTATTAGTTTCAATAAGAATGGCAGTTTTCATGCTGTTATGACACTGGCTATTTTTGCGGCTTTAAAGCGGCTAGAAAATCCAAATGGAGAGGGATAGAGACTTTTACATACAATTTAGACATTGGTGTGAGAGAGACAGTCCGAACAGCAAAACTATGAGTAACTGTCAAAAAACAATCCATAACTATCAAAAAAAAAGCGGCAGCAAAGCGCATTCGAGCAGTGTTTCGCAAAATTCTAGCAGTTAATCCAAGAAAGTTCGGTACGTATAAATTATGGAAAGTGCCATGTGATGTTATGAAACGCGCCAGGACCGGAATTTTTCTTAACAAATCAGTTGTTAATTTCGTTTACTAGATGCCGCTAGCGTTGGAAAGAGCGGTATCTCTTTCTTTTAATGTTGTTCGCCTTGTCGCACGATTGGCTATTATTGTACTTTTTTCTAGCGAGGAAAATAGCCAGGGTCATAACAGCATGATGGTGAGAAGCTACCATTTTAAAATTTGTTTAAGTTTTTTGTTGTTTTCCGGCGTCAGTGGAGTTTCTGGTATTAGTTTCAAGTTAGCATTAGCTTCCAGTTTTACATGTTTTTCTTATAAATTACAATTAATTTAGTTCATATTTTTTTTTTCTTGTCTGAATAAAATAAAATTCTTTTATATTACATTTTTTTATATTACATTAAGATTTTTAGCTTTTGGAGTCTACTCTACATAAATTACTCCGTGAGGTATGACTGTCGTTGACGCCGAGGAAGGGTAAATTTTATCCATTATATCATTACATTCCTGCCACTTTCCATTATTCCTCAAACAGTAGGCAATAAAATGTCCGGGAGTATAACCAATTACGCCTGCCAAACTATAAAAAAATCGAATTTAATTTTTTACTAAAATTAGTTATTATGAGATTATTCCTTGTAAATGAACAAAACTTACCGAAAGTTACGATCCATCTTGACAGTAGTGGGAAAGTTTTCTAATTTAGTTGCCAAGTCGTATCTTTCGTGAATACTTGTCTTCACGTCTAACTCAATAAAGACATGTATATTGCATGATGTAGTCTCTGTCCGTGTTCCATTACAATGCTGTTGACGACATGTAATATTGTGAATGGTAGGATGAAAATCGACATATATCCTTTTGTTTTCAGCTTTCTGTGATTTACCGTAAAAAAAGGAACATGACTTTTGTGTGGGGGCAACTGTTTCAAGCTTTGTTTCTGTATTTCGATATTTCGTTTTCCGATTTTTTGCGTCAAATGTTATTATTTATCCTAGAAAGGTTTTTGATCTTTATGATCAAGAACCTTGATCTTCAAAATGTGATCAAAAATTCTCTTTTTGTTTATATATATACTATTTATCCTGGAAAGATTTCTTTTATTTACGAGTAACGTATGAGATTTTGCATCTAAAAATTCTTACTGCTGTAAAAGATGATTCATGTTTATTTACTTTTACAATCAATTTTCGGTATTTCGATAACTTATTCCAATTCGGTTACTTCAATTTAATACTATGAGCGAATTAGGCTATTTTACATATTGAGTGGACTTGCCTGTAACTCAATTAAATGTATTTTGACTGCACTCTGTTCATTATTGAAATTTCAGTTTTCCCTATTTAAATTTCCCGCCTTAGTGTTCAAAAGACACTGGCTATTTTTGCGGCTTTAAAGCGGCTAGAAAATCCAAATGGAGAGGGATAGAGACTTTTACATACAATTTAGACATTGGTGTGAGAGAGACAGTCCGAACAGCAAAACTATGAGTAACTGTCAAAAAACAATCCATAACTGTCAAAAAAAAGCTGCAACAAAGTGCATTCGAGCAGTGTTTCGCAAAATTCTAGCAGTTAATCCAAGAAAAATTCACTGGCGGCTAGATTTTCTAGCCGCTACAGACTTGTTTTTGACAGTTCGGTACGTATAAATTATGGATAGTGCCATGTTATGTTATGAAACGCGCCATAACCGGTATTTTTCTTAACAAACCAGTTATTAATTTCGTTTAGTAGATGCCGCTAGCATCGGAAAGAGCGGTATCTCTTTCTTTTAATGTTGTTCGCATTGTCGCACTATTGGCTATTATTGTACCAGTCTCATAACAGCATAATTAACACAGAATGAATAAAACTCTTTCCCAAATAAAATTGATAAATTTAACAAGTTTCCCAAACGATTTCAAATCAAATTATCCATAATTTGATTTTTTCATATGAGTGTCTGCTATCTATACACACAAAAAATTTACATTTTTATATTAAATAAATAACGCTTCCCTAAATCTAAAAAACCTTTTCCCAAATATTCCTAAACGATTCCCAAACGAATAGAGTGAAAATTAATTAAAAGTGATTTCATCGTCTGCCAAGTATATCGAGCTAGCAGGGACCTGGTAATAGAAATGGACTACCCCAGAGTAGTAAGTATACCACCTTTGCATCAAGTTTTAGCAGGTGCGATAGGGACAGGACACCCAAAGTGGGTAAGCGCTGACAGTTCAAAGTGGGTGTAGAAAATTGCATAGAAAAACCAGTTTGGATTCCTGAAAGTGGGTATACACGTGGCCTGTGGGCTGGCTGCTGGGGCATGGAACCATGAGCGTAGTGGCTGGAACCGGTCTTGGTTTGCGCTAATTGGTCGGAAGCTGGTTTGACGTAATCGAAGTGAAGAGTCCGAGTACTGTATTCGGAAAGAGAGGAGTATACGTGTGTTTCTATCGAAAGTGAGAAAACTGCCATGTGTTTACGTTGAAAGTGTCTTAAAAAAAGGGCACGTATATGCGAAGACGATTTAAAAAAAAAAGTAGCGTGTTCGTCTTCTTGATGCAACTATAATGCGGTTTTCATTTTATTTGATGCGATCTTCTCTGAATTTGATCGGCGGACAGCTGGCGTACGGGTATACTTATACGTCGGATGATATGCCTTTGGTGTGATAACGAGATTTTCGATTGTAAGAGGTCAGGTTTGCGGTAATCTCGTATTCCGTTTAGGGTCTGGTCTTCTTTGTAGTGAAGGTGTATTATGATCGAACTAGAGTCAAGTTCAATGTGATACATACGTGTATATATGGGAGGTTATTGTTGACTTCAGATTTCGTGTGGCGGCAATTATTTCGCGTCGTTTTATGGTTATTGTATGGTAATGTAGCCGGTCTTTGGACGATGTGCGTAAGTTTGCGAGGTGATTTTTTATATGGGTGAATTGCCGTGGGAATTTTAAGAACAAGTTTCATTCGAGGCGATCGTTTTGTTGTTGTGATTATTCTCATGACTGATAATATGGGTGAGGTGTTGGGTGATAAGGATGGGAACTAAAGTACTAGTTTTCATTTGCTATTCTTTATTCAATTTGATATAGAATTTACATACAGTGAACAGTTTGATACAATTATTATGCAAGAGTTTTAACTTTATTTTGATTACAGAATAGATTGTTTCTTAAGTAAAATAGGCTTTAGTAATTCTTCCATTTTTAAAATCCTACGTTGAAATCTTATGCGGTCTAATGCGTCGGATTGCCAAGTGCTCTTTCTACTAGATCTATATGCATATCCCCAGGCAACCATGTATTTAACAGAAACCTGATCACAAAAACGGACATGTTTATAGTCTAGCGAAGGCATTGCACAGATTGAGTAATTCGACGATCAAGAAAAATATCACAATTGCCAGTAGAAGATATTTCAGCACTAGAGGTAATGATGACGACCAACGTGATTTTTTGACCGGTTTGTTATACGGCCCACAAACGTCTTTACCGTTAGCGAAAACACAATCAGGAGACATGTGTAGATGTTCGGCTTCCACATCAGAAGGGGTAGAGAATGCACTCATTATCAGAGAGCAGAAGAAGCACCTGACGTAATCCTGCAAGTTGGTGTAAAAGAAGCCGCTTTTTACCAGCTTAAGAATTTTCCTCTCATCCAGATCCAGATTTTTGAATGTCTTTAGACGATCGTATTCGTGTCTTAAGTTTAGCATGTTGACTAAAATCCGCACGTTATAGCACGTCTTTTATATCAATCCAGGAATTATGAGCTGATGGAAAACCAAGCCATTTTACGTAAACTTGATTTCCCCTTCTTTTTAGAATCTCTTCTACAAAGTATACATCGGGGTGTTTGACTCTTATTAACTCTAGTTCGTAGAACCCTCCTTGTATTATGTTCCCCTGATAGTCTTTGAGTATGTAAGTGCGCGGCTCTGTATTCTTTACTTCGTTTATCTGAAATATTTCGGTGGACCAGTTGGGGGTATATCCTTTCTCGAATACATGCTTGTATTTGCTTACACGTACATGATCACCTTTCCTGTACTTGGGGGTAGACGAGACCTTCACCTTACGGTAGACTTCTCCAAGAAGCTGAGCCTCATTCGATGGCCCAACATCTATAGGACGCATTTTTATGGTACGATGCTTTGTTCTATTGTATTTGTTTATTAACCCTTTTAGTAACCCAGTCCACTTATAGCTGCCGTTCATACTAAATTCTTTCCACATCATGTTTTTTAGTGTTCGGTTGAACCGTTCTACAATAGAGGCTTTCAATTGGCTAAAAGTAGAGTAGTGGTTGATTTCAAATTTTTTCATCAAATTGCGAAATGCCTTATTAAAAAACTCTTTTCCATCATCTGTCTGCAAATTTTTTGGGAAACGTCGTTCATTAAAAATTGACTGTATTGCCTTGATAATCTCCCCAGCACTTTTATTTTTAAGGGGCAAGGCCCACGCACATTTGCAGAATGTGTCTATTACTGTTAGAAGGAAATTAAAGCCCTTATTCTTAGTTGAATAAGAGCTCATATCCACTAAATCTGCCTGCCATAAGTCATCTATTCCACGAATGGTCACACGACGACGCATAAAATTTCTACGAGCTATCTTATGCAGTTCGTTAATAACCTGTCTTCTACTCATTTCATCATGTGTATAAATAGTGGACTTGTTTGCACATGTTTTATATAGAAAACAGTGTAGAAGATGATGCAGTTTGATCATCCGTTTACGATGATGGTTGCGGGACCGTCAGGAAGTGGTAAGACGACATTTATTGAATCATTCCTGAAAAATACATCGCTAGTTAACACTCAGATAAAAAAGACTATCTGGTGTAATGCTGAGCAGCGAGCGATACCGTCACAGCTAGCATTTAAAAATATTGAATATTTAGGCTCCATACCCGAGGAATTTATAAACGAAACCAATGAGCCTACATTAATCGTACTAGATGATATGATGCTAAATGCATTTTCAAAGCAGGTTTGTGAACTTTTTACAAAAGGGTCACATCATAGGAATTTTTCAGTAATACTTGTAACACAGAACGTCTTCCATCAGGGTAAGTTTTGTCGAGATATTTCGCTTAACTGTAAATATATGGTGGTTTTCAAAAACCCCCGCGATAAAAGCCAGTTCCTCCATTTAGCCAAGCAGATTTACCCTGAAAATAGTGCAGAGCTGGTGAGAATATATAAAGATATAACTCAGGCTCCACACGGGTATTTGTTAATAGATCTGACTCAGTCTACTAACGATTTATTTAGATTCAGAACAGATATCTTTAATAAAAGATTTGTGACGTGCTACTGTGCAGCGACTGATTTAAACAGTAAAAATGGTGTCACGAATGAAACGATTGAGGGACAACAAACATATGCTATATGTTCTCAAAAATGCTAGTCCATGTTTAAGAAAGGCTATCATGAAAAAGGCAGATCCTGAAGTGGTTAAGACTATTTGCGAAATCACATTAAACACGTTGAAGGGGAATCATGTGCCAGGTCGTAAAATCTTGAACGGTCTATGTAAGTATAAAAAGAGCATGCGAAGGTTAGTTGAAGCAAGACGATCTGTTCCTAGACAGCGTAAAATCTTAGTACAGCAAGGTGGTTTTCTACCAATCCTGATAGGAAGTGTACTTTCAGGTGTTATTGGGTCGTTGATTGAAAAATATGCATAGAAGGAGCGCTCTTAATAAAATGCTACTTCTTTCACCAGAAGTGTATGAACAGTTAAAGGGTCAGATAGAAGGTGGAGATGGCCTGTCTATATTCGATAAGACGATACACACCATTTTGAGGAATAAAAAGCTGTCTGACGACGACAAATGGTATAATTATAGGAACACGCTGATAAAGTTTCTTAATGCTAAGCGTAAAGGGAGACAGTCTCGTGAAGAAAAATCTCTCGCGTTTACGCCACAAGTAAAGTTAGGAAGTCAGAAAAATTTACGAGACAATGCGACACAGACAAGGATTGCATTCAAAGAGGAAATGTCAACGCAAACCTCCCCGATGAAGAACCCCGACCCATTTTACAGTACGGCGGAAGATGTATTTGAGACAGGCGACGTGACTTTACCAAAGTATCATAGTTCTAGTGCAGAGGAGATAACGCCGCCAAGACGATCGCTAACGCCTCGGTTCAAAAGACGATTATCTGTAAGCGGTATAGCAAAAACATTGAAACCGGCTGCAAAGTTTCGCAAAACTACGCCCGAAGTCAAGAACATGGAAAAAGAATATAGAATTATAACGGCTGATGACGGTATAACTCAGTATACTATACCGAATGAGATGGATGTTGATGAAGCGGCACAGCTTATAGAAGAACTAGAGCAGGGAGAAGGGGGGGATAAAACCGAACAGAGAACCCCTACCAAACAAACTATATTAAAGCCTTCACGACTAGAATATCCTTCAGTAAGTACAGAGGATCGGTACCCGATACCTGGACGTTTAAAAAGAAGAACGGAACGGGCCGGAAGTGCACCAAATATTTTCTGGGACTCGGGAGATCGTGCATTCCATTGCGTCTATCAAGGCTTTGCACCCTTACCTGATCGGTAGACTGTCTTTTTTAGTTGTCTTATAAACTAAAGTATTTTAGAAAAAATGTTCAGCCTTGTAGGAATAAGTCAAAAAAGGAAATTTCTTAACACCTTGCGTGGGTGGTAGACGCATGATGGCCCCCTCTCCGACGCGGTAGACTATCATTATACTGCATTTTTAGGTATCATTGACCACCCAAAAAAGTTTCAGTCTTGTAGATATTAATTTAATCCCGGTATATCCAATAATTCAGAGCGACTTATAGCAGATCGGCGCAGCGGCTGCGCTCGGGAGATCGTGCATTCCATTGCGTCTATCAAGGCTTTGCACCCTTACCTGATCGGTAGACTGTCTTTTTTAGTTGTCTTATAAACTAAAGTATTTTAGAAAAAATTTTCAGCCTTGTAGGAATAAGTCAAAAAAGGAAATTTCTTAACACCTTGCGTGGGTGGTAGACGCATGATGGCCCCCTCTCCGACGCGGTAGACTATCATTATACTGCATTTTTAGGTATCATTGACCACCCAAAAAAGTTTCAGTCTTGTAGATATTAATTTAACCCCTGTATATCCAATAATTCAGAGCGACTTATAGCAGATCGGCGCAGTGGCTGCGCTCGGGAGATCGTGCATTCCACTGCGTCTATCAAGGCTTTGCACCCTTACCTGATCGGTAGACTGTCTTTTTTAGTTGTCTTATAAACTAAAGTATTTTAAAAAAAAATTTCAGCCTTGTAGGAATAAGTCAAAAAAGGAAATTTTTTAACACCTTGCGTGGGTGGTAGACGCATGATGGCCCCCTCTCCGACGCGGTAGACTATCATTATACTGCATTTTTAGGTATCATTGACCACCCAAAAAAGTTTCAGTCTTAATAAGGAATAAGGCATTTACATATTATTTATTAACAGGTTTCAACAATTGTTATTATTGTTTGCCCCCACATTGGGGCGGTAGACTGCCGTTCCGTTTACTTGCCATATAAAAACAACAAAATGACAAAAAATCAGCTTTGTAGGAATAATTACATCAAAAGTGTCGCTGCCTCCCGGACTATTAAGTTCCAAATTCCCAAATGCACCTGTCTGATCTGTTGTGGTAGCCGATGATGTGGGATATTTATACGTTATTTCCTTCGAGAATAATTTATTTTGTGATGAGAAACCGGCAAACGAAACCTTTTTAAAGAAGGTTAGATTACCTTCATTAAAATATTCGACATTTACAACACAATATGCCATCTTTGTTGTACTTCCTCGTCCGCTGAGTAATATGAAGAGTGCGAGATTAAAAGGCTATATTTATACTTTTAAAAATCAGTATGAACTCCACGAAGTTTGTCTATTTCAAGACTTCCATCATACTCGGCATATACTATACAAGTTACACTTTTTTCCAGCGCTTTCTTAAACCTTCCCTCGATCCTCACTGTTCCTTGATTCAATAAACTGCCACAAGATGATCCGTATGAATTGTCTGCAGTTAAATCGAACGCCATTAAAAAGCATCCATTATCAAAGAATTCCTTAGAGATTTGATTGCCTTTGTCGAAGTAATGAATGCCTGTTCCCTTAAATAGTGAAAGGTATCCCCGTGTACTTATAGGTTTTTCCTGAGAGTAATCAAACTCTAAAGCCTGGTTCGGAACTTGTACTCCATTGACGGATAAATTGAATCGTGTGATATTATTGTGTTTAAAGTTAAATGGATTCTTCGTCTGTTTACCGCTGTAGGCATCATTATCTACCATGCCGAAAATTAACAAGTTCGGTAGCTGTCCGATTATGACATTATCTAAAGATAGTGTTGAACTGTTAGCTGGTAATGTATAACTTTTTACTTCGACACGCTTGTACGGGTATATCACGTTGGAGCGCTGAAGAATAGTTTCATGTGCCATTAAAAAAAATATTGGGATTAACAGTTACATGATTCATATACATTGTTGCATCTATAATTTTAATTTGCGGTGAGTGTCCGTCTTCTTTTGAGTATAGATAAAATTCCGGTTTTTCCAGGGATAGTGAGAGTCTAAAATCTACCCCATTCAGAAGTAACTTATCCTGATTAAGTAAATCACCATGAATCTTTCCCATAAGCTCTACCACATTACTTTTCGAAAGCAATTCAGATCGTTTGAGATATCTTGCATTAAATTTACTAGGACCCCCGCTTTTGCTTCCATCTTCAATCATTTCCATACCATCTTGGTCGAGGTACCATCCTACAGATTCTAAATGTGTTGTTGATGCATCTCTACCGTAATTCAATAAGTTTTCAATGTAAGCTCTGTAATGGTAGTTGTTGTCAGTTTGAGCAATCGGTCTGCCATTTAATTGTATTGTGCATTGTCTAAAAAGTGAATGCATCAGGTTGTTAACTACGCCGATTGGATCACTTTCCTCTTCAGGGTCACCAGCTTTAACTCGGGTTTTTTCTTTTCCGGTGTAGAATTCTTCTTTCCCACCTTTTGCCTTAATTAGCTGAACTTTTAAGCGAAGGTAGATACTGGATAAATTGCGGTACGTGTCCCCATGTCCTAGCGAGACGAATTCCAGAACTGAAGAGTTATCAAGAGAAGCTATTGGTTTGTATGATACTTCTTCTGTTTTTAAAATATTGGCCTGTATCGGTGGTGCTTTAAATAAATCTAATTCAGATTTCATACATTCTCTGTACGAGGCCATTCTCCTTACTTATCGAATATATCCAATACACGCTTACGCTTATTGTTCTTAACTCTTTTATTTTTACTGGTTGCTGGTCTTTTCTTAATAGATTTTCTCTTTGATTTGGTACGTTTTCCACGTTTAGGAGCCGTTTTTAACTGTGCTGTTGAAAACGGATTTGCCCTTTTTATAGCCATGCGCCCTTTCATACCCTCTCCACCCATGCTGTCAAAGAGTTTTTTACGCCCTTTTGCATCAGCTCTTGAGTAGCAGCTTGTCCTTGCTCTTTTAAAATGTTTTTGAGAGGTTTACTCCCCGCCTCTGATAATATTGTTTTTCCAGTCTTTATAGCTTGCTCCTTTATAGTTTTTACTCCTGAGGAGACTAAAGGCCGTAAATAACGCAGTAATCCACTGAAGAAGCTGCCAATAACTCTTCCACGCTGATATATAAGTGGGGATCGATAAAGATCCCTTATATCCGACAAACCAGCACCGCTTTGGATTAAATAATACCTTGTGTAATATGAATTCATTTCGATTTGAATGTACACTAGTTATGAAGATCCCTTATACGCGTCTGAATATTTATACTTTATTGTCTTTTAAAGTGAAGCATCACAAATGTTGGGGTATAGCCTGGAATGAAGTCGATTAATTCGCCTTGATCATCGGTTATCTTTATGGAGATACTTTCAATGTAGGTCTTTTCCAGAGGGTAGTATTCTACATGCTCAAACCTGAATATATTATCGCATTCTTTCAATGGAATCATACGCAGATTCTTCACTAATTTGTTTCCTACTATTTGGGGGCGAATGATATCAGTGTAAACGTGTATTATTCCTAAAGCCTTACATTCCTCTGCAACTACAGCTGTTAGTTCTCGCGGAAATCTGCTCTTTATTTCGAGAACAGATTCTTCTAATACGGCTATTCTGTCTAAAGTATCCTTCTTCGCTTCTACTGAAATCTTATCAAACGACTTGTCCACCTCCACGGTAAGGAGTTTAGCATTACGCTCCTTCACAGGCGTTTGAAAGAATATATCGATAATGAATCCCGATAAGTCTTTCTTTTTCAAATCTATAGGCACTTCTCTAGTTAATAGGGTACCATCGGGTCGTTTTTCATAGGGAACTTTCAACTTTATACTTTTATCCGTAATTATACGCCTGTTTGGTATCTCAAAGGTAGAGGCCTCTGCATCCAAATCAGTTAGAGTTTGAATAATTTTTTGCCTAATTTAACTTGATTTTTTCCTCCGAGCTGCAACAGATTCAGTTTCGTCATCAAACTGTATATTCGCGACAAAAAGCCCGACTAAATCATTAATATCAATTGGTGTTGGCAGCGGGTACTTTATCTTTATTTTAATCTTCAAGTCTTTATACTCTAGATGAAATCATATAGAGTATTATAAGTTTAATCCAGCCCAAAAGTTTGTAACGCATAGAACCAAGCCTCGGACGAAAAAAAGTTATATATTATTTTTTGTTTATTTGTGGCCAAAAACCTCAAATGCGCCTGACGTCCGTCCGTCCGTCCGTCCGTCCGTCCGTCCGTCCGTCCGTCCGTCCGTCCGTCCGTCTGTCCGTTAGCACGATAACTCAAGAACGCCTTCACCTAGGATCTTGAAATTTTGAATCTGGATGTTTGGTTGAATTTGTAAGGCTAAGTTCGTTAACGGGCACAATCGTCCTACTCCTTCGGGTAGCTGCCATACAAAATGTCCTTAAAACACGTGTTCACGAATATTGGTCGATAACTTCAGAAGGGTTTAAGCTACGACTTTGAAATTTTGTATCTGTTATTTTTCCAATAGTTGGAGCTAAATATATGATTATGAAGAAAATCCTGTTAGTCCTTCGTGTAGCTGCCATACAAATATCCTGTCAAAATGTATTCACTTAATTTACGAAACTCACTATAACTCAAGTAATCTTTTAGCTACGAATTCGAAATTTTGTACAAATTAGTTTTGAGTAAAAAGGAAGTTTGAGTTTACTAGCCAGCAAAATCCCTTTACTCCTTTTGGTAGCTGCCATACAAAAAGTCCTTAAAACACGTGTTCAAGAATATTGACCGATAACTTCAGAAGGGTTCAAGCTACTTCTTTGAAATTTTGTGTGTATTATTTTTCCAATAGTTGGAGCTAAATGTATGATTATGAAGAAAATCCTATTAGTCCTTCGTGTAGCTGCCATACAAATATCCTGTCAAAACGTCTTCACTTAATTTACGGAACTTACTATAACTCAAGCAATCTTTTAGCTATGAATTGGGAATTTTGTACAAATTAGTTTTGAGTAAAAACAAAGTTCGAGTTTACGACTCAGCGAAATCGTCTTACTCCTTCTGGTAGCTGCCATACAAAATGTCCTTAAAACACGTGTTCAAGAATATTGGCCGATAACTTCAGAAGGGTTTAAGCTACTTCATTGAAATTTTGTATGTATTATTTTTCCAATAGTTGAAGCTAAATGTATGATTATGAAGAAAATCCTATTAGTCCTTCGTGTAGCTGCCATACAAATATCCTGTCAAAATGTATTCACTTAATTTACGGAGCTCCCTATAACTCAAGTAATCTTTTAGCTACGAATTCGGAATTTTGCACAAATTAGTTTTGAGTAAAACCAAAGTTCGAGTTTACTAGTCCGCGAAATCCTTTTACTCCTTCTGCTACCTTCCATACAAAAAATCCTTAAGACACGTGTTCAACAATATTTTTCGATTACTTTTGAACGCTTCAAGCTACGAATTTGAAATTTTGTACACATTAATTTTGAATGGTTCCTAGGAAAAGGACAAATATTTAAGAAATCGAGTGAGTCCTTCCTGTACCTTCCATGTGAAAGTCCTTCAAAAAGGACATTTTTTTTCGATGTCTTACCCAGTTCAAGATATGAAATTAAACACTGAATATTGACTTTTAGTTTTGAGTAGCAATCTAATGGCAGTCCTTAATAAAGGACATACAACATGCACACACGTAATTCTACTTTATCCCCAACTACAATATAAATCGGAGTTCAGTATTCATCTAGAGTATTATACGATTGGCTTGCAGCCGATCGTGACTGCAGTATGTTTTATCTCTAAATCTAAAGAGTCAAGCTTCTTCGGGACACTTTCCCCGAGCTTTTCACTTATACTGAGCGCTGGAGGTATGTAATAGTCTATCATGCGTTTTAGTGCTTTATAATTGCGCTTTTCTCTAGGAATCTGCCCAATTATACTACTGAAAAAATAATATAAAGAATCATGTACGAAAACTCCTAAAGTTACAATATCCGCAACTTCGCTATCCTGATAAATGTGTAAATAGAAATCTTCTGCTCTTGTAACTCGTTCGTCTTTACTCGTGTCAGGGATATCTTTACGAATTTCATCAGATTCTAAGATGGCGTATAACATCTCTTTAAAATCTGGATGAGCATCAACATACCAATAGGGATCAATTGCGTCGTTGAACGAAGACAAGAAAGTAGAAAAGTTCATATCATGTTTATTGTAACATAATTTTAATAACTGTTGGTAACTCCATTTAAGATAAATGGAAATACCATGTACTTTTTTTTACATAAGCTTTAATCTTTAGTACATCTGTCGCAGCTCTCTTCACCTTTTTAGTAGTACGTTCCACTTTTTCATCTTCCTTCTCACGTTTTCCATCTTTTTTCCCAACTGATTTCGTTTTTCGATTTGGTAATGCAATTTCAGTCATTCCGACACTCCATCCACCGTCCAACTTACAGGCACTAGGAAGCATATTCGTGAAGGCTGACAGTGTATTTTCATTGTATATGCGCATGGAATTGTTGCTTAGAAGGCATATGTAAAAATCGTTTTCTCTTATGTCTATAGGCATTTTTAAACTCTTTCCCAGAAAATATTTGGTGCACTTCCGGCCCGTTCCGTTCTTCTTTTTAAACGTCCAGGTATCGGGTACCGATCCTCTGTACTTACTGAAGGATATTCTAGTCGTGAAGGCTTTAATATAGTTTGTTTGGTAGGGGTTCTCTGTTCGGTTTTATCCCCCCCTTCTCCCTGCTCTAGTTCTTCTATAAGCTGTGCCACTTCATCAACATCCATCTCATTCGGTATAGTATACTGAGTTATACCGTCATCAGCCGTTATAATTCTATATTCTTTTTCCATGTTCTTGACTTCGGGCGTAGTTTTGCGAAACTTTGCAGCCGGTTTCAATGTTTTTGCTATACCGCTTACAGATAATCGTCTTTTGAACCGAGGCGTTAGCGATCGTCTTGGCGGCGTTATCTCCTCTGCACTAGAACTATGATACTTTGGTAAAGTCACGTCGCCTGTCTCAAATACATCTTCCGCCGTACTGTAAAATGGGTCGGGGTTCTTCATCGGGGAGGTTTGCGTTGACATTTCCTCTTTGAATGCAATCCTTGTCTGTGTCGCATTGTCTCGTAAATTTTTCTGACTTCCTAACTTTACTTGTGGCGTAAACGCGAGAGATTTTTCTTCACGAGACTGTCTCCCTTTACGCTTAGCATTAAGAAACTTTATCAGCGTGTTCCTATAATTATACCATTTGTCGTCGTCAGACAGCTTTTTATTCCTCAAAATGGTGTGTATCGTCTTATCGAATATAGACAGGCCATCTCCACCTTCTATCTGACCCTTTAACTGTTCATACACTTCTGGTGAAAGAAGTACACCTGAAAGTACACTTCCTATCAGGATTGGTAGAAAACCACCTTGCTGTACTAAGATTTTACGCTGTCTAGGAACAGATCGTCTTGCTTCAACTAACCTTCGCATGCTCTTTTTATACTTACATAGACCGTTCAAGATTTTACGACCTGGCACATGATTCCCCTTCAACGTGTTTAATGTGATTTCACAAATAGTCTTAACCACTTCAGGATCTGCCTTTTTCATGATAGCCTTTCTTAAACATGGACTAGCATTTTTGAGAACATATAGCATATGTTTGTTGTCCCTCAATCGTTTCATTCGTGACACCATTTTTACTGTTTAAATCAGTCGCTGCACAGTAGCACGTCACAAATCTTTTATTAAAGATATCTGTTCTGAATCTAAATAAATCGTTAGTAGACTGAGTCAGATCTATTAACAAATACCCGTGTGGAGCCTGAGTTATATCTTTATATATTCTCACCAGCTCTGCACTATTTTCAGGGTAAATCTGCTTGGCTAAATGGAGGAACTGGCTTTTATCGCGGGGGTTTTTGAAAACCACCATATATTTACAGTTAAGCGAAATATCTCGACAAAACTTACCCTGATGGAAGACGTTCTGTGTTACAAGTATTACTGAAAAATTCCTATGATGTGACCCTTTTGTAAAAAGTTCACAAACCTGCTTTGAAAATGCATTTAGCATCATATCATCTAGTACGATTAATGTAGGCTCATTGGTTTCGTTTATAAATTCCTCGGGTATGGAGCCTAAATATTCAATATTTTTAAATGCTAGCTGTGACGGTATCGCTCGCTGCTCAGCATTACACCAGATAATCTTTTTTATCTGAGTGTTAACTAGCGATGTATTTTTCAGGAATGATTCAATAAATGTCGTCTTACCACTTCCTGACGGTCCCGCAACCATCATCGTAAACGGATGATCAAACTGCATCATCTTCTACACTGTTTTCTATATAAAACATGTGCAAACAAGTCCACTATTTATACACATGATGAAATGAGTAGAAGACAGGTTATTAACGAACTGCATAAGATAGCTCGTAGAAATTTTATGCGTCGTCGTGTGACCATTCGTGGAATAGATGACTTATGGCAGGCGGATTTAGTGGATATGAGCTCTTATTCAACTAAGAATAAGGGCTTTAATTTCCTTCTAACAGTAATAGACACATTCTCCAAATGTGCGTGGGCCTTGCCCCTTAAAAATAAAAGTGCTGGGGAGATTATCAAGGCAATACAGTCAATTTTTAATGAACGACGTTTCCCAAAAAATTTGCAGACAGATGATGGAAAAGAGTTTTTTAATAAGGCATTTCGCAATTTGATGAAAAAATTTGAAATCAACCACTACTCTACTTTTAGCCAATTGAAAGCCTCTATTGTAGAACGGTTCAACCGAACACTAAAAAACATGATGTGGAAAGAATTTAGTATGAACGGCAGCTATAAGTGGACTGGGTTACTAAAAGGGTTAATAAACAAATACAATAGAACAAAGCATCGTACCATAAAAATGCGTCCTATAGATGTTGGGCCATCGAATGAGGCTCAGCTTCTTGGAGAAGTCTACCGTAAGGTGAAGGTCTCGTCTACCCCCAAGTACAGGAAAGGTGATCATGTACGTGTAAGCAAATACAAGCATGTATTCGAGAAAGGATATACCCCCAACTGGTCCACCGAAATATTTCAGATAAACGAAGTAAAGAATACAGAGCCGCGCACTTACATACTCAAAGACTATCAGGGGAACATAATACAAGGAGGGTTCTACGAACTAGAGTTAATAAGAGTCAAACACCCCGATGTATACCTTGTAGAAGAGATTCTAAAAAGAAGGGGCAATCAAGTTTACGTAAAATGGCTTGGTTTTCCATCAGCTCATAATTCCTGGATTGATATAAAAGACGTGCTATAACGTGCGGATTTTAGTCAACATGCTAAACTTAAGACACGAATACGATCGTCTAAAGACATTCAAAAATCTGGATCTGGATGAGAGGAAAATTCTTAAGCTGGTAAAAAGCGGCTTCTTTTACACCAACTTGCAGGATTACGTCAGGTGCTTCTTCTGCTCTCTGATAATGAGTGCATTCTCTACCCCTTCTGATGTGGAAGCCGAACATCTACACATGTCTCCTGATTGTGTTTTCGCTAACGGTAAAGACGTTTGTGGGCCGTATAACAAACCGGTCAAAAAATCACGTTGGTCGTCATCATTACCTCTAGTGCTGAAATATCTTCTACTGGCAATTGTGATATTTTTCTTGATCGTCGAATTACTCAATCTGTGCAATGCCTTCGCTAGACTATAAACATGTCCGTTTTTGTGATCAGGTTTCTGTTAAATACATGGTTGCCTGGGGATATGCATATAGATCTAGTAGAAAGAGCACTTGGCAATCCGACGCATTAGACCGCATAAGATTTCAACGTAGGATTTTAAAAATGGAAGAATTACTAAAGCCTATTTTACTTAAGAAACAATCTATTCTGTAATCAAAATAAAGTTAAAACTCTTGCATAATAATTGTATCAAACTGTTCACTGTATGTAAATTCTATATCAAATTGAATAAAGAATAGCAAATGAAAACTAGTACTTTAGTTCCCATCCTTATCACCCAACACCTCACCCATATTATCAGTCATGAGAATAATCACAACAACAAAACGATCGCCTCGAATGAAACTTGTTCTTAAAATTCCCACGGCAATTCACCCATATAAAAAATCACCTCGCAAACTTACGCACATCGTCCAAAGACCGGCTACATTACCATACAATAACCATAAAACGACGCGAAATAATTGCCGCAACACGAAATCTGAAGTCAACAATAACCTCCCATATATACACGTATGTATCACATTGAACTTGACTCTAGTTCGATCATAATACACCTTCACTACAAAGAAGACCAGACCCTAAACGGAATACGAGATTACCGCAAACCTGACCTCTTACAATCGAAAATCTCGTTATCACACCAAAGGCATATCATCCGACGTATAAGTATACCCGTACGCCAGCTGTCCGCCGATCAAATTCAGAGAAGATCGCATCAAATAAAATGAAAACCGCATTATAGTTGCATCAAGAAGACGAACACGCTACTTTTTTTTTTAAATCGTCTTCGCATATACGTGCCCTTTTTTTAAGACACTTTCAACGTAAACACATGGCAGTTTTCTCACTTTCGATAGAAACACACGTATACTCCTCTCTTTCCGAATACAGTACTCGGACTCTTCACTTCGATTACGTCAAGCCAGCTCCCGACCAATTAGCGCAAACCAAGACCGGTTCCAGCCACCACGCTCATGGTTCCATGCCCCAGCAGCCAGCCCACAGGCCACGTGTATACCCACTTTCAGGAATCCAAACTGGTTTTTCTATGCAATTTTCTACACCCACTTTGAACTGTCAGCGCTTACCCACTTTGGGTGTCCTGTCCCTATCGCACCTGCTAAAACTTGATACAAAGGTGGTATACTTACTACTCCCCAGAGCCTCCTATATATGAAAGCCGTCGGGTAGAATCTCGCACTCACACATGCATAGGCCAAGGGTGACCGACTGTTTCACTGCTATGCCAGGCACTTTGTTCTAAATAGGGTAATCTTCAGTACGATAAAATTAATATTAAATGAATTATTTTGTGCGCTGTCAAGTAATAAGTGCAGTAATGTAAATACATATCTTGGGGACATAATAGGAAGATAGTTTTTAGATACCTTTCAGTATTCCGATACAGATTTTCACTCGAAAACTGTGGAAGATGGCACAAAGAAACATTTTGCTGCATGCAAAAAGCCTTTGGCTATGGAAGAGAAATACTTACCCAACTGCCTTTGAAAGCAGTAAACTATCGAATGGAGTAGTCTTCATTGCTTGGGCCCACATTAATTCTAACTACTTTTCGATATTGTTCCATCCGAAGTCTGAATTAATACACATTTCTGTAGAAATGCCCAATTACTCCGCCAAAAGGTATTAGGAATTATTCCAAAATAATTGAATACATATGTATGTATATGAAAGAAAGTAATAGTCGAAAGTTCTAGTATACAACTGAAAAATCTAATAGTTTCCAGCACTTATTCAGAAATGAAAAATCAGAATACGTCGTAAATTATAGCTTGCTTTACTCATGTAACTTCCCAAGAGTCTTCACTAGATTGGGGAAAGGAAAAACAAACTTGTGCGTGAAGTAATACAAAAGAAAAGCCTCTATTAAAAAATTATTTTATTATTTTCAAATAAATTAATTAGTTTATCAATAGGTTTATTATAATATTATAATAACAAAAATACTGCTTTCAATTTAAATAACCATATATTAAATCCTGAGGATCTTTCCGTTTTTGTACTTCTGCTGAAGTCAAATAACTCAAATTCGGGAAAATCCTCGTCATAGCACCCTAAAATCTAATCTAAAACATACTGCAGTCACGATCGGCTGCAAGCCAATCGTATAATACTCTAGATGAATACTGAACTCCGATTTATATTGTAGTTGGGGATAACGTAGAATTACGTGTGTGCATGTTGTATGTCCTTTATTAAGGACTGCCATTAGATTGCTACTCAAAACTAAAAGACAATTTTCAGTGTTTAGTTTCATATCTTGAACTGGGTAAGTCATCGAAAAAAAATGTCCTTTTTGAAGGACTTTCACATGGGAGGTGCAGGAAGGACTCACTCGATTTCTTACATATTTATCCTTTTCCTTGGAACTATTTAAAAATGAACGTGTACAAAATTTGAAATTCGTAGCTTGAAGCGTTCAAAAGTTATCGAAAAATATTGTGGAACACGTGTCTTAAGGACATTTTGTATGGCAGCTACCAGAAGGAGTAAAAGGATTTCGCTGATTAGTAAACTCGAACATCGTTTTTATTCAAAACTAATTTGTACAAAATTTCCAATTTATAGCTAAAAGATTACTTGAGTTATAGTAAGTTCCGTAAATTAAAAGAAGACGTTTTGACAGGATATTTGTATGGCAGCTACACGAAGGACTAATAGGATTTTCTTCATAATCATACATTTAGCTTCAACTATTGGAAAAATACTACGTACAAGATTTCAAAGACGTATCTTAAACCCTTCTGAAGTTATCGGCCAATATTCTTGAACACGTATTTTAAGGACATTTTGTATGGCAGCTACCAGAAGGAGTAAAAGGATTTTGCTGACAAGTAAACTCAGGCTTCGTTTTTACTCAAAACTAATTTGTAAAAAATTCCGAATTCGTACCTAAAAGATTACTTGAGTTATAGTAAGTTTTGTAAATTAAGTGAATATATTTTGACAGGATATTTGTATGGCAGCTACACGAAGGACTAATAGGATTTTCTTCATAATCATATATTTATCTCCAACTATTGGAAAAATAACACATACAAAATTTCAATGCCATAGCTTAAACAGTTCTGAAGTTATTTACCAATATTCTTGAACACCTGTTTTAAGGATATTTTGTATGGCAGCTACCAGAAGGAGTAAAAGGATTTCGCTGACTAGTAAACTCGAACTTTGTTTTCACTCAAAACTAATTTGTAAAAAATTCGTACCTAAAAGATTACTTGAGTTATAGTAAGTTTCGTAAATTAAGTGAATACATTTTGACAGAATATTTGTATGGCAGCTACACGAAGGACTAACAGGATTTTCTTCATAATCATGCATTTAGCTCGAACTATTGGAAAAATAACACAAACAGAATTTCAAAGTCGTAGCTTAAACCCTTCTGAAGTTATCGGCCAATATTCTTGAACACGTGTTTTAAGGACATTTTGTATGGCAGCTACCCGAAGGAGTAGGACGATTTTGCCCGTTAACGAACTTAGCCTTACAAATTCAACCAAACATCCAGATTCAAAATTTCAAGATCCTAGGTGAAGGCGTTTTTGAGTTATCGTGCTAACGGACAGACGGACGGACGGACGGACGGACGGACGGACGGACGGACGGACGGACGGACGTCAGGCGGATTTGAGGTTTTTGGGCACAAATAAACAAAAAATAATATATAACTTTTTTTCGTCCGAGGCTTGGTTCTATGCGTTACAAACTTTTCGGCTGGATTAAACTTATAATACTCTATATGATTTCATCTAGAGTATAAAAACTTTAACGGGTGACCAAGGTCTCGTCCGTCAACATGTTTAGTTTTAATTACGTCACAGTCAGAAAAATGTTTAATACATACGTAGCTAAATTTGGTGGGACTCCAATGAGAACACATTAAACTATTATATTATTTTGGATAGTTGAACAACTCATATTTACTTATCCTAAAGATAATAAAAAATCGTCTCCAGTTCGGGTGTGCCGTACAATGATCCACAGCGTATCCTGTTTGAGACAAACAATGTTTCTTTTTATCTTATTCTGAAATATGCGTTACAAGCCTAAAATGAAGGAAAGTTATTTCATTTCATTTAATTATTAAGTGACATAAAATGGTGCAAGAATTGAAAAATACTCGTATAGAAAGCAATTAGAACCGATTGTGTACATATCTCTTAATTTTATGTAAAAAAAAAAACTCATGTTGAGTGAAAGTACTAATTTTACCCGAATATTTACATTATGTATAAAATTGCAAAATTTAGTCACAACTTGCTAGCCAGTATAGGAATCGATAAACTTTTCATGTTAATGCGGCATCCCCACAATCACATTTTACACATCACGCACTTTTAAACATATTAATTAATATTAAAAACCAACTCCAATTGATTAATTAAAAAAATAAAATAAAAAATAATATTTCACTTAATAATTGTACAAATAAAAATAAAATTCTGAACATTGTAAACACTTTTTGGCACCAAAATATTTTCGTAAGATTTTTCTAAATCAATTGCGAATTCGCAAAAGTTTTAAAGTGAAAATGAAGTACAGATTTAAAATATTTACATTTTGAACCCTTTTCACTTGTAACTTATCAACAAATTAAAATAATTGCATAAAACTTACCCACGATATTCAACGCGCACTTTTCAGCTACCACACGAAAACCGAAACTGTCAAATATCGAATGGTCACCCACGCACACTATCATACAACCTACCTGACGGCTTTTATATATAGGAAGCTCTGCCACAACACCAACTTCGCCTGCGACTGCGCAGTCGTGCTACACTCTAATTCATGGACTGCGGTTGTAGTCTCGGGTTTCCACTAATTCGCAGCAAGAAAAGTTTCGTATACTATACGTCGAAACGAACCCGTATGCAAGTCGTATAACTGATTAGACTTTTTGGGAACGATGTCGCCGGTTGATGTATATATTTACTATTATAGTTTGTACGAGTGTGGGGAATACGACTTTAATTAATACACTTGTTTCGAACACTCCACACATTGTCAAAATCAAGTAACCGGTTGTTTGATTTCAATTAAAATAGAAATCAAGCAACCGGTAAAAAAAAAAAAAAGGTTTTAAAAAGTCAGAGAGAGGAAAAAAAAAACAGTTGATAAATAGAATTTCAAAAAGTCGGTCTAAAAAATAATATGTTTGATTTGCATTTTTAAAAATAATGTATTACTTTAATAATGTATTACTTGATAATTAAGTAAAACCTACGAGTTTATTTTAAATTCAAATCGTGTTTGATATACCACGATAAAATCGCGTTTAATATACACGATAAATGGTGACCCCGACAACAACAACCACGCAAATACAAATATCTTCAATTCAGCGACGAAATAAAAGTGTATATTTATATACATAATTTTATTTGTCTCACTATTTCAACTATCGGTTATGCCGCAATGCTCAAGAAACAGCTGCTATTAATTATTAATAGAAGAATAGAACAGAAGAAAATCAGAAGAATAGAAGAAAATCAGAAGAAATATAAATCTCAAGAATATAAATCTACATAATCAGAAGATCTATATCATCTAAATAAAATCTATTTCATCAGAAGATTCAGGATTATCAATCAACAGCATCTGAACATTTAGTAAATCGATATTTTTATTTTTCTTTTGAATAGTGCTCTGATATATTCTATTTTTCTCTCTTATATATTCTATATTATTTTTTTTTTTTTTTTTCTCTCTTGACTTATATAATCACTAACAAACACATTAATTGCATAATGTTGAGTGAAAACGTTAACGATATTTTGACACAGGTCAATAGTGAATCGACAGCAATTCGACTCGATTCTGAAGGGTCCTCCAGATCTTTTTCGCAAATTGCTGCAGTCTCTATTCAGAAACTACCTTTCTGGTCATCCAATCCGACTGCATGGTTTCGGATTATGGATGCACAGTTCGCGGCTGCATCCATAACAGTCGAAATAACCAAATTTAATCATGCGCTTAGTATGTTAACTGCGGCGGAATGTGAGAACGCTATTGATATCATTGAACACATTTCGCCAACAACTCCATATACATACTTGAAAGAAGCGATGATCCAAAGATTCGGGGAATCTGAGGATGCTAAATTGAAACGGTTAGTTAGTGGATTGGATCTCGGTGATTGTAAACCATCGCAGTTACTCGGTAAAATGAGATCCTTAGCCGGTACTAATTTTACTGATGATATTTTAAAAAAATGTTGGCTTCAACGCCTACCATCTCAGACACAAGCAATTTTGGCTTCATCCTCAGGTTCTCTCGAAGAGTTGAGCGAGATCGCTGATAGAATTGAAGAAACTTCTAGATCTACAAAAGAAATTTTAGCTTTGTCAATGCCTACACAAGTTGCTGGCATTTCTTCCGCGATACCGACTAATGCACAACAATTGAGTTTGTGATCACTTCAGAATCAAATTGCTGTGTTAACTAATTCTGTCAGCGACCTTATGCAAAATTATAGACAAGGCAGAAGCACTGTACCGAACTCCAACGGACATTCACGTGGTAGAAGTGGTAATTTTCGAAAAGTTCGTCGCGATCGGCAAGGGGTATTGCTTTTACCACGAACGTTTTGGTAATAAAGCTACCAAATGTCAAGGAAAATGCACTTTCCCAAAATCAAAAAACTAAGTCGAGTGTTGGAAATGGTGACTTCCGGCACAAGTCCGACCTCTAGGCGCCTAATTTTATCGGACAAAACATCCGGCTTACGTTTTCTAATTGACACAGGCGCGGATATTTCGGTGATTCCAAAACGTTCGAATGATCGTCGAAACGTGAATCCGAACTTGGTCCTGAGCGCAGCGAACTGCACCAAAATTATGACTTATGGCTTGCATACAATTAAAGTTTCACTCAAATTACGATGAGATTTTGAGTGGAACTTTATTGTTGCTGACGTGGACTGGCCAATTTTAGGTGCTGATTTCCTAAAACATTTTGGTCTGGTCGTTGATCTCAGACGACGTTGTCTGATCGACCCACTCACAAATGTGAGTTCAGCCATGGGTCAAGTTTTGAAGGGACCTTCAACAGCACTTTCTGTTCTTGCAGCCATGCACGAGAACCCTCGGGTTACAGCACTTTTACACAAGCACCAAGACATTTTACACTCAAGCACAAAAAATTCACTAAAGATGCACACGGTCCGTCATTTCATTGCTACGGAAGGGCAACCAACATTTTCCAAACCACGACGCTTTTCACCCAATCGTTTATCGATTGCAAAGGCTGAGTTTGGCAAAATGATGGATCGCGGCATCTGCAGACCATCAGATAGTCCTTGGGCGTCACCACTTCATATGGCCCGCAAAAAGGACGGAAGTTGGCGACCTTGTGGGGATTATCGGGCGCTCAACGCGCAAACAGTCCCGGATAAATATCCGATCCCGCACATTCAAGATTTCGCCCAACAACTAGATGGCTGTTCTGTATTTTCAACGGTCGATTTGGAACGTGCATATCATCAGATACCTCTGAACGAGGATGACGTTCCAAAAACGGCAATCACAACACCTTTCGGTCTTTATGAGTTCGTACAAATGACTTTCGGATTGCGCAATGCTGCACAAATCTTTCAAAGGTTCATCTTTTCAATTTTGAGGGATCTAGATTTTTGTTTCGTCTACATTTACGACATCTTGATCGCCTCAAAATCAGAAGAGGAGCATTTCGTTCACCTCGACACACTTTTTCAACGTCTTGAAAACCACGGTTTGGTGATCAATTTCGCGAAATGCCACTTCATTAAGAATCAGGTTGATTTTTTGGGACATTCTATTGACTCGAGTGGTGTACGTCCAATCGCTTCTAAAGTCGAAGCAATTATCTCCTATCCGCAACCGACTACCGTTCACGAGATGAGGCGTTTTCTCGGTATGATCAACTTCTACCGAAGATTTATACCTCATGCTGCCACATCTCAGTCTATTTTAGACAAGTTCACTGAGGGTAGTAAGAAAAAGAGGGATAAGACGGAACTACAATGGAACCCTGAATCTTTGGAAGCCTTCGATTGCTGTAAAAAGCAGTTAGCAAAAGCTGCGATTCTAGCTTTTCCTTCTTCCATGGCAGCACTTTCGCTTGTGGTTGACGCTTCAGACACAGCCATCGGGGCTGTGTTGCAGCAGAAAGTATCAGGTGCCTCGCAGCCTTTGGCATTTTTTTCGAGAAAACTTTCTGCAGCACAGCGAAAATATAGTGCATACGATCGCGAGCTGTTGGCAGCTTACATTGCCATAAAGCACTTCAAGTTCATGCTGGAAGGCAGAACTTTCACTCTTTTCACCGATCACAAACCACTAATCTTCGCTTTCAGGCAAAATTCTGAAAAAGCATCTCCACGTCAGCTTAGACATCTGGATCTCATTGGTCAGTTTACAACAGATATCCGCCACATATCTGGCACGGACAATGTTGTCGCTGATGCATTATCACGTATCGATGAGCTTGTAATTCCACCAACTGTGGATTACGAATGCACAGCTGACCGATGAAGAATTAACTACCGTTAAAAAACTAACGAGCCTTAAAATGTTACCTATTGACATTGAGAAGTCCTCCCAGCAACTATGGTGTGACGCTTCGCAAAGTACTTTGCGACCCTACATACCTGCGACGTTGCGTAGGAAGATTTTTGATGTGGTTCATGGTACGGCTCATCCAGGTGCTAAAGCGACAACTAGGCTTTTAGCTCGGAAGTTCATCTGGCCATCCATCAACAAGGATTCACACAGATGGTGCAGAGAATGCACAGCCTGTGGTAAGGTCAAAATTTCACGTCATGTGAAAAGCCCTCTCGGTAAGTTCGAGCCAGTAACAGAAAAATTCACCACCATTCATATTGATTTGGTCGGTCCACTTCCTACTTCGGAAGGTTTTACTTACTGTTTTACCGTCATTGACCGCTTCACAAGATGGCCAGAAGCATATCCAATTGCGGACATTCGTGCAACAACCGTTGCTACCTCGCTGGTCAGAGAGTTTATTCCACGTTATGGAACTCCTCTCACAATTGTGACTGATCAAGGAGCGCAATTCGAAGCTCAACTGTTCGCAGAGTTGGGCAGGGTTTTGGGGTTTAAGCGTAGCAGAACGACTGCATACAACCCCAAAGCAAACGGTATGCTCGAACGATGGCATAGAGTACTCAAAGACTCTTTGATGTGCAAAGTTTCAGAAGGATGGACCCGCTAACTACCATTCATTCTTTTAGGACTTCGTTCCATCATCAGAGAAGATGCTGATGCCACACCGGCTGAACTAGTTTACGGTCAGAATCTGCGTTTGCCATACGAACTTCTACATTCAGACACAACACAACAAATTTCACCTAGTGACTATGTGCAACGGCTGCGGGAGGTCATGCGTTCGGTGAAACCTCAACCACCTTCTTCACACACAACCACAGGCACATTCGTCTTTAATTCACTTAGAGACTGTGATCACGTGTTTGTGCGCCAGGACTTGGTTCGAAAATCGCTTCAACCACCGTATGGAGGTCCATACAGGGTCATTAAGCGTCATGAGAAGTTTTTCACCCTGAGTATTAAGGGCAGAGAGAAGAATATCTCAATTGACCGCCTTAAGCCCTCATTCGAAACTTCGGTTTATCTCCCTCCGAAACCGATCAAACGCATTGCGTTCGCGCAAGATGCAGCTGCCCCATCCATAATTCAAACCAGGTCACGGACGGGTTCAGGACGAAAAACAATCGAGAAAGTCCGGTAGCCTTTCTCTAGGAAGGGGGTGTGTGGGGAATACGACTTTAATCAATAGACTTGTTTCTCCACACATTGTCAAAATCAAGTAGCCGGTTGTTTGATTTCAATTAAAATAGAAATCAAGCAACCGGTAAAAAAAAAAAAAAAGATTTTAAAAAGTCAGAGAGAGGAAAAAAAAAACAGTTGATAAATATAATTTCAAAAAGTCGGTCTAAAAAATAATATGTTTGATTTGCATTTTTAAAAATAATGTATTACATTAATAATGTATTACTTGATAATTAAGTAAAACCTACGAGTTTATTTTAAATTTAAATCGTGTTTAATATACCACTATAAAATCGCGTTTAATATACACGATACGAGCACTACACAGGGTGTTTGGTACTCCGTGCACGACCTTGTAAGGGGTTATTCCTTGATATATTTGGAGAAAAAAATTGTTCCACAGGGTGGGTCAATTTTCAATAACAGTGGAGATACAGGGTGGTTAAGAAAAGTGTTTTTGACCGGTACCCTTACTCACTTAAAACGTTATATCTTGAAAACGAATAATCACAAGGCAACGTGTTATAACTCTTTTTTTAGGCAATCAAATTATCTTTCATTTGATGTAACAGTCTAAATTGTAACTGCACCCAATCTTGAGATATTTACTCGAAAACACCAATTTTTGCTACGTGAACCCTTAAAATTCAGTGATCAATGTAGTTTTTCTCAGAAAACCCCATTATAAACATGTCATTTTAATTTTATTTTTTTATGAGCCGTATTATTACCTACAAAAGCTGCATACATATGTATGAGTTACGATTAACATTTTGGAAGTAATAGGTAAAAATACATATCGCATAAAAATTAAATATTCCAAAAGTCAGTGCATGTGCATGTTGATCTACACTACTTGCTTGAACTGAAAGAATTTAATAATGGTTTTTATGTTTTATTTAAAATTTGTTTATTATAATAAATGTTCAAAATGTCCACCTTCATTTTGAATGCACGCTAAAGCTCCTTTGGCAAGTGTTCTCTTGGTATTCATATTCATCAACTGCTGCCTTACTTCTATTGCTGCCGCATCGATCCTGATATTTAGATCTTCCAATGTTTCTACTGGCGTTGCGTAGACAAGGTCCTTCATCCGTCCCCATACAAAGAAATCCATAATAGTAAGATCAGGAGATCTTGCAGGCCAGTGTATCGGTCCATTTCTACCGATCCAGCGATTGCTATAATTGGAATTTAACCAATCTGTGATCTGTCGGCCGTAATGAGCTGGAGCACCATCGTGTTAGTAAAACATGGAAGCCAATCGTACCAGTGAAATATCATCCAATAAGTCCTGTAGATCATTTGATAAAAACTGTAAGTAATTGGAGTTATTTTGAGTACGCGGAAGCCTAATAGGTCCAAGTAAATCGTCACCAATCACGCCTGCCCATAAATTGACGCTGAATCTGTGCTGAAATGATGCCGCTCTTCTTGTGTGTGGATTGCTCTCAGCCCACGTATGTAGGTTGTGGAAGTTTGTGATACCGTCTCTGGTAAATTGGGACTCATCCGTCCACAGAATATTGTTGAAAAAATTGTCGTCATCTATTTGTCGTTCAAGGAGCCAATTGCAAAACTCCATCCGTTTGGGGAAATCAATGGGTAGCAGCTCCTGTACTGGTGTGTGATGGTAGGCATGGAAGCGTTCTACTTTTAAAATACTCCAAACCTTCCAAGTAGATATGTTAAACTGCAATGCCAAGCGTCGGATTCTGATCGATGGATCATTTTGCACTGCTTGCAGTATTCTTTCATCAATCTGAACAGCGATTATAGGCGCAGGATTTGCATTTACTCTCCTTGTTCTAACGCTGCCAGTTTCCCTAATTCTCCTGTAAACGTCCTGAAATACTCTCCTGTCAGGTGTCCGTCGATGGGGATGTCTCTGATGGTAAAGCCTTCGCGCGGCTTGTCCATTTTCGCGACACTCTCCATAAATTAACACAATGTCATAATATTCTACACCCTGTATACAGGGTGTAACTAGTACTGAGGTTCAAACGAAAATGGGAGATAGAGGAACTTGTCCTGAGTAGAAAATCGTTCTACACATACTCCCGTTTTTGCACCGTTATCCTTAGTGCGATTTTAAGGACGAAGGATTTTCATCGTACCTGTGATCACTGTTTGATCTCTAACTTCTGCTGTACTTAGCGTAACGTAATAATTCTGGGCTCGTTGGAAAGGACACAAATTCTTCTTTCTAATTGCTATCAACTGTGTCAATCAGTGTTATACTTTTTGAGAAAAATTCATTTAAATGACACAAAAATAATAAAAAAATTAAAAAAAAATACAAAAAAGTCCTGTTTTCTCCAAGAAGGACCTAATTAACCACCAAATTTTATTACATTTTCGGAAAGCCCATAAAATTTCACTATACGTTTGATAACAGAATTTCTTCATATTTGCAACAACAAGTGAGTTCCCTGCACATGTTGGAAATACTGCTAAACATAGAATTTACTGCAAAACAGATGCAATAATGAGCAGCCATGTTAACAACACACGTATTGCTCTTATGTGTGGAAATTATGTTACAGGTAAGTAAAAATATGACAACTAATTAGATAGCGTCCATTTAAGTAAATTAACTAACATCCATTTAAGTTAATTAAGTAATATCCATTTAAATAGGGCGTGGAGTTTACCTGCTCCCTTAAGGAACAGGAATGACTTCGTCCTACGTAGATTTTTCTGCGATAAAAGCATCGGGAGGAAGCAGCAGCAAACAGAATGTCATAGACATCATTACGAGCAACATGGCAAGCAATAGAAGGTCTTTTACAACGGAAGAAATGGCAGACATACACTTCGTGTATGGGTTGTGCGACGGGAATGCTAGGCGAGCCGGAAGAGTTTACCGGGAACGGTATCCGGACAGATCTCGGTACCCCCATTATTGGATGTTCATCAGCATTCATCGGAACCTTCGTGAACGAGGTACACTGCAGCCGTGGCGGAAGACACAACATCCAGGACGGCAACACTCGGTACCTGTGGCCACGGAGGAGCGCATACTGCGCATCGCGGCTAGAGACCACACGGTAAGCACCCGGCGCATCGGCCATCGATTAGGCATCAACCACATGCATTTATTTCGCCCTCACTATTACTAATCATACTCCTTCGGCGAATGACGGGTGTCAAACCAGATTTACTTGAAGGGAACGTGCTTGATAACTGTTAGCCCCGCTCCTTTACAATTTAACCTATGAAGAAATTATGTTATCAAACGTATAGTGAAATTTGATGGGCTTTCCGAAAATGTAATAAAAGTTGGTGGTTAATCAGGTCCTTCTTGGACAAAACAGGACTTTTTTGTATTTTTTTTTATTTTTTTATTATTTTTATGTCATTTAAATGAGTTTTTCTCAAAAAGTATAGCACTGATTGATACAGTTGATAGCAATTAGAAAGAAGAATTTGTGTCCTTTCCAACGAGCCCAGAATTATTACGTTACGCTAAGTACAGCAGAAGTTAGAGATCAAACAGTGATCACAGGTACGTTGAAAATCCTTCGTCCTTAAAATCGCGCTATCTCCTTAACGGTGCAAAAACGGGAGTATGTGTAGAACGATTTTCTACTCAGGACAAGTTCCTCTATCTCCCATTTTCGTTTGAACCTCAGTACTAGTTACACCCTATATATAATATTTGCATGACCTCTTAAAATGAATTGAATTCTGTTTGCATTTAAGAGGAGACCACGATACCTTAGTACATGCTGTCTTTATCTTACATATGGAATTTTGATGCAATTTTGCGTGAGTACGCTTTGCCTACTGGGTTTCTATTCTTCAAATTCGTCTCGATTCCTATTCACTTTCTCGTTATTAATAAACGCACACTCCAAATTGATTAAAAACACTATATAAAATATACACGCTACCAGAAACACGTCCATTTTCAAAAATATTAAACAAAACAGAAGTGACACTTGACACTTGTTCTTCTTCTTGCTTGCATAGAATCGAAGTCGTAGTCGGTGTTCTGTTCAACACCAACTGCGCAGTAGGGAAGTTAATATCGGAAAAAAATATCGATATCAATATCGGCTGACGATATATCGGAGAAAAATATCGATATATCGAATATTTTTTCCAATGAAAAATAAACTCCAATGCTGCATCAAACTTAACATTAATAAAAAATACGGCGCACGCGGCTTTTAGCAAACCGAAAGCTAATAAATAAATAACATTTGATTTCGTTGCCTTCGGTCACAGTTGCCAAATTTAGCTATTTTTAGAGTCTGAAATTCAATTTCAATTTTATCATTGCAATTTCAATATCTGAGAGTTTTTTGATTGAACTATTGGAAATGTTGGTGGAAAGTGGAAAATTCTTCTCAGTTCACTTATGAAATCAAAATAATGTCTTTTTTTGATCGAAATAAAGTTTCCGGATAAAAATACTGTTATTTTTTAAATACATTATTTTTAAAAAAAATAAGGATAAAAGGGGCAAAATCGAAAAAAGTATTAAGAGCAAATTTGATTTTAATTATTTATTAATGAAATATTATATATTGACATATTTTTAAAATGTAAGCTTATGAGAACCAGGACAGTTGTTAAGAATACTCGCTCCTTAATATGCTCTCCAGTAAGCCGACTGCGATTATTTGGCATATTTATTGCCGACGCAACTCTTTCGGATGACACCGATGAGGCAGGCAGTTTGATTGTGAGCGGCAAAGCGATCGGACGTGCTTGCTTTGTCTCTGTGGACCTAACCAAGTTTTCCTTTGTCTTTTTGGCTTTGGTTCGCGCGCAAACTAAAAAAGTTTATTTTAGTGGCAGTAGTCTCTGCCTTCATCGAGAGGTTATTTTTGGCCTTAAAGGCCTGTAATAGCTATTACCGGGTGAGACATCGTTTTTTTTTCGTACTGGTAAATTCGCAATCTGGCCAGTGGACCGCATGGTCGGTTCCGCATCGGAGCACGAGAAAATTGTGACGGATAGTGGAAATCCCTCGTCATTAGCGGCATCATGGCCTCTGACGCCAATATTACGGTGTCTTCGGGTCTAGAACATAATACAACCAACGAAGTGGTCGATATTCAGACTATCCAAAGTGTCAGGAACCTTCTGACAAAAGAAGACGTCGAAAGAATTAATTTAGTCATCAACGAGAAGTTCCCGGAACTTCCGCCGATCGGAGTTGCCTCTCCTGGGGCAATGGACACCATCGGTACGCCTGCGGGCTCAAGTACTAACATGGATTGCGATCTCGATACTGGATCCTCCTCCTTTACGGCAGAGGGGCGGAATCCTGACGCCAGTAATAAAAGCAATGGCTGGTGTTCGGTCAGCAACAAGAGAAAAAAAAATGTTCAACCATACTACAGAAGCGCCGCTGGGGCGCCTGCTTCCTTCGTCGTTAGGAATGCGGTTCATATCCAGCCTCATTCTTCTCATCACTCAAATCGATATCAGATTCTGGGAACATCACACGACGCTGAGGTAAACGGTGCGGTAGCGGCTCCAGATTCACAGGAGGATACGGATTTAGAGTTAGATTCCAACAATGTAAAAAAAAAGGTAAAATTTTCAGTTTCAAAGTCTCGCGGCAGTAATGGGTCTTCTACCCCGAATGTGGTCATTAATTCTCCCGCCGTCGGTTCAGCGAGGGTCATGGGTTCGGACAGGGTTTCGGCTAAGGCCTCGCTCACAAAGGGCATAATTACAGGGAATGTGCGGAATAAATTTTGTCCCCCAATCTCCATTTTCGACGTCGAAGCGAAGGATGTGAGTAGATTGCAAGGGGAGCATAGACACACATGGCTTCAAAGATGTGGACTTTTATTTCGGAAAAAACAGAAAGGGGAATAGTTTTCACATTAAGTAGTTTTCCGCCAATTCCTATTCCAAGAATTAGGGGAAGCGGGTGTTGATGCCTTCACATTCACGCCTAAGGAAATAAAAAAATTAACATTTCTTGTTAAGGGCATCGATTCCTCCTTCAGCTCCGAGGAGATCTTAGTTGATCTGAACACGCAATTAGTTGGCACCAAAGTATCTGGTGTTAGAGAATTTTCAACCCCTAAATCCAAAAGGGAGGGTTATAAGTTGGACATGTTCCTAGTACAACTTGAAGCGGGCTCCAACCACGAAGAACTTCTGAAAGTGCGTTTTATGTTAAGACAAAAAGTGACGTTGGACAAGCCCAAGCCTTTAGGCCTCCTACAGTGTAAGAACTGTCAGAGGATAGGCCACGTGCCTGCGAATTGCAACATGGGGTACAAATGTGTAAAATGCGAACTTCAGCATCTCCCAGGGGAGTGTGCGCGGACGAAAGATTGTAACACTGAGCCGTTCTGCGCAAATTGCAAGCAGTTCGGGCACCCGGCCAACTTCGGGGGTTGCCCAGTGCTTAAGACAAAAGACAAACTGAACGCTATAGCCATGGAAAGGAGAGACAACAGGAAAGCTTTTGTTACTAGGGCTGTAAGCAATTTTAGAAAAGATAATATTGCATATAGCAGCTTCTTTAAAGAGCCCCCCCCGGCTTCGAAAACAATCCCTTGTAAAGGCAACAATGAGTTTCTGAAGGAGTTTATTGAGGACTCTAACAAACTTACTACTTCTAACTCTTAGCCTGAGTGACTTGCTTAGCCAAATCAGTTCTTTCATTCCACATTACAGAGCCCTTAAGAGTACGGGTGATAAACAATCAGCATACCTTCAATTTTGCTTCAAATTATGCCTAGGACTCCCTTGAAGATTATATGCCTCAATGTACAAAAAATTATTTCAAAAGCCAGAAGACAGAGCTTGATAGACTTTATTACCACAAACAAGCCCAACGTTTTATTCATTAGCAAAACCAAGTTGGCGGACAACAATAGGTTGTCGGTCTCGGACTTTGATATTTTTAGAAACGACTCTTTGGGAGGCACAGCAATACTAATTAGAAGCAATTTAATTTCTCATAATATTCTTTTAAACTTTAACTCCATTTCTATCACTGGCAGAGCACTCCTTTTGAAAGACTCTAATGACATCCCAAAAAAATAGCCCTTTTCTCGGTCTACGTCAACCCTTTCTTTTCCAATGGCGCAGATACTAATTCTCTTTTGGACTTCCTCAATGATTTGGGGGAGAATAATACCTTTGACCAGGTAATACTGGGCGGAGATCTAAATGCAAGGCACCAAAATTGGGCGAACGACTCATCCAACGCCTTAGGCAGAGCAATTGACGACTGGTTCGTTAGAAACTCATTTCGATCTAACCTCGCGATTATATACCCTAATGAACCAACCTTTCCAGCCAGCGGCAATTGTATAGACTTCTTCATCGTATCTGGGCTAGACCTTAACATTGGAGTAACGGATGTAGATTGTGAGACATTGGCTTCCTTCTCCGACCATTATGCTGTTGCCTTAATCTTCTCCTCTGCTTTTAGACTGGATATTAAATCTAATAAAAACTTTACCTCCTTCAGAGACACAAAGTGGGACGATTTTAAGAAAGACTTAGACGCGGAAATCGTGGCCTTAGGCACTCCCGATGATAAAAACCTCACCAATGAAGAATTAGATTGCCTTCTGTCTGCCTTCAATGAGGCTCTTCTTTAAACAATCAACATTCACGCTAAACAAATTAGTAGAAATCATTGGGCCGAAAAACTGCCAGCCCACATAAGAAACAAGATGATTATTCGGAAAATCTGGAGATGAAAGCTAAAAAGAATGTTGGGAGAGTTCTCAAATAGGTGGTCTAGCGAATCTAGAAATCTCAAAAAGGATATTGACACCCTTTCGTCCAAAATTGACCGGGCGATAAACACACATTTCAATAATAAATTTCTATTTTTCTTGAAAAACCTCAAACCCGGCGCATCCACGTTTAAATCCGTCAACAGAATCATTGGCCGTAATTCCTTCTCCCCGATAGAGGAAGTGATAGTAAATAACAGTTCAGTAGTATCACCCCCGGACATTGTTCAGGCATTTGGGTCCTTCTACGCCAATTTATACGACGACACTCCTCCTACCCAAGGGCATGTTGCGCAAGTTGTAGATAGATGGAATATCTTGGAACAAGAGTTCCTGGATTCTCCATCAATTCCTCAGGAATTCCTTTTCTCCAGCGTAATGTGGAGAAAACTGCCTTTTTCCACTCGTTTCATTAGATGCCATTTTTAGCTTTATCAAGTCCTTGAACGGCAAGAAATCCCCGGGTCCGGACGGGTTATCAAACTTTCTAATTAAAAAATTTTCCCCTTTAACGATAAAATTTATACAGTTAATATTCAACAATTGTTTGACTAACGGCTATTTTCCATCCTCTTGGAAACTAGCAAAGCTTATCCCAATAAAAAAAAATAAAAGTATTCCAAATACGCTGGACAATTTTAGGCCGATATCTTTACTTTCAAATCTGGGAAAGCTGTTAAAAATGTTAGTGGAAAGTTTATAGCGGAGAGACTTGACGACTTCTGTTCTAAAAATAAGATAATCCCCGACGAACAATTCGGGTTCAGGCAGCGCGTCTCAACGGAGCACGCCCTGCTCAAAGTGCATAACGAGATCACTTGGGGCTCAGAAAAAAGGAATCAACAGTCCTTGGAAAAACTGGATATCAGTAAAGCATTCGACTCCCTCCGCCGGAGCTAAGAAAATTGCTGCACAGCTTTCTGAACAACAGAGGTCTACTCGTGGAAATTGACGGAGTCAAGTCTGCCACGATAGAGGTTAAAAGGAGGGTCACTCAGGGCTCGATCCTGGGCCCCAAACTCTACAACTTATATTTACACGACTTCCCTCACTATGAGGTAGACCAGGCACTAAATGTTTCGTCTACGGCTCTTCTTTATGCTGACGACACAGTAATTTTTGCGAAAGATAAAGATCCGGTAAAGGGCCTAGAAAAAATGAAAAGTCACCTCATTATTATTAACTCTTATTATAAACTATGGGGACTGAAAATCAACCCCACTAAATCGGAATTCATCTGTTTCAGAAACGCCAGCGGGAAAGGACCCAGGGGTACGGCGGGTAAAGCTAAGAATCTCAAGTTGGTCCTGGACGGGATTATTATTCCTTTAAAAACCCAATTAAAATATCTGGCGATCAATTTCACAAACCTCTTTAAGTTTAACCCTCATGTTTCGACACAAATAACCAAGGCAAATAAGGTACGTTTGATGTACTCTAGACTGTTCCATCATAAAAGCAAGCTACACAAGAACACGAAGTTATTATGATACAAGCAGCTAGTCAAGCCCATCCTCACGTACGGATATGCTTGCTGGTTCTCTTTCTCTACGTCATATGCAAGGAAACTTGAGCTTTTCGAAAGAAAAGTGTTGAGAGATTGTCTCGCCATGTTGTTTGATAGTGAAGGAAAGTAGTTCTCTAACCGTTCGCTTTACAAGGAAGCCAAAATGGTCCCATAAGCCACATATTTGGCAGCTTTGTGGAACAAAAGGATTGACAATCTACAGTCCCACGACAATACTCTATTAAACGATATTTTCAATGCAAATTCTCCTTTTGGCTTGCATGATTTTAGATATCTCTCCCCGATTAATCTCCTAAACGATCCAGGTATCTCTGAGGTGCAGAACATGAAAAAACTGATTGAATTTTATGAAGGAAGGGATCCTCTCCATCATAGAGGTTAGCGACTTAGGCCATAATCCAATTTATAAATTTTAAATCTTTAAATTTCCACATCTTTTTATACATGTGGCTTATATTCCGCTTTGTTTCGGTCAGGCTCCGGAAGTCGTTTCCTGGGACGTTCTCATGCCCTTTAATTTTTTTAAAAAAAAAATAAGCTCTCAACTAGGGGCTTGTGGGCCATCATTCGCTGGTATAAATCCGATTATTAATTGTTCGCGGCTTAAACTCTCCGTTCTCGATAACTGAAACTTAACCCTATTGAAAATTTTACCTTTTATAGGACTTATGTCCTTAAACAATCTTTTTCGAAAACGTTTAAGTTTGCTTTGAACAAAGTACGATAAGTATATACAAAAAAAATAAAAAATTTTTGTTAAACAACATAAAAACTAGAAATTGAGTCTTATCTAAGAATATACATTATAATCTTTGTTATGCCTTAGAGGCAATTAAGTTTGATTTGGCCGTTGTAGTCATATTTTATTTTTTAAGTTCATTTTGTGAAAGACACACTTTAGCGTCTAGAAATATTGGAGAATATGTAATGTAAATCTGGTCTTATACACCATCTTATGTATTGAATTTTGATAATTTTTATACTTGATACTCAAGTTTGTGCTTTTTTGCACTCAGCCTTCTTCATAACTATTTTAATTAAAGACTTGTGATAATATTTCTTAATTCATTAGTTTTATATATTGATTCTGTCTTTTTGAGACAGTTTAAGACATTTTATGGCTGTTACATTTATACAAATTTTCTTTATTATCGCTGTGAAATTTTTTAAGTTTGTTATATTTTGTTTTAGTTTCCCTTTTTATTTTTATTTTTTTTATTTTTATTTTTTTAGTATTAAGTATTTATTATTATTTATCTCGGTCAAATAGTATAAGGTCGTCTCTTATTGTCAAGACCTCCTTAGATATCTAAAGAATTACAAAACAGAATTAATTAATTTCCTATTGTTAGCCATCGTAATTTCAGCTTAGCTGTCAATTATATCTGTAAAACTGTATTCATGTAAGACACACTTAGTGTCAAGAAAAATGAAAAGATTAGTTAATTTGTGAATCAAGTTTAAACATATCAAATTGTCTATTTGAATTATTTTTTTTGACAATAAAAAAACTTGAAACTTGACACCGATGAGGCAGGGACAATCAGGTATTTCTGATTGATATACGACAGAACTGGTGTGAAATGACGGCTATCAAACCAAAATTTTATTGGATCCAAATCCGGTGTTCTCATCATGTTGGGTTGATCCAGGTACTGCTTCAACTCATTTGGGACGGACCCTTGACTTGGAACTGTCTGACTGGTAGAAGCTGCTTGCACTACGAGTTTTTCATGTCGAGACCAAAGTGATGTCAATGCAATTTGTTGGTTCAACAGAGATAGACTGTGTGTGATCGAAAAAAGGTCCTCTAATACAAACATACTTGAAAGAGCAAGATAAGAAACCAATAACAACAAGGTACGGAGCGGTTAGATACCTGTACACAAGATAGTTGCCTGGTTGCCTCGTCGTACATAGGTTTGTGTTGGCGCCTGAAGTGAAGATTTGCGTGCATGCGCCCGGATATGTCACGTACCTTGAACCTAGTTTCGACAGATATGGTTTCCGTGATTGAAATTTTTTATTCTACTTCCAACGTTTCTGGCATATCACCAAAATAAGCAGAAATGCAGATTAAATGCAAAAAACCCGTTCGATTTCTAAAATATGATATACTTAAAAAAAATATCGAGTCCGATAGTCGGATTTCAATATCGATATATCGATTTTACAATATCGGCCGATATTATCGATATATCGTTCAAAAAATATCGCAATTTCGTAATATCGACATTTTTTTAACATCCCTACTGCTCACGTCGCAAGGTAGGCAAATCGCAGTCGAGGTCCGTGTTCTGTTTAGTACTTAAGGCCGCGGTCCGAATTAGGCTTTTTACGCTTTTAGCGCGTCTACACTTGTTTCGAATTGCGCTCACAACGCATACAATTTGCATGGAGGAGTAATTTTCTGGCTCTTACACTGCTCACGGTTTCGAGGATAGGCACTAGGTTTGTTCTTTTTGCCAGGTTAAGTGTACACTTTAGTGTAGTTTAGTGTAGCCTAGTGTACAAATCTAATATTATTCCTTCTGCCTACACTTCCTACACTTTTCACACTTTTGCTGTTCTTTTTGACGAGTGACGTTAGAGGCCGCTGTTCTTTTTGTCGAGTGTAGATTGCACTTTCTACACTCGCTCGAGAGCAGGTGTAATTTCTTATACTTTAGTGCCCAGTTAGTCGCGTCTGCGAGAATCTCGCAGATTTCTCGAAGACATGTCGGCCTGTCTGCGAGGTTTCTTCGAGACGCCTTATGGGAAAAATACGGTATCGAGACAAATGCACCCCGAAATCTCGGATACATGTCTGCGAATGTCGGGATAGCAATATTCTTATTGGTGCAGCGCCATCTGTTTGATGATAGCTTGATGTGGATTTGACTTTGTGCTCATACATACTTCAAAATAAAATGCACAAAAATATTATTTAATGTACTGTTTACTCAATATTCACCGAGACGAACATTCAACAAAGTCATATGTATATATATATATATAAATGATTAAAATAAGCGCGTGTTCCTTCAAGCCGGTGAAAAAATGCTCACGTAGGTGCACATAGCCTGAAAATAAAAAAAGGTGTAATGAAATGAAACGTGGGGAAACACGGGCGAAGTTGACTTACCACAATATTAAAAATGTAAAAAAAACTGTATATTACATAGTGACACATCTCATTTCGCTTTTATTAAACCCGCACTTGATAAGAAAACTTAAATTTTCACTTCTTGCGCAATTCATTTTCTTCGTCTAAGTGCTAGATGACATTTTTAGTGTTCGATTTAATGCGGCTGTTTTCTGCACTTCAAATAGATCGGGGTGTGAGCATATGTTTTTATTGCTCACTCTTTCTATCTAGTGATGAAGAAAGGCGAGCACTATGCTGAAACCATAAAGACGATGTCTCGAAAGAGACTCGCGACCACGGTCGTACATACAGGTCTGGAAACTCAATGCAATTTTTTGTGGTGGGGGTAGACACCTTTTGGGAAGAAAAATTTGGTTGTTGTCGTATTGACCACCAGGTTCGTCATGCTCTCACGGTTTTATCAGATTGACAAATAAAAATTTGTCAAAATCACGGTCTTATGTCATAACAAAATACGTGTGCGATGCGAGTGCTGAACAAATTTAGTGTTTTGAAGTGAGTATAAATAAAATATCACGTCAACTTCATCGCCATCGTTTCGTACGGATGCAATAATCCGACTTTCGGTCGTGTCCTGCAAACGAATGGTGCGATTTTTAATGTTTTATTATTTCTATTGCAGGGTGAAAAAATCTCGACCATCTTGAAGGCCGCCAATGTTGAAGTCGAGCCCTACTGGACCGGTCTTTTGGCCAAGGCCCAGGAAGGTGTCAATGTCAAGGACTTGATCATCAGCATTGGATCCGGTGTCTGTTCTGCCTCAGCTGGAGAAAAACACATCGCAATATAAATGACGAATTTTTATTTTTTTTAGAACCGAAATCAAATTTGGTGTCTTCTTGCAGGGCTCGAACACGGAATCTATCACCTCGTCGGCGAACACAAAAAAATCCCTACAGGCGATGACGCCGGGCCGCAAGAGGTCCGGCCCAAAATTCGAACTATCCAACGAAAAAGGAAGAAACCTAACGTATGATGGCCGTATCGACAAGAACGGAACGAGAAAACTCTCGTTTGGCGACTTTCTGCAACTGATGTCGCTAAAAATGGCCGAAAAAGATACCGAGGAGGAAATGCTGAAGGCATTCCGTTTCTTCGATGACGACGATACCGGACGGATTTCTTTCAAGATAAGGATGCGGCACAAAGTACATTACCTTTTGTCGACATTCAAGTAGTAGTTTCAAGCCCGCCGGTACCATTATCTGGCGTAGGAATTTACCACAAAGGAATGGATCAATTTGGCGGATTTGTCGCACCAAAGATCACTTATGATTTTTCGCCTCATATTCAGTCACCAAAGTTTAACGAGATTTAGAACAGGCGAAATTAAAAGAACAAATAACTTTGTTTGCATTATGTAATGTAAAATAATAAATAAATGTGATTACATTGCGATAATAGTTCAGTGTTTGTTGATGAATTTACCCACTAAACGTTTAGTTTAAATGACAGATGGAAGAAGAAATTTGCAAGATGGAAGTAAGACAGTGCATGAATAGGTTGTAATTCGAGATCAGATCAGATTTTATTATACCATATTAAAATTTGTAGTAGTAGTATAAAAGAAAAAATATTTTTCACACTTGAATCATATTTTGCTTCCATTAGATCTTAAGTGACCTATGATATCAGAAAACTATGATACCCAATAAAACAATCCCAAATAATCATATTTTCTAAATCTCCAACGTCCTGTGTGGAATTTAAATTCATAAGCTCAGGACCACTATTAATTGTACACTATGAAACTAAATATTAATCTACCATGCGGTTTTTAGGCACAAAGCTCTCAGTTATTATACGTTCACATAAAATGTTATCTCCGTCCATGAGAAAATCGTGCATCCGGCTTTAAATCGGATTGTTATCAAATCACAATGAACTGCTAACAATTTTTCGTGTTCATGTTGTTTTTTTATAAACAAATTGTTAACCAATATAATTTCATTTTTGATATGAATCCTGATTGCTCCGCACACGACGTAAGACTGCAGCGAGTGTCCAGCACATTCCGAAGAGAGGAAATCGTAGCGATTTCTGTATAGTATATTGCATTCTTCTCGATTCAGTTTTCTTGCAACCCCACATTGACGTAAGCTGTAATTCAGTTTTCAAAATTTAAGGTTGACATTTATATTGTCAGAACGTCTAGAATGCACGTTCTTGCGCTTGCGCAACCAATCGCTAGTAGCGACTCTGTTGATAATAACGAGAAGCTGTACCAGTTTATTTTCACATTTTCTTCAAAAAAGGTGTCTACCCCCACCACGGTAGTTTCCAGACCTGTATATACGACCGTGCTCGCGACCAACTGGGTGTAGCTTACCATCTGTCAAACTTGATGGTTGCATGCAGATAAGATTGACTATTAGTATTTATGGAAATTCTGTTTTCAATGAATACATGCAAGAATATTGTATGGCAATAAATTTGCATTGATTGAAGTGAAAGAATAAAGCAAATAAAAAAGTTCGAAATTTTAGCTATCATGTTTCTACACTAACGCGTTCTTTTTGCGCGATCTACACTCTACACTTTTCGTGAAAGTGTAGGCAAAAAGAACAAATCTACTGTGAGTACACTGTGCACACACAATCGGTTCGAATTGAAAGTGACATAAGCGTACCAACAATTCGGACCGAATGTAAGCACTGTTATGCTGTTATGACACTGGTTATTTTTCAAGCTTAAAAAAATCGCAGGAATAACCAATCGTGCGACAAGGCGAACAACATTAAAAGAAAGAGAATTCCGATAAAAATCGGTAGCGGCATATAATAAAAGAAATTAACAACTGATTCGTTATGAAAAATACCGGTTCTAGCGCGTTTCGGAATATAACACGACACTTTCAATAATTTATACCTAACGAACTGTCAAAAAAAGCGCGTAGCGGATGGAAAATCTAGCCCCCAGTGATTATTTCTTGGCTTGAACTGCTCGAATGTTGCGAAACACTGCTCGGATGCGCTATGTTGCTGCTTTTTTTTGATAGTTACTCACTTTTTAGCTCTTCGGACTGTTTCTCTCACACCAATGTCTAAATTGTATGTTAAAGTTTCTATCTCTCTTCATTTGGTTTTGCTAGCCGCTTTAAAGCGCCAAAAATAACCAGTGTCATAGCAACATTAGTAATGTAAGCACCATGAGCGTATTTCGGACCGCAGCCTAAAATATTTGTGATTGTAGACAGTTAGCATGGACACTTTTTTCCCTGCTTTTACTTTCGGTGGTAGTTAGAATGGACACATTCTTCTCTGCTTTTATTTAAATTCATTGAACAGAGCCAAAAGCAGCTCTTTCGACGCTGCTGTCACTGCCGCTGCTTTCTGCTTTTATTGTGTCTCTAAATTCTGTTCGGTTAAATTCTCAATCTATTTTAAATCCAAATTTAGTAATCGACAGAGTCTGTCGAGGTGCTGAAACTCGATACGGTTTTTTCTGTGTACCTTATATGGGCGCTTCCCCTCTACCTCATAGTCTTTGCTTATGCCAGGCGGCTGTAATTACCATATATCTCCACAGAAACTTAGTGAAGTTATTTTACCACATAGACATCAATATTTCGAGAGAGCACAAAACCGATAAGAGAACTTCACCTATCGTCTTGCACCCGCTTTGCCCATGCAATTATTAAAAAAAACACGCACCCATTGAAATATTTCTGGTTTTTTCTCACTATCTCTAACCCTTTATGCCATAGATCATCTCCATACATGCTCAATTTTAACCGAATTTGTGTTTTTATGTAAACAAACAGCAAACCCACTGTGTCAAAAGAGCTATGACGCAGTTTCGTTTTAGCTTCATTTCTCTCGGCCCATTTTATTTCCTTATATTCTTATTCGTAGGCTTATAGGCCAGTCAATGAAGACATTGAACTTACAAATACTCCGAACTTTTTGAAATTGTGATTAACCTTGTTGGTAAAGTAATATATCTCAGTTTGCACCCCTCTCCGATGTCCACAATATGCTCAAAATGGTTAAAAACGTAGTTTCGTTATTTATTTATTTAAAACAATAACAATTGAACAGAAAATTTTTCCAATTATACAATTGCCACGAATTATAAACAAAATATTTTACATGTAAATAAAATAAAATACAAATTAAAAAAAGGAAAAACCAAAAAAAATATGTATATATAAAAGTACTAATATACTATAATAACGACAATGAAAGAAGTATGTATAAGAAATTAAAATAATGAATTATGCATCAGAAGAACGAAAAAGAGTGGCCTTTAAGTATACTTTGAATGAGTTTAAGGTAAAGCTATGAAAACTAAGGCAATACAAATTAAAGGAGCGAGGTAATCGAATTAGAGGAGAGTAATAGAAGCAATTAATATTGGCTTGAGGTACTGTAAAAATGTCGTGACATCTAGTATTGTAGTCAATATTTCGCAGTCTGAGCGTATCCTTGAGATTCGTACTGAAAACAAAAACAACTTCATACAAAAATACCATATCCAAGTATAATCTTCTATCCTTCATGCAAGATATGCCAAGTAATTCGAGACGAGTTTCATAAGATATATCATGAAAGCCAAGTTTACGAAAAAGTGATTTAGTGAAACGACGTTGAACTGTTTCCAAGGCAGTCACGAGATATGTAAGATAGGGATTCCATACTACTGAACAGTATTCAAGATGACATCGGACCAGACTATTGAAGAGATTTAAATATGGAGTTGCATTACAAAAAGGGTGCGCAAAACGCAATATAAAACCACATAGCCTGTATGCCCGTTTACAAACTTCGGTTATGTGCAAATCGAATTTTAATTTAGCGTCGAAAATTACACCTAAATCTTTGATGTTGGGGACTTCCAATAGAAGAGAATTGTCGATGTAAGAGTCAAACTGAATGTGTGAGATTTTATTGGTGTAGATCATCATAAAGCATTTCTGCGTATTTAATGACAATTTATTCATAGTACATCAGGATAAAAGTTTCTTGAGGTCATTTTGTAGGAGGAGGCAATCAGACTGTAATTTTATTTCCCGAAAAACTTTTAAGTCATCAGCATACATTAAATGCTTTGACTGAAATTCAGAAAGAAGATCATTAACAAATAGTAGAAACAAAAGTAGACCCAAAGTAGAACCCTGAGGAACACCAGATGGAGCCAGGTAGGGCGTTGAAATAGATCCACTGAAGATGACCATTTGCTTACGATCATTTAAATATGATTGGAACCAGATAAGAAGCCCTGTACTTAGGCCAAAAGAATTCAGTTTCCGTAGAAGAATGGAGTGATCAACAGTATCAAATGCCTTTGAGAAATCTGTATAAATCGTGTGAACATCATAATGGTTCTCTAGGGAGTGAGCTACAGAGTTGGTGAAAGACACCAAATTTGTTTCAGTAGAACGGCCTTTAAAAAATCCATGCTGGTTAATTGATACACAGTCACGAACTTGAGAAAAGACATGTTCATGAATAAGTTTCTCACAAACTTTTGAAAAACAGTTAATAATATATATTGGTCGATAGTTTTCGGCTTTATGTTTCTCTCCTTTTTTAAAAATGGGAATGACATGCGAATTTTTCCAAACACTGGGAAAAATGCCTGCAGCGCTGCCATTACTGTCTAAAGAATTGATGGCAATGATGACATCCTGCACGCTGAATACTGGCATCACATTGTTCTGATGTGCTATTCTATTAGGAAGGCTAGGAGTTAACGAAGACGTATAAACAGATTGGAAGTATTGAGAGAATAGCTCCAAAATGTCACTGGGGGTGGATGCAGTAGCTCCCGAGTATGTTATGCTTAAAGGAGTTGTCCGTGTAGCACGAGAAGCATTGATATATTTCCAGAAGGGTTTATCATTACCAATGAGAAGCGAAGAATTAAGGTTTTCCACATAAAGCGAAAACTTATCTTTATTTCCTTCTTTAGCTGTTTCCTGAGGTTACCATAATTCGATGCATTGTTATGGTTGCGTTCTCTTAGATAACGGCGCCTAGCACGATTTTTTTCGTGTAGTAAGTGAATGATTTTGGCATTAAACCAATGAGGATAACAGCTCCCTTTCTTTGAAGACAATGGAATGTTTTCGGCAATGATTGCGTTTAAAATTCCGTAGAATTCTTCAACAGCAATATTGGCAGATTCTGTACTCAGAGTTGTCTGCCAGTTAATGTTTCCTAATACATCAGAAAGTTCCTCATAATTACATTTATAAAAATTACGTTTCGGACGATTAATAGGCAGCAAGGAGGTGAGAGGATATAGGTTAAGCGAAATTTCAATTGCGGGGTGATGTGAGTCAATTGGGACAAGTCCAAGGGGAGAAGAAATAATTATTGTCCCATTGGCATTAGTATTAGAAAAAATCAGGTCAAGTATTCTGTTGTTTTTATTTGGCATTAGGTTAAATTGGCAAAGGTCACAGAACTCCATAAAAGATTGCAAATGAAAGTAATGCTGGGCGAAGGTGGGCAAACATGAGGATGCATCACTATTCCACGTTATATAGGGCATATTGAAATCTCCACATATCAGAAATTTCGAACCAGGACCACACTGATTTATAAAAAGTGAAAGTTCTTCAAAGAGTTCAGAGAGGTTAGTTGCAGATAAGCTACACGGTATGTAACAAGTGAAAACGAACAACGAAGATCTACCACATTTGATCTTAACAGCAATGCATTCGAAGTTGCAAAGGAATTCAGTACATAATTCGGAAAATAACCTATTATCAACAGCTATCATGACACCACCACCATCACTTTTACTGGAGGACAGAAGATCGCGATCACGACGATACACATTATAAGATCTAGGGACTAGCTCAGAATCGAAAATTGATTTGTTTAGCCAAGTTTCCGTAATGCAGATAACATCGAAAGAATTTGATAAAATAGAGTTTCTAAATGTTGTTGCCTTAGTTTTCAAACCTCTTACATTTTGATAAAAAATACTAATGTGTTTTTTAACAGTGGAAGTCGATAAAACCAATGCTGACGTTAAGCTAGGCGCTCCTTGGTGACCGCAGAACGAAAATTTCTATTAATGTTACTTATTGATCTTTAACGATGAGACCTTGCGGCCAAAACGTAGGTTTCAAGATCTTGGAAATCATGTCATAAGGTACACGAACTTTAAAGGACACATATGTTAAATTAACAACATCTTCTCCAGCCTTCGTAAGGCGATAGCAAGGAATCTCAGTAGTAATTGCTTCGAATTTACTTTTGATGTATTTTACCACCGCTTCGGGCTGAGTTAAATGTAGACCACAAAAAAATTACAAACGTTATGCAAACTTAGGAAAATGTTTAACAGGGTATTTTCGAAATTGCATTAGATTTGCAACCCATTTTTAGGGCCGCAAAATATAATAATAATTGTGAACAAAAATTACCCCAAAGAAATTGCAATAGTTATGCAAATTATGATCAGACTTTTTACTGGCATCAGGAACATCTGTGTAGATTTGCAACCCTTTTTTTGCAGGATTAATAGTAAAAAAAGGATTTATTGAAAGAAAGGCCATGAAAAAATGGGTTGCGAATGTTGCAATTAATGTACTGAAACTCGTGTTTAGTTTGCACCCTCGTAGGCGACATGGATCCTGTCAAATTTAGTAAAAAATTGCAGAAGCTTTGCAAATCGAACAGAGTATTTAAATCAGCTTCTATCATCTTAATACGAATTTGCAACCCCATCAGAGATACGCAACATGTTTAAATTAACAATAATAGCATTTGTTAATTTTTTGGCCTCCGAAAAAATTGTAAGAGTTTTGAAAACTTGTTGCGAATGTTGCAAACTGCGTATTAAAACTAGTACTAAGTTTGCAACCTCATACTCTACCCGCAACCTTGCAATTCCAACCCCACCGAAGGAATACCACAAATCGTATATTCTAGTTTTAGTTTTAGTTTTAAGAAGGGGCGAAGCGCTGAGCCAACGCGCACACTAGCGATCCCTTCAGAACCTCGTAGGTCACTAAACGTCCCCTAAACAACCTAGATCCCTAACGAACTTGACTAGCTTATCATGCCCTATTGACCTCAGGTCCTCCAAATTGTTAAAGAAAAGACTGCCCAACCACTTCAGTCACCTCCTTGCAACCGCCTGATACTCACACAAAATGTGGGTGATGTCCTCCTCAGCATATAGGTCATGGCAATACCTGCACACGTCAGAGTCAGCGATCCCCATACGCATAGCATGCTTCCCTAGCAAGCAGTGCCCTGTCAGTATTCGGACAAGTAGCCGCAGACTTTCCCTACTCCATGTCAATATCTCCCTAGTCTTTCATCTATCCAACCTTGGCCAGAGTGCCCTAGACGCCCTACAGCTTGTTAGCGCCTCCCATCTAGAGTTTGTTGCGTCCGCTGCACAATCCCTGATACGTGCTTTAATTCCGTTTATTGGCGGATTAACCACCTCCTCTACCATCCCGTCCGACGCCGATCCTAGTCTCGCCAGCTCATCGGCCTGTTCATTGCCTGGTACGTCACTATGCCCTGGTACCCAGCATAGTCGTACTCTATTCTGACTACAAAGTACCTTGAGCACTTCTCGACAGCGCTTTACTAGCTGGGATTTAATAGTCCCCGATTCCAATGCATTCAAAGCCGCCTGGCTGTCAATGTAGAGTGAGATATCCCGACCGAATATCCCCTCCATCAACATGATATTACCTGCCTGGAGCACTACCACAATCTCCGCTTGGAATACACTACAGGCATCCGGCAGCTTAAAAGACTCCTTTGCACTCAACTGCTCAGAGAATAGTCCAGCGCCAGTGCCGCATTCCATTTTGGACCGTCCGTATACGGTTCCGAAACGAGAGTTCTCCTTCATTTACTACCCTGTTGCTTTCCCAGTCCGCTCTGCTTGGGTATACAACCCTGAACGATGATTTAAAATCATTCACCGGGATCATATAATCCGTGCAAAAGTTGACCGGACCCTTAAGAAATTCCCTAAGAATGGACCTGTGTCCTATGGATCTCTCCCTAAAGAGACAACAGCTCAATATTTTTACCGCTATGTTTGACGCAACCTGCTTAATGAAAATATCAAGCGGTAAAAGGTGCATGCAAACTTCCAGTGCTGCTGTTGGCGTTGTGCGCAGGGCCCCTGTGATCATTACATACGCACTCCGCTGCACTCCACTCAGTTCCCTTTGGATATAATTTTTGTCTGTGGCTTTCCACCATACCAGTGTCCCATACGTCAGAATGGGTCTTGCAACCGCCGTATACAGCCAATGTACCATATTTGGTTTCAGACCCCAGCTCTTTCCAACGGCCTGTCTACACGCAAAAAGCGCGTTGTTAGCCTTTTTAGTACGCTCTCCAACATTTTCTTTCCAATTTAGCTTCCTATCCAAGATCAAGCCCAGATATTTCGCTTTTTCCGAAAGTTGCAGCTCGATCCCTTCAAGCATTGGCAGCCTGAACTCCAGGATCTTGTGCTTCCTAGTAAATAAAACCAGCTCAGTTTTTGAGGCGTTAACCCCCAAGCCACATCTTTTGGCCCACCTGCTCAGTGTACGGAGTGCCGACTCCAAAATGTCAGTAATAGTATCCAAAAATTTCCGCTGAACTAGTATGAATATGTCATCCGCGTAGGCCACAACCTTGATTCCTTTCCTTTCGATTTCCATCAGAACCTCGTTCACTACAAGTAGCCACAGAAGGGGCGATATCACCCCACCCTGTGGAGTACCCCTCGAGGCTTGCCTTGTTACCTTTCCTTGCCCCCTCTCCGAACTCACAATCCTGGTTTCCAACAAGGTCGTCAACCAGCCCGTCAGTCCCTCCTCCAAGCCTATGCCATTTAAAGCCTCCCTAATTGCTTCCACTGTTACGTTGTTGGAAGCCCCCTAAACGTCAAGAAATGCCGCCAACGTGAATTCCTTACTTTCCAAACTAAACTCTATAGGCCTCACTACTTCATGTAGGGCTGTGTCTACGGCTTTCCCTCTGATGTATGCATGCTGAGCGTTACACAGCAGCCTGTTCTCGCATAATCTCCGAATGTATGTTTCTATAAGCCTCTCCAGCACCTTAAGAACGAATGACGATAGACTGATAGGTCGAAAGTCCTTCGTTGTCGTGTGACTGGGTCTTCCCGCTTTGGGAATGAAAACTACACGTGGCTCTCGCCAGGCCCGTGGAACATACCCTGCCCGTAAGCAGCTCCTGAAAATTGTACTCAACCAGCTGAGGATTGCCTCGGATGCTCTCTGCAGCATGATTGGTCTAATGCCGTCTGGTCCCGGTGATTTGAAGGGAGCAAAAGAGCTTATAGCCCATTCGATCGTGTCTTCACACAGGAGTTCTTCCATTCCATTTGGTACATCCAAATTGGTTCCAGAAAAGCCCCTATTATCCATAGAATCAGTGTACTAACAGGGAAGTGAGTGGACATCAAGAGCTCCAGGGCCGCCTGACTAGTCTCCACCCACGACCCGTCACTCCTCTTTATATAGCTAGGTGAACACGGCTCCTGAGAAAGTACTTTCCGGAGCCTGGACGCCTCACTAAATTCACCTATTGATGCGCAGAAATTCTTCCACGACTCCCTTTTGAACTTCCTGATCTAGTATTTGAAGACCCTGAGACTGGCTTTATAATTGTCCCAGTCTTCCGTCTTCTCATCACACTTCGCCCTATTAAAAGCTTCCTAGAAGATTCCCTGAGTTACCTTAGTTTGCTATTCCACCAAGGTGGATTAACTTTCTTTACGTTACCAGAAAGGTATTGAAAGTCCCCACACTTGCTTCACTCGCATCCCTACTTACCAGATCCCGCGGGATCGTTGAGAATTGCCGCTCTGTGATTCTATTGAACCTCTCTCAATCCGCCCTCCTGGGGTTCCGTAGGAACTGCCTTTTCTCCCGCTCAAAATGAATTTGAAATAGGATCCAACAGTGATCCGAGAATGACGGTTTATCTGAAACCTTCCAATTATCAACCTTCAGCGTTCTGGAATTGGTGGTCCAAAACCTCCTGTCTGTTCCGCACTATGAATGTAGGATCTGAGCCCACATTGCATATCCTTAAATTAGATCCCAGTATAAAATCAAAAAGAGACTTACCCCTTTCGTTGATGTCGGTGCTTCCCCATTGTGAATGATGCGCATTCGCATCACATCCAATGACCAGGTCCCATCTACTGCTCCCTGCGAGCTGCCTTACTAACTGTGGTGGAACTTCGCTTCCGTCGTATGGTAGGTAGGCCGACGCCAAGCATATCGGCTTACCCATTTCCCTCTAGCTGAATTGCCGTTATATCTTCATTACTGTAATTGTTTAACAAAAATGCATTAAGCTCGCTTTTTATTAATATACATACCCTTGGTTTACCCTCGCATTTCCTGTAGTGGAGCTTATAATTCCGGAGTCCGAGCCCCTGGATAACGTTCTTGCCACTCACCCAAGGTTCCTGAATCAGTGCCACCGAGACTCCCTGTTCTGCCATAAAGGCCACCAAGCAAGCGGTTCAGGGACGTCATTTCAGTTTTTTCTAGGGGGGGGGGGCCAAGATGTTATGTTTGTATATATTTTTATATAAAAATATACATATGTTATATATAATCTATAAAATACATAATTCAGGGGGGGGGGGGCAAATGCCCCCCCTGCCCCCCACAAATGACGTCCCTGAAGCGGTTGCCACCTTACTGTGGTGGAGGTTGATTTGAATCACCTCCAACATATCAGTAGGTACAGCCTACGAGAAAAAAATGTATTTTGCACATTGCATAGTTCTTTTTTAAAGGCAGCGAAAATATAAGAAGGCAGGTTTTTCCAAAATTCTCGCGGTCGGTACAGCCGACCGCATTTTTCCCTTCTGTAATGCGTAAACATTGGTAGCATATTGTGGATATTGTGTCGATCGAGAACCTTTAGTTTTTCACCTTGCATTATATCATTATATGGCGTGCCTTTTATTATTATTAATATAATTATGCGAAATTTTCAAACTCGACCTTCTTGTCGTTGTAGTACCAATTTAGAAATACTGACATTTCTTTTTACTAGAATATCTACAAAGGTAAATAGGTACAGTCGAGTACATGCTCGGTACCAAAGAACATATAACATGTGTTATATAATTCTTGCTAACCGACAGACTATCATATCAGAGTATATAGAATTAAATTTGAAATTTTTGAGTTTTCATGCCATGTATGGCACCTTAATAAATATTGAATGGCACATCTTTAGGTTTATGATGTCGCACTTCAATATTTTAATAACCTTCTACCTACGTACATACCTACATATGTAATATTTTCGTAATAAAATTTCATGGCAGATACAGCCATGAAATTTTTTCGTTTTGGATTTTTTCGAGTTAGTACGTGTCTTCAACAACAGAACTAAGGAGACCAACCATTAACCATTTCCTTCTATCTTGCAAATTTCTTCTTCCATCCGTCATTTAAACTAAACGGTTAGTGGGTAAATTCATCAACAAACACTGAACTATTATCGCATGTAATCTCATTTATTTCTTATTTTACATTACATAATGCAAACAAAGTTATTTGTTCTTTTAATTTCGCCTGTTCTAAATCTCGTTAAACTTTGGTGACTGAATATGAGGCGAAAAATCATAAGTGATCAACTTTGGTGCGACAAATCCGCCAAATTGATCCATTCCTTTGTGGTAAATTCCTACGCCAGATAATGGTAACGGCGGTCTTGAAACTACTACTTGAATGTCAACAAAAGGTAATGGACTTTGTGCCGCATGCTTATCTTGAAAGAAATCCGTCCGGTATCGTCGTCATCGAAGAAACGGAATGCCTTCAGGATTTCCTCCTTGGTATCTTTTTCGGCCATTTTTAGCGACATCAGATGCAGAAAGTCGCCAAACGAGAGTTTTCCCGTGCCGTTCTTGTCGATACGGCCATCATACGTTTGGTTTCTTCCTTTTTCGTTGGATAGTTCGAATTTTGGGCCGGACCACTTGCGGCCCGGCGTCATCGCCTGAAGGGATTTTTTGGTGTTCGCCGACGAGGTGATAGATTCCGTGTTCGAGCCCTGCAAGAAGACACCAAATTTGATTTCGGTTCTAAAAAAAATAAAAATTCGTCATTTATATTGCGATGTGTTTTTCTCCAGCTGAGGCAGAACAGACACCGGATCCAATGCTGATGATCAAGTCCTTGACATTGACACCTTCCTGGGTCTTGGCCAAAAGACCGGTCCAGTAGGGCTCGACTTCAACATTGGCGGCCTTCAAGGTGGTCGAGATTTTTTCACCCTGCAAGAGAAATAATAAAACATTAAAAATCGCACCATTCGTTTGCAGGACACGACCGAAAGTCGGATTATTGCATCCGTACGAAACGATGGCGATGAAGTTGACGTGATATTTTATTTATACTCACTTTAAAACACTAAATTTGTTCAGCACTCGTACCCGTATCGCACACGTATTCTGTTTTGACATAAGACCGTGATTTTGACAAATTTTTATTTGTCAATCTGACAAAACCGTGAGAGCATGACGAACCTGGTGGTCAATACGACAACAACCAAATTTTTCTTCCCAAAAGTTGTCTACCCCCACCACAAAAAATTGCATTGAGTTTCCAGACCTGTATGTACGACCGTGGTCAAAATGTACCTGAAATGTGACTTCAAAAATACGATGCTAACTTGAAACCTTTGTCGCATTACTGGCTCGTGCTCTGAAGCTGAAAATAAAAAAAAACATGAATGCTGCTCGTCAAGCCATGGGATATCCTGAAAATTTATAAAAAAAATACATACATATAAGTAATAAAAATAAAATCCGTACGAATACGTACGATTTGCGCTAAAAATCGCATCGCCATGGAGAATTGAATGGTTAAACTTCATTGAGGTGAGAACTCAAATACGAAATGCGTCGCAATCAAAATTTCGTTTGATTTGACTCTTAAGGCCGTGACACAATAAAAGCAGAAAGAAGCGGCAGGGTCGACAGTGCTGCTTTTCGCTCATGCTGTTATGACATGGGTTTTTTTTTTGCGGCTTTTAAGCGGCTAGAAAATCCAAATGGAGAGAGATAGAGACTTTAACATACAATTTAGACATTGGTGTGAGAGAGACAGTCCGAACAGCTAAAAAGTGAGTAGCTGTCAAAAAAAGCTGCAACAAAGCGCATTCGAGCAGTGTTTCGCAACATTCAAGCAGTTAATCCAAGAAAAATCCACTGTTGGCTAGATTTTCCAGCCGCTACACACTTGTTTTTGACAGTTCGGTACGTATAAATTATGGAAAGTGCCATGTTATGTTATGAAACGCGCCAGAACCGATATTTTTCTTAACAAACCAGTTGTTAATTTCGTTTACTAGATGCCGCTAGCGTCGGAAAGAGCGGTATCTTTTTCTTTTAATGTTGTTCGCCTTGTCGCACGATTGGCTATTGTTGCACTTTTTTCTAGCGAGAAAATAGCCAGTATCATAACAGCATTATGACACTGGCTAGTTCTCAAGTGCAATAAAAGTGGAATAAAAGTCAATCGTGCGACAAGGCGACCAATATAGAGAGAAAGAGATTACCGATAAAAAATACCCTTAGTAGACGAAATTAACAACTGATTTGTTATAAAAAATTCCGATCTTAGCGCGTTTCATAACATAACATGACACTTTCCATAATTTATACATAACGAACTGTCAAAAACAAGTGTGTTGCGGCTGGAAAATCTAGCCGCCAGTTGATTTTTCTTGGATTAACTGCTACAATGTTACGAAACACTGCTCGAATACGCTTTGTTGCAGCTTTTTTTTGACAGCTACTCACTTTTTAGCTGTTCGGTCGTCTCTCACACCAATGTATAAATTGTATATTAAAGTCTATCGCTCTCCACTTGGATTTTCTAGCCGCTTTAACCCCCAAGTCACAACGGCAACGCAATCTGATGCTGTTATGACACTGGCTATTTTGGCTATTATTGCACTTTTTTCTTGCGAGAAAAAAGCCAGTGTCATAACAGCATTAAGCAGACAAGCTGTCAAAAAGTTGAACACAGTGTATTTCCATTGTTGTAGTTGGAACGAACGTAGGCGAAGGCAGCCTAACGCAGTCATTCATAAATGCTCGTCAACTTTGAACTTTTCCGTAGCCCGTAGTTAACCTTAAAATCGATAAGTGACTTTTTTATCTTTAAAACATCGAATCGTTACTTGATATGACCGGACTGAACTAAAATTAGTTTAAAAATCGTTTTTAGTTAGTTCGCTGCTTCGTATGCACGAATACGAACGTTTTTTGGAAAATTTGAAAGTTATTTAACAATCAAACTGATGCAGACAGTGAATAGTTATCTGACTTGCTGTGTTATCGGCGTCAAGCTGCGCCTTGCTGTCTTATTCTACTCTGTATCTGACTCAAGCATAAAGCCGCTAAAATAGCCAGTGTCATAACAGCATGAGCGGACGAAAATATATTGTTTCCGTTGATTTTTCAGAGCTCTTAGTTTAAAATGATCATTAAATACGAGTACATGGAAACAATTTTGACACCTTTAACATTTCCATTGCTGACCACATTCCAAATAATTAAGGGATTTACGTTGGCAGTACTGAAGCAGAACTAGAGTTATATGTCCGTTGAAAATGTGTAGAAATTGCACGACTCAGTGGCTATAATCTGCCTGCTGGGTCTGGCTCCGAACCATGAAGTTGGCTTCAGTTTGGTTTGTTCGTAACTTTCCATTTATAGGTTTAGACTAAAATGAGAGTCATATTCAAAGCGAGTGACAAATGCCAATTGTCAATTAATTCCTGCTGTGTAGCGTACAAGGCGAAGCGACGTAAATATTTTTCATAAAAATGGCAGATCCGTTGAGTTTACTGCGACAGTACAACATAAATAAGAAAGAAATAATTGAACGAGATAGTCAAATTATATTTGGGGAGTTCTCATGGCCCAAAAGCGTGAAAACGAACTATTTAAAATACGGGTAATTTTTTTTTTTTAGGTTAAAGCAATTTTTACATTTAGGCTTTTACAGATCAGGAAAAAAAGGAGCGCCGCGAGAGTATTATACATTAGAATGCTTATTGTATTTGCTGAAAAACGTACAACTTCAACATTCGGTGTACGTCCGACAATGCGCTGTGAGTACCGATAATTTGCAGGCTGTGATTTTTCGTTAATCTCAAATTTCAGGCCGAAGACATCCCAGCAGTCAATCGGCCAGATCGGAAGGAATTACTGGCATATCTAAATGGAGAATCTGTAACATGTGCGAGTATAGACAAGAGCGCTCCCCTCGAGATTCCAACTCAGGTAAAGCGCCCAATGGAGAGTGATGGTTCCTTAATGGATTCAACTGCAAAAAAAGCCCGATATGAAGACACACAAGTGCAAAAGGTGCGTGAACAGCTGGCAGAACGCCTTGCTGTTAATAAAAAGGAAGCGTCCGTGAATATCGATAATATTAAATCGCTCTCTGAAACAATGTCAGTAGAGAAAATTGCAGCTATAAAAGCAAAACGTCTCGCCAATAAGCGAACGACAATCAAAAGACATGATAATGATGATACCATGGGTACTGATTTGCGGGCTATTTTAGACTTTGATGTGGACTCAACGAAAGATATCATAAGTAGAGAAAGACAATGGCGCACTAGAACTACGATACTTCAAAGCAATGGAAAGGTAAATTGGTGTATAAGAGTTTGCCTTATTCATTTTATTATTGTTTTTTCAAGTTATTTGCTAAGGATATTTTAGCAATATTGCAAGGTATCAAAGCGAGAGAAGAAGGTCGTTCGAAACCGCAGCAACAACCAATCAGAATGCCGGAACCTCCTCGAATGTCTAAGCCGCAACCTCAACTCGCTCAATATAATCGTTATGATCAGGAAAGATTCAACCGACAAAAAGAAGGTCTTTATCAAATTTGCAAGAAGATGCATAAAATTATTAGGCTTGCTTTGTTTTTCGGTAATGATCCGACAATAATATCGCACTAATTTTTTCAGAAACCGAGGGGTTTAAAATCGACACGATGGGAACATATCATGGTATGTCGTTAAAGTCGGTAACGGAAGGATCTACTTTGCAGAAGAAACCAGTTGCATCATCTCTACCACCAGGTAAGATAGTTGTATTATTGTTTATTTTTTTTTCAGTGCATAACATCTTTAATGAGAAACTATTCAGGACAACTTTCACCGATTCCCAATGTTGCCAATATTCCCTCAACTGTTAACATATTTTAATGTTGAGACTCTTGCCGATAGTTTTTACAAATGTATCCCGCTAGCCTTATTCGATGCCAATGAGTATTTCCTCTTGAATCCCGTATTCTGTCACTGATTTAAGCAAATTTCTGAAGAATTGATAATTTTTATATGACCAACAGAGCTAAATGATATGATAATGAAATACGTCCAAGTCACGTGGTTAAATAAAATAAATCATCTTTCAAGCCACAAGTGGTTTCCTCGGTGAAGAAATGACGGAAGGTCAAGTCATTTTTGAACTATTTGCTACTTCTGCATCGTTATAGGTGTTACATATAGTATTGGCGGTCGTATATGTAGGTCTTGAAAGTCGCATGGTGGTGTTATACATATTTACCCAGTAGGACTAGCATTGATTACCGGATCGATGTTGTAATCAACGAAATGTAATGACCCAGGTCTTACCAATTCGATTACACTGCTAATTACTTTTTCATACAAATGTCCGCGAAAGTAAGGCATAACCAATTGCATGACATGTAATGCACATGGCTTATGTGGGAGCGCTTACCGAAGTCATTACAAGGTTGTCAGTTCAATAATTCGTTTTTATCGCTTTTTTAAGGTAAGGGTCCACCAGAGGCGGGCCGCATCGCAATGGTGCGGCGAACATTTTTTTTTCTACGTACTTCGCTCCGTCGCGAGTCTACTTCAGTGGACGCACTTCCATAACAATGTATGGCAGGCAGATTTTTGCGATGTGGCCCGGCCCGGCTCGACCTGCCTAGTGGACGCGTACCTTTATCAGATACTCTCTTCATATGAGACACGTTTCTAGAACTGAAGCAATTCGGAACATTTCAATGCGTCTCAAATTACGAAACGAATTCTATATTCGTTTTTTTCCAACAGCAAAAATTTGATATGAGCTCTTACCAGTTGCATAACCACCCCTTACTTTGGTAAGTCCTTACTCTATTTGAACTTGTCTTCAAAGAAAACATCAGCGACATGCAGAAGTACTGCCTCGAAGTCCAACTGGGTAATTAGAAACTAATATCCCAATTACATGTTGGGCCAACGTAGGCCAGCGCGAAGTCGGACAAGTGCAGGCCAACACCACCGTGCACAAGTGCTGCCATCCACACGTTGGCCATGATTTGTTTGACTTCAGCCTGCAACAATTACATCAAAATATACGGATGTCTGTCGTTCTTGAGTTCCAAACGATGACTGAGCGGCTAGCCAACATGTGTACGCCATTGGCCAAGCGTTCACAAATCCCTTTGATTTGTGACGAAAAACCGACACAGCGGCGAAGTAGCACCAGCGCCGACAAGTGGTAGCCAACGCACACAAGTGGACTGTCCACATGTTGGCGCTTGGACGCATTTGCTTTGGTTGGCCCAACATGTATTTGAGGCATAACACAACCTTACCCAACCAACGCCATGATTGCAGCTTATATATATCTAACAAACGTCAACCGTAAAATTCACCGAATTATAATCACTGTTTTGGCCTCGTATGTAAATTTTTAAAAACAAAAACTAAAATAGCAATAATTGAATGTGGGAACAAAAATTGAAAATCAAATTTAAAAATTGATTAGGTCCATAGCAAATTTATTTATCATATCACCCATTATTTCTGCAATATAATCATCGTTATATAATATCATATTACTCAGTATTTTGTATATCCACTAGGTTCAAATTAATTTTCATTGTTATTATTATGGTAAAACTTTCACAGATAACCACCAGCTTGAAAATGAAAATTAACATTTTTTATTAATAGTTCATGTCCATTTAAACTAATTCCAATCGGTTATATGGCCCGCTGACGTCTCTCACAAGACTGACCTCGTGTCCGCAGTGTTGCCACATCCCAACAACTCTCCCCCCTTAAGAAAAAAAAAATATACTAAATTCAACCCCTTAAGAAAAATAAAATATACAAAATTCAACCTAATTAGTTTTTCCTTCTTACATTCTATGGATTAGCCTGGTCATATCGTAGTCTTCAAAGTGTTTCGGTGGGACTCCTGCGTTAGCTCGTTGAGACCGATGGTTTTGCGGCACCTCAGGAACTTCGTCTTCTTGCATCTCTTCCTGTTCCTCACGTGCGTCTTCAAACTGCTCATTGTCAGGCTCTTCACACTCTGGTTGCGGTTGCACGATCGGCTCCACTTCTGTTCGTGTTAGCATCGGAATATCTAAATCATCCAACAGAATGTTGTTTCCATCATCGAGAAAGGTGAATCGCTTCTTGATTTGATTCGCATGGACTTTAACTTCTCTTTCGCCCGACGGAGTTCCGATGAGCACTAGATAATTTACAACTCCGCATCTTTTCACTACAACTCCTGATGTCCATTTCCACTTGTTATTTTCATAGGTTTGATGAAAACATCGTCGCCGATATCAAATTCCTTCCACTTGGCCCCATGGTGCTGATTGAATTGCAGTTCCATTTTCTTATTGCGCTCGCACCTCCGTTCTTGTTTTGGGTGTAACAGATCCAGCTTGGTCTTCATTGTACGACCATTCATCACCTGGAAAGGTGACTTCATTCTGAGGGCGAACGATGGTGTGTAACGATAGCATAGCAAAAACTTTCGCAGAACCTGGTCAGCATTTCCTTCCCCTTCAAGCTTCTTTAGTCCCGTTTTCAGGGAGTCGACGAATTTCTCAGCTTGACCATTCGATTGAGGATGGAAGGGTGCCGTTCTTATGTGTTCGATGCCATTTTCTTTGCAGAAAGATTCGAACTCTTTTGATACCAGCTGTGGGCCGTTGTCAGAAACAAGTGTGTCGCAAAGCCCTTGTCGTGAAAAAGCCTCCTCCAATCGTTCAATTGTCTTTGATGTCGTTGTGGATTGCATCTTGAAGACCTTCGGCCAGTTACTGAATGCGTCAACGATGATTAAATACCACAATCCGTTGATGGGTCCCGCAAAATCAATGTGGATGCGCGGCCATGGGCCCACTGGAATTGGCCATGACTGGAGCGAACATTTAATTGACGATTTTGAATTTGTTGCGCATTTTTCACAGCTTTTTACCATCTTTTCGATGTCATCGTCAATGGATGGCCAGTAAACTTTACTTCGCGCCAACAGTTTCATTCGAGCGATACCAGGATGACCTTGATGTAGCTCCTTCAGTATTACGCTGCGATAGCGAGCTGGTGCAATGATGCGGTGTCCATAAAAGATGCACCCTCGGATGCTAGTAAGTGATTCCCTTCGAGCGAAGAATTTCTCAACGTCTGTGCTGCCTATCCGTTTCGACGTTCGTGGCCAGCCATTCTTGATGTAAAATGAAACTTTCTTCATTGTTTCGCACTTATCAGTTTCTTCCTTCAGGACCTCGAATGTTACAGGCAACATTCGCGCTGTGTCGAGTGCAAAGCATGTTAAGACGTAATCATCCCTCAACTCTTCGAATTTTTCGTTTTCTTCGACTAAAACGTTGGAGTTTTCCGGCGCATTTTTATTTTTTCCGCTTACCATATTTCCAATAACGACGTCTTCGTCGGCTTTTTCCTGTTTTGCAATAAGCCGGGAGATAAAGTCTGCGTATGCAAAGCTCTTCGTATCGATGTACTTTATTTTGAACTCGTAAGCAAGCATCATCAGCGCGTATCGCTGCAGACGACTAGCTGTGTAGACAAGGATGCCTTTTTTCGACCCGAAAATTGCTAGTAGCGGTTGATGGTCGGTTTGAAGCTCGAACTTGCGGCCGTATATGTATCGATGAAACTTCATTAATGCAAACGTCAATGCTAATGCTTCTCGCTGTACTTGCGGATAGTTCTTCTCGGCGTTCGTGAATGACCGTGCTGCGTGAATTATTGGTCGTTTTGTCCCATCCGGCATTTCATGCATTAACACTGCACCCATTCCATAGCTCGATGCGTCCGCTGCAACGATATTTTTCTTCTTCGGGTCGTAGTGCGTCAATGCAAGGTCCGAGGAAAGCACTTCTTTGAGCTTCTTGAACGCTTCTTGGTGCACTTCTTTCCACTCGAACTTGACGTCTTTGCATAATAATTCATCCAGTGGTCCCCGCAACTCTCTCAACTGGTTAATGAACTTACTGTACCATGTGACAGCTCCTAGGAAAGCCTGCAGCTGTTGCACATCTTCCGGTGCTGGAATCTTCTTCAGCATTTCGATCTTCTCAGGACTTGGTTGCAAACCGTTCTCGTCGATTATGTGGCCTAGACATTCCAACTTTTTCTGACCAAATGAGCACTTTTCGATTTTGAGATGAAATCCGTAACTCTGAATTCGTTTCAGCACTTCAAACAGATTGTCGCGATGGTCCTTCTCATCAATTCCTCCTACGATGAAATCGTCAATGAAGGGAAACGCTCCTTTTGCTCCGCTCATCATAGTATCGATCAGTTGCTGAAAGATGCCTGGAGCCGTCTTGACGCCGGGCTGAAGATGATTTACTTGGTACAGACCACAGTGCGTGTGAATTGTCATCAGTTTCTTCGCTTCCTCGTCGAGCTCCACTTGTAGGAACGCATCCGAAAGGTCAATCTTGCTGAACACTCGATATTGAGACAGCTTCGTAAAGATTTCTTCGGGCGTTGGCAACGGATACTGGTTCGGTTCAAGCAAATCATTCAAGCCCGTTGAGTAATCGGCGCAAATTCGAATTCTTCCGTCTTTCCTCTTGACGGCAACTAGCGGTGCTGCATATTCCGAATAATCAACAGGGCTGATTACTCCTAGAAGTTGTAGACGCTTGAGTTCATTGGCGATCGGCTCTGCCGCAGCGAAAGGTACTGGACGCCTGTTGCGAAATACTGGTTTGGCGCCCTCCTTCAGCTTAAGTGATGCCTTCATTTTATTGCATAATCCTAGCGTGTCGTCGAAAAGCGAAGGAAATTTTGTTTTTACGTCCTTGTTTAGTGATTGAGTTTTTACTTGCTCGATTCTATTGCAAACGTTTGCGATTGGCACGCTCCATAAGTCAAGAGCTTCCATCCATTCACTTCCGAGTACGTTCAAATTGGATGCTGCGACGTAGCACGCGCCACTGTCTTCTCTTCCATGCAGCATAATTCGCGCGTTGAACTTGCCTAGCATTTTCACTGGATCTCCCGAGGCACTCACAGCTTGCTCTTCGCACGAAGCTAATGCCGGCGATCCCAGCAGTTTCCAATTCGCCTCAGAGATGATCGCCAATCGGATCCAGAATCCAATTGCAATTTTATTTTGGTGTTGTCAATCTCAACAAACCTGCGTGTCGAGACAGCCATTGTCTGAACTTTTAGGCTTTTGCGCCCGTCCCAATTTCGTGGGCGTCTAGGCCGCCGCGCAGATGCCGACGTACAGTAGCCGGCCTTATGTCCGACTCTTTTGCAGTCCGGGCATTCGCTGCTGCGAAAAGGACAGTCACTGTGAAAATGGATGGCTCCACAATTACGACACGGAAACTTGGCTTTTGGCAGATCTGCGCTCCTTGTTTTCGCTGGACTCTCGTCCGGCCGTTGCTTGTTCGCGTTCCACTGCTGCCTTTTGTGGACTGCCAGTATGTCGTTCTTTATTCCGCTTTCCGGGCATAACACCATAGACTTCTCGGCCTTTAAACTATTCCACCGGTTTGCAAAGTTGACACAGTCCTGCAACTTGAGTTTATGTGCAACGGCTGCTGCTTCAGGAACTGTGCCGGTCGCTTCCAATCCTTGCTGCTCCAATTTTGCAAACAACTTTTCAAGTATCATTGAATCCTCCATTTTGTTCAACCCTTGCACAAACATGAGAACTTTGAAGTCGTCGGGGGTGCAATTTCCAATACTGAACTTTTCACATTTCAGGTTCAACCGTGCAGCGTATTCAGCGAAATCTTCATTCGCGTCTTTTTCAATCTTCAGGCACTTGTACCGCATTGAAAACTGAGATTCTTTCCGACCGAAGATTCTCTTGAGTTCTTCAATGGCATTGGCAAACGGAATTGTTGCTTTTGTCCGTGGAAGGATCGTGTTCGCAAATTTCTGATAATCAGATGATGATAGTTTTTCAGTGAGCAGGTCAACTTTTGCTGCGACTGTCATTTCAGCTGCCTCCGTCGTAAAGATCGTTTCGTACCGAGAGTACCACAACTCAAACGTAGCGTTGTCCTCAGCGCTGTATACGAACTTTTCCATTCGCCCCGCCAAGTTCTTGTGCAGCGATGTCGTTTGCGCTGCTACAGATACCTGTTGCCGATCTCGCTGAACCAATTGTAGAATCAACGCCTCGATTCTCGCGTCGGACTTAGCTTGTTGTTCAGCTAAAGCTACAACCATTTGCTGACCGATTGCCTTAATCACAACTTCGACTGCAGTTGGGTCCATTATGCACGATTTATATTTACAGGTTAGGAAATTTTTACTTGCAAATTTTCAATTTTTTTACTATATAATTTATTTTTACACGTGAACTCGTATCATACTCGTCGCCACTGTTATGGTCTTGTGGATCGGGGGTGATTATATAAGTGATACGCCAGTATGCTAAATGTTAGGTCTTTATTACATGCTCTAACTCTGACGTCTCTCACAAGACTGACCTTGTGTCCGCAGTGTTGCCACATCCCAACAGTTTACGTTCGACAATTCTCAATCGTGAGATTTCGAGAATACCAACCGAGCCGTTTTATTCAACAATCTGGAAAATCCCGAGCGAACTCGAGAATTGAGCCCCAGAACTAGACTAAATTAAACCGAGAACAGAAACAACTTTATGTTGGCAGCCCTAATTTTTGACAAAATAATTTGTTGTCTGCGATTTACCATTTTTTTAAATCACTCTTATTTATGGAAACAACAAAAATTTATGTTTCAATTAGAACATCTCTTTGACATATGGTATTTCACCTGCATGTCAACTTCACACATGACGTTTAAAGCAAAGTGAATCGATTTAGTACCCTCAGTTGATATAAACGGCAATCGTATTAACTTAATACCGAGAACAGTTTAATATGTATTAACGAATACGATATAAATAAGGCCTTTGATATATATCACTTAACAAACTCCATTCACTGACTCAGCAAATAAAAAGGTTCGGAATGATATTGTAATAATATCTTCACAAGATATCATCTATCGATCAAGATATCTTAAACTTATCGCATGCGATAATAACTTTCGGACGATAAAAATTCGAGAAAGAAAAATGATTATTTATGCATATCCCTAGATAATCGTCACCGAAATATATAACCAAATTTTTTCTACTTTTAATATCCGTTCCGTTTGCTGGAAGGTAAATGAGTGCATGACAGTTGGAAAACCTTCACTGGATAGGCCATGAGACTGTGTTGGATTGGGTCCGAAGGAGCTGTTTCGTCATCGGATGGAATAGACTCGTCAGAGGGTGTATCATGCCTAAATCCGAAACACCCTTACAGCTGGTGGTATTGCTGAGGATTATTCTATATAGCGATATCGAAACCTATTTTATAATCCGCGAATTATATTGGAGCGAAATTCTTGCCATCGCATCCTTAAACCAAAAGTAGGTGGCGCTGAAGATCGCCCAATATTACAACCAATTTGGTGGAATTTTTGGATATATAAAGGTCAGCGCTAAGAGCGCTGGATCGAATCCCGCCAACAGCAATTTAATTTTTTTCTACCAACTTTTATAAGAATGGAATTTGTCATGGTGAGAAGCTACCATAGAAGCAAATTTGTTTAAGTTTTTGTTGTTTTCCGGCATCTTCATATATCCTAGCGAACAACCAAAAATTCCACTAAACTGGTTGAAATATTGGGTGATCTTCAGTGCCACCTACCTTTAGTATAAGGATGCGATGGCAAGAATTTCGCTCCAATATAATTCGCTGATTATAAACAGTCGTGTTTCGTGTTGGGGTTTCACACCAAAAACTCCACTGACGCCGGAAAACAACAAAAACTTAAAGAAATACGGCGTATACGATGATTGACTTATTCAAGTCAAAATAATCACTCCAAGGACTTCATTCACAATAAAATGGCGCCCAACGTGGGGCTAGCCACATCAACGCTTGGTGCACAAAGCGTAGCTCATCAACACGCGCGAGTTCAGAAAAATTCCATGCAAAAAAGTTGATGGACAAAAGGATTAAATTTCGTCGTTCTGCGACAGAATCTTCGCCTGAACGGCAACAACAATAAGCAATTCATTTCCTAGTCTACCTGCAGCTCCATTAAAATTATATTTGGGTCTTAAAATATGGTTTTATTCTATTTATGTATATGGTATATGGAAGGGTACAGGGAAAAACAAGAATGAATAGTCACAAAAGTTGACTTTCGATAAAATTATAATAGATTTTTAAGTTTGAAACGTTGCCAAAGATTATTAAAATGAATTTTTATAAGAACCCTGGTTTTTTCAGAACCCCTATCCACGCTGAGTACGCACCCACTTAAGAGGTATCAAAATGTTTTTATCACATTCTAGATAAGAGTGGCCCCTTGCTAGAAATGTGACTTCGATGGAATTCAGTCTTTTGACAGTGTGAACAATGTAATGAAGGAATCTTGTTATGGTGTAATTCCTATTTTGATCCCCGGCCGAGTCGCAAAATTTTTTATGATATTTAACGCTTGGATCCAAATATGATACTTGAAAATAAAATGGCCAAGAAAAGAAAAAACTTCATCTGATCCTTTTTTTTCCCAATGTATTCTGGGTACGTGTAAAAAATAGAACGGGACGAAGACAGTATGTGGACATTGAATGAATACATAGAGAGTTGGCGTTTGTAATACAGATCGTTGGTGATTATGTTTGGTAAGGAAATATTTTTTTTGTAGTCCATTACGATTGCTTCGACTTCCACATCACGCCGAGATGCTAAGCGAGCATGTTTTTTCTGTCATAAAATACCTTGGCTCGTCTCTTATGAAGTTCATGCTCCATTCCCAACTTCTTCAACTCCTTCGAGTCTACCACTGGATCCAGTTCTCTCATCTGGGAAATAAATGTATCGCACTGAGAGCAAGTATCAGTTCTTGCTGCGTTGTGACAATTGTGCGGTATGTCTCGAAAGAAAATTCGACCGCTGGGATATTTTTCTCCGAACATCTTAAACATTTTAGAAATGCTTAAGTCTTTACTCAAGTACTTCTTTTTTGAGTCTTACAAACTGTAATGACTCATTCTGCCTTTGAACGATGAAATGTGTTCGCGGATCGTTTTCGTCATGTCCTCTGGCAACTTGCAGTGTTTTGACGAGGACTTACTCCTTTTGTCCATGGGTGGTGTTGTATTACCGGTTTTTAAGTGTTTTTGAAGGTGTTCGACTTTTGCTTTTGTTATGCCGTGCATGGATATTAATCCTTTGAAACACACTTGGATATCTTCAGAACGTTGTATTGGCACACGCACTCGGTATCGGAACATTATGCAAGGCCCGTTCGGTGGACAGCGTCTTTCAATTGGGACCATTGTCATTAATCCAATCAAGTACGAATTTTGGGCATCATTAGTAGGTAATTCATTAAAAGCACTCACAATTTGTTGCCTTTCCTCGACTGTAGTAACTTGAAAACATTGAATTCTCCTACATTCGCGATTCGCAATCAAGGCCTACTTCGTGCGATTGTAGGTGAACTTTGTTCATAACATCAGCCACGGCCCCAGTTTTTATACTCTAGATGAAATTTGAGAGTATTATAAGTTTAATCCATCCCAAAAGTTTGTAACGCATAGAACGGAGCCTAGGAGGAAAAAAAGTTATATATTATTTTGCTGCTGCCATACAAAAAGTTCTTAAAACCACGTGTTCAAGAATATTTGCCAATAACATCGGAACACTTTAAGCTACGACTTTGAAATTTTGCATACACTGGTTTTCCAATAGTTGTAGTTCAAGGAATGAATATGAAAGAAACTGCCCTCAGTCCTTCTAGTAGCTGCCATACGAAAATCCTGTAGAAATATCCTCACCCAATTTACAGAACTCACTATAACTCAAGAAATCGGTAAGCCACGAAGTTCAAATTTTGTACAAATTAGTTTTGTGGAAAAATGAAGTTGAAGTTCATTAGTCAGTAAAATTACTTTATTCTTTCGGGTAGGTCCTATACAAGATGTCGTTAAAACACGTGTTCATGAATATTGGCTGATAACTTTAGAACGGCTTAAGCTACGACTTTGAATATGTTTATGTCTTGAGTTTTCAATAGTTGGAGCTAATGGTGTGATTATGAATACTATATCATTAGTCCTTCGTGTAGCTGCCATACAAATATCCTGTAAAAATATCTTCACTCAATTTACGGAACTCACTAATTCAGAATTTTGTACAAATTAGTTTTGAATGAAAACAAACTAGTCAGCGAAATCCATTAACTCCTTTCGGTAGCTCCCAAATCCTTAAAACACGTGCTCTAGAATATTTTCCAATAGCTTTTGAACGCTTCGAGCTAGAAATTTGAAATTTTGCAAACAATAATTTTGAAATGGTTTCAGGTAAAGGGCTAGAAATCGAGTGAGTCCTTCCTTCGAAAGTCCTTGAAAAAGGGAAAATTTACTTTCGGTGATTTTTCTAGTTCCAGATATGACATTGAACACTGAAGATATTGTTGCGAGCTAGGGGTTCGCCGGGATTTCAAGTAAAACACAATTCGGTTAAAATAAAAAAATAAGTGATTATTTATTAATCGCACTTTAAATTCTATTCGCACAATAATTCGCACTGTGTGGCAATACCGCCCGCTTATACCATATATCGCTTTACTCGTTCACTTTCGTTCTCTCTCAACACGGTCGCGTATACACGCTGGCTGTCGCAGTCGACGTAATCAAAATTACTGTGTCTTCGCTGAAAGCTTCACCTGCTTATATACTAGCCGTTTGCAGTCTAGGATGTACTTGAATGTTCACCGGTGATGTGGATGTTTCTCGAAGGCTTTAGAGCTTTCGATTTTGATCTTCGTTGGGTGGTTTATGTACAGGGTTCTAGTACATTGGAGAGCATTCGATAAGAAGGGAGATACAATCGTGTTGTTTCGCTTTATTTACTTCTAGGTTTCTGATTGGGTTATTTTGCAACTAGGTATTCGGTTGTTGTTGTTTTCATTATGTGTAACGATCGAGTTGCACGGTTGCGCGGTTGCCAGGCTTACACGTAACATTACTCCCTCCTTAGTTTCTGTTCGTCCCGAACAGAGTAGCTCCCTCGTCAGTGACGTTATTTTTCATTTTGGTCCGTAGTACTCCCTCCTTTAGTTGCGTGCTGACTCGATGCTATCCTTTACCGTTGCACTGATGTTTTGACGATGTTTCCCTCTGTCTTCGAGTGCTGTGCAACAATACTAGATCGCCATCTCTGTAGCTGGAGGATTTCGCTCGTTGACAATGCTCTGCATTCTGGTGATTTGTTGTTGAACAGATTTTGTCCCGAGTTTGGTAATGTTTTGCCTGCTGTCGATCACAAACTTTTAATCGTCGCAAGTTCCCCACGACCTCTTTGTCTTGTTGACTACTCTGCATCACAATACGCTGATGTTGATTTCGCCAGCCAATTTGCGTCTCTTCTAATTGGCTCTGTAGCTTTGCGCCTCTAGTACTCCTTTGTTCGGCAGTACAATCCGAACAATAATTCGGCGTTCTCTTCGGCTTCCGACAATCAAACCTTAAGTGTCCTTCTAGTCCACAGTTCCAACATCGCATCGCTCCACGACGTTTGCCTTGTTTTTCGGTTCCTTTCCACCAGCAATCGGTGTCAACAGTTATTTCCCGCTCATTACAGCTATTGCATAGCGGTTGTTTTGAAGTGTGGTCATCGTAATTATTTCTGTTTCTTCTTAGTTGCCAACAATCACGCCGTAAATGCCCGTCCTGTCCGCAATGCCAACATCGGAGAACGCTGAGCCTAGCGTGTTCCAATCTCCGACTCACGTAACATTGACCCGTACCCTCACTGCGGCAATGGTGGGGTATCGCTCTTCGAGTGTAATCCGCTAATCTGCAATCCCGACTTAAGTGTCCCGCCTTTCCGCAATTCCAACATCGTGGGGCACCAGATCCTTCGCTCCGCTTGGTGTAATCTGCTCTCTGACATACACACTCTTCTGGTATTTTTCGGAATCGGTAGTTACTCCGCGAGCTTTGCTTGGCAGCTTCGCACGTAAGCCCATATACTAAGGCTTCGCCAATCGTTTTCTTTCCTGCCAATTTTACTGACAACTGTAGTTCTTCATCCTGTACGGCATTATTAAATGTGAAGACAGCCAAATCACTGCGTTGTTCGCCTTGCACATTAGGGAATGAAAGCAACGTAAGTCGTTCTATATCGAGCGCTAGCTCTTGCAATGTCTCGCCATCCTTTTGTCTTCGGTTGTGGAGTTGCATCTTGTAGATCTCTCGCATGTGGTCACTGCCGTAATAAAGATCCAATGTCTGCACTAACGTCGAAAAATCTTGTTGTTGCTCCTGCGGAATTGTTTGGAGAACTTCTGCTGGTGGACCTCTTAGCGCCAATATAAGAGCCGTTCCTCGTTCCAAATCATTCCAATGATTATTTCTCGCGGCAGCCTCAAACTGGGTCTTGTAGATAGCCCACGGTGTTTGTCCATCGAAGATTGGAGCCTTGAGATCTTTGTGCATAACGTGTTCTGTTTTGATGACCTCAGTCGCTTTCACGTTATCAAAGTCTCTTTTTAGGCGTTCAACTTCTTCTACAATCGCTGATGTCTTCTCCGTTATTTGATCTTCAAAAGTTCGAAGTTTCGCCTCCAGATTTTCTTCGATTATTTTACCCATGGTGTCTATTTTATTATTTAGATCTTCTTTTAGCTCTTTCGTTTGTTCGCTTTGCTAATCTAATGTTCTAATTTTTGGTTGAGGTCCTTTGACTGCTGTTCTAATTTTTGGTTAATGTCCGTTGGAGTTTGGTCTATTTTCTGACTTTGTTGGTCCATTTTCTGGCTAAGGTCTGCTGAGAGGTCTGCTGAAAGCTGCCTTTGTTGCTCTAATTTCTGGCTGAGATCCGTTGATTGTTGATCTAATTTGTTCATCATTTGCTGCATCAACTGCGTTAGAGCATCCGATGTACCAAAACACTCCTCACCACTTCCTCCACGAGCTTCTTCGATTGGGAACTCGAAACTATTTGCGTCCTTACCTTCAGCCTCAAGCACGTCGATCATTCGGCTGACAAGTTCGGACTTGTTCCCGGTTGTTGATAATTCGCGTCTACCGAGCTCTTCCTTCAGCTCCATTAGTTTTAAGTCTTTTAAATAACGCGGCATTTTCACTATCGATTATTTGACCGTTACAAATTTTCTTGAAACAAATTCACTCAAATTCTCTTTTTGTCCGTACGAGAATTTTCCACTTCACTAATTCAAGTTACCGTTCACTAGAGCACTCTAGATTGTTCGATTTCACAAAATTCTCCCTGTCCGTTCGAGAATTTTAACTTCACTTCACAGCGCACAAAATTCTCACTTTGTCCGTTCGAGAATTTTAATTTCACTTTTTCCACTCGCGATTTCAACCCGAATTAATCCTTGAAATCCCACTTCTGACACCAATTGTTTCGAGCTAGGGATTCGCCGGGATTTCAAGTAAAACACAATTCGGTTAAAATAAAAAAAATAAGTGATTATTTATTAATCGCACTTTAAATTCTATTCGCACAATAATTCGCACTGTGTGGCAATACCGCCCGCTTATACCATATATCGCTTTACTCGTTCACTTTCGTTCTCTCTCAACACGTTCGCGTATCCACGCTGGCTGTCGCAGTCGACGTAATCAAAATTACTGTGTCTTCGCTGAAAGCTTCACCTGCTTATATACTAGCCGGTTGCAGTCTAGGATGTACTTGAATGTTCACCGGTGATGTGGATGTTTCTCGAAGGCTTTAGAGCTTTCGATTTTGATCTTCGGTGGTTTATGTACAGGGTTCTAGTACATTGGAGAGCATTCGATAAGAAGGGAGATACAATCGTGTTGTTTCGCTTTATTTACTTCTAGGTTTCTGATTGGGTTATTTTGCAACTAGGTATTCGGTTGTTGTTGTTTTCATTATGTGTAACGATCGAGTTGTACGGTTGCGCGGTTGCCAGGCTTACACGTAACAATATTGTCTTTTAGTATTAAATACCAACCAAATAAGAGTCCTTAATAAAGGACAAACTGCAGGCGCACTTCTAATTTTACTTTATCCGCAACTACAATTTATATATTGGAGTTCAGTATTTCATCTAGAGTATCATACGATTGGCTTGCAGCCGATCGTGACTGCAGTATGTTTTTTACATAAATTTTTTTTTCGTTTGCACTCCCAACGGATATTCGAGTCCGTGATTTATTTTCATGCCATTTTTAGGAAACTCTGCTTTTGAAATGAATTGCTGATTGTTATAATGCTTCCATTTATATTATTTCTGAAAGGTCGACCAAAAGAACTGCTTCCCACTGCACAAGCACGATTGCTTCCTCAAAATTCTAATAAGCGTACGTCTAGAACACCAATCATAATCATTCCAGCCGCCAATACAAGTTTAATTACCATGTATAATGCAAAAGAAGTACTGCAAGATCTTAAATTTGTAACTACAGAAGAAAAGCGATCACAGGGCTGTCAACGCGATAATGAAGTTTTGCTGCAGGTAAATGTTGAAGTAAACAAATAGTATGATAATTAACACATTAATTATAGAGACGTAAGGATGGAAATATGACTGTACCATATCGGGTTATTGATAATCCACAAAAACTTTCACCGCAAGACTGGTCGCGAGTAGTGGCAGTTTTTGTCATGGGTCCTGCATGGCAGTTTAAAGGATGGCCGTGGGATGGTAATCCAGTGGAGATTTTTTCCAAAAGTATAAATATTTCAATTCTAATTATTTCATATTCCGCTCAAGCTAATATTATTCATTTCAGTTTGTGCATTTCATTTAAGATACGATGAAATGAAACTAGACGCCAACGTTTCAAAATGGGCCGTCAGTGTGTTGAACTTATCTAGAACAAAACGCCATCTCGATAGAGCTGTGTTGATGACATTTTGGGAGAAATTAGACAAGTAAGTTTTTTTTCTATGGTCAGCGAGTCTAATGCTAACGATAAAGACATATGCACCTAGGCTATGTAATTTCTCATGTTTGATTATTTTTATTTCTTCACAGGTACATGATGAAAAATAAACCAGAATTACGATTTTAAATAGTAATAATGGATTGCTGGATTATGTATTTAGTAAAAATATTAAATAATCGAAAGTGTGAATGAAATTACTTTATATTAGTTTATAAAATAAGGACCGTTCTCTTTTAAATAAACTGTAAAGTAAATATGAATTAATTTTTGCTTGTCGTTATGTCTATAATATCGAACCCTTATAGATAGATTCCCATTTACGATTTGTTCAATTTTTAGTAGTTAATATTGAATCTATAAAACATTTTCAACGTTGCTAAGTTGATGACATTCGCAGACATGTCTTCGAGATTTCGGGGAACATTTGTCTCGATATCGTGTATTTTTCCCATAAGGCGCCTCGAAGAATCTCGCAGACAGGCCGACATTTCTCCGATCCGCGAGATTCTCGCAGACACGACTAACTGGGACAGTACGTTACTAAAAATTTCGATGAACTTAGCTCTCTTAAGACTGTCAGTATAGGAGTCCCACAAGGTTAAATTCTTGAACCTACATTATATCTGGGGCCGTATTCCGTCGCTCATCGTTCGCTGCAAACGACACCGACGTGGTTGGTTGTATTTTGGTATGATGTAAGTCGACGCGTCGTCGTTTTTGACATTTCAACGACAGTTTTTGTACGACCCCGTGTAGGGTCGACGTTAAGACCGACGTTGATTTGTTATAATCAATATATCTGCGAAAAAATAGTTAAAATGTAAGTAAAAATGTTTTTTATAGTTGGTAACATGTTTTGAGCATTTCATGCTTTCAAAGCAGTATTATATGTTGCCATAGAAATTGATATTAGCTTCATTAAGACCGAAGGTTTTCTTCTCATGTTTAATGCCAGCATAAGCAACGTTTTCACTGAAAGCAACTCTTAAATATGTAATTTCGATGTCTAAGAAAGACATACGAGGGCGGTCCGACAAGTACTTAGCATCACCGCCCGATGGCGCCACTATCGCAAGAGAAATTTACTATCGTGTCGTACATTCTCGTAGACGGATACTGTCAAAATTTCAGCCGAATCGGACTCGTAGTTTTGTTTTGACCGCGTGTGGAAGCGGGCGTGTCCGCGGATTTTAGAAAAATGGAAAAAGAGCAATATCGGTCGGTGATTCGATTCTTGTTTTTGGAAGGGAAATCGTGCAGCGAAATCAAAGAGCGCTTGGATGCTGTGTACGGTTATCTCTTCTCCTTCGATGGCGACCGTCAAAAATTGGTTTAACGAGTTTCAACGTGGTCGCACGTCGGTTTTTGATGAGCCACGCCCAGGTGCCCTGAAAACGGCTACCACGGAGGATAACGTGACAAAAATCCACGATCTCGTATTGGCAGACCGCCGATTGAAGGTGCGCGATATAGCTGAGACAGTAGGCATCTCAAAAGACCGCGTGGGTCATATCCTGCATGAAATTTTGGGCAAGGTGTGAATCCCCATCGACTACCTGGAGAAGGGTCACAGGGCTCTACTATGCTGAATTATATTATAAAGGCTAAGTATTTATCGGACCGCCCTCGTATTTAAGTTATTTTGTTTACAAAACTGATATTTTTATGTTAATTAATTTAAGTGAATTTCTTGAATGAAATAAAATGGCTGTTAATTTTTTTTCTAAAACATTAAATTTATTTATTTTACTGCAAAGAACGTGCAATGCTGTCTCTAATGGGTTCAGCAATTCGCTTGTAGTTCGGATGTTCGTTTTCTTCCCCGGTTACCGTCCACAAACTGACATCTTCTTCAACCAAGTCTGCAACTAATGGAATGTTGTAATGCATGCAGATGTTATGCCAAGCAGAACAAACATTGATCTTGCAGCAAAACGCCAATGTCCTTTCAATGTTCCTATTATGGAATGACATATTATAAGGCAAAATATATACAATTTTACACCACTTATCTTACCTATACATCGTTCAACCACAGATCTTGCCTGTGAATGGACGTGGTTAAAATTGGCCATTAAACTATTTTCTTCTGCACGTCTGTAAGGCTCCAACGGATATATGCTATTACCTGTAAAGAGTGCTATTAGGATTTCAATAGAATGAAAATGAAACTATTTCATACCTAATAACCAAAAATTCCTATTGTCACCAATCGAGCCTCGAAAAAACGCCGCTCCACGCTATGACCCCGCACAAAAGAATCGTGGGCTGCTCCTCCATACTGCGAATCCACCACCATAATTTTCATTTCATGATCGCACACCTAAGGTACAATCTGGCTGGTACTACCGACCGTCGCGGTCAACCAACTGCAACTCAACTGCTCACCGCGGCTGCTTTGCACCAGGGACCTGGTAATATAAATGTACTACCCATATCAGATTTTCCCATACAATATCCGAGACAACGATGGGACAAAAAACATTGCCCTCTCTTTCCCGCTCAATTACACGGTGTTGTTGTTGTGCGGATTTTGAATTTTCGAAAAGTTTCGAAACTTCAAAGTGACAAAAGCAAATTCATAGTTGAGAACTGTCACAACAAATCAGGTAAGTAAATGTTTTTAGTTTTTAATTTAATATTTATGTGATAAACTTTATATTAAAGTAAAATTTTTCTATAGCAAATGGTGCGGCGTTACGAAAGGAAGTACACGCACAGTAGCTATCGAGTTTTAACGATTTGCGGGCCGCCGGGCAGCGAAGAATGATGAACAAGAACGATCGCTGAAGCAAAAATCGCTTTTGGAAAAAAGGGTATATTGATAAATTTTTAACTTTAGTCGTATATTAGTTTTTTATATTCGCAGCTAATTGTCCCTGTGCGCTTTCTTGGATTCCGTTATTGGAAGTACCGGATAATATGTTTTATTTGATAGCATGACGCACTGTCCAAAGGACTTAACTCAGCTGTAGTACAAAAATTGCCACCAGAAAACTTATTGGAAGTTTTGACCTTGTTGTATCTCTGTGAGGTGAGTGTAGAAGTAGAAATGGCAAACTTACAATAAATTAATCGATTTAAACAAAATTTAATTTTTGTAGCTAAAACAAAGAACAGTAAAAGAAACCGATTGTATCCTATTGTCCTGTAGAACCGTTAACGACTATCTATATAATTTCGTATTGGATAATAGTGGTAGACGAGAGCCTAAATGAATCAGAATCGAATAATAGTGTCGACGACTCTCCACAAATATTAGTATCGGATTATATTGTTACCAGAATCTCTGGACGAGATGCTCGAATCGCCTTTTTATTTCCATCAGTCTGGACTTATGTTAAGCGAGTATTTCGAGCCGTGGGAATAGGTAATCACGTTGTTAGTGGGGAGCTCTCCTTCGACGGATTGCGTTTCCACCACTTGCGTAAAACATGGGATACTAAAAGCGTTGATAGACGGAAAAATCTTCTAAAAGACTGCGAGAAGTTAAGAAGGTTGTACGCAGATCAATTTGAATAATTATCAAATCTAATTGTGTTCTTATTTTTATTATAATATTGAAATATTTTTTGTTAATCACCTTTTTTTTATTTTAATAAAGAAAGTTTATGGATAAGCTACCGTTGTACCGAAATTTTAATTGAGTTTTCTGCAGCTGTATTCTACATGTGTATTTGATTCGGTTTCAAAATCAAAATTTTATACAGTTTCGAACTGTAGGTATGAATCCTGGAGCCGTATGATGTAAAGCACGTCGCAACGTTCGCATCAACATCGTCGATGAACGTCGCAACGTCCGGTTTGGCAAGCCGTAACTATGTCGTTCGCGCGTACATTGTGCGTCGTTAAAATACCAAAAACGAAGACACTTCGGTTTATATCACATCAAAATTACGGCAACGTCAGTGTCGTTGGCAGCGGACGACGAGCGACAGAATACATCATATGGCCCCTGATTTGAAGTCGAATCCGTCAACTTAGCGGATTTGTAGAGATTTACGAATTGCTAAACGGATATTCCTTGCAATTGCGCGCTTCTTTTGGAAAGGAGCCCATTAACTGAGTGAAATGGACAAGATTTGCTGCATAGCGGGTACACTTTCTCAGCTCCTGGAGACAATACTCAATTCCATGAGCTGGAAAATTTTCATCATATCAATATACACATGCATATATGTATAATGACATTGGCTCAATGTAAATTATCTACCTGAACCCCTAGTACCCTTCAGTCAGTGAATTATCAACAAGAACGATCGCTGAAGTTATCGCAGGTCTAAAAGTAAGTAATTATTTTAATATTGAAAAAAGTGGCAGTGCATTAGTTAGATAATACGGGTGTGTGTGGATTCGCGGCTAAATTCAATTTAGGGCATTAATTTAAAAAGTTTTTAGTTTAGGAAACCTTCATACGTTTATACTAAATTCGTTCATTTCCAATTTAGTTATGAAGGATTTCATTTACAGGATAAGATTTAGTTTGCCGAAGGGAATTTAATGCACTTAATTAAATTTAATCAGGAATCCACACCTTTAAAATCTTCACGATCAAAACTTATTCCTACATCTGCATCAATTGTAGAAATTCACATTTTTCTCAATTGATACATATGTATTTAGAATTGACGCGATGTCATCGATAGTATCGTTAGTATCAGTAAGCCTCCCAACCACGTCAAGGTCGCACTGTTTGGGAGGATCTGAAAATGAAATTAATTTTATATATAAAAAAAAATAATTAAATTACCGCCTTCAATTGATTCCAGATTCCTTTCGAATTTCTACCAAAGGGAAATCATCTTGGGATTGTCAGTAGCTGTTTCATCCTTGACGCAGGTGTCTCCGGTAGACGTTCACGCATTGGGCGAATGTGATATGGACAAAGTAATACGACAACGGGTAAAACCTTTTCTCTACTAATGGATATATTGTCTACTAATATTAATTCTTTATTTAAGATAAATGGAACTTTTGTGAGTAAGGAATTTTTTAAAACTATAATTTTTTATTTTTTTTTAACTATACTAACTATCTATGAGAATTTATTCTTGCAGTTCTTTGTGTGTAAACAAATTTGCCGCGAAAACTATGTAGCACGGTTGAACCGTTTTCAATTCTTAATAGATTTCAATAATTTTGTTTTCAACCCATGATGCAACATTACGATAACATAATAATAATACGACACCTAATAAAAATGCATTGTTCTTTATTATTTTTTAAAATTTGATCGAACTAAAATTTCCAAAAGGAAACTTAAATCCATTGCGGTTTGTGTTCAATTTATTAATATCATTAAGAGACTTTACCTACAAAAATACACGCAATTTTTCTCAATACTCTTTTTGGAAATTCGTATATTTTACAGGAACTATCTTACAAAAAAAACAGTACTTGCACAACATTTTTTTTATTTAACTGTATCAATAACAATTTATTTATTTGATATAACAAAACACAATTCTACCATCTGCCAATTTCAATTAGAAAATAGAAAATTTAATATTATAAATATTTATAACGGTTTTGATTTGCGAATGCAACGGTCAAATCACAGCTGACAGCAAAATTTCACTTCCCAAGTTCGAAAACAGCACACTCCATCTTCTTCTAATTCCCACGATCTGAATGTATTTATCTCTGTCCCGCTCAATAAGGAAATTAAATTACCCAAATTATGTCCCTTAGCATTCGAAGTTCCATAAACGACCTAAAATCAAGTAAAAAATGGTATTTCTGAATGAAACTACAATAAAAGTTATTATCAGAAATTATTTTATGTTCATTTACAATTTTAGAACGATATCTTGCTTATATATATAAAAAAAAGTTCAAGAAGTGCAAAACACGACTAATCACGTACAACTTTTTCGAAATTTCAAAACAGAAAACTTGTCCCACATGAGATAGCGAAATAGGTAGTCCATCTATATTACCAGGTCCCTGCTTTGCACTCACAACCGTCAACTGCCGAGCAGTCGCAAACAGACATGAAAGCTTGTTTTTGCCTGAAGCAGTAGTCTACTGCCGGCAATTACTGCTGACCGCGATGATCGGCAATACCAGCCAGATTGTACCTTAAAATAGCAATACGTATAATTAAAAAATACACAATTAAAAATTATAAATTATAATACGTACGTTTGAAGTTTTGTTTACTTTTCAAACTGTCAGTTGATAGTTACGTGCGTTAATTCGTTCGATTTTTAGATCAGTTTTAAAACAGTGTACGCACGAACGACACAGTTACGGATTGCTAAACTGGACGACGCGATGTTCATCGACGCTGTCGATACGAACGTCGCGACGTTCGTTACATCATACGGCTCCTGCTTTATATTCACAACCTACAGTTCGCGTGCCATTAAATACATTGAAAACAAATTATATGCTCTTTCGACAAATTAACAAATTGGACATTGACTTGAAGCTAAAAATTGATAGAATTCAACTAATGAGAGCACACGAAACAAAATATTTAGGACTGTCAATTGACGACAAACTTACTTAGATTCCACACATAAATGAACAAACAAAATTGATCTAATGTTTGGAGTAATAAGACGTAATGACTTTCTCAAAAAGAAAGCTAGAATAAATAAAAGAAAGCTAGAATATGATGATTATGGACATTAAAACCATTCATAATTTACCCCATTTAACACCATCGGAGGAACTTTATTCTACTTATGGAAAACTTACCATAATAGTAGGCAAAAAATTCCTCATCTTTAGTCCTCCACGTGGGCTCCTGCTGGAAATGACTAGTCGGGATGGATCTTCTTTCTACTCGACTATTCAGCTAAGACTTAAACTCACACTTCAATCGTGTGCTGTGGCAGAGCCGCATATATATGAAAGCCGTCGGGTAGAATCTCGCACTCACACATGCATAGGCCAAGGATGACCGACTGTTTCACTGCTATACCAGGCACTTTGTTCTAAATAGGGTAATCTTCAGTACGATAAAATTAATATTAAATGAATTATTTTGTGCGGTGTCAAGTAATAAGTGCAGTAATGTAAATACATATCTTGGGGACATAATGGGAAGACAGTTTTTAGATACCTTTCAGTATCCCGATACAGATTTTCACTCGAAAACTGTGGAAGATGGCACAAAGAAACATTTTGCTGCATGCAAAAAGCCTTTGGCTATGGAAGAGAAATACTTACCCAACTGCCTTTGAAAGCAGTAAACTATCGAATGGAGTAGTCTTCTTTGCTTGGGACCACATTAATTCTAACTACTGACCGATATTGTTCCATCCGAAGTCTGGATTAATACACATTTCTGTAGAAATGCCCAATTACTCCGCCAAAAGGTATTAGGAATTATTCCAAAATAATTGAATACATATGTATGTATATGAAAGAAAGTAATAGTCGAAAGTTCTAATATACAACTGAAAAATCCAATAGTTTCCAGCACTTATTCAGAAATGAAAAATCAGAATACGTCGTAAATTATAGCTTGCTTAACTCATGTAACTTCCCAAGAGTCTTCACTAGATTGGGGAAAGGAAAAACAAACTTGTGCGTGAAGTAATACAAAAGAAAAGCCTCTATTAAAAAATTATTTTATTATTTTCAAATAAATTAATTAGTTTATCAATAGGTGTATTATAATATTATAATAACAAAAATACTGCTTTCAATTTAAATGAGGATCTTTCCGTTTTTGTACTTCTGCTGAAGTCAAATAACTCAGCAAATTCGGGAAAATCCTCGGCATAGCACCCTAAAATCGAATCTAAAAAACTTTAACGGGTGACCAAGGTCTCGTCCGTCAACATGTTTGAGGTTTAATTACGTCACAGCCAGAAAAATGTTTAATACATACGTAACTAAATTTGGTGGGACTCCAATGAGAACACATTAAACTATTATATTGTTTTGGATAGTTGAACAACTCATATTTACTTATCCTAAAGATAATAAAAAATCGTTTTCAGTTCGGGTGTGCCGTACAATGATCCACAGCGTGTCCTGTTTGAGACAAACAATGTTTCTTTTTATCTTATTCTGAAATATGCGTTACAAGCCTAAAATGAAGGAAAGTTATTTCATTTCATTTAATTATTAAGTGACATAAAATGGTGCAAGAATTGAAAAATACTCGTATAGAAAGCAATTAGAACCGGTTGCGTACATATCTCTTAATTTTATATAAAAAAAAACAACTCATGTTGAGTGAAAGTACTAATTTTACCCGAATATTTACATTATGAATAAAATTGCAAAATTTAGTCACAACTTGCTAGCCAGTATAGGAATCGATAAACTTTTCATGTTAATGCGGCATCCCCACAATCACATTTTACACATCATGTTTCGGCGGCAGAGAAGTATTAAATCCAGCCACACCAGCTGTTTTAACTCTAAGTTGCAGCCGATGAAGTAGCTTCAGTCGAGAACGAGGGAATAGAACTCGAGTGAAGCGGTTGTTTAAAAAGGGAAGGATTTATAGGAACCGGCCACACCAGCCGTTGCTATAAAATTAGGTTTGAGGAAACTTTAGGAATGACAAATGAAAATACCTTTCGGTTGTCGGTTTTAGGTGGAGTGTTTATTATTTCGATATTCTTTATTATTTATAAACTAATTTTGCTTACTATCTATAATTACGGTGACAATAAAAAATGAAATAATTTTGCTTAGGTGCTAAGTTAAATGACCGCAAGAATAATGCAGGTCAGGTGAGTGCATTCATATAATCAGTTTTATGCTGACTAAAAGTGTCAGCACTAAATATCGATACACTGAATGACTACCCGACACACATTATTTCTGCGATCCAAAGTTCTCATGAACTCAAATGACCGTGCATTATTCAGGCGGTGCATTGATCTTGTTCAGGTACTGAACATCTTGGGCGGCCGAAAGCAAATACCCTGTTGAACTTTTCCATGAGCGATGTTGGATCGTCGTTGTCAGTCAAAGTAATAGCGACTTCGTCCTTCCTTCTTGCGATGTATCCTTTAAGTCTCTTCCATAAGATATTGGCAGCTACCAGTACTATCAGTGTGATAAAAATGGTTGTTGCTGCTGGAGTGACGTGCTTCTTGATTTCCCGAAGCACCGTTGTAGGCGGTTTGATTTCGGAGAACTCCTTAGTAAAAAGTTGTTCGGAGACCTTGGTTATGGGATCTGAAATAGCTGAAGGATGTTGGAGCTCTGCTGAGAACCTCTCTGGTGCTACATCTTTAATAAAGCTGCTGGAAACTATCTTTTCTTCGTCGAGTGTTGATTGAAGCGATATCTCCTGAGTTTGAATTATGCAGTTTCCCGTCAGACGTATTATGCCTACATCCTTAAGCAGGATTTCTTCTCTTTCGCCATTACATACGATGTGTGCTGCGATTGGTTTATCTGCTACAAATAGCCAGATGTTTTTCATCATTAGTTTTTTCCACAATGTTCGGGTGGTCGTGGTCTCGACATAGCGCTCGATTATGTCTGTTGTAGATTTCGTCAACGATGCAACTTGGTCGACTATTCATGTTGCTGATCAGGCCAGGAGAGCATATATATTGTTCTTCTTCCATCGTGCAGGATTTCAGCTGGTTTTCGTCTAATGTAAAGTAAACTTGCTGATTGAAATTTACTGCCAATGTTGGAGTACCGGTGGTGAGCATTGAATAGTGATTCTCGCTTGTGTGGTATTGCTGTCACATGCATTAAGTCATAACTGCTCCTATCGATTATTGTAAAATAACCGTAGACAGATATGGCGTTTCTTTCATGTTTCATCGTTATCCTTTTCTGTGGAGTCCGAAGTATTTTAAAATTAAGGCCGATTTTGTATGAAACGCTTCGAATTGTCAAGTTCACCGTGCTTAAAGGGAGAAAGTTCAAAATGCTTTCGTGTCCATATAGAGCCCTGGCTAGAATTGAATATCTTTGTTGGACTTCATCATAGTAATCCATAGCCGTGAGGTAGGTGGAAATCACTTGAATACTTAGCTTATTGTGGTCGACTTGAGTGTACCATCTTTTCATCTCGTTAATTGAATCAATTACTTGATTTACCTTTTCTCCAAAGTTGTTGAGCTTGTTTGCCATTACCGTGTTTGAGCTTGAAATTCGTGTATTTAAGAGCATGTTTTGCTGGTTAACAGCCTTCAGCATACTGCTCTGATTATGCTCTAGCGCGTCAATGTCAGTATAGATCTCGTCGTTTACTCCGAATACAGCTGTGAGAAATTTCCCAAAATGACCTCTTCTCTTTCTCGAATATGGAGCAGATTTGACTTCCTGTATATGACCAATTATATCCTTCAGTCTTGATTTCATTTGTTGAGTAAGGGTGCCACAGTGCGTTATAGCTGATAATACACTCGTCTTGAGACACATATCTTCGATTTGTTTCAAGGTAGATAACACATTTTCCTCATCTTTTAACATACTATCGATGGGAAAGTTTACTTCCAGTCTTAAATTTCCACGAAAGACTTGAGCATGTCCTAATCTTTCAATATAGAATCCTCCATTTGGCGAGAAAATATTGTAGGTAGAGTTACTACCTAGCTGAATCCTTGGGTCGGCAAGTCCTAATGTTAGAAGTGACAGTAATAGTATGACCATGTTCAGTATCTTGGTGGCCCATGTGCACGGCGCGATCCTCGTTCTTTTTTGCTGAGCTCTTGGTTGTTCTACTGGCACTTCTTCTTGTTTTCGTTTTTGAGGAAGATGTTTTGAGAATGATCGCTTGAACGTTTGTGTGTGAAGTGATACTATCGGCGCCGCAGTGGGCTCTTCAGATATTTCGACTGGAAGTTGACATAGATTTACAACTCCGACTTGTTTGAGCTTATTGCCGTGATATCTGACTGTTGCAGTTCGTACCTTACCATCTGACCCGGGCTGCACCTCGTGAATTCGTGCTAGCGACCACTGTGTTGGAGGCGTGCTATTTTCTTTTATGAGGACTAGTTCTCCTACTCTAGGATTTTCGGCGTTCTTAGTCCATTTCGTTCGTCTCTGAAGGTTATGAAGATATTCAGTTGACCATCTTTTCCAGAATATCTGATGCAATGCTGTGAGGATCTGCCAACGTTCGTGTAGAGTCCTGCTTGACTTGTCTGGTTCAGGAAGTGCTAATAGCGGACGACCAATTAAAAGATGTCCTGGCGTCAAAGCTTCTAGATCGTTGGGATCAATAGATATCGGTGTTATTGGCCTAGAGTTGAGACAGGCTTCGATTTGACATAAAACTGTTGCAAATTCTTCAAAAGTTGGAACTATTTTTGACTCATCAAAGACACGTTTGATATGTCCTTTAACATATTTCACGCCAGCTTCCCACAATCCTCCAAAATGCGGTGTGGCGACTGGTATGAACTTCCATGTAACACCGTCCTTTGCTGTGATACGCGCTACGTCGTTCGTTGATCGTTCAATGGCTTCTTGAATGTCCTTGTCCATTTGATTATTTGCACCAACAAAGTTTGTTCCATTGTCGCTGAATATTTCCTGACAAAGTCCTCTTCGGCTGATGAACCGCTTGAAGGCTGCAAGGAATGCTTCTGTTGACATATCACTTACCAGTTCTAGATGAATAGCTTTCGTTACCATGCATACGAATAATGCAATGTGTCCTTTTAATGTGGTCGTTCCACGTCCTTTAGACATTCTCGTTTTAAACGGACCAGCATAGTCGTCTCCGCAATGTAAAAAGGCGTCTGATGGAGTTATACGCACGGCTGGTAGATTACCCATTATCTGCTGGTTATTCTTGTTTGCGTACTTGCAGCAGGTTATGCATCGATGGATTTCGTACCGAATAACCTTTTGGTCATTTACTATCCAGTACCTCATCCTCAAGTAGTTACGAACGAGTTGCAAACCTCCATGCATGGTTCTTATATGGGCTTCTTTTACGATCAGGTAGGTAATATGATGTCGTTGTGGCAATAAAATAGGATGTTTGGCTTATTGCGAAATGTCTGCGTTTCGCAGTCTGCCACCAACTTGAAGGATGCCAGAGGCGTCGATGAAAGGAGCTAGACACCTTAACCTAGTGTTTGTATCGTGTGTATAATAAACACGATTTAAAGTTATTAATAATATCACAGAATTTATTAATTATAATATCACAGAATTATTTAATTAGTTAATATCACAGGATTTATTAATTAAAATTTAACACAGAATTCATTAATTATTATTTTTAACTTTTACTGACTTATATTGATCACTTCTATTTTTCAACTGAATTTTCTCCTCTCTATGACTTTTTATATTGTTTTTACCGGTTGCTTGATTTCTATTTTAATTGAAATCAAACAACCGGCTACTTGATTTTCACGATGTGTGGAGTGTTTGAAACAAGTGTAGTGTTTAAAGTCATACACCCCACATTTGATCGCTTATTCGCTCTTAAGTCAGCTATGTCTTGAAAAAACTCTGTCTTTTGTATCAGCGATATGATTCTTAAATGAGCTTCTTCAAGTTCCTTGGGCTGTATTCTTCCAACTTTTCTTTCTTGACGTGGCTTCCCGACGTTGTGAATGATTCGAAGGCTCAAACCCACTATTTTGATGAGTTTCGTTAGATCAGAGTAACGTTTCAAAAGTTCAATTTCTTCTTTTGTTGTACTGATTAATGTAACTGCGGCAGGTGTTTCTATATATCCTCCGTCTTGTAGCCATTCCGGTCCATTCCACCATAACGTATGATTTTGCAATTCTTTAGGACTGATTCCTCTTGAGGCACAGTCGCCTGGATTGTCCTTTGATTTTACGGGACTCCATTGCCATTTTCCGCCATCTAAGTTCTGAATCTTTGAGGCTCTATTACCAACGTAAGTATCCAGAGAGGCTGGGTCTCTTTTGATCCATCCTAGCGTTATCATTGAGTCACTCCAGGCGAAGATTTGTGTATCCTCTATAGACATCAAATTCGCTGTTTGGTGAAGCAAATTTCCCAGTAGTACGGCTGCGTTTAGTTCAAGCTTTGGTAGCGATATCTTGGCCTTTATGGGAGCCACCTTAGTTTTAGCACAAAGAAGTGTGATCCTAATCGATCCATCAGAGCTAGTAGATTTACAATAGACCACTGCTGCATATGCCGCTTCTAAAGCGTCGCAGAAGCCATGTAGTTCAACTTTACAGTTGTTAGCATAGTGAATCCAACGTGGGACTCTGATATCTTCTAAGCTTCGTAGTTCGCCTTCGAAGTTAATCCAGCGATCTAATATTTTCTCGGAGGGAACTTGGTCCCAGTCTATCTCTGACTTCCAGATGTCCTGCATATTGATTATTGAAACTAAAATATTGTTGCGAGCTAGGGGTTCGCCGGGATTTCAAGTAAAACACAATTCGGTTAAAATAAAAATAAGTGATAATTTATTTAATCGCACTATTAATTCTATTCGCACAATAATTCGCACTGTATGGCAATACCGCCCGCTTATACCATATATCGCTTGACTCGTTCACTTTCGTTCTCTCTCAACACGGTCGCGTGTACCCGCTGTCTGTCACAGTCGACGTAATCAAAATTACTTTTTCCTCGCTGAAAGCTTTATCTGTTTTTATACTATTTGTGTGTGGTCGAGACTGTTCTTGAACGTTCGTTCAGTGTGGAATCTTCTCGAAAGCTTTAGAGCTTTCGATTTCGATCTTCGTTCAGTGGTGTGTGTAGAAGGTGCAAGTGAGCTTGAGATCTTTCGATTTTCATTCTAATTGGATTCTAGTACATTGGAGAGCATTCGATAAGAAGAGAGATACAACCGTGCTGTTTCGCCTTATTTCTGATTGGGTTATTTTGCAACTAGGTATTCGGTTGTTGTTGTTTTCGTTATGTGAAACGATCGAGTTGTACGGTTGCGCGGTTGCCAGGTTTACATGTAACATTACTCCCTCCTTAGTTCCTGTTCGTCCCGAACAGAGTCGATCCCCTCGTCATGGGCGCCATGGTACTTCGTTAGTCTATCGAGGTGTACCACTTTCATTTTAGTACGAGGTTTTTGATGCAGCTGAATACGGTACACAACATCATTTAACCGGTTGATGATTTGGTAAGGTCCCTCCCAATTGCGCTGTAGTTTCGGTGACCTGCCCTTCTGTCGTTTGGGATTGTATAGCCAAACTAAATCGCCCTCTTGGAATCCTGATGAATTCGCCCGTTGATCATACCTCGTCTTCATCCGATCGGTCGCCAAATTAATTTTATCTCTGACCAGGTTGTAAATTGTGTGTTATCGATGTCGAAGATCCGATACGTAATCTTTTGGATGGGTCGATTGGTCTGGTGGCACTCCAAACATTAATTCCGCGGGGACTCGAATGTTCTTCCCGAAGATGACTCGGGAGGGAGTTTCTCCTGTTGTTGCGTGTACCGATGTTCTGTAGGCCATTAAAAATAGAGGAATGTGTTGATTCCAGTCCTGTTGCCTTTCGCTGACGAGTTTGGATAGGTTCGAATTCAGTGTTCTATTGAATCGTTCCACCATTCCATCGGACTGTGGATGTAGTGGAGTTGTCCTCGTTTTGTTTATTCCCAGTTGACACACGTGTTTGAATGTTTGAGATTCAAAGTTGCGCCCTTGATCGGAGTGTAGTTCACGTGGAACACCAAATCTGCTCACCCAGTTGGTAACAATTTGTTCTGCGACGGTAACTGCTTCTTGATTTGGAATTGCGTAAGCTTCGGGCCACTTGCTGAAATAATCGATGACCACAAGAATGTAGCGATTACCATTTTCTGATTCCGGAAATGGTCCAGCAATATCCACAGCAATTCTCTCGAATGGAGCTCCCACGTTGTATTGTTGCATTTCTCCCTTCGATCTGCGTTGCGGGCCTTTACTTGATGCACAGGTAGTCCACTTACGGCACCAATTTTCGACGTCATCTCGGAGATGGATCCAATAGAACCTCTCTCGTATCTTTGCCAAGGTTCTATTCACACCTAAATGTCCACCGGAAGTACCTTCGTGATACTCCTTCAGAATTTCCTCGACTTTAGAATGCGGGACAATAGTTTGCATGAGATGCGATGTTCCGTCAGCGGTTTCCCATTTCCGTTTTAATAACCCACCGTCTAGGTGGAGGGATTTCCATTGTGCCCAATAACTCTTTAAGGTTTCGCTGAATTGTGAGATGTCTTTCCATTCAGGCCGCTCCATTTTGTCCTTCCATGCCATGATCGGTGAAATATCTGGATCTTTTCGTTGGGCATCTTCCAGTTCTTGCTGATTCCATCCATCCTTTGGTTCGGTCGTTAGTCGCTGAATGGTTTCTCCGACTTCTTTTTCTTCTACGCGGTGACAATGCTTGCAGCTTGGTGGACAAGGACGACGTGAGAGCGCGTCAGCATTACCGTGAATTCTTCCTCTTCGGTGAACAATTTCAAAATCGTAAGATTCAAGCCTTTCTATCCATCTTGCTACTTGGCCCTCGGGATTCTTGAACTGAAGTAGCCATTTAAGCGATGCGTGATCCGTTCGAAGAAGGAACTTTTGGCCATAGAGATATTTGTGAAAATGTTTTGGAGCTTTTACAATGGCTAATAGCTCTCGGCGAGTTACACAATAGTTCCTTTCTGACTTTGAGAGTACTCGGCTGTAATATGATAGCACTCTCTCTTGCCCGTCGATCTCCTGTGATAGTACTGCGCCGATACCGACATTGCTGGCATCAGTGTCTATGATAAAACCGTGACCTGGTTTTGGATACGCCAGAACTGGAGAGTCGCAAAGTTGATCTTTTATTTTCTCGAATGCTTCCTGGCACTGTTGATTCCAAGTAAATGTCTTTCCCTTTTCTGTTAGCTGATGAAGACATTTTGCCGTGTTGGCAAAGTCTTTTACGAATCGACGGTAATATGTCGCTAATCCTAGGAAGCTACGCAGCTGGTGTTTATCACTTGGAGTAGGCCAATTTTTCACTGCCAGTATCTTCTCTGGATCCGTCTTTACACGATCGGCTGAAACGATGTGACCCAAGTAAATACTTTACTTCTGCACTAAACAAAGTGCACTTCTTTGGACTCAGCTTTAGTTTTGCCGCTCGCAGTCGCTGAAAGACTTCCTGTAGATTTTTCAGATGCTCCTCGAAGGATTTGCCGATAACGATCACATCATCCAGGTAAACGAGACAAGTTTTCCAACTCAGGCCACGCAAAACAAATTCCATTAGTCTTTCGAACGTAGCTGGAGCATTGCACAGGCCAAACGGCATTACGATGAATTGCCACAGTCCGCTGCCGACAGAGAATGCTGTTTTCTCTCTATCATTTTCGTCTAATTGTTGTGTGTTATTTGTCGAGCCAGTAGCGTTCGCCTCCACTACACCCTCCTTTCCTCTTTCAGGTTGAAACCAAGGACGGGAAGGGAAGGATGAAACCTGACCAGAACGAAAGGTCTAACCGGGGATGCGACAACCCCTGAAGCGGAGAAGATATGGCAGAGTGTCGTCAAATAGTTAAGATTATCTGGAATGAAAAAAAAACATTGTAATCTCTCTTTTTTTTAATGTTTCTACGATACCGAATTCCGAACATTGTAATCTCTTTTTTTTTAATGTTTCTACGATACCGAATTCCGACGGATCCTAGCCCTGTTGTTACGGGAAGTGGGCTCCTCCACGCCCTTAGCGCGAATCGGGTAGGGCGGTGCAGCCGTAGTAGGACCTGGTAGGGCGGGGAATGTGCAGGTTAACTCGCGAGCGACGGCCTATTTTGCGCTTCATCCTCCGACACCGCCGTTCACGCTATTACAAATAATGCCAGCAGCCGGAACACTGATCCGCGCGTACACCCCTCCATCGCAGGACGAGCAGACGGGCGAATTCGCACAGCGTCAGCTACCGTAGGTGAATTCCGGTAGCTGACGGGATACCTGAACCTCGATTGGGCGGAGACGGAGCGGCCTAGATCCTTCATTCCCGACAAAACTAATTCGCCGAACAACATCTCAAACAAAACTTCTGCTGAAACTTTCCCAGCGCTCCTGTCAAATACCACTGTCAGGTGGAAGGCCATGCCAGACGGCGGAGACATTCCAGTTGACGTTCGGAGAATATTGGGAACGCCTGGAAACGGACCGGAAACAAATATAACGGAGGCGTTGCCATCCGGGAATAAAAATCTATTTAAGACGCGATTTTGATTGTGGCGGGGCTTTTTGGTGTACGACCGCCGTGTAGAACGTTGACAATTTGGAGCGGAGGAAGAGAAGTCGGAGTGGAGCAGAAACGAAATAAAGGACTGTCGGACGAAAAAAAGGAGGAGGCATTGCGGAAGGCGTACACGGTGGATGTCGGGGTGCGCGGACGAGCAAGGTGAAGTAGGGTAATTCAAGTAGGTACACATTCCCTCCTCTAGCAGGACTCGAAAAAGAAACGGGAAGAATTTCGGAAACCGTGGACGTGGAGGAGCTTGATGGTGGAGATCCGTCGGACTAGGGTCTTGAGAGAGTTTATTTTTCTTTCTTTAATTTTATTCGTCAATATAATTTGTAACGTACGTTTTTTTCCTTTCTTTAATTTTATTCGTCAATATAATTTGTAACGTACGTTCCTGGTTTCATTTATCGGTGCGGAAGGAGGTTTCCTAATCGTCCTCCCAAAGTTACAGATTAGGTGGCGCCCATTTTGAAGAGGACATTGTCTTCGAAGGAGTTCCCGATTCCCCCCTTCTCCGGCGGAGCGTAGCCGGCTCAGTTTAAGTTGGTTACAAGGGAAGATCGGAAGCACGAAGACCGCAGCGGCATTTCTTGCCTTCAGGGTAATGATTCGGCTTTGGTGGCCGACTTATTACATTGCCGAAATGAGTAGGTAATATATTTCCACTTGCCAGTAGCCACTTTTCAGGTCCAACGTTGAGAACCATTTAGCATCTGTCAGGGTGTCCATGATATCGTCGATTCTGGGCAGTGGATAGCTATCCTTTTTCGTAACATCATTTAGTTTTCTGTAGTCTACACAAAAACGGGTACTACCATCCTTTTTCTTAACCAGCACTACTGGCGATATCCACGGACTCTTTGATTCTTCGATGATTCCCTGATGCTCCATGGTTTCGACCATTGAATTCACTTCTTCTTGTTTCGCTATTGGTACTCTTCTTGGAGGTTGACGTATCGGTGTAGCACTTCCGGTATCTATACGATGCTTCACTAGGTTTGTTCTACCATAGTCCTCATCACTGGTGGAAAAGACGTCGCTGAACCTTTCGATTAGTTCCACTGCTTGCTTGTGTTGTGCTCCTCTAAGGTTACTTGACTGAAGAACTGCTGATGTTACATTATTCTTCCTTCTTGGATTCTTTTTAGAGGCTACGTCATGTTGTCCTTCAGTGTCGATACTCGTCACCGCCGAAATTGGTTCACAGCTGCCAATTACATCTCCTTTCTTTACGCTGGTAATGCTGTCCGAAACGTTGAGCACTCTTATTGGTACAATCATCCTCTCATTTCTTTTTACTAGCGTTTTTCCCAATATTAGACTTCGTAATGCCGGTGTTGTTTCTGGTTCGATGAGGTAGAATCGGTGGTCCCCGGGATCACCATCGAGCTCTACCCAAATAATGTTCTCTGATGACTTTGGTATATCCGCATCTTCGCACAATATAACTCGCAGCTTGGTTGTGTTGGAGGATGTTATTTCCATTGGGATTTCGATGTTCCGCCACTTCATTATTCGTTGTCCTAGGTCCAGCTGGATACCGTGTGGTTTCAGAAAATCCATTCCAAGAATACACTCGTCGGTAATATCAGCTACCACGAATACATGCGAGAATGTCAAATCTCCAAGCTGGATGTCACGTGATATTTTCCCATGGACTGTAGTAGTTTCTCCTGTTGCTGTGCGAAGTGCGTACTTTTTGGTGTTGTGAAGCCAAGTACGGTCTACGAGGTCAGATCTTAGCACTGATCGTGTTGCGCCTGTGTCAATTGTTATTATGCAGTTTAATTTTTCGACTCGACCACTCATGCATAAGTCGTTTTCACCACGATGTAGTCGAGAAACTGCGATGAGGGTTCCGGGGGCGTCGATTCCACCAGCCAACTTCTGCCCCATGAAGTTGGCTTTTACTCGTTTCCCGGACTGTTACTAGGCGAAGCGTTCTCTCGTGACGGTTCGCCTCGTTCTCCCTTGTGTTTAGCAGCGCAGCCGGAACAATAGTTGGTAGCTTTTCTTGGTTTTCGGCAGTTGCGTCTTAGGTGTCCTGCCTGTCCGCAATTCCAACATCGGGAGGCACCAGATCCTTCGCTCCGCTTGGTGTATTCGGCCCTCTGACATACACACTCTTCCGTTATTTCTCGAACTCGATAGTTATTTCGCGAGCTTTGCTTGGCAGCTTCGAACGTAAGCCCATATACTAAGGCTTCGCCAATAGTTTTCTTTCCTGCCAATTTTAACGCCTGCTGCAGCTCTCTGTCCTGTACAGCATTGTTAAATGCGAAAACAGCTGTGTCGTTGCGTTGCTCTGTTTGCGCATTGGGAAGCGATAATAATGTAAGTCGTTCTATATCGCGTGCCAGCTCTTGAAGTGTTTCACCATTCTTTTGAGTTCGGTTGTAGAGTTGTGTTTTGTATATCTCTCGCATGTGGTCACTGCCGTAATGAAGATCCAATGTCTGTACCAATGTCGAAAAATCTTGCTGTTGCTCTTGAGGAATTGTTTGAAGAACCTCTGCTGGTGGACCTCTTAGCGCCAATATCAAAGCCGTTCCTCGTTCCAAATCATTCCAATGATTATTTCTCGCGGCAGCCTCAAATTGGGTCTTGTAGATAGCCCACGGTGTTTGTCCATCGAAGATTGGAGCCTTGAGATCTTTGTGCGTAACGTGTTCTGTTTTGATGACCCCAGTCGCTTTCACGTTATTAAAGTCCCTTTTGAGGCGTTCAACTTCTTCTACAATCGCTGATGTCTTCTCCGTTATTTGCTCTTCAAATGTTCTAAGTTTCTTTTCTACATTTTCTTCTATTGCTTTACCCATGGTGTCCATCGTCTGATTTAGATCTTCGATTTTGTTGTTCTGCTGCTCCAACTTTTGGTTGAGGTCGTTAAGGTCTGTTGATGTTTGATCTAACTTCTTGTTAGGATCCGCTGACAGTTCACTTTGTTGGTCTAATTTCTGGCTTTGTTGGTCCATTTTCTGACTTTGTTGGTCCATTTTCTGGCTGAGATCTGCTGACAGGTCTGCTGAGAGCTGTCTTTGTTGGTTCATCATTTGCTGCAATAACTGCGTCAGAGAATCTGGTGTACCAAACCCCTCCTCACCACTTCCTGCACGAGCTTCTTCGATTGGGAACTCGAAACTATTTGCGTCTTTTTGCTCAGCCTCAAGTATCTCGATCATACGGCTGACAAGCTCAGACTTGTTCCCTGTTGTAGATAATTCCCGTTTACCGAGCTCTTCCTTCAGCTCCGTTAATTTTAAATCTTTTAAACAACGCGGCATTTTCACTATCGATTTATTGTCCGTTAAAGATTTTTCCGCGATACAAATTCACTGAAATTCTCTTTTTGTCCGTACGAGAACTTTCCACTTCACTAATTGAAGTTACCGCTCACTAGAGCACTCGAAAATATCCGATTTCACAAAATTCTCACTGTCCGTTCGAGAATTTTCACTTCACTTCGTCACAGTTTGAAAATTTTATTTGCGCACAAAATTCTCACTTTTTCCACTCTCGATTTCAACCCGAATTAATCCTTGAAATCCCACTTCTGACACCAATTGTTGCGAGCTAGGGGTTCGCCGGGATTTCAAGTAAAACACAATTCGGTTAAAATAAAAATAAGTGATAATTTATTTAATCGCACTATTAATTCTATTCGTACAATAATTCGCACTGTATGGCAGTACCGCCCGCTTATACCATATATCGCTTGACTCGTTCACTTTCGTTCTCTCTCAACACGGTCGCGTGTACCCGCTGTCTGTCACAGTCGACGTAATCAAAATTACTTTTTCCTCGCTGAAAGCTTTATCTGTTTTTATACTATTTGTCTGTGGTCGAGACTGTTCTTGAACGTTCGTTCAGTGTGGAATCTTCTCGAAAGCTTTAGAGCTTTCGATTTCGATCTTCGTTCAGTGGTGTGTGTAGAAGGTGCAAGTGAGCTTGAGATCTTTCTTTTGGATTCCAGATTATACCCAATGTTTTTAACGAAGCGCCCTCGGTAATATGTAGCAAACCATTTTCTGTCGCTTCTTCGGGTATGTTGGCTAGTAATTCTGCGTTGTTACTCGTCCATTTTCTTAGATTGAACTCGCCTTTTCTGAGCAGATCTGTTATTTCCGTTTGTAGAATCATGGCTTGTTCTTTCGTGGCAGCACCGCTCAGCATATCGTCGACGTAGAAATCATTTTTTAATGTATTCGAGGCAAGCGGCCATTTTTCTACCTCATCATCTGCTAGTTGTACCAAGCATCTCACGGCTAGATATGTGGCACTAGCCGTTCCATATGTGACAGTGTTGAGTCGATATTCTTCTATCGGTAGGGTTTTATCCTTTCGCCATAGAATACGATGAAAATCTCGGTCTTCCACTGCAAGGCTTATTTGGCGAAAAATTTTTTCGATGTCGGCAGTATAAACGTACTTATGCTTCCTCCATCTTAACAAAATTTGCGATATATCCTGTTGCAACTTGGTTTCGGTATAGAGTAAGTCGTTCAAACTGCTTCCGTCTGATGTTTTGGCTGAAGCATCGAAAACAACTCGAAGCTTTGTAGTAGTGCTGTCTTCTTTGAGAACCGGATGATGAGGTAGGATGGATGATGAGGTAAGACGTTTCGAGTATCACCAACATAAGGTAGAACTTTGTCCATATGCCCAAGCTCAAGATACTCCTCTAGGAACTGATTGTAGGCTTTTCTCAAATTTGTATTTTTTTCAAGCCTATTTTCGACTTGCCTGTATCTTAACAACGCCCTGTTTCCAGACTCTCCAAGTGGTTTTAAGTACTTCTCGTCTTTAAATGGTAGTTGCACTGTATATCTTAAATTGGTATTTCTGCAACGGGTAGTTTGAAAGTGTTCTTCGCATCTGATTTACTCTATTGCAGGTGCTCTCTCGCCTTCTTCATTATCCATCTCAAAAAATCTTTCCACGGTCTTATGGAAATCTGTCACAGATATGTGAGAGGATATCGTTTTTGATTTTAGTTCAGCATTGGGTCTGTTTTTTCTTGACAAAATCCAGCCAAGCTTCGTTTTTTGTGCGAGTAATGGATTTTCTCTTCTAAGGCCCTCTTCCATTATCTCTTCGAAGGCATCCGCACCAAGAATCATATCAATTGTGCCAGGTTTTGCAAAATTGGGGTCTGCGAGTTTTAATGTGGTGAGTCGACTGGAATTGCTTATGTGCACCCGTTGATCTGGTATCAACGTAGTGAGTTTGGGCATGATCAGCGCCTCAATCAGCACAGTAAAATTCGATGAAAATCTTGGCGAAGCCGTAAGCATGACCTTGCTTCGAACTGTTGAGGAAGTAGGTCCACCGATACCAGATATGCTGGCAAAAATACTTTGGGTTGGTAGTCCAAGATGTTTAACGGCTTTTGAGGTCACAAAGGATGATTGTGAACCAGGATCAATCAAGGCTCGTAGTAGAAGTTTCTGCCCAGATTTTGTTGATACGTTAACTTGAGCAGTGGCAAGGAGAACATTCGTATCATTATGCGCTACAGCTGCCTTTTCATAGCATAACAAGACTGTAGCAACTGTCAAATTCAGCCACAGCAAGAAATAGCTTCATCGGGTTTTGGACAGCCAAAAGCAGCTTGTATAGCTTATAACAGCTGTTCGACACATGCAAACGCATGTTGGCGTAACATAATAAAATGGAGTGAAAGTGAGCACTACTAGTAGTGTCTTTAAATTTTTCGCTTATTTTAATTGTTAATAAAACATCATTTTCCATTTTAAACATTCAAAAAGACGTTGAAACGAAACTAACAGCTACACACACATGTTGGTAATTGATACCTCACATTGTACCTTTTATCCCTTGGTCTTCTAACGTAATGTTTTCCATCGCTTCTAAATAGTTGAAACTTACATTCACCACAGAACTGTATTCCATTTGCTTGGAGTCCGAAGAATGTGTTTTTTTTGCAAATGTTAGTCTTTTTGCTATATTTGCTTTTGATAAGAGTGGCTTCTTCAGTGGAGATCTTCCAAAGAGGCCACTTTCCATCAATCTATTTCTAATTGTCCGATCTGTCACATCTGAAATACCTCTGTTCTTTAACTTGGCGTTGATCTCAGTGGTCGTTTGTTCTGGATTTTGTTTAGACATCCTTTTAACTATGCGATCGGTGGTGGTTGTTGTTTTTCTAGGCCTCCCTGACTTAGGAGCACACTCGACTGTCCCTCGCTGATGAAAGTTTTTAATAATTTTCGAAATTGTTCCTCTTAGTATATTAAGTTTTTGTGAAATTTGAATTTGTTTTGTTCCGTTATTGTACATAGAAACGTTTTTCTCCTTCAAATCTGTTGAGTACAACCAAAGACAGTAGAAACTATAAGATGTCCCAAGCATGTCAATATCAATTTGAAAAGCTTTGCGATTGGCGACCCAACTCCGGTGGCTATTGAAAAGTTTTAGAAGTTATGTTGTGACCCACTGTATGTTGGAGTGAAAGCTCGCCAACTAACAATAAATAATCAATCAAAGGCAGGTTTTTCGTATCGGATTGTCAATGGTCGCATTTACGTGCAAACCAGACCAGTCTGAATAGACCAAAAAACCAGTCTGGTCGTACGCATAAACGCAAACCAAACCAGTCCATTTGGACTGATTTTGGTCTTGATTTTGGTACAGACCAAATGAAACCAAACCAGTATCGTACTGTACAAATGCGCACATAAATGCAAGACTGAAAAATACCAAACCTGTCTATGTGGACTGGTCTGGTCTGCACGTAAACGCGACCAGTGGGACATCATTTTTAGCTATATACATATGTGAATATGAGGCAGGAGTGAGTATGGCGGTAATATTCATAGTGCTAGTTCAACATGATAAACATTAAATTTCACGATATTTTTGTTCATTCCCTGGAATGTTCTAAAAATTCTACGTCCGATGAAACCAGCGTTTCTATGATCATTTAATTCATTAGATAAATTACAAGAATGAATTGTTCTGCTCGGTCTATGAAAATTTGGTGTTTATAGTAGTTTTGTTCAATTATAGCCAGATACCCCAAATCGTCTTTTCCGAACACACGAATTTAGAATCTGATTATTTGCTCGAATTTGCAGGGCTAGGTTCAATGGCCAAATCGGTTCACTCCTTTAGTTAGCTGCCATACAAAATTCCTCAAAATACAATTTTTTCAATCAGTGATGTACCAAAATATCTACGTACTGAATTAAAAATGCGAATAATGACCTTCTCCTTCAAGTAGCCACCAAACGATAGCTAAACATGCAAGTATTTCTGAAACTGTAGGTAGATAGCAAATCACTGAATACCTATAAAACTGTCCTTTTTCAAAGACTTCAAGTTCCTGGCTAAAGCATACTGAAGATATCTATACATGTGTTTGAAGGACTTCTATATGACAGTAAATCAAAATATTGCTATTACTGATGTAATATTCTCAGTCTAGAATTTCTTTTTAAATTTGTTGACTCTTTCGTTTTCCATGAACAATTCTTGCGCAGAAGAACAAACAACATAAAATCCAAAACTTCTCGCCGATGGGCATGGCATAACAAACATTAATAACGGTGTTTCTTCAGAAATTTTCATTAGTTTAAAACATTTGTTACGTTTAGAATAGCGAAGGCCCCCAAGGCTCGAATATGGTACCCGGGTAGATGGGTTTCGTGTGCGGACTGCATTTTGCTTTACGTTTGGCTCAATAAATTATTTTTTTTTTCCTTTTGAAGTATTTCTTTTGCCGAGAGGAAGAATTGGCACGCGAACTTGAGCGGATGAAGGTCCGCGTTTAAAGACACGGTAACGTTACCAACACCTGAGAACCGACCCGCACAGGATTCAGCCCGAAAACCTGAGTAAGGAGCATCGTTGGCACATGCCATTAAGTAGAGGGCCAAGGAACTTTATTCAAGAAAATCAGTACCAACATTAGGGCAATTGGACCAAATACTGCAACGCTGGTATGGAGAACGAGTGAGCGTTTGCAGGAAACGAGGTTTCTTCGAAATGGAAACCGATGACTGAAGCCTCTTTTGCCACTGAACTGTCGAGGAGTGAGGCTGGCTGATCCGACGCCGATTGCGACAGGTTGTCGAAATTTTCCGCAAAATCGTGCCCAAGTACTGTTGTCCTGTGACATTTAGTTTTGTTGGTACCCAATACCTTCGCCACGCCCGTCTCAGCAGCTCAACCGGGAAGTGAAAGCACGAATATTTAACCCGATGTTAAATATTAAACTAAAATTTTTCCATAACTAGTTAATAATGACAAATAAATGTAATGTTTTATTTAAATTTACCGATTTCGGAATCGGTGACGTTGACTTTCCAAACAATATAAAACAGAGCTTTCTGATGCATGTTTACAGTGGACTACAAATATTAGTATAAAAAGCTCTAATAGCCACTAGAGTTTGGTCGCCAATCGTAAAGCTTTATTGATTGATTTCATATTGGTTGGGACATCTTATATAAAGATATTCTAATATCTTTAGTACAACTTACACTTCGGCATTTTTAATTATAGTTTTATAAACAATTTTAATTGGGGTTAAAATAATTCAGTCGCACACCAAATAACTACTCATCATTATCATCAATGACGCGACAGCCCAAATTGGGCCAGGACCTGCAGGATACATTGTCTGAAGTCATCTCGATTCAGTGCCCGCGTCCTCCAATTTGTGCATCTAATGCCGGTTTTCCACCAAACGGACAAAACAAAAACTCAGCAAAAGCTAGTGTCGAAAAAAACAAATCTTCGACTTTTCATCATTTTTTTACAAACTCGAGCTTTTTTCGACTGTTTCTGTTCTGTTTTTCGTGTCTCGAACAGAAGCGGTAACTTGAAAAGGTTTCGGTGTATTTTCTTACTGAGACCGCTTCGTGGAGATACTGAAAACAAATCTGCGATAGAGCACTGTCGGTTTGGTTGAAACAGTGTTTTAGATTTGTTCGAGTTCGAGTTTTTGTTTTCCATGATTTAAAAAAAATGAACAAAACAAAAACTTAACTTGTCTGCTTGGTGGAAAACCGGCATAAGAAGCGATCTGCAATCTGCGTCAACTGAGTCCTCGTATCTTTTCCGCGGCGTTCCCACCGGTCACTTGCAATGAGCTCTACCTTTCAGTGTGCGTTTGGGAATTCTTCCGTCGTCCATTCGCTCCACATGGCCTGCCCATTGTAGCTTACGAAATTTTATAATAGATGTTATACAACTCGTTGTGTTGTGATCGGAGGCCTTGGAGTGGTTATTTCGACTTAAAAAAGTCAAAATAACCGAAGGGAAGGTTGGGGATCGGGAAACAATGGTCCAATTCCGCCTACGTCCGAATTGGTGGCTGAAGTGCAAACTGGAGCGACGTGCTTGCTGGCTTCCGGGCTAACTGCGGCTGTGGGGGGGTACGTTGTTTGCACCTCAGACCATAAAACCCATGGCCTGTACAACAAAAATTTCACGCCGGTGATAAAATTGGGATAAGATTCCCAATCGGTCGGTCAATCGGAGAGACCGAGAAAACTCCCTTCAACTCGACTGGCGCTGCTGTTGTGCGCCGTCTAGCCCACCCTACCATAGCCATACTGATCCTTAAAAGAATTGTATATGGATTGCCCCTAAGGAGAGGAATGAGGGGGCGGAAGGTCTTCAACCGAGAAGATCCATCCTATCTATTTCACCATTATTTCAAAATTTGACAAGAAAAAAAAACAATTCATACAAAAAAAAAAACAAAAAAAAACAATAGATAATAACAAAAAATTACCTTTTCTAGACTACCGCATTCTCTTTGTCTTTTTTTTTTCCGCTTAAGTACTTTAATTTTTTTTTTATATTTTATTTTTAATTTTCAGTCCGAGTCAGTTTCTGTCCTTTTATGTCATATTTTTTTATTATTTTTTTTTTTTTTTTTTAATTTAATTTATTTCATTTTCATTATTTTAATGATAATTTATTTTATTTTTTTTTTAATTTAATGCATTTCGATGTTTAATTTCTTTTCTTTTAATTTTAATTAATTTAATTCCATTATTATTTATTGTTGTGTGGCTTTCTTATTTATTTGTTTTGTGTATATTTATTTTATTGTATTTTTATATTTCTATTAAATTAAATCTTGGTGGCCGAAAACTTTTGCGAGTCAACTTAACTTCTCATCCCGTCCGCGCCAAAACTTAAACTTTCATTTTCACTTGCTCGGCTTAACTTCTAATTATTTTCCTTAATTTTTAATTTTTCCACAAAAAAAAACTTAAAACTACACTCTCATTTTCATTCTTCCTCTTTTTTTGATCGCGCCCAAAAACCACTTAACCTAACCTTTTTTTTTCTTCTCGCTGTCAGCTAGAAACTCTCCAAAAAAAAAACTTCCAAACCACCCACTGAACTGACTTTTTGGTGTGGAATTGGTGTGGATCCTAGTAATGCCAACTGCATTAATTGATCCACACCAATTCTCACAGATGACACTTCAACACAGACTGCTCGCCGTTGTCTACAACGCCGAACAGGCTGAAAAAGGCAGCTGTGAGCTCCGTCTGCGTCTCATGCTCGCGACTGCAGTGACCGGGCACTCTCGGGGTTTGTCGCTCGCTCCAGTCACTGATGAAGGTCTTTGGAGTGGTACACTCCCACACGTTTGCCTCCGAGATCTTCTAGCTCATATCGCGAGTTGCCTAGCACACGACGAATCCTGCACTTCAAGAACTTCTTGGCGAGTTTGGCGTTATAATTTTGTGCTGCTGTGGACAGGGAAAAGTTTCTTCTGTACACTTCCTGTCCTTCTCTAAATTGAGTTTGAGCCGCACGCATATTATAACGCCTACTGCTGTTCTCGTGTGCGACCTCAATATTCGCCTGTGCCAGTTGCCTCACGATAGGAGTACCTTCTCTGGGACCCAGTTGCAAGTCTACATCACCTAGCGCTTTCAAACGATGCAACAGAGCGTAGTCATCCCCATGCGACATCATGTGAGTCCCAAACAAAACCTGATAGGGCGAAAACTTAGTGGCTTGGTGAATCGAACTCCTAAGAGAAAATCCTATTTTGCTTAAGTTTTCGTCCCATCGAGTCTGGTCCTCCACGATGAACGCACGGAGTCCAGCTAAAACAGAACGGTTGACTCGCTCTGAAGCATTCGCTTGAGGCGAGTATTTCGGGGTATATAGGTGTTTAACCCCATACTTAGAAAGCATGGAGTTAAATGTCGCCGACTTGAACTGAGATCCATTGTCGGAGAGAATTGTCTCGGGGGTACCAAACATATGGAAGACATCCCTCTCCAAAAACGTCGTGATCTCACCCGCCGTAATTCTTCTTAGGGGATGAAGGATGGGAAATTTTGACAGATGGTCAAGGACAACAAGGATAGCGATTTTCCCACTTTTGGTCCTAGGGTATGGTCCTAATACATCAATGTATAGATGTTGAAAGGGCTTCTGCGTTTTGAAGGCTTCTCCCATTGCAGCTCTAAGCGGACGATTCGGGGACTTAGTTTCTTTACAAGTCTGACACGAAAGAACGAAATCGCGGACTTGTGTAGTCATACCGGGCCAATACAAGTATCGCCTAATGCGCTCTAGCGTTTTGGCGAACCCACCGTGAACCATGGTATCCGCTTCATGGGCCTGAGCGATCGCAGTAGGCGCCAAGCTCGATGGAATCCAAAGTTTCCAGGCCCGATCTTCTGTGATCGGGTCACCGTTATAGGGCTCTGTACGCTTGTACATGTAGCCATCTCTAACGCATACGTCAGGAGGCCGAGGGGCGTTTGCCTCCACAGTTGCCTTCAGATCCTCATATTCCGTATTCTGAAATTCTGAAGAGCTCAAGTCAACCATGGGTGCAACGTCGATCAGCGCATTTAATCCGTCTTCGTATACGCGAGAGAGGGCGTCGGGAACAATATTCAGGCTCCCACGACGATGTTCAATCACTAAGTCGAAGCCTTGCAACTTCAAACTCCAGCGAGCCAAACGTCCACTGAGATCCTTTTGAGACATCAGCCATTTGAGACTCGCATGGTCCGTTATAATCTTAAACGATGTCCCTTCCACGTACGCTCTGAATTTTTTCACGCTCAACACAGCGGCGTAGCATTCAAGCTCTGTAACACTGTAGTTGCGTTGAGCGGAATTGAGCTTCTGGGACATAAATGCAATAGGAGATTCCGATCCATCATTGTTCTCCTGGAAAAGAACACTCCCCACTCCAGATTTGCTAGCATCGCATTGAATCACGAATGGTCTAGTGAAGTCTGGATTTACCAATACAGGGGCCGCAGTTAACATGGCCTTCACAGACTGAAACGCAGTTTCCGCCTCTGAAGTCCAAGTAAATTTGTCGGCCTTTTTCAGCGTGTCTGAGATCGGTGAGACCACGGCTGCAAAGTTGAAAATGAATTGTCGATACCATCCAGCCATACCAAGAAAGCGTCTAACCTGACGTGCGGATTTCGGCGAAGGGTAATCGACCATGGCCGAGACTTTTTTCGGATCTGTCTTCAGGCCTCCATCTCCAACAATGTATCCGAGGTAATTCACTTCCCTCAGACAGAACTTACTTTTTTCCCACATTGATTGTAAGTCCAGCCTTCCTTAGGCATTCGGCAACTTCCGCCAACAAAACCAAGTGGGAATTGAAATCCTCCGAGATCAACAATAGATCGTCCAAATAAACAAATACTTGGTCCTTCAGTTCGGGTAGGATAACACGATCCATCAAACGGCACATACGTTGGGGTGCATTGCACAACCCAAATGGCATCCGGGTGAAATGATAGAGGGGTCGTCCGGGAATAGTAAACGCCGTCATTTCACGGGACTTAGCCTCGAGAGGAATCTGCCAAAAGGCGTCCTTCAGGTCAAGACTGGTTATGTAATTGGCTCGTGGTAATCGACTGAGGATTCCGTCGATATGTGGAAGTGGATATGCATCCTTTTTCGTCACATTATTCACCTTTCGAGAATCCAAACATAACCGGACTTTCCCTGGTTTCCTCACGAGCACTACCGGCGAACTCCACGCACTCAAACTAACCTCTATCACTCCCATTGCCAGCATATGATCGACCTCGCCATACATGAGGTTTTGGATCGCAGGCGATACTGGGTAGTGTCTCTGTTTGATGGGGCGCGCTTCTCCTACGACGATTTCGTGTTCGAGAACGTTAGTCCTTCCCAAACCGTGAAGTTCGAAAGAAGGGAACTTGGACTTAACGTTCTCTAAACGTTCAACATCTTTACTCGTTAAAGAGTGCATCGCAGTAGCATCATGTTGCGAAGAGGTGGTTTGTGTGTTGACACAGCTGATGATGGATGGAGCAAGATGGAAGGCTCGCCAGAAGTCTACCCCAAGATATAAATCCTGAGATAAACTCGGCACGATGTAAAGGGTAATAGGTTGTGTAACTCCACGAAATTTAATTTCGGTCGTGACACTTCCCACTACCCTCTGTGAAGCACCATCAGCTGTCTTCACCTCGTGGCAAATCGGCTTCCAATGCACTTGCGCTCGCTCAAGGCGTTCTAGTGCATTGGCTCCTAGGCAACTAATGCTCGCACCACTGTCTAAAAGACCTTTAACGTTTACATTGAAAAGGGAGACCATAGCATAGGGACGTACGTCAAAAGGTTCGGAGATAATAGTCGACATTACTGCCTTCTTTCTCTCTCGAACTTTACGCCAAAATGCGCGTAAACGTAAAATCGCCTTTTTAGGAGTTGGATCAGGGGAAGGTTGAAATGTGAAACAAGAAGAAATATTCACTAAAGGTGAATTGGAATCGTTAAAAATCCTGTCGCGTGCCTCCATGTACTCCTTCAGTCTTACATGGTAAGGCTTCCGAGGTACAGGCGCTTTGCGAACAGGGGGTAAGGAATTGGGAAGAATTACGACTGGATGAGACTCAGTCGTGGCATTTGTCAAATCCGATGGTTTGGCTGGTGATGCGTCGTCATCACCACAAGTTGCGGAGATCGAAGAGTCTCCTACGTTTTGGGTGGCTGCTGTGGGTTGCTCCGAAAAGGACGAGAATTTGCCGAAGTGGTTCGTTCCGTTCCGGAGTTTTCCCGATTGCAACGAGCACAATGCGGTCGCAAAACGTCTTTTGTTCCGCAGCCATAGCAGAAAATACCCCTGGGCGCTTCTGCACATAGTCGGTAACTCTGACCTAATCGCTCACAGTTCCAACATTTTAGTGGAGCCCCAGATGTAATTGCTGCCATGGCTTCGGAACCATTGTGCTCATCACAAACCTTTGTAGGAGGCTCCACGACCTCAGCAACTCGGGTATGACTCGAGTAGCCGTATCGGGTGGATCGTCTAATGTCTTCGACTCTTGACACTAACTGTCGAAGATGGTCAAGCGACCAAATTTGTTGCAGGCAAATTTGTTGCTGCGTGCTTGGCAACAAATTTCCCCGCACCAGCTCCACGAACTCTCCGTCGTGCATCGGATTTGACAGCAAGTTACGGAGCTCACACAAGTCCTGCTCGAACATCTGATAGGACTCGCTTGGGACCTGACGTCTGGCTAACATTTGCCGTCTAATGTCCCAGTCACTTGCTCGCACACCCCACGTCTGCAAAAATGCAGGTTTTAGAACCGCCCAAGTTGGCATTGGATTAGACCTGTGCCAAGTCCAGAACCAACTGTTCGGACGGCCGTCAAGCAGCATGTAAAAGCTGCGTGCGAGCAAGTCCATATCCGCGTTCAGCTCGCTGGTCGCAAGAGCTTCGGCGCGATATATCAATTCTTCCGCTCGCAACACTTTAGCTTCTCCATTAAATTTTAATCGCCATGTCCGTATGGGACTTGTAGTGTTGCGGCGTCTATAGTTTGGTCCGGTGCTCCTGCGATCAGCGAACTGAGCGACCGGATACTGTGGTAGCTGAGCCCTCTCAGGTGCTCGAGCAGCACTTGTAGCTCTGGAGGTGTGGTTCGTTGAACGAGAACGATCACTGTGCGACTCTTGGAATTGATGAGATCGCTCCTCCCTCAGCACAGTGCGAATCAGTTGAGTGATCTCATCAACTCCAAGATTCACACGTGCATTAGCTGTCGTCATCGGTTGTAGTGATTGTGGTGGGTGTGTTGGTTGTGGTAGTAGTGGTAGTTGTGGTGGGTGTGGTAAGCCCATTCCCCTCCCTTGGTCGGTGACCACTGTTCCGTCCGGAGCGTAGAAGGCTTGACCGCCGCCCAGCTCGTGTGGAGAATCCAAATTTGGCTACCTAAGGAGAGAAACTCCATCTTTTTGAAGCTGTGGGACCGTTGACTGAGCCCTGCTTCTTGTCAACGGTCCAGGGGCGGCTATCGCTCCCCCTACTCCCCGGAAAGATCAATAGTCCGACTTGTCCATTTCTTTTCTACAAGTGGGACAACTCTGCTTCTCCCTCACCCACTTCTCTATGCACCTCTCATGGAACCGGTGCCCACACTTTGTGCGGACTTCATCGTCCAATCCCACCCACTCCTGGCATATAGTGCCAGCACGTCTTCAACCCCTTGTTCCGGTGTTCGTGACAGTGGCATGGTTGAAAAAAAAAAAAAGGAACAAAAGAAAGAAGTTCAAATAAAAATAAATCTAATAGATAATCTACACTAAACTAAATATCCCAAATAAATATAAATAGAAAAATGAAACAAAAATAAACTCAAGTTCAAAATATATGTAGGTTACTAAAACTAACAACACTAAAATAAATGTTCTAAAAATAAATTATACACTACAAAAATAATAATACAAAAAAAATTCTAATAACTACCTACATAATAACTTTAACTACTATAACCAAAAAGAAATAAACTAACTAAACCAACTAAAGTTATACTACCAAAATCACACTAAATCTAAGAAAATTTAGACTAAGCCAACAAAAAAAATTAATTCAACAACTAAATCTAAAAATTTAAACTACTAAAACTACTATAAACTTAACAAAAAAAATACAATGCAAAAATACAATAATTTTCTAAATTCCAATAATGATAAATATATAATGTAGGATAATAAATATGGAAATAACTAACTAAACCTAGAAAACCATGCACAAATAAAAAAGGAAGAAAATAATAATATATAAATAATTCACTAACTAATAATACCATACGAAAAGAAAAGGAATAATTAACTAAGGTACCAAAAAAAATATATAGCCTAACATGCAAAATATTATAAATATGAGGCAAATAAATAATTTCCGCTAAATAACTCTATACATTATTGAAATAATAAAATAATTTAGGAATCGACCCTAAATACGCAACGAAATAAATTAGGCTAGAGCCAAAGCAAAAGGAAATTTCAAAAGCAAAGAAATTATAGCAGCAATACAGAACAAAATAAATTAATGAAAAGCAAACCAAAAATTGATTGTAATTTACGAGCAATCAAATCAAAAGAAATCATCTATTGCAAATCAAAAGCAAATTATAGCAAAAACAAAAATTCCAAAAAAAATCAAACGAAAAAAAAAAATCCATTTAAGCGAAAAATAAAAATCAAAACGTGATGGATCTTCTCGCTATCCACCTCCCAAACCTCATCCTCTCTCCTGCTAGGTCGAGTTAAAAGGCAAATCTCAGCCTCTTCAACTTCCTGGGAAAATTGGAATCGAGAAAATAAAAAAAAAAATGGGATAAAACAAAAGAAAAAAAATATAATACTAATATGAAAAATAAATTGTCCTAAGACTTAAAATTTAAAAAAAAAAAATATACTACATAATTTAATTCAATTTTACGTTATAGGAACTCTAAAAGGATGGAATAAGGAAATAAGGAACTCTTTTGAAGACTTCTGTATTGTCTTCTCCTCACCAACCTAAAACATATATTGCAGGTAGTCTGCCCAATCGTCTGACGACTTGCCCGCTAAGTCAAGGCAAGCCCAGCTTTCAAAAGGGTACCTACAATACATCAGTTAGATGGGTCTTGAAGACCCTACTTAACCCACAACAAGTCCAATTCGAAGCCACAGATAGAAAAGGCTTCCCCTTCATATGGAATTCTGATGGCGCCTAAAGGTTGCCAACAGAAAACTGTCAATATGAAGGTTTCACAATGTCCAGCTGTAAATTCGAACCACACCAGAAGTAAGTGAAGTAACAAAAGAGCTTGTTCACTGAACTTGTAGGTGCTGTTTAAGCGTTATTTTAAGTCGCTACCAGTCAAATTTTAAGTCCTTTTGATGTGACAACTTTTATGCGGCATTTTTCCGACTCTCGCATATTGTCACATCACGCGTTGTGAACTACGCGCTGGTTTGGCTAGCCTCACGTTGGGCGCCATTTTGTTGTGATCGGAGGCCTTGGAGTGGTTATTTCGACTTAAAAAAGTCAAAATAACCGAAGGGAAGGTTGGGGATCGGGAAACAATGGTCCAATTCCGCCTACGTCCGAATTGGTGGCTGAAGTGCAAACTGGAGCGACGTGCTTGCTGGCTTCCGGACTAGCTGCGGCTGTGGGGGGGTACGTTGTTTGCACCTCAGACCATAAAACCATGGCCTGTACAACAAAAATTTCACGCCGACTTACCCGGGTGATAAAATTGGGATAAGATTCCCAATCGGTCATGAGAGACCGAGAAAACTCCCTTCAACTCGACTGGCGCTGCTGTTGTGCGCCGTCTAGCCCACCCTACCATAGCCATACTGATCCTTAAAAGAATTGTATATGTATGGCCCCTAAAGAGAGGAATGAGGGGGCGGAAGGTCTTCAACCGAGAAGATCCATCCTAATGGCCGTCTATTTCACCATTATTTCAAAATTTGACAAGAAAAAAAAACAATTCATACAAAAAAAAAACAATAGATAATAACAAAAAATTACCTTTTCTAGACTACCGCATTCTCTTTGTCTTTTTTTTTCCGCTTAAGTACTTTAATTTTTTTTTTTATATTTTATTTTTAATTTTCAGTCCGAGTCAGTTTCTGTCCTTTTATGTCATATTTTTTTATTATTATTTTTTTTTTTTTTTAATTTAATTTATTTCATTTTCATTATTTTAATGATAATTTATTTTATTTTTTTTTTAATTTAATGCATTTCGATGTTTAATTTCTTTTCTTTTAATTTTAATTAATTTAATTCCATTATTATTTATTGTTGTGTGGCTTTCTTATTTATTTGTTTTGTGTATATTTATTTTATTGTATTTTTATATTTCTATTAAATTAAATCTTGGTGGCCGAAAACTTTTGCGAGTCAACTTAACTTCTCATCCCGTCCGCGCCAAAACTTAAACTTTCATTTTCACTTGCTCGGCTTAACTTCTAATTATTTTCCTTAATTTTTAATTTTTCCACAAAAAAAAACTTGAAACTACACTCTCATTTTCATTCTTCCTCTTTTTTTGATCGCGCCCAAAAACCACTTAACCTAACCTTTTTTTTTCTTCTCGCTGTCAGCTAGAAACTCTCCAAAAAAAAAACTTCCAAACCACCCACTGAACTGACTTTTTGGTGTGGAATTGGTGTGGATCCTAGTAATGCCAACTGCATTAATTGATCCACACCAATTCTCACAGATGACACTTCAACCACTCCAAGGCCTCCGATCACAACAGTTGTTGTACCGGATATGCCATTCAGTGCCTTCTCTTACTGGTCCCAAAATTCTTCGAAGAATTCGTCGTTCAAAAGCGTCTATTGATTTTTCAGACGCTTGGGTGAGAGTCCACGTTTCGCTTGCATATATTATAGTAGCACAGTTCTTATTATGGTCTTGTATATGCGAAGTTTGCTCAGAATGTGCACTTTTTTCGATTTTAAGATCGGGAGAACCGTGAAATACGCCTTATTTGCTAGTGCACCAAAAAAAATACGTCGTACGATATCAATATTTTTTCCGTATTAATTTTACTTTTTAGTAATTTTCTCCTTATCTTATAAGAAAAACCACAAGTTTATACGAACCATAATGCATTCAATATTTTTCTCATACTATCTATAGGAAAAACTTCAACTTAATACTGCTAATTTTGATTTCATAATTTATTGTCTTATCAAAATAAATTATTAATTATTATCGTATTGTTTTCATAAGTATCCACTCTGAAAAATATTCGTTTAACACATTCATTTTGACGATCAATATGAAAAATATATTTTTACAGAAACAAAGTATTAATTTTATAGAAAACTGTTGAGCTTAATACAAGCTTGATTGATTTAATGCGAAAAATATGTATTTCATGTGATTACCCAAAACCGTCATAATTTTCGTAGCAAAATATCATGCATATCACCTCTATAATTTCCTACAGCTTACGATCAGGGCATAGTTTGCTGTAATAATTCTGCACACGAGCTCCTAGACTTTGTACCATAAATCGTGTTGATAATTAAAATCGTCAAGTTACATGTGAAACCTCACCTAATTTTAAAACAGTAAAACTCTTCAAGTCAAAATCAAAAATTAGAATTTTTAGTCGTGTTGTGGAAAATTCAGAAAAGATAACTGTCTTAAAAAGTACTGACTCCAGAGTAACTTTGCGGCACTAAGTGGGTAGAATCTATTAAAACGGCTGAGGATTGTTTTACGGTAAGCATTTCAAACATTTTTTGCATTGTGTTTTTTCTTCATGATTTCTTTATTTTTTATTTCAGATTTTACTTGTTAAAATCGTCAAGTTACATGTGAAACCTCATCTAATTTTAAAATTTATTAACGCGCAGCAAAAGATAAATTCTGCAAATGTACAGTTAAACGATCTCGACTTGGAAAAGTTTGGTTTCTAATTGAAGAAGTAAGCCCAGAGGACGATGTAGAATTGTTGGATCTCCTGTCGGAGTGGAAGCTTCAACATTTATATTCAATTTGCATTGGTAAGTACTTATAAGTGCGCACATAATTTTATTGTGAATCGGCAATGAATGTGATTAAAAAGTAGCTTTACTTTCTATTTTCAAAACAAAAGATTGTTGTTCTTATATTTCCGCAGTATGCCGACTAAGCGAAGATCAGATTAAATTTTTAATATTTTTATTTTACTTTCTAAACTAAACTTTGACGTGTTTTAGTATGTAGTCAACCAGAATTTTAGACATTAGAGACGTAATTCATATTTATTATATAAGTAATGGCAAGAGGCTTATAAGAAATAAATTTTTTTAAATTAAATTATTGTAATGAAAATGTTTAAGTTAACATGTACATTAAATATTTTTAAAAACTGATGTGAATCATAATGTAATTAATTTGTAATTAGAATGTAGGTACTAATAAACTTCAATTAAATGGTTATATTGGACTTTTAATATTTATAAATATTTATCAATTTTGAAGGCTGACGTGAAAAAGAAGAAGAAGATTGTATATTTTAAAGAATATTAATTTGATATGATTCCTTATAAATAAAATAAAAGAAGATCCACATACTTTTAATATGTTTTCTTATATAATACTCGTACATACCCATGCAATGAAAATTAATTTGATAGTAGCCCTTAGCCTTTAATTTTACTGCGAAAATTTCATGATATTTTTTCGGTGTGTGATCCGTTGTTTTACTTCGTCCTGTTCATTGCCGTCTATTACAAGGTGGGATCCCACGTCTGAGAAATGATCCACATTCTCCAGGTTGTAGACCCCCACGGTCATATTTTGTCTAGTTGGCGCGTTTCCTCTTGTTTGGGTCATGAACTTCTTCTTATTCTCATTGACCCTTAACCTGACATCCTTTGCCGCTGAGTCTAGACAGTGGAAGACTTCCTTTGCGTCTGGAACAGATCTGGCCATGATGTTTATGTCATCCGCGTACATCACTAGTTGAGTATAACTATAATGACACTACTAATGACATTCAATTTCAAAGTAAACGATTCTAATTAACTTTTTGGCAACCAAAACCGTTGTGTTTCCATACTTTTTTCCGCGAGTATTACCATACATTCGAAACTGTCGCCACTATTTTTTTCAGGGTTGCCATAAATAAATATCCTTTTAAAGATTAAAAAGAAATACAACACTGCAATTCTATGGAAAGTTTCATAGGTGTAAGTACAAGGAATTCGGTTTCAGAGCTATGATAGTAGTTTGAGAGACCATGTCTCCAAACTTTTTTCCGGCATTGTAGGTAGGTGATAAAATGGTGTGGTAGGGGATTTAGGGCGGTGAAACGGGAGGGAAGCGTCTGAAGTCTCGGTGAACGTTGTTTTTGAACTGTTGATGGTTACACTTATCAGGAAACAGATCGGCTGGCAATGCGTTCCACATTACTGATGTTCGGGGAACAAAAGACTGCCTAAATCTCACTGTTCTCGACGAAAGGGGCTGAACAGTATACTCGTGTGCGCGTGAAGCTTGGTGAGTGTTACGGGGGGCGACTAAGAGTGGAGGTATAAGATCTTTTAGTTCCTTACTACATTTACCATGGAAATATCGATTGTAAATACAGAATACTCCGACATTTCGGCGAGATGCTCAAGGGAGTCTGTAGAAGCTGAAACTGCTTCGTCTCCAATTAGTCGGAGCGCATGTTTTTGAACACGATTGAGCAAGGCTAAATGGGATTTTGCGGCCCCCGCCCAGATATGCGAATTGTACTCAAGCATAGAGTAAGTACTAATAGAGAGACAACTCTCTAACATTGTTTGATCCCCTACTTGTGGGCAATGAAAGCAATGTAAGGAGGTTACTGTTTTCGTACTGGAAAGCTTTCTTCAATGCGAATGATTCCCCTACCCTGATATTTTATATTTTCGTTTAAGGACTATTAGACCTTAATATTTCCCGCCATACGAGTTTGAAGGCGAGTATTGTTCGCTTGCAACTGAAGTAGGTGGAGCTGATAGATATTTTCTAGATATGTCTGCCAAATTTTGATATTCTTGTCAATTTTTTGGACATTTTAGACCGCTACGCAAACAATGAATGCAAATCTCAACGAGAAATTATCTAAAATTACAAGCACTAGAAACAAAACATTTCTACTGCGTGTAGGATGACGAAATGAAACAAATCCACGTGTTTAATGGGTACAATTTGCTCGACTGATACAAATTTTATCAATTTATCATGCGTAACCGTGTAACTCCCGACTGCCGAGAGCCAAGTGTATACTATTCGTATTCGTATTCGCGAATACAATGAATGAATATTCGTATTCGTATTTGTATTCGCAAATACAGATTTTAGGTATTCGGAACATCCCTACTACATATACGTACTAAGTTTCAACTTTCTAGCATAAGCTGTTTCTGAGATATAAAAAACCACCCCTCTCCCCCGTACCTTGATACCCCCATCAAAATTAACCTACCTTAATACCCCTATCAAAATTTTTTTTTTCTAGGACGTCTCCATAGTGGCTCCATATAATCCTAAATTTTTAGCTTTCTATTCATTATGATTTTCGAGAAATAAAAATCAGAATTATTTCCTTTCTACCCCCTTTCACCACCACCCCCAAAACCCACGCCACCAAAATTTTTTTCCCTACTAGAAGTTTACCGACCCCAACTCCTCTAAAATTTTCAAGATCATATCTGATACGGTTTCTGAGATATAAAAATTACATTTTTTGAAAAATTGCTGTCCCCCCACTTTCGTGCTCCACCTCCCCCCTCAAAAAATTTAGTTTCGGTAGACTCCTCTTGTGATCCCATATACAGAAACTAAATTTTATCTTCCTGGTGTAATTGGTTCGGAAGATATTGTAATCCAAAGTTTTTTATCCCCCACCCCCACACTCCACCACTCCTCTTTAAAATATTAGCCCTAGTCTAATCTTGAAGTATCCCTAAGGACAACAACAAAGTTTCAATCTTCTGACATCAATTGTTCAGGAGATATCGATTTTAGAATGTTTCAATCCCGTCTTTCATGCGTTTCAGACTCATTGTTTCCCCCCCCCCCCCACTTCCACACCCCTTAACCAGTATCGACCATTTTTTTGCAATTGAGTCCATTATCATAGTACTACATAAGTTCCAAGTTTCAGCCTCCTAGCATAAGTGGTTCCTAAGATCTAGAAACCAAAATTTTTCGTCTAAAACGCTCCCATCTCCTCTCCCCTTGTACCCTCCTCGTCTTTCTACCTTGTCGTGGTGAGGGGGCTTAAGACACTTGTGTCAACAAAAGGAAAGACTTTACATGATGGAGAAGCCTATGGACTTAGACTCTCCAAGTGATAACCAGACCCTGTCTGGGAATCCACCCGCTGATGCGGCCGGGGCTCGGATTTTGGAGGCCCCACCATCATATATGACTGCAATGGGTGATCCAGGTTGTAGTGGGAGCACGCTACTGGATCTCAGTAGCTCCTTGGAGGATTTACTGCTTGCCGATGAGGATAGTGCTGACTATGCAGGAACGGTTAATCCGATTTGGCCCTTGGAGGAAGAATGTGCTGCAACCAAGGTAGGAGCGGTTATTCTGAATCCGATGTCTGAAGAGGAAAGTACCGGAAATGTGTTATCGGTTAATCTGAATCGGCCAATGATTGAGGAAAGTACCAGTGCCTCTGCGCCAGAGGTTAATCCGAAATCGATGGTTACGGAAAGTACCTGTGCTCTGGCCGTGGGTGATCCGAAACTGATGGTTAAGTACATGTGCCCTTGGCACGGTTAATCTGAAACCATTGGTTAAGGAATACACCCGTGCTCAGGACGCGGTTAATCCGAAACCGACTAGCTCCTGTCCCGTTGAGGATAAGTTGAGCAAAGGCCAGAAGAAGAGAAGAAGGTTGGCAAGAGCCAAGGCAAGAGCTGGGGCAGTTATGACAGGTGTCATAGCGGCCAGTGGCAATGTCGTGATACAGACAGCCTGTGAAAACGCTATTAAGCGCAATCGATCTGTGGAGGAATCACCCGAAACTAATCTTGTGGTTAATAGCGAATTCCTCGCTTCTACTTCTGGTAGGACGAAGAAGATGAGGAGGACGGAAGCCACTAAAGCGGATGTCTCACCGTCTACCTCGGGAGTCGCTGCAGTGGATAGACCAGCCTGCTCTATTTTAGGAGCAACTGGTCCTAGACCGGCTGAGCGAATGCGCGGGGAGATTAGTGCAACTGACTTAGCTGACGCTGGACAATCAGGCGCGAAGATCAGTCCGACTGCTGCTAGCGCGGAGACTGCCACAGCAAAGAGTGACCTTCTCTGATGTGGCGGCCACCGCCTTGTAGGCGGTAATCGGTATTGGTCCGCAGGGCAAACAGCTGACCAAGGGTCACATTGCTGCCCTGGAGAACGGCCTATGGAAGCTCCTGGGTGAAGCTACCGCCTCACCTAGATTTGAAGGCATGGATGTCTGTGACGGGCTTATGCAAGTTCGTTGCGGGGATTCAGTAGCTTTCGAGTGGCTGACGGATGCCGTTGGGAAGATTTCGGCGGAGAATCGTGTCAACTTCGTGGTTGCGAAAGGTGATACTTTTCAGAAGCTGATTCGGGCAGTATGCTGGATTCCTGGTAAACCTAGGAAACCCCAGGAAATACTCGCCCGCCTTCGTATCCAGAACGCAGGAATTGACAACACCAAATGGCGAGTTTATGAACAGCGTAAGAGCAGCAATCTCGACGGTACTGAGAGCTGTACTCTTGCGCTTGGCATAGATAGCGGTAGTGTAGAGGTCCTGCGGACTAGATATGACATGTGTCCATATCTCTTCCTTGGGAGGATTAAATTTAATCTTCCTAGGTAGCAGTATGTGGATGTAATGTGAGGGTGACTATCTTGAATGGCTAACTGTGGCATTATATTTACCCAGATCAACTTGCAACATGCTAAGGCTGCTACTGCTTTACTAAGTAGGAGACTTAGCAAAATGCACACATCCCCTTATGTATCAATAATACAGGAACCATGGATTCGCAATAGGCGAGTTTGTGGACTGAATTCGATCCAGGGAGGCCGGATCTTTTACGATGAAGGATCTGAACGACCGCGTGCCTGTCTATTCATATCAAATATGATAGAGGCTACGATGTTGAGGCAGTTCACCTGTCAAGATATTGTAGCAGGGTAGGAGACAAGACATAATAGTAGTGTCGGCTTACCTTCCGTATGACTCGGTATTACCTCCTCCATCCAGGGAGCTAACCGGGCTCGTTAGATTCGCGGACACCAATAACTTACAGCTTGTCAAACACACTGTTTGGGGCAGCAGCAAATGCAATCCTAGGGGTGAGCGGTTATTGGAGTTCATTATGGCGTCGTGCCTTGTAGTAAACAACAGAGGCAACAAGCCAACGTTTGTTACGACGAGGCGGACGGAAGTGATAGATATGACGATGTCGTCTTCTAGGATTGCGGAATCGATAATAGATTGGCGCGTCCTGGAAGAGGAAACTCTGTCGGATCGCAGATATCTGGAATTTCGACTGGCGGCTGACAAACCAGTCATACCGGCTATACGAAATCCCAGGAATGCAGACTGGACTTTGTTCAGATCTCTCTTACAGGAGAGGTCTCAAATACCACGAAAGATGAGGACGCCTGATATGATTGAGGAAGTGACTTCTTGTCTAAGTCTAACCTTAAGTCAATGTTTTGCGGAATCGTGTCCTGTCAGCAAGAGTCGATGCGGAACCACAGTCCCCTGGTGGAGTGGGGACCTGCAGAAGCTCAGAAAAACCACCAGAAGGCTTCTGAATCGCGCACTTCAGAGACCGACTGGGATTACTACCGGACAGCGCAGAGGGAATATAAGAAGCTGGTTAAAACATCAAAATTAGCCTCTTTTAGGAACTACTGCGAGAGTTTGGAAGGAACCAGGGAAACAGCTAGGTTGCACAAAGTCTTTCAGAAAGACAACACGGCCAGGCTTGACTCCCTGCTGAAACCTGGAGTCTGTCCAATGTGCAAGCTATAGCTGCTTCGATAGCATAGCAAGAAAAAGCACTGGCGGGTATTGGACAGCAAAAAGCAGCTTCAATAGCTTACAACAGCTAATTGACGCATACCTGTGTAATTGATGTGACATTCATGTTATTTATGACAAAAATTGGTACCGGCCGCGGAATCTAATTAGAATTTTAATTGTAGTTTAAAGAACGGGTTTTGACCCGACCGAGAGTGCAATCGTGTTTTTTTACGTGTTTTTTTTCGCATTGAAAATCCAAGCGAAGATTTGAACGAGGTGAGTTAATGGATAGAAACACTGTTTTCCATAATCGAAACTTAATGCATGTGTTCCCCAATTCATTTCAGACGATCTTATCAAAAATAATGCGGAAAGTTAGGAGCAAGTAGTGATGATGACTTAGAGAGACAAGACAGAGCCCGTTATCGGTTTCGAAAGAGGGATAAGAAGGACGTAAATTCAACAGGAGTAAGCGTAAGTCAACGAAATTTCAATAAGACCATAACATTGATTCTTCTATTTTTCACCTAAAGTCCATAACAACTGACTACTCCGAAGATGAGTTTAGTGAAGCAGAGGATAGTACCGGATCTCGGGAAAATAGTGCAATAAAAGCTGATTTTCCAAATGATCCTACTGAAGACGCTTCAACGCAAAACAATGAGACTGTAGGCTGTTTTCTCTATTTCTTACTTAGCATTAGATAAACGACTTCTTTTCTTCACAGGAACGAACACAAGTAAGACTGAACACAGACGTTAAAGAATTTATCCCAAAGGCTGGAATCAAGTCAAGCTTAAATATTAATGTTAAACATATTAATATTTTTGTATTTATTTTGTACATCACTTTCCGCCGTTCAACAAAAATACGGATAAAAATTAAAAGAAATTGTTTTTTTTTTTTCATTTGTTAAAAGTGCGGAATTCTTTATGTCCGGGTGAGTTGAGATTAATTTTCTATTCGTCTTACTACGGAGCGCGTAACAGCTTGTCACCTTTATCGATGCTTCTCCCATTGTTCCCAGTAATCTTTCGATTGCATTTCGGACAAACTCGACAATGTACGATCGAACGCAAACAGTTCTTCTTCGCCGGTGAATACGTATCGATCAGCGTAATAAATCGTCTCAAATGAGCGCGGTATGAAATAAATAAGCAATTTGAATGTAATCGCTTCTTCTTGTCGATCTGAAAAAATTATATTAGTAATAAACTTGCGACAACAATTTTACGCGACACTCACCGATCCACGGCACTCATAGACTTCCGTGAAAATTTAGTTCCTTCGGAACGTTGTCCAACTTCTTCAATTCGCTCCCGAATAGGCCAAAGAAAGCACCTGGTTATTGTGTTCCTCGAGTCGCTCCATAGCTTTCGCTTGATGCCCGAAGATCACATTCACTTCCCGCGTAATCGACCGCATAACACTACGACTTATATTTCACTTATATCGCACAAATTTCAGTAATTCACGGCCATTTCATAATTGTGACATTTCACAAGTTACGATTATCAACATTCCAATTGACTTTTCCCCATTTGAAGGAAACAAAATGTCACACACATACTTGTGTAATATAGCTGTGCTTTCTTGCTTACAGTCCGTACTCTAAGCATGGAAAAGCAGCTATGATAGCAGCTATTTCAAAGTACTGGACAGAACAACTGTCAAATAGCAAGCATGAGAAAGCAGCTTTTGGTTGCATTGGACAGAAAAAAGCTGCTATAGCTGCTATCGAAGCAGCTATAGCTGAACATTGGACAGACTCCTGATGGTACATATACCACTTCGAAAACGGAGTCAGTAAGAACCCTCTTTAAGACCCATTTTCCAGGAAATCAGGTGATCGAAAGTGATCAATGCGTGGTTCAGACACTCTGTCCGACCAAGGACAGAGCGCCCAGGCGTAGTTGGTATAAGGCGTCCGCTGTAGTGACTGCTGAGAGGGTGAAATTTGCAATTTCATCGTTTGACAGCTACAAGTCACCAGGAGTGGACAGTGTCTATCCGATAATGCTAAAAGAGGAGGCTGTTGTTTTAGCGCCGATCCTCAGAAAGATATTTTCTGCATGCTTGGCGCATGGATACATCCCATCTTCTTGGCAACCGGTCAGAGTAGCGTTCATCCCAAAGCCAGGAAGAGACGACTATACTTTGCCCAAAAGTTTTAGGCCAATCAGCATAACATCGTTTGTTCTGAAAAGTCTGGAACGACTGGTAGAGAAACACATTAAGGAAGTGGCTCTCAGAGCGCATCCTCTTTGTTCGGAACAACATGCGTATCAGAGCGGAAAGTCTTGTGATTCAGCGCTCCACTCTCTGGTATCCAGAATAGAAGGGGCGGTGGACCGGAAAAATTACGCGCTGGGCCTTTTTGTGGACATTGAGGGTGCTTTTGATAGTGCGCCCTTCGAATCACTGTGTGATGCTGCCAAAAGACATGGGGTGGATGACATTTTAGTCAAGTGGATTCACTCCATGCTCACACAGAGAATGCTATTCACGGAGGCGGGGGATGGGCAATATGCTACAACGGGGGTCAGTAAGGGCTGTGCTCAAGGCGGGGTCCTTTCGCCATTGTTGTGGAGTATGCTCATTGACTCTCTGCTTCTCGAACTGCAGGATCTGAATATTCACGTACAAGCTTACGCGGATGACGTGGCTGCACTAGCTGTCGGGCTATCGCTCAGGGATGTCTGCGACAAAATGCAGAGAGTCCTATGGGTTATAGATGGCTGGTGTGAAAGACACGGACTTTCTGTGAGTCCTAGCAAAACCGCACTAGTTTTGTTTACTAGGAAAAGAAAAACAGAAGGTTTAGTGTTGCCTATGCTGAAGGGGGAAACTATTCAGCTCTCGGAGAAATTAAATAAATATAATATTAAATATCTTGGAATTATCCTTGATAGCAAGCTTCTCTGGAGGGAACATGTAGATACAAAGACAAACCGTGCGCTAGTAACATTCTGGCAGAGCCGGAGAGTTTTTGGAAGAACATATGGTCTTAGGCATCAATTGTATATTGGCTATATACGGCCATTATAAGACCCATCCTAATACATACATTAGAGCTAGTCTTGCTAAACTACAGAGGATAGTCTGCATCGGTGTAACAGGTGCCTTTCGCACCACACCGGATGCGGCACTCGATGCACTGCTCAATTTGCCACCGCTTGACATTGTTGTACAGGCGGAAGCAATGAGAGCTACATACAGACTAATGAGATTAGGCCTGTGGAGGAAAGAGCATTGCACGGGTCATGGAGAAATGGCTCGAAGGTTGTCTGCGAACCCCATCTTCGATATGCCTTCGTATGCTATGACTTCGATCTGTATGCTCAATAGAAAATATCAGGTGGAGATCCCGAGTAGGGAGGAGTGGGAAAACCAGTCCGCATTGCTTAGCGGATTAACTGATATATTCTACACGGACGGCTCATTAACTGAAGACGGGTCGGGAGTTGGAATGTATCTGCAGACTGAAGATCTCAGGTACTCTTTCGCACTAGGAAAACATTCTTCGGTATTTCAAGCTGAAGTTTATGCGATCCTTAAGGCAGTAGAATGGATTATAGAGGGAAGATGGAGAGGCAGGATGATTTGCATTTGCAGCGACAGTCAGGCCGCTTTACAATCCCTAGATAATCCAATCGTCTTTTCGAAGATGGTATGTGAGTGTAGAGAACGGTTGAATTCTGTTGGCAGATTCAATGACTTAAAGCTCATATGGGTTCCAGGCCACCAGGGTATAACTGGCAATGAAATAGCTGATGCATTAGCAAAGGCAGGATCGGAGTCAGCCATGGTCGGACCAGAACCAGTTTTCGAGAGATGGCGGCTTTTTCCGGGAATGCGGCCGACCAGAAACCTTGTTGACGGACCAAGTGGACGAACCGCTTCTTTTCTTCTCAAATTGAGCAGGAAAGAATGTAGTAGTATGGTTGGTATTCTCACAGGGCATAACTCGTGTGGCCTACACATGGTCAGATTGAGAATCATTGACAACCCCATGTGCACTGCTTGCGACGAGAGCGACGACACAACGGAACATTTCCTTCTCGAGTGTCCAGCTTACTTTTTTGCGAGAATGCACGTATACGGCGTCGATGTTATTAGGATGGAAGAACTCCGTTCTGAGGAGGACGAAAAAGTTCGGGTAGAGACTGGAGGACTCGAGTGCAATGGGCAATAATGGTCTGAGTGCTCAAGATGCGCGGCCTTGATGCGTATCTTCCCCCGCTTCAAACAACAACAACACAGCAACCCCCATCCTTCGAAAATATACCAGTCGTAGGGGTTCCTCCAATCTACCCACCATAAAAATTTCTCAACGGGTTTGGGAGCAACGCGCCTTCAAACGATTTTGCGTACGACGTACGGTGGACAGACGGACATTTTTTTTTTTTTGCTTTTTTGGAGTTTACTAGTCCTAAAACGTGAAATTGCAAAATTTCAGAGTAGCAAATTTTTTTGAAATTTCAGGTCGATCACAATACTTTATTATTAAAAAATAATAAAGTAAAATTAACTTCAATATCTCTTTCCGTCTTTTTGTCGTTGAAACAACGATAAATGAATTTAACGTAATTTAAAGGGGTTGGTGCAAAAAATATGAAAAAAAATTTTTTTTTTAAATTATTATTCTACACTTATTTCTGCACATCACACAAAAAACCGTACCTCTTTCGGGTAATGGGAAGTGAATCAAATTTTACTCTGGAGTGGGGGAAGTCGAATATGTCACTGCATGTACTTTTTTGTTTTTAGGCTCTCCTGGAAAGTAGTGCTTTTTCGACTTTCGGTACACGTTTCTCAGTAACCACACACAGTAGCGTCTTAATTTTTTTTTTCATTTTTTTGTGGTAATAATGAATAGCTTCATACATGAGCAAATTAAAATATCTCATGAAAAACTATCATTTCAACAGTAAAAAAATTTATTCATTCCCTTTTTCTTAAATATCTCGATTTTTAGTGAAAATTTTTTAATTTACTCATGTACTAAGCTTTTAAATACACTAAACGATAAGTGTGCAAAATCTGACAGTTGTGAGTTAAGTGGAAGCTGAGATTCAGGTACCGAAACATAACGCGTTACGCCATACAAAATGTATGGGAGCTAGAAATTAGCAACGACCCCCTTAAAATTATTCCCCTTTTCGGCTAAACTCAAGCTTTTTGAACTAGTGGGTAGTAAAACCTTTTAGAATGGAAAAGCTTTTAAGGCTAGAAATTTCAAATCGAATGTATGAAAAACAAATCAGTAGAGAACGGCTATGGATTTGTTTCTCTATGACGCAAGACGCGGTCTGATAAATGCCTTGTAGATTGTAGCTAAGTCAGACGCTGAAAAGAATTTCCTACACTTGCGTAGAATACCAAGGCGTTTGGAAGCATCAATTGCAACATTAAAAATGTGTTGGCTCCAATTTATAATAGGTAATTGTTGACTTTTACGCCTAGTAATTTGAAGTCAGCAGAAGGAGAAATTTGTACGCCACTAAAGGATATATTTGAGACCGACGTCGAAACATCTCGTTCAAGGGATAGATGACAGGCATTGAACTCAACTCTATTTTTTTTCGCCCCATTCCAACTTTACCATTTGTCAATTGACGAATGGTAAAGTTGGAAATCTCCACCTGGTGGCAAAAAAAACAACCCTCTAAGATAGACAAATTTTTGTCAGCTGACTGTTATATGGCGGTTTGTGTGTAATTTTGTTATTTGGAGCTCGGGAAGTTTTCGGTTCATTTCCGGTTCTACATTCCGAAAATGTTACACTCGAACCCGCACAACGAAGTCAGAAAATAAACAATTTTTCTTTATGAACGGGCGGTATAAACTTCGAAATAACTTCACAAATGTTTAATATTCCGAAAAAAAAGATAAAGGAATAATTTTTAAATTATTTAAAAGGAACATAAACCGTTTTTTCGTTACATTTTTCTTTCATTTTGGTGCTTGAAATTGGTTTCTGAAAAAAATTAATTTTGTTTTTGATATGTTATGATACGTTTATCCTTCATATTTAATTATGAGGTTCATTTAAATTCGGTTCAAGCGATATTTTGGAGTAAAACACTTTTATTCGAGCTCAATCTCAATTTTGTATGAAAATCACATGCAACTGTCAGTTTCTGTCTATCTTAGAAGGTTCCGAAATTTGCCGCCAGAGCACATGGTATATTCGTCAATATTAGCTAATAATTATTAACACCTCCATCCCGATTCTTAATCTTTCCATCCCTAAAACTGATCCACTTTGGTATTTCTTTCTTTTTACCCACAATTCCTTCCTATTCCGCTCTCCTTTGTACCAATGTGTAGATAGATATATAAGATATATGAAGTGACCCACCCTCTCCAAATTATAATCTGCAATTGTTACATTTTGTCTAATTGGCATTATCTTTCTTGTTTGCGTCATTACATTTGTTTGCTTTCGTTAATGCTCAACCCGACTTTTTTTGCGGAGAAGTCAAGTCTGACAAATACGATCTTAGCACTAAGGAAAGATCTTGCGAAGATGTTTATATCGTCAGCGTATACTGACATATGATGCTTTGTCACCAATCCTCGGATCAGAGCCAGTGGCGGTGCTGATAGTTTTGGCGCCTGGCGCACTTTCTACGGTTTGATGCCCCAAATTTTATATTTTGTTTTCGAAAAATGAAGGGTAATTTCCCAGATTTAGCATGATATAAATTGAGGAGATGGTGTTAAAGTGACCCCTGCTGTTAATTTGGCCCGCTAATTATTTCTAATAATTCACAATATCATTTATGGTTTGTGTTACATATCGGGCTTTCTGATATGTAACAGATAAACCCCATAGAATAAAATAAATTGAAATAAATTGCTTATTCATGGGTCATTCCATCAAGAATCGCCAAAGTTGTGACCTTACCATCTCCGATTCTTATGAAAATTTTTGTACTTGAAGAACTAGTGAAAAAAATAATTGAAATTCAATTTTTGTTTCCATTTCATTGTTTTGTTAGTTATAGTATGTTAACTCCTTTTCAACTCCTTTAAAAATATTCTTTCTTGAAAAAATCAAAAAGTCACGGTTCCCTTCAATTCTGAAATTGCCCCCCCCCCCCCAAATTACGTCACTGAATTCGGCATCTAATATTGAAATAAATTGTGAAGGATCCTTTCCTAGTGACCAAAGAAGTAAAATATACATTCAATTGTGATTTTTTGAAGCAGAATGAATGTCGTGGAACAGAAGGCGATTATTATATGCGATTTTTGCCTATAAAATTGATTTTTTTAGTTATTTTTCCTATGGTTTTATGCACACATTAAATTTGGCTCTCCGATGCCATATTACCACTCATTTCAACGATAGTCGCATGCAAAAATTTCTGAATTTAAATAATTTTTTAGAAACTGTGAGGCTTTCTTCCAATTTTAAGTAATTGGTTTTACTGACATAACGAAACATTTTAAAGTAGCCTTTGAAACGTAATTACTATTAGCACTTATTTTTTTCCACAATAAAACCTAGCAAGAAAAATATCACATTTTCTTTGGTCGTCACACAGTGCTCCCAACTCGTGAAAATTCTAAATATTTAAATTTTTTCGATAACATTAGAACAACTGTACCCGTATTGCCGTTTAATTATTAGATAACACTTCTTCATTGCATTCGTATAGTGGTGATCACGTCACGAGAGTTTAATTCCCTATTTATTTAAAAAAAAAATACCTGGAGAGAAATTAAAAACCCATCGGAATTTACATGAAAAAATAATGTACATAAAAAACTGAAGCACTGACACCTCGCATACGCCTGGGACCTCTGAGAACCCATTTCGTTCCTGTGGCGCACTTTTATAAACTGCACTCAGCGGAATACAGCGCAAGCCGTCGCGCATAAAAGTGTTGACAGGTCACAGTACGGTGCGTGTAGGATGTCGAACCGTGGTGCAGATAAAATATTTGCGCCAAAGAGTAAGTCAATAGATTCGCTCATGTTTGATCGAACAAAACAATGAACATGTCGGATCGGTGGAGGAAAATGATGTTCGTTATACAAAATCGTTTATGTATGTACTATGTATTTGGAAGAGGGTGCTACGAACATCCCAGTCGGACTTTTCGTAAGAGACGAATTTTTAATCAATGAGTAAGGAATGAGTTTGTAAGGCCTTACCAAAGTAATGCGGAGTGTAATTGCTGTAAAATATTCTCGAATGCTCTCTCTGTACAATTATGGCCAACATTCTTGGCTTCAGTTACTATTTACAAAAGTAATGGTTTAGAAGCTAGTAAATAATAAGAGGAAGAAATCCGAGACGTTACAGTTTTGTCCAAAGGTATAGGCTTTATTATCTACTATAACGGTTTTTCCCCGTGGAAAACCGTTATACCGGCCCCTGGAACAAAGGGGCGAACGGGCCTTGTCCGGCTCAACCCAGAGACGGGTCGTGGGCGCCAGTGATCCGATTTAAGGCTACCGTTCTTCTTTCCTAGACCGAATCACGAGCCTAGGAAAGTTACCGACATATACCGAACTAAGACCTGTAGTGGAAGAATTCCTGCAAGACGTCACAAAAATCGTTACACATTTATTAAGGTAAAAAAATAGTAGTTAAAATAATGAACGACAAATATTTATTATTCGAAATAATCTCTTTCTATCTACCCCTGAATAATAACCCTAGCTACGTTTGTAGTACTACTTAACCTAGGACGTCTCTGATGCCGCCGATTCTCCGTCGCAGGATCTACCAGTTCTTTTCTCCGCCGTCTCAGGACTTCCTTCACTTCTTGCTCGTTACAGCTCGTTACAACATATGTCACTCGCGTTTGTTTATATCGTTTTTGTTTACATGTCACTCGCGTTTGTTTATATCGTTTTTGTTTACCTGTCACTCGCGTTTGTTTTAATTTTTGGTGTTTATCGGTCACTCGCGATTGTTCGGATTTTTAGTGTTTAACCTATCCTAACTACTTTCCACCTGATTAACCTATTCACCTTTTAATCCACTAATTACTAAACCTATTCTAACTCATACACAATCCTATCTTTACCCGTCAACCAGTCTTTCCTCCACCACAGAGTCGAAGTTCGTTTATTAATTTCGAATGTATGTTTTCCTTATTTTTTAGTTATGTGCCACAAGTTGGGAGAGGCCCAGAGGAAAATGCATTCGCAAGGAGTTCCTCGATGACCAATTCGGTGAGTTAACTCGATACTATACTTAGACTACCGGAAACTAACATTCCTCTTCTCTTCTTTGCAGGATACTCGTATGGCGGACCATAACATTCCTCCCCTACTTAAAGAGAATTTCCTAAATTCTCTAGCCTCCCTCGAGGAAAAAAAAACAACAACAACAAAAAAAATCGAACGTCGATTACTGTTAATGCTGATCAATTAATATGCTCGCTGGTCATTGACTTTATGATCACTTGGAGTGATCATCCTCCCCGGGAGCAATGTGTAGTATGGATCTTTTCGCTGGTATCGGAGTGACGGGTTTTACGGTGAAATTTGCTGTTTTAGATCTTTTAGTGTAGATTATGTACACTGTGACTCCTAATATCAGGGCAACTATCAAATAGTTCACGATGTAGTGATGCACGTGGTGTATATTTAGATCCTCTGGAAGTTGTAAGGTCGGAGATGAGGTCTGAATCCTATTCAGCTCCTGGGTGTTGAGTGTGTCTGTGAAAGACAGTTTAGTTGCAGAAGAACCATCAACGTTCATCAATATGGATGCGAGGTTCCTGGGTGGAAGAAATGACTTGTCCATGCGTGCTGTGAATGATGTTTGTGATCTCAGAAGAACGGATGAGGTTTTGATCTCGCAGTTCGGACCTAATGCCAAAATTCCGCTGCCTTGTAGCTGTTGTGTGGTTTATGGTTGCATACAGCTGTGATTACAGTTTCGTTTGGTGTAAAGAATATCCATATGGTTGCATACAGCTGTGATTACAGTTTCGTTTGGTGTAAAGAATATCCATTTGTTGGCGTCTTGAAGTTGGTGAAAATATAATACGGCTCTGGTAGTTCGAATAGTACATCGTAGCTTTGTAATTGGCTCGTGGTTTAATAAGACAATTTCACATTGGTTTCCATGAGAGTTTTCTCGATATATAGGATGATCCTGTTTACAAATGAATTTCTGAGATTCTCGCTCAGAACATTGCTCTAGATCAATCCTTGATAATGGATAATATGAGTCCCGGTGAAGGTTTACAGCGATGAACTCACTGGATGGTTCGATAAATATGAGCTCACTTCCATATGTAGTTCGTGCTGGGTGTAGTTTGAAAAGTTGAAATATTTCATCGTTCAAGAGTGGGACGGTCATTTTGAAGATAATAATTTTGTTTACCAGTCGACTTTGAACTGTTGTTAGCCGATAAAAGGATAGCAGTGGTTCACTATCTTTTTCTCCAGGAATTAATAGAGACGTTGGTATATGATGCCGAATGATTTGTATCTGTTTCAATAATTGTACTGGCGTTATTAGGAACGGACTGAGTTTTCCGTCATTTGCAGTAACAATTAACTCGATTAGTTTTTTTTGATCTTTCTCGAACTTGTTCATGATGAGCGTGACATATTCGGTCATTAGGGAAAATGTTTGTCTCAGCTCTTGGCTTTTGATTTCTTTTGACAGTGCGTGGATGCTATTGGCCATGTGTTGTTCAAACACCTTAAATTGATCCTCTATGTCATGTATTGACTTCCGAAATATGTTAACAGTTCCATTGAAGATTGAAGTTTGATTCTGGGCCAGCTGCAACAGATATTTCTCATTTTGTTGGACCTTTTGGAGTTCTCCCTCTATATGTGTGGCATAATCCTGATCCAATAGGCCAAAGAGACTGCTTTGTATAAAACCTATGATGTTTAACGGGGCTCGTTTAATTCTATGTTGAGTATCATCGACCCGATTATGTAGAAGGATGTCGTTGTTGAGTATTTCTTCGTAGTTATGTTGAAATTCAATCAGGATCGATTGACAGTAATAGTTGAAGGTGATCATCTGACCACACAATTTCTCTAGTTTTTCCACACAAGTGGTGAATCCGTGGAGTTGTTCGTAGTATCCCGTTAGATTTAGGTATATTATCGTAGACCATTCATTATTGATTATGTTTATTCTTCCCACGTTTTCAAAGTATAGACCAGGGTTGTGCGTAAATGTTGTGATCTTGATGTCAGTGATGGAAGTAGCAGTTGGTAGGATATGGTCGCCCTGCAAGTTCATGCTTAATATCGGTATCAAGTTTGAAGGTTTTGCTTGTTTCCGTGGTGGAATGTTGTTTGGTGCAATCCGTAGTTTCGGTCGTTTTACGCTGCTTTCCTTTGGTATACTTAGCGGATTTTGTAGCAGAGGCACAGCTTTATTTATCTCCATAAGATCTGGTTCGAGGTCTCCTGGCGTGGTTTCCTTTTGGATAGCGATGTCCACGGGAAGTTTGCAAAGCTGGGTCTCTTCAGAATTCCTCCTGTGGTTTGAACAGTAGCAACTCTTACTAGTCCATCTGTGCCGGGATGCGTTTCAATAATCCGCGCCATAGGCCACTTGGTAGGCGGTGTATTTGGCTCCTTAACAATTACCAGATCACCATTCTTTCGGTTCTCCTGTGGATTTTGCCATTTTGGACGTTGTTGTAATCGTGAAAGATATTCGGTTGACCAAGCACGCCAAAAGTCTTGTTTCAGTTTATTCACTAGTTTCCATCTAGTAATACTGTGCAACGGCGTGTCGAAGGAAATAGGTTCTGGAGGTGCATTCAGTGCCGATCCAACCGGAAAGTGCCCAGGAGTTAGTACCATGAGATTATTTGGATCTGATGTGAGTGGACACAGTGGTCTTGAGTTTAAGCATGCTTCAATCTGGCATAATGTAGTCGGAAGTTCTTCGTACGTGAGCAAGGTATCTCCAATAATTCGTTTTAAGTGGTGTTTGACAGATTTTACTCCAGCTTCCCACAGGCCACCAAAGTGAGGTGCTGCAGGTGGATTAAAGTGCCATTGTGTGCCAGTATTGATTAAATATGGCCTTGCTTCTTCTAGAGATTGTTGCACGGCAGCCTCGAATTGTTTGTTCATCTCTTTATTTGCTCCAACGAAATCGGTTCCGCAGACGCTGTAGATGTCCGTGCACAATCCTCTTCTTGAAACAAATCGTTTGTAAGCCGCGATAAATGCGTCTGAAGATAGGTCGCTTGCAGCTTCAATATGTATGGCTTTGGTAGCAAAGCAAACGAATACTGCGATATATCCTTTATACGACTTTGTCCCACGTCCTTTGGATAGTCGTAACTGTATCGGTCCTGCATAATCAATTCCGGTATGCGTGAAAGGCTTGGATGGGGTCACTCGAGCGGCTGGTAAGTTTGCCATCATTTGTTGTGACAGGGCTGCCCGGTGTCTGGAACATGAAACACATTGGTATATCACCTTTTTAACAGCGTTCCTTGCGTCTATTATCCAGTATTTTCGTCTAATATAAGCTAGTGTAGCTTGTTTCCCTCCATGTAAGGTTTGAATATGAGCGTCTCGAATGGTAAGTGTCGTGAACTGATGAGAATGCGGGAGAATGATGGGATGTTTTTCGTTGTAAGGTAGTGTAGAGTGCTCAAGTCTTCCACCGACTCTCAGAACTCCGTGAGTGTCCAGAAATGGATTTAATGAAATTAGCTTGCTCGTATGAGGTAGATGTTTTCCTTTTCCCATCACTTTAATTTCGTCCGGAAATTCCTCCCTCTGCACAAGGTACGTTATGCATTGCATTCCTTGCAAGATTTCTTCTGTGGTGAGAGCGCCATTGGTGCGGTTGTTTTTAGTTTGACGGCAATTTTTTAAAAAGCGTAATATATAGGGGGTATATTCTTGTTGTTGTTCGTAAGTTTGAAGATCGAAGTCGTAGGAAATCACTGTCCAAGGCTGCTGTAGGTGCTGCTGTATGTGCTCAAAGGTGCCTTGAAAGGTAGGCCATTGGGTTTTGGCTTGTACTAACCATGATGGTCCATTCCACCACAATGAATGTGCTTTCAATTGTGAAGGATAAAATCCACGCGATGCACAGTCAGCTGGGTTGTCATCAGTGCTTACGTGGTTCCAGTCATCAGTGTTGGTGACTGATCGAATTTCGGATACTCTATGCATGACAAAAGTTCCCCATCTCTTCCACGCTAGAGCAACTGTTGAATCCGACCAGGCAAATATGGCTGAAGTCTGTATGTTCAATGCCTTTTTCACAGTAGTAAGAAGTCGTGCTAACAGCTGTGCAGCGCAAAGTTCAAGTCGTGGTATGGTAGTAGTCTTTTTCAAGGGAGCTACCTTAGTTTTAGAAGTTAACATTGTAATAGTGACCTCACCATGTTCTATTATAATTCTTGTGTATATAACAGCGGAGTATGCTTTCTCCGAAGCGTCGCAGAAGCCATGAATTTCTACTCCTTGATTGTAGGTAGTGTAGTGGATCCATCTGGGTGTAGAGATATTTCCTATCGATGAAAGTTCTTCTTCGAATCGTTGCCACTTATTTGAGAATGTAGTAGATAGAGGCTGGTCCCAAGTAATATCTGACAACCACAAGTCCTGCATCAGTATTTTAGCGAAAATCATAACTGGAGCAAGCCAACCGAGTGGATCGAAGATTTTTGCAATTGTTGATAAGATAGTGCGCTTTGTAGGCGTTCGGTCAGTCAAATTGATACGAAACTGGAACATGTCATTTCCTGGCAGCCAGTTTATGCCAAACGTTTTGATGGGGTTGCCATCATGTATCTCTCGTATTTCTGCGCCAACCAGATCTTCAGGTAAATCGGCTATTAGTGTAGTCTGGTTACTCGTCCACTTCCGTAGTTTAAAACCTCCCTTGTTAAGAAGTTTTATGAGGTCCTGTTGGAGTTGTTTTGCTTCACGCAGCGTGTTTGTTCCTGTCATCAGATCATCCACATAAAAGTCGTTTATGAGGATCTGAGATGCATTTGGAAATGTATTTTTCTCGTCTTTCGCTAACTGCCGCATCGTTTTTAGGGCTAAAAACGGGGCAGACGCTGTTCCGTAAGTGACGGTCGTCAAGTAGTATTCCTTTATGGGTTCCTTAGTGGAGAACCTCCAAAGTATTTTTTGGAATTTTTGATCAGCGGGGTTGATCTGTATCTGCCGATACATTTTCTCAATATCGGCAGTAAGTACATATCGATGAAGGCGCCATCGTAATAATATTTCCGCCAGGTTATTTTGTAGTTTTGGACCTATATGTGTAATATCATTGAGGCTCTGTCCGCTGCTGGACTTCATGGAGGCATCGAAAACAACACGGAGTTTCGTCGTGGTGCTGTCTTCCTTCAGTACTGCATGGTGGGGTATATAATAGCCGTCATTCGATGGTAGAGTTATTGGCATCATGTGTTTCCTGTGGAGGTAGTCCTTCATGAATTCCTTGTAGGATGTTTCCAGTTTTTTGTCGGATTCAAAACGCCTTTCGATTTGAAGTAATCTCGCAAGAGCCTTCTGTCTTGAGTTGCCTAGTTCTTCGTGATTCTTATTGAATGGAATTCGTACTGTGTAAGTTCCATCCCTTTTACGTGTGTGCGTTTTTTCAAAGTGTTCTTCGCATTGTTGCTCTTCTTCGGATGATGTGGTGATTGTGGTCACCTCTTCCAAGGTCCAGAATTTTTTCATAATGTCGTTAAGTTCGATATTGGACACCATGCTCGTTATGTTGATTTGTTTTGATGGAAGGCAATCCGTGTTTCCAGAGAAGATCCATCCAAACGCTGTATTTTGGGCCACAATTGATGGTTGAATATTTTGTAGACCATCTTGTATTATCGATGAATATACGTCAGCACCCAATAGCATGTCTATTGGACCTGGAGTACCATAAGTTGGATCTGCTATCATATTATTCTGCCAAAATTTATCCTCGATATTAAGGTTCACCTTGTTGTCAGGTAGGAATTTAGTCAGTTTCGGCAATACGTATGCCATCAGGTTTGGTGTAAACTTAGATGGAAATCTCGGTTCCAACTGCAGATGAATTTTACATCGTGTTGTTCCTGCTTTTGTTAGTCCTAGACCAGAGATTTCTGCGTGTTCCTTTGTCTTCGGTAAGGCGAGTAACTGGGCTGTTTCTTCAGTAATGAATGACCCTTGGGAGCCCTGGTCTATAAGAGCGCGTAGATACTTCTTTGTGCCGTCAGCTGCATTCGCAATTACAAGCGCGGTTGCTAATAATACACTGCAACTGCGTTTTGCCATATGTGAGTTGACCTCGACTGGATTTGGTTTAGCGTCTTTTGGTTGTTCCAAATGGAGCATCGTGTGGTGCAATTGTTGACAGATGGAACATTTAAATTTGCTGTAACACCTTTCCCCAGCTGGATGGCCAAGACAATTGAAGCAAATCTTATTTTCCTTGATGAACTCTTTTCTGCGTTGAACGTCTAATGATTTCAGTTTCGGGCAGGAGTGTAGTTTGTGGTTTTCCTGACAATATGAACAAAGGCACGTAGGTTTAGCTGATGTATGGTGCACTTTCAGTTTATTTCCTTCTCCATATTTGTCTGGTTTGTTGTTTCTTGGTTGGGAAGGTGGCGCCGTTCGTTTAGCGTCCCGTACAGATTCCAATGATTGGAATCTAGTTTCCAAAAATCTGTATATTTGGTCGTATGTTGGTGGATCTCGAGGTTTTTCGAGGTTTTGTTCATACAATTTATGGGACTCATAGTCAAGTTTTTGAATGACAATGTGTACTATGATCGGAGCCCATGTTGTCGTATCAATTCCGATATTGTCTAAGGCATGTAGGCACTCCTTAGTGGTATCGTAAAGTTTCCTGATGTTCACAGCCGATTCGTGATCCAATCTTGGTTGATTCAGCAAGGTTTGTACTTGGGTTGCGATCAGTTTCCTCTGATTATTGTATCTATCATTGAGGAGTTTCCACGCGGCTTCGTAGTTTGCATCAGAAATGCAAAGATGTTGAAGAAGGTTTGCAGCATCCTTCTCAACGTGTGTTTTGAGGTACTGCATTTTCTCCGCATTTCCTAGACTTTTATTCGTATGGATAAGTAGAGAAAATATGTCAGAAAATGAAGTCCACGTAGAGTAGTCTCCCTCAAACACCGGTAACGTTAAACGTGGCAGCTTAACATCAGTATGTTTATGTTGTGGAGTTTCCAAACGTTCTAGCAGCTTTATTATGACATCTTGATATTTATCTTCTATTCCCTCGTATATTTTTTGTTCAAGATATACGGAGAATACTTCATCCGGGTTGGCGATAATATCAGAATGGTTTGCTGATATCTTCTCCCAGTAGACTTGCATGGCGTTGAGTTTCTGCTGGTAGAAGAATTTTGATTGGTTCGGTGCGATTGTATCAGAACAATCAAGTAGGCGAGAAAGCAACCGCAAATTTTCTTGCTGTACTCGCAGTAGCTTTAGGTGTTGAATACCATCTCCAGTTGTCTCTCCTTTAGGATGTTGTGCAGAAGTTGATGGAATGGTAGTTTCGAAGTTTTTCACAGCCTCGTCAGACTGCGTTTGAGTCGTTTGCTGCTCCAAAATCGAAATTTCACCCATCTTCAGCAGTAGGTGTTCCCGAAGGGCGAGGTAGACATCTTTCACAAGCTTGAAGTATTGCTTCTGAAAGTACTCGTGCTGTGGGTTGACGGTCATCATCTTCTCCATAGTGTTATTTCTTCCCTCGAATTCCGCCCAAAGATCTTCAAGCGCAGTTAGACGTGTTGTAAGGTAGTTCTTCGTCTTCCTGCTGTCAGAGTCTTTCTTCATATTCTGCTTCAGCCGCATCATCTCGTCATAGCATTCGATCTACTGTGCTGCCAAAGGGTCCGTTTTTCGTCCAAGAAAATAACCTGTTAGAAAATTAGAATGGAATGGGCGGATATTGGGTTACTGGGAAACTGGGACTGTATTCTAAATAGTCGACGGGTTCGACTGTCTCGACGGACCAATGTTAAGAATGAAAATAACTTTCTTAATAACTTTATTTGTAACTGAGCTTATAAAATGTATTTTACAACTTATATACTAATTTTATGCTAATATTGCAAATCAATGGTAGCATGTGCGGTGCAAAGGTAGATCGGACGAATAATTGCAATGAATAATTGCTTATGCTAGCATAAAGGTAATTTATTGCTTTATGCTAACATGAATTATATCCGCTGATCAATTAATATGCTCGCTGGTCATTGCCTTTATGATCACGTGGAGTGATCAATTACATCATTGAAGTATGATTGCGTTTATACGACGACGACAGCTTCCAATGGGTAAGATTTCTCCTTAATTTTTTTGATCATTAACAATTCATTTCAAATTATATTACTAATATTCAACCCTTCACGCATATTTTCTTATTTCCTAATCTTAACAATTCATTTCAACTTATATTACTAATACTCCCTTAACGCATTTTTTCCTTATTTCCTAATCTTATCAATTCATTTCAACTTATAATACTATTACTCCCTTAACGCATCTTTTCCTTATTTCCTAATCTTATCAATTCATTTGTGAATCTACTAATATCTTATCCCCTACACCTGTTCCTTTTGGAAATACTTTATTCCATTTCAATTATCACCGGAACTGACAACAAAACTTGAGTAACTACAAAAACGAAAATCAGTCCTATACGCCTTAAGGTCTTTGGCGTGCCATACGCCACCCGGTTTCCCATCGGCATCTTCCCAGCCTGTAAGTCCAGGGCGACACTTTCTCTACAACCTCGAACGGCCCTATGTATTTCGGTGCTAAGTTTGCCGAAAAGAACTTGGATGCGTCCGACAATACATGGTTCGTACGCCACACCAAATCTTTTGGGTAAAAATCCTGGTCTCGTCTACGTAAGTCATACCTACTCTTTGCTACGTCCGTGGCGTGTTTAAAACGATTTATTACGTCTTCCCTCACCTGATTCAAGGCTAAAGCACGTTTCTGGGGCTCGGCATCGATGACACTGTCTTCGCCCTCCGGTTGTTCTACATTTTCCCAAAAAGTGGACATATTTTTCCCAAAGTTTACGAAGTATGGAGTACATTTCATCACCTCGTGCGTCGAAGTCTGCAATGCACAAGCAATTTTCGCCAAATTATCGGCCCACTTCCTATGATTCTCCGAGACATAGGCTCTGAGCATCGTCTTTATGGATTGGTTAATCCGTTCCGCCGGGTTGGCTTGAGGGTGATAAAACACGGTGTACTTAAGCGTGGTCCCGTAGGATTCCACCATTCGTTTGAACTCTTTCGCCCTAAACTGAGCACCGTTGTCGCATACAATCCATTTTGGAACGCCGAATAAGAGAAATACACTGTCCTCTAACTCTTTCGTAACAGCCGTACCCGTGGCCGCCCTGAGAGGAAATAATAAAGGAAACTTCGAGAAGTAGTCGACGGCTGTCAAAATATACGTATACCCTTGCGAAGAACGTGGAAGTGACCCGACCAAGTCTACGCAAACCATTTCCCACGGTTGTTTCGCCTCCCCGCTCCGTGAAACCATCAAACCGACTGGCAACCGCCGTTCCGGTTTGATCGCCTGGCAAATCGAGCAAGACCTTACGTATTTCCGAATATCTGCTTGCATTTTGGGCCAATAATAACACCTAGCAACTCGAGCTATTATTTTTTTTACACCCAAGTGACCAGCTTTCGGGTCATCGTGTTGCTCTTGCAGTATCCTCATTCGCTCCCCTTTTGGTATAAATCGCTTCCAAGCATCAGCAGAATCCAAGTCTGGATATGCGGTAGGGACATGTTTCCACAACGTTGTGCCATTTATGCTCCACTCCGAATACTTTGCTGGCTGCTTCTGTACCGTCTCCAACATTCTTCCGAACCAACGATCCGTCGGGCCCTCCGCCTGCACTACCTCCACCAGAGGCACAGACCGGGATAAGGCATCAGGAACAACGTGATCCTTCCCCTTCCTATGTATGATCTCGAAATCATACTGTTGGAGACGTATTGCCCACCTCGCCAATCGCCCAGTCGGATCTTTGACATTATTCAGCCAAACGAGAGAATAATGATCTGTCACACTAAACTTAGTTCCTTCCACGTAAGGTCTCAACTTTTCGATGGCCCAGAGGACCGCCAAACACTCCTTCTCAGTAGTTGAGATCTTACGTTCGGAGCTAGTTAGCGAACGACTTAAGTAGCATATCACTTTTTCTCCGTCTGGCTGTAATTGTGTCAGCACACCACCTAACCCGAAATTCGAGGCGTCGGTTTGAATTACTAACGGCAGGTCACAATTCGGACAGGTCAAGATTGGTGCCGTGGCGAGTTTCACTTTCGCTTGCGCGAAATGGCGCTCGCACTCCTCATCCCAAACGAACTTCTTGTTCTTCTTAAGTAAAGAAGTTAAAGGTGAGACCAGGGTGGCAAAGTCCGGAATAAATCTCCGATACCACGACACCATCCCAAGAAACTGGCGCACTTCCTTCACGTTCTTAGGAGCCTGAAACGTCATCAGACACTCCACCTTCTCCGGATCAACATGCAACCCACTATCATCCACGACGTACCCCAAGTACCGCAGTTCATCCCTGCAGAACTCACATTTCTCCCTCGAAACTCTGAGTCCTACCGCAATTAGCCTTCGAAACACCTCTTGGAGCACTTTCATGTGTTTCTCGAACGTTTGCGTAACCACAATTATATCGTCTAAATATACGAATACAAAGGGCTCCATATCCGCTCCGAGCACCTTATCTATTAGTCTTTGCCAGGTCGCCGGGGCATTTTGCAGCCCAAAAGTCATCCGGGTAAACTCAAATAAACCTCGTCTCGGTACCGTGAAAGCGGTATATTGACGAGAGGATTCTGCCATAGGCACCTGCCAGTACGTTGACTTAATGTCCAACGAGGAAAGGTACTTTGCATCCCTTAACTTGTCAAGTGTGGCCGTCACGTAGGGGATTGGCTACGCATCCCTCTCTGAAGCTTTGTTGACCTTCCTGAAGTCTACGCAGAATCTAAATTTACCGTCCTTCTTTTTCACTAGCAAAATAGGGGATGACCATGCGCTTTTAGATGGTTGCACTATTCCGCCAGCCAACACCTCATCTAGTTCCCGGTCAATATCCCTCTGCACTATGGGGTTTACCGGATAGTACCTCTGCTTAATCGGAGGAGAATTGATGGTAATAATATGCACTACCTCCGAAGTGCGACCGAGACCATCACCCATCCGTTCAAATTCAGTCTCTATAACCGCTTCCAACTCTTTCGTTTGGTTGTAATCCAATTTAGATCGTGGTTTAAGAAAATCGATGGCGGCCAAATGAAATTCATCCGCCAAATCGCAAATATCCTTCCGCAAATCAACCACTAACCCAAATTGTACCAAAAAATCTGCCCTGAGAATTAGCACATGGGGTAGTTTGGACACAACCAAACACTCTACCGACCGCATCCGACTTTCCACCGAGATCGGAACCCACACGGTTCCATCAACCCCGCACTTATTGTCATCGGCCAGTTTTACTTCCGTCGCGTTAGAATTACGCAACTCCACCCCCAACTTCTGTAAACTCTCCCAACCATACTTCCCTACAATGGTCCTCGATGCCCCTGAATCCAATAAACCCTCGAACTCCACATCGAAGATGGACATGTAATTTTTCTCTCCTACCCCTATCCGCTTAGGGGCGAACGACGACGAGTCCGACTAACCCGTCGAGACGGGGTGGGCGCCACACAACTAAGCTTTCGTCGTCGTTCTAACTACCTAGCCAGCTGTGAAGCGAGGTAGGTTTTAGTTCCACCGGAAATCTCTCCCGCGGATCTGTAATCGGAGGACGACACACTAAATTAACACAAAAGCTTTAGAAAAGAATCGTACTGTGGTTATAAGAATTATTCTAATTAAGTTCAACTAGTAATATAAATATGTGAATGAAATTGTAAGAAGTAAAGAGAATGATAGCTAAATCAAGACCTTATGCTAGGGTACCACTGGTGTCAGTCTGCTCCGTCCTCGGGACTAATCCGCCTCACAGCGATCCGCCACAGTTTTTATCTTCGCGAAAGCCCCGATCTGCGTTTTTTTTTTCCGCACCACGTTTCGCACCTTGATGTTTTTTTTTTCCTTTTATGACTACCTGGAGTACGTACGTCGAAGTTTTCGCGCACCCCTATGTCCGTAACGACGCGTAAATTAACTCGTGATATTCGATCACCAAGTCCGTACGATACTTCGCTGACTTATCAGTTCTATCACTTCGAATCACAATTCGATACCGTATCAAAATTCGTACTTCCAGTTCGTTATACTTTTCACATCTACTTCGTAAGCAATCGTTTACCGATACCGCACTTGATATTCTACAATTCCATATACGTTAAATTAGTTCGATATTTGTTCTTTTCCACTACTTCTGCCTCCAATCGTATTCCGAATCCGCACTCGATTTTCTTTAATTCCGTAAACGATAATTCAGTACGTTCATTTCATCCACTTTCACTTCTAACAATTGTATCTCGATTCCCATTCGTTTTTTTTTTTCGTCTTGTCTGAAGCTCAATCCCCAAAATAAAGGCCCCGATTTCACTTCTTTACCAAAAACGAAACCTCATAACGGCCACCCTCGTTCGGTTAGCGCCTTTGACCTCAGGTCTCGGTCAAAAACCCCTCTTGGAGTTTTCGAAATTTTCACAAATTTGCAACAGTTTCGAATTCGTCAAATTGGGCCACAACACTAATAGAGTTCCGAATTTGGTAGTGTTTTCTACCCATCATGGCGGCGCGCAGTGTTATTGTTTATTACGCGAGAACTGTCAGTTCCGTCGCGAATTCAAGTGTCCGCAGTGTTTCTGTTTTTGTTTACTTCGGTTTTTGTCGACTTTGTCTTTTTTTTTCCGTGGGTGCACTCGCGCAAGTCGGACGATACCGATCAACGGTTTTAGTCCGCGATTTTTATTGTTTCCGGCACTTTGCAAACCTGGATTTTGTTTGAGGTATGTTGTTGTTGTGTCAGTCGTAATCCTCGTTGACTCCTTAATCCTAAACCTTACCCTACCTTAATTCATCTTCTTTTCTTTTCCCTAAATAATATTTCCTAATATATCTATAATGTTACGTTAATCCAACTTAACAAATTAACTAAACTAAAGTTGACTCCGCCCTCCGATTTCAGGTTGTTTTCGTAATTTTCATCATAACAATTTCTGTGCGTTATTTTAGGTTTTCCGTGCCGTAGGGGAAGGTGACACGAGCCTCACTTGGGGAACTAACACCCAATAATTTGCGGTAAGTCTCTACGTTAAGCAATTTAGTTTCAAGTTTAATATTCTATTTCTGCATACTTTTCCCAGGTTCCGGATCAAGAGCGACCGTCGGACTTCGCCCGGGATCGTTAACGAGGTATACCCTAAGTATCGAATAATTACTAAAATAACTCCTCCCTTTTTTTCAGACGTAATATTTCCCCCCTTACCTCAAGAGGATTTCCCTGAAATGCTCTCCCTACGACCTAACACACATATTTCCTTCCCCGATTTACGCTTTATGGGGTTTTAGATCCTTCACGTGCCAGATCCCCGCGTCTTTGCCATCTTTATCCACCAAGTGATAGGTCCAAGATGACACTTTCTTCTGTACCGTGTACGGTCCCAAAAAGGTAGGGGCCAACTTAGCCGAAAAATAGCGCGCAGCGTCGGAGAGGGCAAAGTTTTTCCTCCAAACAAGGTCGTGTGGCAAGTAAGACACATCACGTCTACGCAAATTATAATGCGTCTTGCTTTTCTCCGCTGCCTTCTTCATTTTATCCCTAATTTCCAGGCGTAATGCTTCAAACGCTTCTGACCGTTCTTGTAATGTTTCCGGAATTAACGGATTGTTGTGTACCTAGCCAGAACAAGTGGAAACAATAAACAATATCTCATATCAAAGTCAACGTAAAATATCATTGATATGTGACACCTTCTACTACGGCCCACACACGCGACAACAACAAACAAGTCATCGACGTACGATCTCATGCACTGAGTTCTGTCCGTACGATTTCAGTGTACTCCAATTTCATTTGGGAAAGTACCTGAACGCCATGCAAAGTCCATGCATGGGACGATGCACTTTGTGCGTCCCATCTTTGAACTCTTGCATGTGCACTTTTTTTAGAAACATAAATTTCACTGTGAACGATAAATTATCGATCAGCAGGAAGGGCACGTGTATTTTTTTGGTATGAAGATATGAAGATTTGTTTATGTGACAATTTCATTCCTATTTGTTTTTCTTGTCTTTTTTATAGAGAATGAAATTGTAGGGGCAAATTATGCCACATTATGTATTTTAGATTGAAGTTAGTATGTGTAAGATAGAATAAGTAAAAATTGTATAAAAAGAAATGTTTAGCCCGCACTCGGGGCTATTCGACAAAATATACTTACCGGCCTCAGGCTTACCATAAATTGTTGTTTAGTCTAAACTATTTTCTGGCATAACAGCCTACTAACTTGCAGATGCAAACTGCTACGCGTTCTTTAAAAATTGCACAACAATAAGATATTATACTTTGGCAATTGGTGCCTGCTCCATTAGCGAGACCAAACGCTGATTCAAAAAGTGGTAAGTTATCAACATCTTTTCGCGTTCGATACCGTCTACTACATCGAACACAACAGGATTTATTTCGGAGGGATACTCATTGGGTCCCTCGTTAAATAAATTCATTTCCCTTCCGAAATTCGCGAAGTAGCTTGTTACCCCTAGTACCTCATGTGTGGACGTGCGCAACGCACACCCTATTGCCGCGAGATGCGTATCCCAAGTTCTATGATTGTCGGAGGCATAGGCACGAAGCATCGTCTTTATGTTTTGATTTGTTCTTTCTGCCGGGTTTGCTTGGGGGTGATAGAATGCGGTGAACTTTATTTTTGCTCCATATCCTTCGGTCATTTGTTTGAAGTCTCGACTCTTGAATTGCACCCCATTATCACATACAACCCACCGAGGTACGCCGAACAACAAAAAGACCTGTTCCTCTACAATCCGACTCACAGCGGTTGCCGTCGCTGCCCTCAAAGGAAACACCAGTGGGAATTTAGTGAAGTAATCCACTACCGTGAGAATATAACAATTCCCTCTCAGAGAGCGTGGAAGGGGTCCAACCAGATCGACGCATACTATCTCCCACGGCTTGCTCACTTCAGTCCTTGAGGCCATAAGGCCAGCTGGCCGTCTCCTTTCCGGCTTAATCGCCTGACAAACATTGCACCTAGCCACATACCGCTGTATGTCGGCCCGCATCTTCGGCCAGTAATGCGACCGTGCTACGCGGGTAAACGTCCGATATCCGCCCGGATGACCAGCCGTTGGATGGTCGTGACACTGGCTAATTATTCCAGTTCGCATTTTCTTTGGTGGCACTAACTTCCAGACTTCCTCCTCCGATAACCCCGGATGTGGTGCTGCTACGTGCTTAAATAGTTGGTTACCCTCAATTCGCCATGACGAAAATTCGTCAGGTTCATTTTCCACACGTTCCACCATCTTGCGGTACCATTTATCCGTAATTTCTTCCCATTCGGCCAATACGCACACTGGAACTGACCGAGATAATGCGTCAGGAACCAAATTTTCCTTTCCCTTGCGATGTACGATGTCGAAATCAAACTGCTGCAACCTCAGAGCCCACCGTGCCAGTCTCCCACACGGATCCTTCAACTGGTTCAACCACACCAGCGAATAATGGTCGGTCACTACCACAAATTTTGTTCCCTCCACGTATGGCCTAAGTTTTTCGACGGCCCACATCACCGCCAGGCATTCCCGTTCCGTGGTCGAAAATTTCCGTTCTGCTGCGGTCAGCGATCTGCTCAAGTAGCAAATTACTTTTTTTCCGCTTTCGTGTTTTTGGGTGAGAACAGCCCCCAGACCATAACCTGAAGCATCGGTTTGTATGTTGAACGGCAGACTATATTCGGGACACGTCAGTATCGGAGCAGTTGAAAGCTTGACTTTTGCGGTCGCGAAGGCTTTGTCGCATTCCTCATCCCACGCGAATTTGCGGTTTTTCTTGAGCAACGAAGTGAGAGGTGCCATCAGAGTTGCAAAGTCCGGTATAAATCGTCGATACCATGATGCCATCCCCAGAAATTGACGGACTTCTTTCACGTTTGAAGGCTTAGGAATTTTTATCAAACATTCCACTTTTCCTGGGTCCACGTGCAATCCCTGCTCATCCACCACGTAGCCCAGATATTGCAACTCCGATCTGCAGAATTGACATTTACTCCGCGAAACCTTTAACCCCGCAACTCTCAGTCGCCGAAATATTTCTTTCAACACTTCCAGGTGCTTCTCGAACGTCTGCGTCACGATTATAATGTCGTCCAAGTAGACAAACACGTGCTGCTCTAAGTCCCCTCCCAGAACACGGTCGATTAGTCGTTACCACGTAGCCGGAGCGTTGTGCAGTCCAAAAGGCATTCGTCGAAACTGGAACAGGCCCCGGTTCGGCACAGTAAAGGCGGTATAAGGTCGAGATTCCTCAGCCACTGGAACCTGCCAATATGCCGACTTAATGTCTAGTGAAGACAGAAATTTCGCATCCCTCAATTTATCCAGTGTAGCCGAAACGTAGGGCAAGGGGTACGCATCACGCTCTGACACCTGATTTAACCTTCGGTAGTTTACACAAAACCGGTACGATCCGTCCTTCTTCTGGACCCTTAAGATCGGGGATGCCCAAGGACTACATGACGGTTCAACTATTCCCGCCTCGAGCATCTCGTCTAGTTCCTTGTCAATATCCTTCTGAACAGCGGGTGATACTGGATAGTATCTTTGTTTGATGGGATCAGATTTGGTTTTTATAATATGCTCCACCATATTGGTGCAACCAATTCCGTCACCCATCAAACTCAATTCCGCGTCAATCGCTTCCGCTAGCCGCTCACTCTGCTGCTCCGACAACTTTGATTTCGACTGAAGGAATTCTACTACCGCTACTTCCGGGTTCTCGCGAAATTCCCAACACCTTCCCCGCAGATCTGCTACAATGCCCGCTGCAGCCCAAAAATCAGCTCCCAGTATCAGCTTGAGTGGAATTTCCGGAACAACAAGTACTTCTAGCCACTTAATTTTGCCTACCAATTCGATCGGAACCCATATGGATCCCAGAATTGAGCACTTCACCCCATTCGCTGTGACAACCGATTGAGATCCTTGAGTTTCTATCGTAACTCCAATTCCCCGAAGGAGATCCCAACCTGCTCCACCCAGAATCGTCTTCGAAGCACCCGAATCCAGCAAACCCAACATTTCACGATCAAACATTTTCACGTTCAGGTAAGGACGTGTATCCCCAACTACTTTAGTGAAAATATACCCTATTTCCATACTACTCTCCACAACCTGAACGCCTTCCTTACTAGCGGCTATCACATCAACTACCCCCACTACGCCGCGCTCTAGTGGGTACTGGGGAAGTTTTCCGGCTGATTGTTCGTAGATGTTACATTTGGTGTGCCACCTATGCTATTTACTTGAGCCCTATTCCCTCCGCTCATATCAGCTGATTGGTTGCACTTGTTGCAGAATTTCCGAATCACGCCAGTCTTCCCGCATCCGTAACAAGCACGAGGCCTCTGACATTCGCGAGAATTGTGCCCCATTTCCCGACAATTCCAACACACAATAGAGCGCCTTTCTTCCACCACCGGACAAACACCTGGAGCCTCAACATATGCCAGATCTGGTTCGAGCATGTTTCGCGATCGTCGAGAAATTGGAGGATTAAATGCTTCCACCGACACACGGGTAGCTTCCAATTCTCGTCCAAGGCGTACTAACTCGGTAATTGACTTCACCTTCCGCAACCCGAGGTGCATTTGATAGAACGGTGTGATATTACGGCGCAGCAGTTTTAATTGCGCCGCTTCCGTCCACGGTGTCGTCAAACGCCGGAAGAGACCTTGCATCAACGCTACATACATCCCTATGGACTCATCCGCGCCCTGCGTTCTCCGCCGAATCTCCTCCTCTAAACGTTCGTCGTAGTCCGGCGGTAAAAACTCCTGCCTGAGCTCCACTACCAACTCCTCCCACGACTTCAGAGCTGGCCTCACCGCTCGTAGCCAAATCAGCGCTTTACCTTCGAACAGGTCCACCGCAGAACGAAAAAGTTGAGATTTTGTTACGCCCCGTGCTTCCCTCAATTCCTCAACTCTTTCTAGGAACGCACTTATAGACTGATTCCCGTCACCCACAAATTTCAAATTCCACTTCGCTACTGCTAAAGATGGCCTGGAAATGGAAATTCCTGTCGTCATGGGGGTTGTACGGTCGGCTAAATCATCCTCATCGCTCGTTTGATCCAGCCCGGCTGTGGCGATGTCTACCCTTTCGCTGAACCTTCTCATTTCCGGGGCAATTGTTACTGGAGCCGCCACATTTGTAGCTGGAGTCGTCACAACCGCCGCGTTTAGTTTCGTACCGGTCGATTCATGAGTCGGACCGGTTTCGTCGCCCGAACTGGAATCACCTTCCTCGGCCGCTTTTCCCAATAGATCGCTCATCAAGAAAACGAATTGTCCCCGCGTTGCCGACACGGATGACTTCTCTTCGACCGTAATTGCCGAAACCCGCTCTGTTCGACGCATACCCCAATCTATTTTCGCCAGTACCTTGTGATACTCTGAACACCGATCATTCCCAGAGAACTGTGATACTAAAACTTCGACTTCAACCAGTTTGGCCTTCAATGCCGCCATATCTTCCTCTATGCTAAAAGGGTATTCTTCAATCACCAAACTATGTCCCGATCCTTCCCGTTTCAGTGCTACCCTCAACGCTTTCCTCATGCTATCCACCTTATCTACCGGTAGACCACGAATTGCCATTTCGTAGCTTAATTCCTCCTGATTTAGTCGGTCCACGGCAAAGGGAGGAGTAATACGGCTAGCCATTTTCCACTCAATATATCACAGAACCCACAAGTATGCAGAAAGTTATACTCAATAATAAAAAAAATTAAAAAAAAATTCTTCCTTGAGATGCCGTCCCAAATTCGGATTTCCTACAAATTTCCAATTTTAAATTTCCGTACGGAGACTCGTTTTCCCCACACACTATCACTATGCACTTCTATACCAAAAATAACGGCCAATAACGGCAATAACTGCCCCACGTTCGCGCCAATTTTACGTGTAATTTTTCTCTCCTACCCCTATCCGCTTAGGGGCGAACGACGACGAGTTCGACTAACCCGTCGAGACGGGGTGGGCGCCACACAACTAAGCTTTCGTCGTCGTTCTAACTACCTAGCCAGCTGTGAAGCGAGGTAGGTTTTAGTTCCACCGGAAATCTCTCCCGCGGATCTGTAATCGGAGGACGACACACTAAATTAACACAAAAGCTTTAGAAAAGAATCGTACTGTGGTTATAAGAATTATTTTAATTAAGTTCAACTAGTAATATAAATATGTGAATGAAATTGTAAGAAGTAAAGAGAATGATAGCTAAATCAAGACCTTATGCTAGGGTACCACTGGTGTCAGTCTGCTCCGTCCTCGGGACTAATCCGCCTAACAGCGATCCGCCACAGTTTTTATCTTCGCGAAAGCCCCGATTTGCGTTTTTTTTTTCCGCACCACGTTTCGCACCTTGATGTTTTTTTTTCCTTTTATGACTACCTGGAGTACGTACGTCGAAGTTTTCGCGCACCCCTATGTCCGTAACGACGCGTAAATTAACTCGTGATATTCGATCACCAAGGCCGTACGATACTTCGCTGACTTATCAGTTCTATCACTTCGAATCACAATTCGATACCGTATCAAAATTCGTACTTCCAGTTCGTTATACTTTTCACATCTACTTCGTAAGCAATCGTTTACCGATACCGCACTTGATATTCTACAATTCCATATACGTTAAATTAGTTCGATATTTGTTCTTTTCCACTACTTCTGCCTCCAATCGTATTCCGAATCCGCACTCGATTTTCTTTAATTCCGTAAACGATAATTCAGTACGTTCATTTCATCCACTTTCACTTCTAACAATTGTATCTCGATTCCCATTCGTTTTTTTTTTTTCGTCTTGTCTGAAGCTCAATCCCCAAAATAAAGGCCCCGATTTCACTTCTTTACCAAAAACGAAACCTCATAACGGCCACCCTCGTTCGGTTAGCGCCTTTGACCTCAGGTCTCGGTCAAAAACCCCTCTTGGAGTTTTCGAAATTTTCACAAATTTGCAACAGTTTCGAATTCGTCAAATTGGGCCACAACACTAATAGAGTTCCGAATTTGGTAGTGTTTTCTACCCATCATGGCGGCGCGCAGTGTTATTGTTTATTACGCGAGAACTGTCAGTTCCGTCGCGAATTCAAGTGTCCGCAGTGTTTCTGTTTTTGTTTACTTCGGTTTTTGTCGACTTTGTCTTTTTTTTTCCGTGGGTGCACTCGCGCAAGTCGGACGATACCGATCAACGTTTTTAGTCCGCGATTTTTATTGTTTCCGGCACTTTGCAAACCTGGATTTTGTTTGAGGTATGTTGTTGTTGTGTCAGTCGTAATCCTCGTTGACTCCTTAATCCTAAACCTTACCCTACCTTAATTCATCTTCTTTTCTTTTTCCTAAATAATATTTCCTAATATATCTATAATGTTACGTTAATCCAACTTAACAAATTAACTAAACTAAAGTTGACTCCGCCCTCCGATTTCAGGTTGTTTTCGTAATTTTCATCATAACAATTTCTGTGCGTTATTTTAGGTTTTCCGTGCCGTAGGGGAAGGTGACACGAGCCTCACTTTTGGAACTAACACCCAATAATTTGCGGTAAGTCTCTACGTTAAGCAATTTAGTTTCAAGTTTAATATTCTATTTCTGCATACTTTTCCCAGGTTCCGGATCAAGAGCGACCGTCGGACTTCGCCCGGGATCGTTAACGAGGTATACCCTAAGTATCGAATAATTACTAAAATAACTCCTCCCTTTTTTTTCAGACGTAATACACTGTTAAGTGTGGCCGGGGATCTCCTTTTACCGAAGTCAAAGCGAAATTCACCGGGAAAACAGATGCGGTATCTTCATTCGCGTTCACTTTACCGCCGTCTAATGAACACGACTCTCGTTTCCCGACTCTACCCGCGCAGCTGTGGTCGTCGCTTCAATCTCAGAGAATCTGCTCCCACTTGATGTTCCCGGGTTGCAGACAGAACAGTCCTTCCTAAAAACCCCAGGTTTTCCACACCCAAAACAACGACGGCCCTGTTTACATTCGCGAGATGTGTATCCAGCTTCCTTACAGTTGTAATACATAATTTTCTTAGGTTGTGTTGCCCTATCATTACCCTCACTCCACTTCTTTTCGGGTTTCGGCTCATCCTTAAAATCAACATACGCCAGATCAGGCTCAAGTAGTTGATTTGAACGACGTCCCGGTGGGGCACGAAAGATTCTACTGAAATTCTGGTTGCTTCCAGCGACCTACCCAGCTTCACTAATTCTCCTATCGATTCAATCTTTACTAAGCCTAATTGTCTTTGGTAGAACGGAGTAATGTTCCGTCTCAATATTTTCAACTTCTGATCTTCTGTACATGTAGTCGACAGACGATTAAACAGACTCTCTAACACAGCTACATAGACTCCTATCGACTCATCCCTCCCTTGTGTTCTACGCTTAATCTCTTCCATAAGCCTATCGTCATAGTCGGGAGGTAAAAATTCTGCGCGCAATTCCTCCACCAACTCATCCCAATTTTTGCACTTCGCTTTATTTGATCTCAGCCAAATAAGTCCTTTGCCCTCAAATAAATCCACGGCTAAGCGAAATAAAATAGCCTTGGACACCCCTCGAGTCGTTCTAAGCTCCTCTACTCTTTCTAGAAAAGCACATAATCAGTTTTTTTCCCCACTAAACTTTAACCCCCATTTCGCTACTGCTAGAAGCTATAATTTCGTCCTCCGACGATAACTCGCCCGATTTTGCGTACAAGTTATCCAGTTCTATTAATAACTTTATCTTTAAACTACCCCTAATCGTCTCTTCTTCTTTTGATTCTGGTTTACACCGCTCCAGACGTCGTAAAGCCCACTCGATTTTTGATAATATTTTGGCATAGTCGGACGACTTACTAGTGCCTGAAAAAATTTCAAGAAGCTCAGAAATCTCTTTAAGTTTTAGATTGAGAGCTTCCTGGTCCTCTCCAAATTTAAACGGATATTCCGTAATAATGAATGAAGTATCTGTAGAGGCCTCTGTGCGCAACGCCGCACGCAATGCTTTCCTCATATTCTCTACTTTATCTGGCTGAATACCCCGAATAGCCAGTTCGTACACTAGCTCGTCTTGGCCTAGCCGATCTACCTTCACTTTAGACATTCTCCTGCCCGAGAAGAGAAAAGGAATAAAAAAAAACAATTATTTCTTGTACTACTGAATGCAAACAAAATATTTTCCTTTTTAACGCCAAATTATACCCCAACGAAGTAAATCAACCAAAAAAAAAAAAGACCCTAATGCAAAAAAAACAAAATTTCCGCGTTTGTACCCTTCTTGCGAATGCACTTTTCCCTTTTCACTGGCACTTAAGGGAAAATTGATGTAATATAAAAACGATAGTTTAAATCAAAAACGTTTTAATGAAAATTAAGGAAGGAGAGAAAACAAAACGGAATAATATATAAGACACAAAAGTCAATGAAACAGAGATTTCAATTATTGATTCGATATCATTTTTAACACCTCCACTGAATCATTACTTTAAGTTTACTCCTTTGCATCCATTTGTATGTATAATTGCATTGACTGGTTTCGTCAAAAAATCTGCAAGCATATTCGCTGTCCTAATATACTCGAATTTGATATGTCCAGCCGTTACTTGCTCTCGAACGAAATGATGCCTGATGTCAATATGCTTGCTACGCGGATGATGAGCAGTAGTGTTGGCAAGATGAAGCGCACCTTTGTTGTCGCAAAAAATCTTACACTCAAATTGTTCTCCAAACAACTCGTTGTGAAGACCTCGAAGCCAAAGGGCTTCCTGCGTAGCTGACGACATAGCCATGTACTCAGCTTCTGTTGTTGACAGTGCAACTGTAGGCTGCTTCTTAGAGTTCCAAGAAATAGCACCTCCTTGAAAAAGAAATACGTAGCCAGTCACAGAACGACGATCATATGGATCGCTGCCGTAATCCGCATCACAGTATCCATGCAGAATTAATTCATCATCCTGTCCGTTACGCTGAAACGATAACTCTTTATCGATAGTTCCTTTGAGATACCTAAGTATCCGTTTGACCGCAAGCCAATGTGGTTTCCCCGGGTTGCTGTTGAAACGGCTGACGCTGCTCACGGCAAACTGAATGTCTGGTCTTGACACTTGTGATAAAAATAGCAGCGATCCAACAGCTTCCTGATATGGCACCTTTGCCATTTCGTCTCGATCAGTTTGATTTTTAGGGCACATTTCTGTAGACAATTTCTGATTTATATCCGTAGGTGATGATAATGGATTGCAATCGGACATTCCAAAACGATTCAATATGTCTTGTACATATTTACTCTGGTTGATGGAAATCGAAGAACTCTTCCTATTAATTTTCATGCCCAGAACGTATTGTGCCTCCCCGATATCTTTCATCATAAATTTACTTCCAAGATGAATTTTCAAATTATCCTTGAGTGCCGTGTCATTCGAGAAAATAAGCACATCATCGACATAGATGGCCACAATCAAAATACGTTCATCTCGAATGATGGAGTATATACAAGCATCGGATTTCGCACGGGTCAATCCGAACATTTTCAATGCCTCATCCAACTTCTGGTTCCAAATTCGGCTTGCTTGCTTCAGGCCGTACAAGGACTTCTTTAGACGGCACACTCGGCCAGTACCATCGTCGAACATTTCAGGCTGTTTCATATATATCTCATCTGTAAGCTCACCGTGTAAGAAAGCCGTAACTGCATCCATTTGATCAATCATCAAATTATGCTTTGCAGCAATAGCTAGCAGATATCGTATGGATCCATATCGAACGACTGGTGAAAACGTTTCCTCATAGTCGATACCTTTCCGTTGGTTGCAGCCTTTGATTACAAGTCTGGCCTTGAATCGCTCAACATCGCCATTTGAATCGCATTTCGTTTTAAAAACCCACCGATTATTGATTGCCTTCCTTCCAGGCGGTAGACTTGTCAGCGTCCATGTCTCGTTTAAAATTAGTGAGTGAAATTCCTCATCCATCGCATTTTTCCAGTTAACAGCTTGACTGCTATCCAAAGCCTCACAAACAGAATCTGGGTCACTCATGACTAAGAAGGAACTTGGATTTAAACGAGTTGCGGGTCTTTCCGAAGTTAACGAATTTATGACTTGCCGCTCTAGGTAGTTAGACGGATGATAAGATGCATCATTCGGATCATCAATTGATTCATCATTCTCACAATCAGTAAATGAATCGTCATTGTATTCAGCGTTATCTCTCTGTGCGTCCACATCATTGACCGCCGTGGCAGTCGGTTGGACTGTTTCACTAGACGTATTCTCTGTCACATTCGAAGGAGTGGCTAATTTAGCTAATTCCTCCACTTCAATTTTATCTTCAACGAAAAAATAAAATTGACTTTCAGTGAAGCTATAATTTGTCTTTGAAGAATTAATATCTTCAACAAATACCACATCACGGCTGATGATAATACCATTTGTCACCGGATTGAACAGACGATACGCTTTTTTGTTCAATTCATATCCGACCATAATACAATTTGTTGACTTCGGATCGAATTTCTTTCGACGTTCCTTTGGTATATGCGCCATAGCTTTGCTCCCGAAAACTCTCAAATGTGAAATATTTGGACACTTTCCAGTCCAAATTTCTTCAGGCGTCCTATTACTGTGGCCTATAGGAAGACGATTCACTAAATACGTCGCTGTACTAATAGCCTCTGCCCAAAATTTAGCGGATAATTTTGCGTCTATAATCATACATCTGGCCTTCTCGACGAGCGTACGGTTCATTCGTTCAGCCTTCCCGTTTTGCTGTGGCGTGTAAGCGACAGTCATCTGATGTACAATACCGCAATTTTCTAAATATTTTTTGAATTCAGTGCTATTATATTCGCCGCCGTTATCCGATCGAATGATTTTCAGCTTTTTTTCGGTTGCTCGTTCAGCCATCGTTTTGAAAATTTTAAATTTTTCAAATACCTCAGATTTACGCTTTATCGTGTATGTAAACGTCTTGCCACTGTAGTCATCGATAAATGTAACAAAGTAGAGAGCACCACCAAACGAATTCTCATACATTGGTCCACACACATCTGAGTGAACTAGCTGTAGAAAATCATTGCACTTGCTATTACTGCTGACGAATGGTTTCCTTGTATGCTTTCCTTGTACGCATATTTCGCAATGAGTGCGATGAATTTTGGACAATTGCATTCCTTTTATCATGGTACCTCCACTGAGACTGGACAGTTTATCATGACCGACGTGACCGAATCGTCTGTGCCACAAATCTTGTATATTGGTGCCGGTCGCCTTAAATGCACTTTCACTTTTGCACTGTACCAATTTATACATATTGTCTGACAAATTCGCCCGTCCAACAAGAACGCCATCCTTACGAATTTCACAACCATTCGTACTAAAATTCACCGTACAACCGTTCTTTGATAATTGAGAAACTGACAGTAAGTTTGTGCATAGATCGGGCACATAGAGAACATCTTTTACATTAACTGTCATCGACGATAACCTTCCGCGGTCAAGCTCCAATTTCAAATCCCCAACGCAATCAACAGGTAACGAATAATTATTCGCCACTTTTACAGCCTTCGTAGACGTCTCTGCATTGCTTGTAAACCAGGATTTTTTATTTGTCATGTGCGCACTTGCGCCGGAATCGATAAAAAAGTCGTTGCCATCCATATGATTAGCTGCCAAACAAAGTAGACTAGTTGGCTCACTGCTTTGCTTTCTTTTTGTACAAAATTTTGCAATATGCCCGTAATTATTGCATTCAAAACATTTAACCTTCTTTTTAAACGTTTTGTTTGATGTAACATGTGATTCTTTTTGATCACCGTGACCACTGTTACCTTTATGGCTACGAAAATTGCCATTTTTGGTCCCACTTTGCTTCGTAAAAAGTACGTTTGAATTAACATTTGATATAGTTGAAGCTCCTTCGGCAGACACATGCTGCAGCAATTTTGTCTTCACAAAATCAGAAGAAATGGTAGTGCCACTACTTTCAATGGCCATAATCATCGGCTTATATTCTTCACTAAGTCCAGCCAGAAGAATTGTCGCGATCCATTCGTCGTCCACTTTGAGGCCTGTGCCTGACAATTTATGTGCCGTAGTGATTACCGTGTTGACGAATTGCTCCATTGAACTACAGTTGTTCAAGCGCGTGTTGATAATTGTGCGCAATAAACCCACTCTTCGCATGAGGCCACCGTCATCAAACGCAGCACATACATTTTTCCAAATTTCAGCGGCTGTCTTCGCTGACTGTATATGGCTATAATTAATCGGATCGATCATCAGAATTAATTTCGCCTTAGCTATACGTTCACCGTCACTTTTTTTTGTAACATCTGTTTCCTTTATATCATTTTCGACATATTGCCACAAATCAGCTAATTCTAGCGTTGCCCTGGCCGTAATTTTCCATACATCGAAGTTTTCACGGCCCTTTAGCCGCTCCAAAAATCCAATTTGGGGGAAAACACTTCCATTTGCCATTGTATGCAGCAAATATAGGATGCACGTTTGCACCAAAAAAACGTAAAATTAAGTTTCGTTGCCAGAATTTCTTCACGAAATTACTTCACACAATATTAAAAAAACTATGTTTTCATCGGCCCATAACCTGATGTAATATAAAAACGATAGTTTAAATCAAAAACGTTTTAATGAAAATTAAGGAAGGAGAGAAAACAAAACGGAATAATATATAAGACACAAAAGTCAATGAAACAGAGATTTCAATTATTGATTCGATATCATTTTTAACAAAAATAACCAAAAATAGCCACAAATACGTTGGGCGCCAATTATTACGGTTTTTCCCCGTGGAAAACCGTTATACCGACCAGTGTGACCGTTTTGATATTTCTCAGGGTAGCAAATTTGGGTAGCAAAAATATTTTCTTGTTTCTTCTAAATTAAGAAATAAATTAAATTAAATGGAACTAGTTACGTCATTACATGCTTATCTGTTAATCATAACACTGTATATCCATTACAAATTTAAAATGTTTAAAAAAAAATAATATTTTGAAGTCTGAACATTTATTTAGGAAAATCAAAATTCACACAAAATGCACATTGTGCCCTTCGCTCGAACGAGTGATAGATTCGAAAAAGATAGTTAATTCAATTACGATTATGTATGTGGTATGCGCTACCACTATACTATATTTCTCAGTACAATAATATTAGACAGCTATCGATAGTACGCGATTTCGAATGCAAGACCAGAGGCGTGCATGAGTCATTTGAGTCGTCCAGTTGCAAAATCAGCCATTCGACTATTTTTTTGATTTTAAGGTTTCGGTATCCCTGGATTCGTCTCGTCTCAGGCTACAATTTTAAAACTAAATTGAGCATAAAAACCAGTCCTAAACCTTTAAAAATTAGGTTGGAAAAACCCAGTTAGGTGCAAAACCAGCCATATTTCTTTGATTTTAATTTCAAAAGCTGACCTATTTTATCAGTTGCGAAACCAGCCTTATTTTTACTTAACACAATGATGACTAGTTTGGGTGCAAAACCAGACATATATTTTCTTATTTTTCTTGATACAACACTGTTTTAGACTATTATCAACTATTTGAAGAGACTTTTTTGTTATAGTTTGGTAATGGTAGTTGATACCTTGCATAATCATTGATTTGAGTTTTTTCCGTGTTTCGTTTCTGTTTTAAGGTTGTGAAAATGGAGGAAAATATTGAATTTATTATTTTAGAGACATATTTACAGTTTTTAGTGATAATCCGGTCAAGGAACAACAAGAAATAGAACATCAGCTCGAGGAACAACAAGGAATAGATAATCAGGTCGAGGAACAACAAGGAATTCAATAAACTACAAAGTCCAGGAAATGAAAACGTCAACCGAAAGAATGGAAGAGAAACACAGCAAAGCAACACCGCTAGAGTTGCAAAGCCAGTCATATTTGCATTTCTGGTGCACAACCAGCCATATCTAGATTCAAAACTATAATATCTTATTCTTAATAAGCATAATATCAAAGCTTTGGCAGGCCAACAAAGAATATTTTTGTAATTTTTTTTTTAAAAAAAACATAAGGATATCTTGCCTAGAAGCTGCATAATCGGTTTTTGCCATTTTGCCACAAGTTTGTTGAAACAAATATGGCTGGTTTTGCAACTGGACGACTCATTAGATAGTCAAATCATATTTTTGGCGTACACAAGTTTTATAACGGCTAATTTTACCAGGGTAGCAAATTTAGACATGTAGTAACATAGTAGCAAAGAATTGTCAATAGTAGCATTTTGCTACCTTCGTAGCACTTGTGGTCACACTGATACCGACCCCTGGAACAAAGGGGCGAACGGGCCTTGTCCGGCTCAACCCAGAGACGGGTCGTGGGTGCCAGTGATCCGATTTAAGGCTACCGTTCTTCTTTCCTAGACCGAATCACGAGCCTAGGAAAGTTACCGACATATACCGAACTAAGACCTGTAGTGGAAGAATTCCTGCAAGACGTCACAAAAATCGTTACACATTTATTAAGGTAAAAAACTAGTAGTTAAAATAATGAATGACAAATATTTATTATTCGAAATAATCTCTTTCTATCTACCCCTGAATAATTACCCTAGCTACGTTTGTAGTACTACTTAACCTAGGACGTCTCTGATGCCGCCGATTCTCCGTCGCAGGATCTACCAGTTCTTTTCTCCGCCGTCTCAGGACTTCCTTCACTTCTTGCTCGTTACAGCTCGCTTTTCTTTGCACTAAATTTCACAGCCGAGGTAACAGGTACGTCACTTCTCACCAACTTGTGAGGGCGCGACTTTTTCTAACAATATTCCTCGTTCACTTCGAATTAGAATATCTTCGCTCAATTTTATCGTTCGCGTCCGGTCGCTGTACTTGATCACGCACAAAAAGCCCCGATCATTCCGTTCCTCTGTGCGCGAAAACTCCTAACGGCTAATCCCGCGGGATTATTCCAATCGAGTCAATGTACGATCCGCGCAGTATTTCGCTCACCAAAAGTTATCTCGTGAATTGCACTTATCCGATTCACGAACCGCCGGTTATTTCCAATCATATAATCGCGCCACTGCACTCTATTGGCAAATCGCGAACATCCCAATCGTAGTAAATGTCAATTTAGTTATTGTTGACATGTCACTCGCATTTGTTTATATCGTTTTTATTTACATGTCACTCGCGTTTGTTTATATCGTTTTTGTTTACCTGTCACTCGCGTTTGTTTTGATTTTTGGTGTTTATCGGTCACTCGCGATTGTTCGGATTTTTAGTGTTTAACCTATCCTAACTACTTTCCACCTGATTAACCTATTCACCTTTTAATCCACTAATTACTAAACCTATTCTAACTCATACACAATCCTATCTTTACCCGTCAACCAGTCTTTCCTCCACCACAGAGTCGAAGTTCGTTTATTAATTTCGAATGTATGTTTTCCTTATTTTTTAGTTATGTGCCACAAGTTGGGAGAGGCCCAGAGGAAAATGCATTCGCAAGGAGTTCCTCGATGACCAATTCGGTGAGTTAACTCGATACTATACTTAGACTACCGGAAACTAACATTCCTCTTCTCTTCTTTGCAGGATACTCGTATGGCGGACCATAACACTACTTACGAAAGTAATGGTTTAGAAGCGAGTAAGTTATGAGGTGGTACAATCCGAAACCTTACAGTTTTGCCAAATGCTCTTGGCTTTAGTAACAATTTACGAAAGTAATGTCTTAGAAGCGGATAAGTAAAGGGGTGATGCAATCATTAAGGTTTCGTTTTAATTTTATATCAAAGGGCCCATAATTAAATTCAGTTCGTTCCGAGTGTTTCAAATGTTGCGAAGTGCTGTTCATTTGTAATAAATTCCAATAAGTGTTATTTATATAAAACGAAGTAAACAATTAGTTTAGATAGAGTTTTTTCTTATAAAGGGTTTTCCAATAAGGACTTGACAACTTTTTTTCAAAATAAAATGCAAACCATTTGAGATATTTCAAAAACTTTATTATCGGGTTGAAGTACAATCAAAACATTTATGAATGGAACTCGACTTCGTTCATATGGCCACCGCGGGCACGTTTGCAGCGGTCGATTCGTTGGACCCAATTTTCGATGACTCGGCCACACATTTCGGCCGAAATGGCTGCTATTTCGTGTTCAATGTTGGCTCTGAGCTCTTCCAACGTCGTCGGCTTGTTGGCATAGACCAACGACTTGACGTGGCCCCAAAGAAAAAAGTCCAGAGGCGTTAAATCGCACGAACGAGGCGGCCAATCGACTGGTCCATTTCTTGAGATAACACGCTCATCAAACTTACTCTTCAATAAATCGATTGTAACGTGTGCTGTGTGGCTTGTGGCACCGTCCTGTTGAAACCACATGTTGTCCAAGTCCATATCTTCCAATTCGGGCCAAAAATAATCGGTAATCATGGCGCGATAACGATTACCATTCACAGTAACGTGACGATCATTATCGTCGACGAAAAAATATGGCCCTATGACGCCGCCAGCATGCAAACCGCACCAAACAGTTATTTTTTGTGGATGAAGTGGTCTTTCATGAAGCACATGTGGATTTTCACCGGACCAATAACGCATATTTTGCTTATTGACGAACCCACTGAGCCAAAAATGAGCTTCGTCACTGAAGATGATTTTGCGATGAAATTGATCATCTTGGCGCATCTTTTCCAGAGCCCAATCGGAGAACGTACGTCGCTTCAAATGGTCCATCGGCTTCAATTCTTGAGTCAGCTTGATCTTGTATGGGTGTAAACCAAGATCCTTACGCAAAATTCGCCATAACGTGGTCTGGGCGATGCCCAACACTTGAGAACGCCGTGGAATTGACTGATTTGGATCATTTGCTACGGACGTTTCAACGGCAGCGATATTTTCGACACTTCGACCAACCCGTTGTCTCACTGGCACGGCAACATCACACAACGAATATGTAGACTCAAATTTTTGCACTAAACTTGTTACTGCCTGTCTACTAGGGCGAGAATTACGACCGAAAATCGGAGTTAACGCTCTTAAAGTAGCGGTCACCGACTCCGAATTTCTGTAGTAAATTTTTATAATTTGCAGACGTTGTTCCTTCGTGTACTTTACCATGATAAAAATGTTAAGTTTACTGAATAAATTGACAGTGACAGTTCGATGATTAGTGAAAGGGTGCGTTCACAAATTGAATTCAAAGTTGTCAAGTCCCTATTGGAAAACCCTTTATTTATGAATCTTATTTTTTTAATTTTTTAGTTTGTTTATTAAATGAATTCTTATGTAATATTTACGTGTTTTAATTTATTTCATATTGAATAAATGGTTTTTACTGTTGAAACAATTTCGATTTTTCATATTGTTGTTATTTGCAACTCAACAAAGTAAAGGATAGTTTAAATTGGAGACGAACACAGTACTTTATAAGTATTTACAACGGTATAAGTCTTTTCTTGTCCTGTGCTTTTAAGCGTTTACACCCCAGGGCCTATGCGGGTTAAAGTAATTAGATCTGTTATCGAAAGAGTAATGTGTACAAGTTGCTAGTACGGAATCAATTCAGTACACATTACTGATCTGACTATTACAAGACCCTACTTTTCATACATTTAAAGTATTTACCACTCACTATTGATATAATGCCTTACTTTTCATGCAATTTGTATGTTGCTATCACTCTCTAATGAAACAAGGCCTTACATGTAATATGCTTTGTAACTATTTACTACTCTTCAACGAAATAAGGCTTTTCTTGTAGTATGCTTTGTAAGCGATTACGGCCTAGGGCCTATGCGGGTTAAAGTAATTAGTTCTGTCATCGAAAGAGTAATGTGTACAAGCTGCTAGTATATTGTACGGATTCGATTTCGTAGACATTACTGTTCCGACTGGGATGTATTCATATGATAAGATCAAACAGCAATCACATATTTAAGGGAATAAAACAAACGTTTGGGAGTACGACGTGTTATTAATTTGTATTTGGATGGATAGGTATATGTAGGTAGGGTGCCGTGTTTTAAAATTGCAAAATTTACAAACAGTGATTTTACTCTGAAATATTGTTGTAATGTAAAGCTTTCTTTTGAAATAAGAAAATGCTTGATGTTGTAGGTTAGATAAAAAAAAATGTCTATATTTAATCTCCTTAAAATACTATGATTGCTATTACATTAAGAATACCAAGAAAGAGTTCAATTAAAATAAAGTGAAGTTAATTCGAAGGCAGCGCAGTTGGCATGCCAAAGAATTAGTCGGAAACGCAAATGATTCTGTTGGAACAATTCAAGCAGCGCAAATTTGGCCTACTCGAAGAGTTACAACGAATTATAACTGAAAATTAAATTATGACCGTGAGGTGCTACCTTGATTGTCGATTTGAAAATTTCTTTGCGCAGCTCAATTTTGGCCTACGATAACGAACGTTCAAAAGACTTTTATCAAAGAAAGCGAGGCGACGTCGCGCGTGGCTTAAATAGCCCGACTACGCTTTAGTTCCCGTTGTCCTGGACCAATTTTTGCGAGGTGAAATTGGGTGGACAGTACGGGTCGAAAGTATTTAGCATTCATTTGACATTATGTCTTTTTCCTTCAAAATTATGTTTGAGAAGTCCAAACAAACAGTGAATTTGATAATTGCAGGTTCGTACATGAACGAACAATTGCATAGGTAGGTGGAACAGATGCATTGAACATAAAAAACCAGAGTCATAACAAGCATGACAGCTCCATACAAATCGCAACAATTTTGTATGGCGGGTGCACGACTTGGATGATAAAAACCAAGTTTTCTATTAAAGTGCAAGCTTTTGTTAGGCAAAGCAAAGTTAAATAGTTTATAGACATATTTAAAAATGAGAATTAGACAAGTTTTCTCATCTGAAATTGAGTTTTCATAGAAAAAATTAGATTGAAAAAAATATCGCAATTTTCAGCAATGTCGGTATTTAAAAATTGTGAAGTTATATTGCTTATTTTTTGAAAGATAATTTTTGTTATATGAAACACATTTCATATTTCTATGATTCTGAACATTTGTTATTCAGTATCGATCGACTCTAGAGGGTTCGTCAATTCCAAAGTTTTGTTTTAAAACACCGCGCTTTGGGATAATAAAATATTGTTACGAATTCGTTCCAAAAAAGATTCTCAATGAACTGGTATATTTTCTCGTTTTGATCCGTGACGTCACACATCATATAAAAAACGAGGCATTTCTCACGACGAACTGTCATATGTGCGCGGCCTGAGTTTAAGTCGGCGGTGCTCGGATATATTGTCCTCTGTCCAAATTTTGCATATAAAATTGTATAGTATTTCCGCGACACCGTTTTCAGAAGTTTAAAAGGTATTTTGTCAATTCCCGGCGTTTTCTTTAGTTTTTAGTCATATAGGGCTGCTTCGATTTTGGCTAATGTGGGATGTTCTGGTTCTTCTTTGTCAGTTGAAATCTCAATTGAGATGTTGTTTGTCGTGATTGCCACTAATGGAATGCGATTGAGAAGATTTCGAATTGGGAAGCCCATCTCATTTCAATTTCCTGTGTGTCGCTGATGATGTTGTCTTCCGTGTCTTTGCAGAAACTTTTTTGGGTTTATATCCCTTTTTGTAAATAAGGTCTTCATATTTGATTCGTAATATTCAATTAGCTAGTGGTTATTCAGTGGTTTATTCATTTCTATTATATATTTTCATTTCAAAATAGATCTTTTTCGTGTTAATCTGAAGTAATTTTTCAGTTGGATCTCGATGATATGTGACGATTAAATTTCAGTGATTCCGAAAAATTGATAAGGCTAGGGAAAATCTTATCAAAATTAATTACGCGCAATGTCAATATAGGTAATTTTTCCTTAACGTTCTTATGGGTAAATCAAATTTATTTCAGATGAATTTGCGCGAATTATTTTCTCGGTTTTACTACATATATATGTGACGTCCGCTGATGGCAAAATAAGTCCTCCCGGGCAGGGAAGTCATTTCAGTTTTTTTAGGGGGGCGGCCAAGATTTTATGTTTGTATATATTTTTATATATAAATATACACATGTTATATATAATCTATAAAAATACATAATTCAGAGGGGGGGGGGGGGGCAAGTGCCCCCTGCCTCTCCGCAAATGACGTCCCTGCTCCCGGGTCTTTTGAAATATCAAATTGTTCATTCCCGGTGCAGCTCCAGCATGTTCTGCCAATAAAGCAAGATTACATTCCGTGCCCTATTGACCATTTTAACTACATAACCACTAATGTAGCCTACTGCAGATTCTTGAAACTCTGATAATTCCGTTATATGAAGTAGTGTCCAAATTTCATCAAAATCTAATTCTTCGGATGGTCGATACAAATTATCCGTTGAGTCCAAGAGCATATTCAGTCCATTTTTGGTGACGCTTATTGTGCTGGTAGATACCTGCAGCAAACTGCATGTCTCCAATTCTTGGACATTGCCTCCAGCACTTGTTATTTGGGCATGAGTCAACAAAGATTTCATTGCTGTAACGAATTGTCTTGCAGTAGGGTTGTTGTTCCATCCCGATTTGCTTCTGATTGTGGAAAAAAAAAATTCGATATGGTCCTGACTTAATTTATATGATAAGACATATTTTAAGAAGCCCTTTTTTATGCAGAGTTCCTTGTAAATTTCCTTCACAACTTGCAGACCAACTGCTATACCAGTGAATCCCGTGTCTATTTTAGACTTGTATACTGGTTTGGCATCAGAGAGACAATATACTCTTGTATTTTCCTTATCTCTTCGCAACGTTGGGTGTAATTAGATGCTCTTAACGGCCCTTTTGTTCCCTTCAAAAATTAATTTCTACTATTTAAGATATCGAAAGCAAGGTCGATTTTTCATATAAATTCGACTGTTGCTTCGGAACCTTCGAATTCTTCTAAGTGTAGTCCATTGTTACAAAATTCTATCGCATCTGCAACACTAGCACTCAGAGTTTGGGTAGCATATTTCACCTTCATCTTATTGCTTTGCCATTCAAGATGAAGTTTTGAGAGCTTATTTCCCAGCTTTATGCATTCACTCTCTTGCATTTCATATAGCATTTTTATGTATCTCCAGTCAATATTTCCAGCTACGTCTTTTAATTCTGTTGCAGCAAAGTGATTTCTAATCAGTTTAACGCAATGGCAAGCGTCCAGCATTGTAAATATCCTGTCATCAGGTTTTTCTTTCGTTACGAAAAATGGGCGTGCATTTGGTAAGACTTATTGTAAGATGGACCATCACATGTTACACAAGCAATTTTAACTCCAATTGCTTGTAATTTTTCAATAGCTGTTAGAACTAGATTAGCACGTTCATTTGCACTCAGCGAGTGAATAAAGAAATATGCTATAGGCAATTTCCAGTGACCATTCATTGATACTACCATAAAAACATAGGCCTGAGTGGCTTCATCACTTTCCTGAGCATTTTCTATTCCTAGGTCTACAAATCCTCTTATTTTTTTACCGATAATTCAATTTTTTTCATAATACTCATCTCATCTATTATGAGAGAGCATATGCATTCGTAGTTCTTCATGCGCATGGATGAAACTTTCGCTCGAAGTGTATTGAAAGCTTCTTCTAGAAATCCTGGTTCACAATTTATACTAGAGTACCATCGCTGTATAGTTGATACGCTAGGCAAAGTTTTTTTGAAAACAGTCCGGACGTAGTTATATGCCTTTGGGGAGTATAAATGAAGGGTGCAGGCAAATCTACGTAATTGTTCCGGACATGTTTTGACACGTTTGCCTTCTAGTAGTTTTTTAAGAATTGCATTGGGAATTTCAATTTCAGAAGAAATAAGCTGCTTATTTTGCAATTCTTTAAAGATAATATTTAAGGATTTGATGCTTGACTCGCGGCGATTTATTAATCGAATGCATTTTTTCTTAATTTTATTTTTTGCATGTAATGCATTCTGATATTTTTTTCTTGAAATTAAATTTTTATTTTGTTTTCTTTTTGATACAGGGGCAAATTCGGATATAGAGGAACAAGGGTATTTAGGAATTTGAACCTCTGGAGATTTGGAAACAACTAATTCCTCAAAGCTAACTAATTCCTCCGAGATAACTACTTCATCGTTTATCCTGTCCATATCGACATAATATCGCTTAGCATTTCAAGTGATAGTTCTTCTACCTTCGTATTATATTTAATATGAAACAAAATTTTAAATATATAAATAATGTGAAAATAAATGAAAGAAAATAAAAAAAGGTAACAATGAAATCATTTTTTTTTAAATTAAAGGCAACAACTACAACAACTTAAGTACTTACTTCCGATAAATATTCGACCTCCATCGGAATCGCGCACTTCCGAAGGATCGTTTTGAATGCTGAGTGCGTTATATCCTTCTCGTCCAAATGAAGGCTACATAGCATTGGCGTTCCCTATTGCAATATAGCTCCAGGTTCTATATAAAAGACCAGCTATAAAAAGAAGGTGACGTGGTCCGAGGAAATCTGAAAATGTCATGTATATTATTATAGTAGGAAATATTTGAAACAAATTTTAATTCAGTGTCTCTCGGCCTTAGTTTCACCAGTCTACAACAGATATTATATGTAGGAGCGAAGACTTATCAAAAGTAGAGTATCGGGAAAATTACGTTGATTTGGGCGTTGATTTGCTACTGTTACAGAAGAGGAAAAGTCAAAAGTCCAGAAGTTCAATTTCTGTTTTACTACCAGTTCCAATTACTACAATACAAGATACTATATCGCAGGAAAAAGAGAGATAAACTTCAATAAAGTAATTTTAAAAATATATTAATTACTACTTATTTGTAAAATATCGAAAGACTTTAATCTATTTTATTAGAGTTTCAAGTTGTAATTATTTCAATTTTTTTATGTTTGAATACATATTATTTTAGGCATTGACCAACTTAATAAACACTTATTTTTGTTAAATTTTCTAAGCTTTCATTTCCTTTCATTAAATTTGTCTTAAGTTGAGAAATAAGCGATGAATATCTATATTAAAAAAGTAGATTTATTTTTAGTTGAAATATGCATTATATTTTTTTATTGTATATTTAACAAAACAGGTATTGAACAAGTCGATTTGTACTTAAATGTTGAATATGCAGCAAAAAGTGGTATATTGAAGAAATTTATTTATTTATTGAAAAAACAAGTGCTTCATCTCAATCAAAGGAACTCTGCTAATTTTTAACAGAAATTTTTATTTTGACGGAACTACTATGAATTTTATCTATCCTTTTTCTATGAAAGATTAACAACCCCTACACGAAAGTTTCACAGAGCAAAAACGCACTTTTTTTTGTTAGTGAATAATGATACTGAAATTTCAAATTAGATTTTCAAGCTGCGATATTATAAAAATTTAAAGCCTGCGGTTTCACTTAACTCGAAACATACCGCTATGTAGGCCCTGGATTCACCAATCCACAATACTTCGAAAAAACTACGTTAACTGGTTTTATTCCACCCGAAGCCTTCGTATACCTCGATGAAAACGGTTATATATTAGACTCTGACTGCGTACCAATTATAAGCCATGCGTTTATAACGGTTTTGATTTGCAAATGCAACGGTCAAATCACAGCTGACACCAAAATTTCACTTCCCAAGTTCGAAAACACCACACTCCATCTTCTTCTAATTCCCACGAGCTGAATGCATTTATCTCTGTCCAGCTCAATAAGGAAATTAAATTACCCAAATTATGTCCCTCAGCTTTCGAAGTTCCATAAACGAGCTAAAATCAAGTAAAAAATGGTATTTCTGAATGAGAACCTACAATAAAAGTTATTATCAGAAATTATTTTATGTTCATTTACAATTTTAGAACGATATCTTGTTTATATTGTTACATGTAACATGCAACCGCGCAGCCGCGCAACTCGATCGATTACGAATAAGGGAAACGGGTAGCAACCGAATACCTAGTTGCAAAATAACCCAATCAGAAGCCTAGTTGAAGTAAATAAGAGAGCGAAACAACACGACTATATCTCCCCTCTAATCGAATGCGCACGAATGTACTGGAAGCCTAGAAGATCAAATGGAATGCTCTCAAGCGTTCCAGTAGCGTCCACACACACCACCGAGCGAAGATTCAAGAACAGTCTCGACTACAGACAAGTAGTATAAAAGCAGATGAAGCTTTCAGCGATGGATATAGTAATTTTTATTACGTCGACTGTGACAGCCAGCGTGTATACGCGACCGTGTTGGTAGAGAGCGAAAGTGATCGAGTCAAGCGATATAAATAAGCGGGCAGTGCTGCCATACAGTGCGAATTATTGTGCGAATATAATTCTGTGAATTAAAAGTGGAGATTAATAAATTATCACTTATTTTTATTTTAACCGAATAGTGTTTTACTTGAAATCCCGGCGAACCCCTAGCTCGCAACAATATATATACAAAAAAAGTTCGAGAAGTGCAAATCACGTACAATTTTTTCGAAACTTCGAATCAGAAAACTTGTCCCACATGAGATAGCGAAATAGGTAGTCCATCTATATTACCAGGTCCCTGGACCAACGGGTGTTCGTTCTTGAAAATTAGCTAGAAAAAGAAGCTGCGGGTAAACAACCGGAAATAGAAAGGCTAAGATTGTCTTTTGCGCGGCGCAAAAGGTAGTTGGAGCGAAAAGGGAGTTTTAATCACCTAAAAACAATAATTTTTGTAAATTTGCCATGCTCCAATTCTGCGCCATGTTCCAATTCTGATGTGGAACAAATACCACAAAAGTTTTTTTATGCCAATGCGGGTGCCATGCGAATTGTCGTAGTGAAGTCCAGCTGACATCAAAAAGGTAAGTAAATTCGCAATTTTTAAATACGTATATCCGGTCGACCCGGGATTGAAAACTGATATTGGTTTAAAAGTGCAAAATCCATTGAAAAAAAATAAAAAAAAAAATTTTGGAGTGCCCCTTATATAACGAACCTTTACCGAACGTCTTAATAACCGGACTAATTTGTAAGAAAAAAACACATTATAAGAAAAATGCGTCATTATAAGCGGTTGGTCATATTAATCGAAGTCATTCTAAGCGAATGAAAACGCACTTTTTCTATGAAAACCAAACTTCTTAGCGGAGTTGTGACATACAAAACGGTTTGTCATTATAAGCATCTACACTTTTCTGCACTAACAAACCTATTAGGCTTGTTCTTTTTTCATTCACTTTCTACTCTTTTCTGCACTCGCTCAAGAGTTAGTGCAGAAAAGTGTAGCCAAAAAGAACAAACCTATTATAAGCGGATTTCACTTAAGTTCCAAATAGAAATTGAACACTAATGATACCGTCTGTCTTTTAGTTTCGAGCAGCAACCCAATGGGAGTCCTTAATAAAGGACAAACTACATGCACACGCAGAATTAGTAAAAACAGTAAATTCGGTCATGAACAAAATTTCATTTATTTTCTAGCCTTTAATTCTCTTCGTGATTTATGTTTTATACCTTTTTTCGACTGCTTCATTTCCATCGCTTTCTGTTTCCGTATTTTTTTTTTATTTGCGAGGCGGTCTAGCTTGGATTTCATTTTAAATAACTTACTGTTGTTTAACGATCGTAGTGTTTTTTTGTATGTCATCCGATTTAAATCTTTTTTTGTAGTTACGGCATTCATTCTAGCTATTGGTTTTCTGGTTTGTACGTTGCAATTTACAGTTTGCGTTTCCACAAGATCCATGCCAGGTATTTCTGCTTCATTCATGTCCAATACTTCGGTGGCAGATTCGCTTTGTTCGGCTATGCAGCGGATTTTATTTTCCCCAAGGCAACTATATTTTGATGCCAATTCCTGAGCAGAAAGTTCAATAACTTCAACCGACACCGCATCATTCTCATATTTTTCTTCCTTCAGTAATTCTTCTACGTCGGGCAGTGGTTCAAACGACTTCTTAAATTGCTTAACTCCATCCTTTACTTCAAGTCTTATTCTCTTTTTTTCTTCCTTCAGTAAAATGGCAAGTTCTTCCTTTGCTTTCTTTTTTCGGTCGTTTTTCCTCTTCCGAAAGCCAGTTAAAAATTCCCTGCAAGTCTTATTATTACTATCTACGAATTAAATATTGTAATCGAATACCTTCGACTCTTCTCATCAAAAACAATTTCAATTTTTTTCCGCTTTTGTGGTTTATTCCTCCCCATTGTATTTTGACAGACGTAACACGCTAGTTGAACTGCCTGAGACTGAGATACTGAGCACATGTTTCACATCGAGCTAAGAGTATAACCGGATTGGTGGAAAATGGTGATGCTGTTATGACACTGGCTATTTTTGCGGCTTTAAAGCGGCTAGACAATCCAAATGGAGAGGGATAGAGACTTTAACATACAATTTAGACATTGGTGTGAGAGAGACAGTCCGAACAGCAAACTATGGGTAACTGTCAAAAAACAATCCATAATGCTGTTATGACACTGGCTATTTTTGCGGCTTTAAAGCAGCTAGACAATCCAAATGGAGAGGGATAGAGACCTTAACATACAATTTAGACATTGGTGTGAGAGAGACAGTCCGAACAGCAAACTATGGGTAACTGTCAAAAAACAATCCATAACTGTCAAAAAAAAAGCGACAACAAGGCGCATTCGAGCAGTGTTTCGCAACATTCTAGCAGTTAATCCAAGAAAAATCCGCTGGCGGCTAGATTTTCCAGCCGCTATCGACTTGTTTTTGACAGTTCGTTATGTATAAATTATGGAAAGTGTCATGTTATGTTATGAAACGCGCTAAGATGAGTATTTTTTATAACAAATCACTTGTTAATTTCGTCTACTAGATGCCGGTAGCATCAGCAAGGGTATTTTTTAGCGGTAATCTCTTTCTCTCTATATTGGTCGCCTTGTCGCACGATTGACTTTTATTGCACTTGAAACTAGCGAGGAAATAGCCAGTGTCATAACAGCATAACTGTCAAAAAAAAAGCGGCAACAAAGCGCATTCGAGCAGTGTTTCGCAACATTCTAGCAGTTAATCCAAGAAAAATCCGCTGGCGGCTAGATTTTCCAGCCGCTACAGACTTGTTTTTGACAGTTCGTTATGTATAAATTATAGAAAGTGTCATGTTATGTTATGAAACGCGCTAAGATCAGTATTTTTTATAACAAATCAGTTGTTAATTTCGTCTACTAGATGCCGGTAGCATCAGCAAGGGTATTTTTTAGCGGTAATCTCTTTCTCTCTATATTGGTCGCCTTGTCGTACGATTGACTTTTATTGCACTTGAAACTAGCGAGGAAATAGCCAGTGTCATAACAGCATAAAGCCTAGTACGGACTTCAAGCAAAATTTTGACTCCCATATGAAATACATGTACAAAAAGTGATCAAAATTTTGCTAACTCGATTTTCGCGTCGGTTTTCTGTTTGGCGGTATGGAGTTCGATTCAAAATTATACCACGATTTGACAGTTCGCCCATCGACCAAAAGATAGTGCTGAAACCGTGGAGACCAATTTTCCGCCACCATTTAAAATTGCTGCAATTTAATTTTGCATTGCGGTACGACGACGCCGACTTCAACTCAAGCCGCGCCACCGCCGACTTATGGTGCAATTACAATCAACGTTTGAGGCGAGCCTCTAACCCCACCAAAAATTCAACCAATCAGATGGCTCGTGGAGTCGCAAGAGTCTAACATCCCAGCAAGCATTTTCTTCCGAACATTGTCCAAAAAGATTCCGACACTTCAAATGGTTTTGCCTAATTCGCAAGCGATAACGTTAAGAAATCATAACGAAAAATATATGGAGTGGTTGACAAGACTTCGTAAAGAAAAATAGTTTCGCACTCGAACCGAAATGACGGTAAAAATTCGGTAGGGGTTAAAAAGCTTTTTCTTGATCAGCTTTAGGTCCACTACAGAATTAGTACCGTCACTTCACATCGACTTCGAAACGTATATTCTTTACGAACTCGTGTCAACCACTCCACATATTTTTCATAACGATTGCTTAACGTTATCGCACGCGAATTCGGCAAAACCATTCGAAGTGTCGGAACACCGGACAATATTCGAAAGATATTGATTGCTCGCTGGGGCTCTTTACTACTTCTAAAACAACCCCTCCTTAGTTATGTAATTAAGGATTAATATAAGTAGATTAAAAAAATGTATTAGTAACATTAAAATTAAAAGAATATACTTTTTATATTCTAGACGAAATCATACAGAATATTATAAGTTTAATCCAGCCCAAAAGTTTGTAACGCATAGAACCAAACCTCGGACGAAAAAAAGTTGTACATTATTTGTTTCTTTTTTCTGGCCAAAAACTCCAAATCCGCTTGACGTCCGTCTGTCTGTCTATCCGTTAGCACAATAACTCATGAACGCCTTCACCTAGGATCTTGAAATTTTGAATGTGGATAATTGGTTAAATTTGTAAGGCTAACGGGCAAAATCTTCCTACTCCTTCGGGTAGCTGCCATACAAAATGTCCTTAAAACACGTGTTCAAGAATATTGGCCGATAACTTTTGTATGTGCTAATTTTCCAATAGTTCCAATATATGATTATGAAAAAAAATCCCATTAGTCCTTCGTACAGCAGCCATACAAATATCCTGTCAAAATGTCTTCACTTAATTTACGGAACTCACTATAACTCAAGTAATCGTTTAGCTACGAATTCGACATTTTGTACAAATTAGTTTTGAGTAAAAACGAAGTTCGAGTTTGCTAGCCGGCGAAATCCATTTACTCCTTCTGGTACCTTCCATACAAAAAATCCTTAAGACACGTGTTCAACAATATTTTCCGATAACTTTTGAACGCTTCAAGCTACGAATTTGAAATTTTGTACACGTTCATTTTTAAATGGTTCCAAGGAAAAGGATAAATATGTAAGAAATCGAGTGAGTCCTTTCTGCACCTCCCATGTCCTTCAAAAAGGAAATTTTTTTTTCGGTGACTCATTCAGTTCGAGATATGAAATTAAACACTGTCGATATTGTCTTTAACTTTCAAGTAGCAACCGAATGGGGGTCTTTAATAAAGGACATACAACATGTACACACGTAATTCTTATTTATCCCCAACTACAATATAAATCGCAGTTCAGTCGTGTCTGCAGTATGTTTTTAAACAATATTTAAGAAATATGTACAAACACAGTTTTAATTTTATAATAATAATGAAATAATAATGTGTTACTTACCAAATATTAAGGATCTTAAAATTACTTAACACTTGTGTTGAGTTGTCAATAGACAACTCGACCATTTCGGGCGGTTGTGGGTGCGCTCAAGGCTCAGCGTGCGATGAATTTTGATCGCATACGATGGGCTTTGATCGCACCCACAACTGCCACCAACTTAGCCGCGAGAAAAACCGTTTACCGTTATTCGGTAAATGCCGGAAGTGGGATAGCGGTCGAGAGAGGTTCGAGCTAAGCCCCGCGGTGCCGAGAAATTTTTTTGTGTTGAATCGCAACTTTGAGCTCCGACGACGACCAATTTACACCAAATTGGTAGGAAAAAGTCGTACCTGGCGCGTTTTGGTTTCGATTTCAATAATTGAAAACTGTCGTTACGCGTAGTTGTTTGTTTTTCGCTCTCTTTCGTGTTCTCGGACGACAAATATCGTGCAAGTTCTTCGTGTGCTAAATACGAAAAAAAAAGACTGCATTTTCGCTTGCAAGTCCGAAAATCGGAAAATGTACTCAAATCGTCTTCATTCAAAGTGAACCTCACTTTTCACCGCGCGACGTGCATTCGACGGGAGCCCGAGCTGTGCGAGGAAGGGCCTACGTGAAAAGTGATAGAAAAAGTGTCTGCTGTATCGGGTGTAGAGCAACGATCACGTCATTCCCGTGTCCAGTTTTGTTTTTTTTTTCGACTTCCTCAGCCGCCTAACCGCGATATGATTTAGAATTTGCTTGTTTAGCGGTCATTTGAATTCCACAGTTAAAATGTTAAAATCGGTCGCTTAGTAAATCTATGGAATTAACGAGGATCGTTCGAAGTGATTTGCGTTTTTTTTGGTGATCGTGTGTTAAAGAGTCGGAATCTGATCATCGAAGGGCGAGTTTTTTTTTTTGTTTTCCCCAAATCTTTTTCCACCCCAACTGAAAATCCAGTGGAAAAAGCTAGTTCTTGTGCCTGTTCCAATCCAAAAAAAAATAGCAGAGCAATCCGTGATCACATTATAAAGTGTTCGGAAAAAATTTAAGGCGCCAAAAGAACAACTGACGGCGACCGTAAAAGTCGATTTGTTTGCAAAGTGTTCGGTTTTCTGGTGCTTTGATTCGTGTGAATTTCGAGAAAGAAAAATAAAATTCAGAATTTAATAAATAAATGGAAAATTTTAAAATTGAAGTAAAATTATGAATTAAATTAAAAATAGTAAATTAAAATAATTAAAATAAAAATTTAAAATATAACAAAATGACAGACAGGACAGACGGACAGAACTAATAAATAAAGCAAATAATAATAACGTAGAGCGTAAGAGTAAAAGAAAAAAAAAAGGAGTAAATGGGGTGAGTTTATTTTATTTTTTTTATTTGCATTATTTTTTTTGGTTTCGATTTTTAAAAGTGAACCCGAGCGTTTAAGCTCCTCGCCCTGAACCTCAATAAGGGTCCAAGACAAAGTTGTTTTTTTGGACAGTCATGGCTGAGGTAGGGTGGGCAGGCAGGGCGGTATAACACCTAAGCGCCCTGACAAATCGCGAAGTCGCGCACTCCACTGCTTCTTGGTCTTTCACGACCTATTGGGAAGATAGTCCCAATTTTAAATAACCCTGGAGTAAGCCGACACGAAATTTTTTGTTGTACAGGCCAAGGGTTTATGGACTGAAATCTGGACAAGAACCCCCCCACAACTGCCGTAGCTAGTCCCGGCCGCCAGCAAGCCTGTCGCTTCCGCTCGGATTTCAGCCCCCAATTCAGACGTAGGAATTGGCCCACTCTTTCCTGAACCTTCCTTTAGTAGTAAAGGTACAACTTTGGTATCTTACGCTTAACGTGCGACTAGGACATCCGCACTAAACTCCTCCTATTTTGACATGGAATTCCGGGAATTCACGTCTTTGAAAGTGTTACCTTTTGATCGTGAAACCTGTTTTCCTATGGACTTAAATTGGCCCCAAAGTCGTACCTTTTGAGTGGGTGCCGTAGTGAATGCAAAAGTCTTTGGTGTGAGGGGTTCGGTAGTAGCGATAATTTTCTCGCAATTTTCTGATGAAATGTATTGACTTGGATGAAAATCTGCAACTTGGGTGAACTGAAGTAACCTTTGAAGAGAGTAAGTAATATTGGTTGATGATGCTGCTATATTCATGCGTGCATCACGTGGGGATTAAGCCAGGGCCAATTGTGGTGGAGATAAGCCGCAATGGAGTTGGCTTGTAGAGATTTTGATCGGGCTCAGTGTGTTGGGGGGTAACTGGGAGTCTTGTTAATTGGAGCCTCGGGTCCAATTGGTTGGTTGCAAGATGCATTTTGATTCTTCTTTACGCCATGTTTGCTAGAAACTAGAACCTCGGTTCCAGGTAGATAATTTGCGGGAAGCCGGTTCTTGGGTTGGTTGATTTTTACCTTTTGTTGGTAGAATGTAGGTTACAAGTGCACATGTTGGCCGGTTGATTCGTGTTTACATTTTTGTTGGTAGAATGCATGTCGGTTCTTGTGCATGGTGTGAATGTAGGTTGCAATTGTACATGTTACTAGGTGTCTGGAGCCTCGGTTGCGAATAATTAATTACGATAGGCAGTCTTGTACATGTTATGTAGGTAATTATTACTTTCATGATATTGATGGGGGGATTATCAAGAATCTTTTTGCACGTTTGTGTGTTGATATTTTTCCCTGTAGGTTATTGATTTATTACTTTGTAACGATTTAATGAAAACATTGAAAACGATGCAAGTGATCTGGTATAAGATAAATTTGAAACTGCAAGTGAAATAAGGTATGTGTATTCACAATTTCTAGTATAAATAATCCAACAATTTTATTGTAAAATCACTTCCATGTTAGACAGTGGTATCGTCGAGTTCGAGTGAAAAAACACTGTTCAGGGCAATTACGGATTGGTGAAGGCTGAACAAGTACTTCAACAAGTGCAAACCCTGATCGAGCGAGCAAACTCGATTTTAGATACGGAATTTGGTTCAACTGACCAGAAAGAGTACCTTCAGGATAACACTGGTAGAAGTGCTATAACTACCGCATCTAGCACAACAGAAACAGTGTCATACCCAGACGGTTATAAAGGAAATGGGTTATCACCTGTTATAACTAGGAGACGTACCCCCAAGATCGTGAGGAGGAGGTCGGGTCCGAAAATTTACCCGATCAATCCATGCTGGTTCGAGACCCAGGAACCTAAGCTGAAGGCGCAGCTTGATAGAGTTAAGCAATTTTTACTTTATTATTTTTTAATAATAAAGTATTTAATAGTGTAATAAGATAAAAATAACAGAAAATAGCGAAAAATGGATGCTGAAAATATCATTAAACAACTAAAATCTAGTCTAGCTTTAGATTCCGATTTATTTTTAAGTACTTTAAGTATTTTAATCAAGCAATTAAAATTAAGTAATATTAAGTTATCAGACGGGGAGAAATATCTCATACAAAAATTACTTGTCTGTTTTTCGAGAGCATACGACATCTCATTTTCGCATGATGTATTGAAGACAGCTTTTGACTTTATTGAAGAAAAAGAAGAAGGCAACTCCCTGGTTGAAAGGCCCTCTACATAGTATAATCAATCAATTGAAAAGGTTGTTCAGTGTGGAAGTGGTTTAAATCAGGGTTATGTAGTGCTGTCTAAAGACACGGTATTTTTTAAAAAGTTTCACATGAAGGGTGTGAAAATTAACTTTCGTTTGCAAGACTCCGATATTATTCATGACGATCCCTTGAAAGGGTTAGAAAAAGCATTTGACAATATCATCAAAGAGGTTGCTAGCAGTTCCACTCGTGATAGTAAAATCAGCTTCACAATTACTCTTCCAAATTCACCTCATATAAAGCCAATATGGTCTAGCTTGCGATCGGTTGAAGAGTTAAGCGGCAAATATATTATTGGATTGATTTCCAATGTCAATCAATCCAATAGTGCTTTTCTCTCAGATGATATCATGCAACTCAATGCAAATATTGTTAATTTTCCAACTGGAGGTGGTTATGTCAGTGCTACGCACGACCGGGAGTTGTCATAGGGAAAAAACATCTTCAGTTCACTTTTGATAAGAGAGTAGTAAAAGCAGGAAATTTTTCGTATCCATATGGATACAAGAAAATAAGACTAAGTAATTTAAAAGAATTGTGAAATACCTTTGTATATAATTTCAGATTTGTACGTAATTTTATAGTTGTATGTAAGAGAAATAGCTGATAACATAATTTTACTTTTATAACGTTTTTAGAAAATATATAAATAAGCAATGTAAAATCAGCTTTTTTCTTCTATTCGGGACGGTCTGACAGTGAACATGGATGAGATAATTATTGATATTCAATTTGTATGTGAGAATAATCGACAATACTTTATTAAGGAACTTGCTATCCTACCTTTCGGATCAGTCTCACCATTACTTTATCACTTCGCGCCCCCGTACCCATATCAGGAGATGGTACCGAAAGCTTGCAGACAAAATCAATTTGATGTGGAGAATATAAATGGTTTAAAATGGGATGAAGGAAACTTTAGTTACAACTCTCTCCCGGAGGTATTGAAGAATTATGCAGATAGTAAAATACATATCAAGGGTGAAACGAAAGAGAAGTTTCTACGAAAATACATACCAAGCGCCGATATAAAACAACTTGAAATACCTAGATTAGGTGATCTTAACAAATTTCAAGTATTCTGCAAAGTACACAGTGAAGGATCAACCGACAGATGTGCTGTACTTTTGTATCAACATTTACCTGCATTTGTTAATAAATGGAACCATTAAATAAAAAGATGATGTGTTTTCTTTTTTCTTATTTTTATTACAAAACAGTTACACTAAAGATAATATTAATGTTACAAAAGATAGGAAGCTCATGAAAAAGTCGAGAGTAATTTACGTGAACGTAAGAGCTGCGGACTGGTATGAAAAAGTCGTCGGCTGATAACTTGAACACATCCTTCTGCTTACATCTGTCTACATATTGCTTGTAGTATTCCTTTACACTTTCCGAAGCGCTGTTATTGTGAAACATTACGATGTTGAAAAATTCCATAATTTCAAACAAACGGTATAGCTCGGGATGTTTCAATTTGATACTGCTTTCTCCTACAGGTATTTTGTATTCCTTCAGCAATCCAAGTTGGTTACCTGGTATTTCCTCAACTTCATTCTTTAACTGGGTGAGGTAATTGAAGACTGAAATCCACCCGGTATATCCCGTTGACACAGGAAACCGTCCAGGATAACTGAATATTATTTTCACCTCAAACGTGAACGGGTCAAATCCAAGAACAACTTTACGATTTTGAGCGTCATCCAGATGATAGGTGTAATTCAGTAGTGCGTCTTCACCGCGAATCATAGACTTTTTTTGCTTCTTATTAGTATTTTCACGGAGATCGTCTGACTTTTTTCTTTTGCTAGACTTATTACACTCTGCTTTTACATTAGCTGACAACATATTTGTTAGAAGGTTTTAAAATGAAAACTGAAACGTGCTTGTTTTAGACTGGTGCTTTTATACCTTCAAGTTCTGATCTACAACTTTGGTTGGAATAAACCCCACCATCCTGTGTAGTGCCCGATGAAAATATATGGTGGTATAAATTAACTACCTTGTCGTCATTATCTGGAAAATCTTTTGACGAAAACTGCTTAAGAAATAGCTTTAGATCCTTCCCCTTGCAGCGGGAATATATGTATACACAGCAGTAGTTTCCGCATGTTGAAGAGTATACACTCTGTAATCGTTTTTTGTTATTTATAAAAACCTTAGAGTTGTTATGCAAAAATCTTTTAAAATATTTATTGTTGGGGTATCTACCAAAGGAGTCAAAAAATTCAGCAGGGCCTGTCCTCGGGAAATAAAATGCTACCCAATGAACGCCTTTTTTGTCGGCGGGGTCGGTATTTGCAATAACACATGATGGCTTTTTAATTTTATAAGGTAAACGATCGCATGGGAATACGCCTTTGAAAAATCCCCTTGTGGTTGTGTTTTTCCTTAATGTTTTAACAAGTTCGATCGTGTGCAAATCTGCTCTTTCGAAGTTATAGTATCAATGTCAATGATCTTGGTGTGACTGGTGGTGTAACTTTCTAAGAATTCCTTTGTTGTAGCGGTATAAACAAAAACGGTTGCAAATTTTGCTAGCGTCATAATAAGATTTTCATCCAAACGTTTAAGTTCCAAATTCCCAAATGCCCCTGTCTGATCTGTTGTGGTAGCCGATGATGTGGGATATTTATACGTTATTTCCTTCGAGAATAATTTATTTTGTGATGAGAAACCGGCAAATGAAACCTTTTTAAAGAAGGTTAGATTACCTTCATTAAAATATTCGACATTTACAACACAATAGGCCATGTTTGTTCTTCTCCGTCTGCTGAGTAATATGAAGAGTGCGAGATTAAAAGGCTATATTTATACTTTTAAAAATCAGTATGAACTCCACGAAGTTTGTCTATTTCAAGACTTCCATCATACTCGGCATATACTATACAAGTTACACTTTTTTCCAGCGCTTTCTTAAACCTTCCCTCGATCCTCACTGTCCCTTGATTTAATAAACTGCCACAAGATGACCCGTATGAATTGTCTGCAGTTAAATCGAACGCCATTAAAAAGCATCCATTATCGAAGAATTCCTTTGAGATTTGATTGCCTTTGTCGAAGTAATGAATGCCTGTTCCCTTAAATAGTGAAAGGTATCCCCGTGTACTTATAGGTTTTTCCTGAGAGTAATCAAACTCTAAAGCCTGGTTTGGAACTTGTACTCCATTGACGGATAAATTGAATCGTGTGATATTATTGTGTTTAAAGTTGAATGGATTCTTCGTCTGTTTACCGCTGTAGGCATCATTATCTACCATGCCGAAAATTAACAAGTTCGGTAGCTGTCCGATTATGACATTATCTAAAGATAGTGTTGAACTGTTAGCTGGTAATGTATAACTTTTTACTTCGACACGCTTGTACGGGTATATCACGTTGGAGCGCTGAAGAATAGTTTTATGTGCCAATAAAATATTGGGGTTAACAGTTACATGATTCATATACATTGTGGCATCTATAATTTTAATTTGCGGTGAGTGCCCGTCTTCTTTTGAGTATAGATAAAATTCGGGTTTTTCCAGAGATAGTGAGAGTCTAAAATCTACACCATTCAGAAGTAACTTTTCCTGATTAAGTAAATCACCATGAATCTTTCCCATAAACTCTACCACATTACTTTTCGAAAGCAATTCAGATCGTTTGAGATATCCCGCACTAAATTCACTAGGACGCCCACTTTTGCTTCCTTCTTCAATCATTTCCATACCATCTTGGTCGAGGTACCATCCTACGGATTCTAAATGTGTTGTTGATGCATCTTTACCGTAATTCAATAAGTTTTCAATGTAAGCTCTGTAATGGTAATTGTTATCAGTTTGCGCAATCGGTCTGCCATTTAATTGTATTGTACATTGTCTAAAAAGTGAATGCATCAGGTTGTTAACTACGCCAATTGGATCACTTTCCTCTTCATGTTCACCTTTTGTATCCTTAACTTTGGTTTTTTCTTTTCCAGTGTAGAATTCTTCTTTCCCACCTTTTGCCTTAATTAGCTGAACTTTTAAGCGAAGGTAGATACTGGATAAATCACGGTACGTGTCCCCATGTCCTAGCGAGACGAATTCCAGAACTGAAGAGTTATCAAGAGAAGCTATTGGTTTGTATGATACTTCTTCTGTTTTTAAAATATTGGCCTGTATCGGTGGTGCTTTAAATAAATCTAATTCAGATTTCATACATTCTCTGTACGAGGCCATTCTTCTTACTTATCGAATATATCCAATACACGCTTACGCTTATTGTTCTTAACTCTTTTATTTTTACTGGTTGCTGGTCTTTTCTTAATAGATTTTCTCTTTGATCTGGTACGTTTTCCACGTTTAGGAACCGTTTTTAACTGTGCTGTTGAAAACGGATTTGCCCTTTTTATAGCCATGCGCCTTTTCATACCCTCACCACCCATACTGTCAAAGAGTTTTTTCACGCCTTTTTGCACCAGCTCTTGAGTAGCAGCTTGTCCTTGCTCTTTTAAAATGTTTTTGAGAGGTTTACTCCCCGCCTCTGATAATATTGTTTTTCCAGTCTTTATAGCTTGCTCCTTTATAGTTTTTACTCCTGAGGAGACTAAAGGCCGTAAATAACGCAGTAATCCACTGAAGAAGCTGCCAATACCTCTTCCACGCTGATATATAAGTGGGGATCGATAAAGATCCCCTATATCCGACAAACCAGCACCGCTTTGGATTAAATAATACCTTGTGTAATATGAATTCATTTCGATTTGAATGTACACTAGTTATGAAGATCCCTTATACGCGTCTGAATATTTATACTTTATTGTCTTTTAAAGTGAAGCATCACAAATGTTGGGGTATAGCCTGGAATGAAGTCGATTAATTCGCCTTGATCATCGGTTATCTTTATGGAGATACTTTCAATGTAGGTCTTTTCCAGAGGGTAGTATTCTACATGCTCAAACCTGAATATATTATCGCATTCTTTCAATGGAATCATACGCAGATTCCTCACTAATTTGTTTCCTACTATTTGGGGGCGAATGATATCAGTGTAAACGTGTATTATTCCTAAAGCCTTACATTCCTCTGCAACTACAGCTGTTAGTTCTCGCGGAAATCTGCTCTTTATTTCGATAATGGTATCTTCTAATACGGCTATTCTGTCTAAAGTACCCTTCTCCTCTTCTACTGAGGCTTTTTCAAACGACTTGTCCACCTCCGCGGTAAGGAGTTTAGCATTACGCTCCTTCACAGACGTTTGAAAGAATATATCGATAATGAATCCAGATAAGTCTTTCTTTTTCAAATCTATAGGCACTTCTCTAGTTAATAGGGTACCATCGGGTCGTTTCTCATAGGGAACTTTCAACTTTATACTTTTATCCGTAATTATACGCCTGTTTGGTATCTCAAAGGTAGAGGCCTCTGCATCCAAATCAGTTAGAGTTTGAATAATTTTTTGCCTAATTTGACCTGATTTTTTCCTCCGAGCTGCAACAGATTCAGTTTCGTCATCAAACTGTATATTCGCAACAAAAAGCCCGACTAAATCATTAATATTAATTGGCGTTGGCAGCGGGTACTTTATCTTTATTTTAATCTTCAAGTCTTTTATCTCTAAATCTAAAGAGTCAAGCTTCTTCGGGACACTTTCCCCGAGCTTTTCACTTATACTGAGCGCTGGAGGTATGTAATAGTCTATCATGCGTTTTAGTGCTTTATAATTACGTTTTTCTCTAGGAATCTGCCTAATTATACTACTGAAAAAATAATATAAGGAAGCATGTTCGAAAACTCCTAAAGTTACAATATACGCAACTTCGCTATCCTGATAAATGTGTAAATAGAAATCTTCTGCTCTTGTAAGTCGTTCGTCTTTACTCGTGTCAGGGATATCTTTACGAATTTCATCAGATTCTAAGATGGCGTATAACATCTCTTTAAAATCCGGATGAGCATCAACATACCAATAGGGATCAACTGCGTCGTTGAACGAAGACAAGAAAGTAGAAAAGTTCATATCATGTTTATTGCAACATAATTTTAATAACTGTTGGTAACTCCATTTAAGATAAATGGAAATATCATGTACTTTTTTTACATAAGCTTTAATCTTTAGTACATCTGTAGCAGCTCTCTTCACCTTTTTAGTAGTACCTTTCACTTTTTCATCATCTTTCACACGTTTTCCATCTTTTTTCCCAACTGATTTCGTTTCACGATTTGCTAATGCAATTTCAGTCATTCCGACACTCCACCCGCCGTCCAACTTACAGGCACTAGGAAGCATATTCGTGAAGGCTGACAGTGTATTTTCAGTGTATATGCGCATGGAATTGTTGCTTAGAAGGCATATGTAAAAATCATTTTCTCTTATGTTTACAGGCATTTTTAAACTCTTTCCCAGAAAATATTGGGTGCACTTCCGGCCCGTTCCGTTCTTCTTTTTAAGCGTCCAGGTATCGGGTACCGATCGTCTGTACTTAATGAAGGAAATTCTAGTCGTGAAGGCTTTAATATAGTTTGTTTGGTAGGGGTTCTCTGTTCTGATTTATCCACCCCTTCTCCCTGCTCTAGTTCTTCTATAAGCTGTGCCGCTTCATCAACATCCACCTCATTTGGTATAGTATACTGAGTTATACCGTCATCAGCCGTTATAATTCTATATTCTTTTTCCATGTTCTTGACTTCAGGCGTAGTTTTGCGAAACTTTGCAGCCGGTTTCAATGTTTTTGCTATACCGCTTACAGATAATCGTCTTTTGAACCGAGGCGTTAGCGATCGTCTTGGCGGTGTTATCTCTTCGGCACTGGGACTATGATACTTCGGTAAACTCACGTCGCCTGTCTTAAAGACATCTTCGGCCGTACTGTAAAATGGGTCGGGGTTCTTCATCGGGGAGGTTTGCGTTGACATCTCCTCTTTGAATGCAATCCTTGTCTGTGTCGCATTGTCTCGTAAATTTTTCTGACTTCCTAACTTTACTTGTGGCGTAAACGCGAGAGATTTTTCTTCACGAGACTGTCTCCCTTTACGCTTAGCATTAAGAAACTTTATCAGCGTGTTCCTATAATTATACCATTTGTCGTCGTCAGACAGCTTTTTATTCCTCAAAATGGTGTGTATCGTCTTATCGAATATAGACAGGCCATCTCCACCTTCTATCTGACCCTTTAACTGATCATACACTTCTGGTGAAAGAAGTAGCATTTTATTAAGAGCGCTCCTTCTATGCATATTTTTCAATCAACGATCCAATAACACCTGAAAGTACACTTCCTATCAGGATTGGTAGAAAACCACCTTGCTGTACTAAAATTTTACGCTGTCTAGGAACAGATCGTCTTGCTTCAACTAACCTTCGCATGCTCTTTTTATACTTACATAGACCGTTCAAGATTTTACGACCTGGCACATGATTCCCCTTCAACGTGTTTAATGTGATTTCACAAATAGTCTTAACCACTTCAGGATCTGCCTTTTTCATGATAGCTTTTCTTAAACATGGACTAGCATTTTTGAGAACATATAGCATATGTCTGTTGTCCTTCAATCGTTTCATTCGTGACACCATTTTTACTGTGTAAATCAGTCGCTGAACAATAGCACGTCACAAATCTTTTATTAAAGATATCTGTTCTGAATCTAAATAAATCGTTAGTAGACTGAGTCAGATCTATTAACAAATACCCGTGTGGAGCCTGAGTAATATCTTTATATATTCTCGCCAGCTCTGCACTATTTTCAGGGTAAATCTGCTTGGCTAAATGAAGGAACTGACTTTTATCGCGGGGATTTTTGAAAACCACCATATATTTACAGTTAAGCGAAATATCTCGACAAAACTTACCCTGATGGAAGACGTTCTGTGTTACAAGTATTACTGAAAGATTCCTATGGTGTGACTCTTTTGTAAAAAGTTCACAAACCTGCTTTGAAAATGCATTTAGCATCAAATCGTCTAGTACGATTAATGTAGGTTCATTCGTTTCGTCTATAAATTCTTCGGGTATAGAGCCTAAATATTCAATATTTTTAAATGCTAGTTGTGACGGTATCGCTCGCTGCTCACCATTACACCAGATAATCTTTTTTATCTGAGTGTTAACTAGCGACGTATTTTTCAGGAATGATTCAATAAATGTCGTCTTACCACTTCCCGACGGTCCCGCAACCATCATTGTAAACGGATGATCAAACTGCATCATTTTCTATACTGTTTTCTATATAAAACATGTGCAAACAAGTCCGCTATTTATACACATGATGAAATGAGTAGAAGACAGGTTATTAATGAACTGCATAAGACAGCTCGTAGAAACTTTAGCCGTCGTCGTGTGACCATTCGTGGAATAGATGATTTATGGCAGGCGGATTTAGTGGATATGAGCTCTTATTCAACTAAGAATAAGGGCTTTAATTTCCTTCTAACAGTAATAGACACATTCTCCAAATATGCGTGGGCCTTGCCCCTTAAAAATAAAAGTGCTGGGGAGATTATCAAGGCAATACAGTCAATTTTTAATGAACGACGTTTCCCAAAAAATTTGCAAACAGATGATGGAAAAGAGTTTTTTAATAAGGCATTTCGTAATTTGATGAAAAAATTTGAAATCAACCACTATTCTACTTTTAGCCAATTGAAAGCCTCAATTGTAGAACGTTTCAACCGAACACTAAAAAACATGATGTGGAAAGAATTTAGTATGAACGGCAGCTATAAGTGGACTGGGTTACTAAAAGGGTTAATAAACAAGTACAATAGGACAAAGCATCGCACCATAAAAATGCGTCCTATAGACGTTGGGCCTTCGAATGAGGCTCAGCTTCTTGGAGAAGTCTACCGTAAGGTGAAGGTCTCGTCGACCCCCAAGTACAGAAAAGGAGATCATGTACGTGTAAGCAAATACAAGCATGTTTTCGAGAAAGGATATACCCCCAACTGGTCCACCGAAATATTTCAGATAAACGAAGTAAAGAATACAGAGCCGCGTACTTACATACTCAAAGACTATCAGGGGAACATAATACAAGGAGGGTTCTACGAACTAGAGTTAATAAGAGTCAAACACCCCGATGTATACCTTGTAGAAGAGATTCTAAAAAGAAGGGGCAATCAAGTTTACGTAAAATGGCTTGGTTTTCCATCAGCTCATAATTCCTGGATTGATATAAAAGACGTGCTATAACGTGCGGGTTTTAGTCAACATGCTGAACTTAAGACACGAATACGACCGTCTAAAGACATTCAAAAATTTGGATCTGGATGAGAGGAAAATTCTTAAGCTTGTAAAAAGCGGCTTCTTTTACACCAACTTGCAGGATTACGTCAGGTGCTTCTTCTGCTCTCTGATAATGAGTGCATTCTCTTCCCCTTCTGATGTGGAAGCCGAACATCTACGCATGTCTCCTGATTGTGTTTTCGCTAACGGCAAAGACGTTTGTGGACCGTATAACAAACCAGTCAAAAAATCACGCTGGTCGTCATCATTACCTATAGTGCTGAAATATCTTCTACTGGCAATTATGATATTTTTCCTCATCGTCGAATTACTCAATCTGTACAATGCCTTCGCTAGATTATAAACATGTCCGTTTTTGTGATCAGGTTTCTGTTAAATACATGGTTGCCTGGGGATATGCATATAGATCTAGTAGAAAGGGCACTTGGCAATCCGATACTTTAGATCGATTAAGATTTCAACGCAGGATTTTACAAATGGAAGAATTACTAAAGCCTATTTTACTTAAGAAACAATCTATTCTGTAATCAAAATAAAGTTAAAACTGTGTGTAAATTCTATACCAAATTGAATAAAGAATAACAAATGAAAACTTGTACTTTAATTCCCATCATTATCACCCAACACCTATCATAATCACAACAACAAAACGATCGCTTGTTTTTAAAATTCCCACGGCAATTCAACCATATAAAAAATCACCTCGAACTTGAGAAGAAGAATACGAGATAATCAAAACATACACACATCATGCATCGTCCAAAAGACATTACCACACAATAACAACAAAACGACGCGAAATCTGGTGCATAACATTGAACTTAATGCACCTCCGAGCCCAAAAAAGAATACGAAAACAAAACTTACGCATGTCTCAGGCAGATATAAAAATCAACCCGACAACGAATGTCAGCTGTTTTCTCGCAAACTCTTCACACAAAACGACGCGAAATCGGGTGCATAACATTGAACTTAATACACCTCCGAGCCCAAAAAGAATACGAAAACAAAACTTACGCATGTCTCAGGCAGATACAGAAAATCAACCCGACAACGAACGTCAGCTGTTTTCTCGCAAACTCTTCACACAATCGAAAGTGTCTTTTCACAGCTGTTTTTTCCCAAACTCTTCACACGATCGAAAGTGTCTTTCCCATCCGCGACTACAGCAGTAGAATGTACTGCAGAAAATATCCATCGCCGGTTAACTACAATAAGAACAAGTACGAAACACATGAGATCGTCGCAAAGAAAACACCAATTCGAAGCACATGTAATCATGAACATATCTTCCCGCCAAAACAAGTACGAAACACATGAGATCGTCGTAAAGAAAAACTAGTCCCCCCACAAACGTGCAAAAAGATTCTTGATAATCCACCCATCAATATCATGAAAGTAATAATTACCTACATAACATGTACAAGCCTGCCTATTCGGAACCGAGGCTCCAGACACCTAGTAACATGTACAATTGCAACCTACATTCACACCATGCACAAGAACCGACATACATTCTACCAACAAAAATGTAAACACGAATCAACCGGCCAACATGTGCACTTGTAACCTACATTCTACCAACAAAAGGTAAAAATCAACCAACCCAAGAACCGGCTTCCCGCAAATTATCTACCTGGAACCGAGGTTCTAGTTTCTAGCAAACATGGCGTAAAGAAGAATCAAAATGCATCTTGCAACCAACCAATTGGACCCGAGGCTCCAATTAACAAGACTCCCAGTTACCTCCCAACACACTGAACCCGATCAAAATCTCTACAAGCCAACTCCATTGCGGCTTATCTCCACCACAATTGGCCCTGGCTTAATCCCCACGTGATGCACGCATGAATATAGCAGCATCATCAACCAATATTACTTACTCTCTTCAAAGGTTACTTCAGTTCACCCAAGTTGCAGATTTTCATCCAAGTCAATACATTTCATCAGAAAATTGCGAGAAAATTATCGCTACTACCGAACCCCTCACACCAAAGACTTTTGCATTCACTACGGCACCCACTCAAAAGGTACGACTTTGGGGCCAATTTAAGTCCATAGGAAAACAGGTTTCACGATCAAAAGGTAACACTTTCAAAGACGTGAATTCCCGGAATTCCATGCCAAAATAGGAGGAGTTTAGTGCGGATGTCCTAGTCGCACGTTAAGCGTAAGATACCAAAGTTGTACCCTTACTACTTCCTTTCCTTCGAATATTTTGACTTTTTCAAGTCGAAATATTCACTCCAAGGCCTCCGTTCACAACACTTGATAAAATTCAACTCGCGCACCAGTTCAGAAGTTCAGATGATAACTGCGTATAAAGTCGAAAAAATATTGTTTCAACACGCGGCGTTATATGAAATCATTTTTTCGATTACGACGACTCTTAAGGATTTCGTTAAAAACTCGAAGAACATAACTGTAACATGTCGTAAAGAATATAATATTACTATTTCGTTACGATTTGCTTACGACTAGTCGAAACGACTCATTTCAGAGCATTCGGTAAGTCACCGAGCTCACGTTTACTGGAAATATTACGTAATATATCCGAAGACACTTAAGAAATTCGTTAAGAACTCGACATATATTTCTCCATCGTGTCGTAGAGAACGAAGATTTCCTATTTTCTTACTGATCACTTAAGACTAGTCGGAATGCTGATTTTTTTACATCCTTTTTTTTCGACATGTTTCAGACCAGTCGTAAGTCCCAAAGCTCGTGTTTGCTGGGATTCTTCAACTTTATCTCCGACGCACGCTTCCATATGTGTACACACATACAATGAATTGTGGCAGCATGCACTTCGCAGCTCATCGTATTTCTGTCGTTTCGCACTTATTGACAAGTTGTGCCGCAGAGGCAGGTTGATTGTAAATTGCTTTCAACACAGCAAAGAACACAGCCGACGAAAACCGGTTTGCAATGGCCTGATGGGGGTAGAGGCTCGCCTCGAGGCGAGCCTCACGGGTAAGTGTAAACGCACCATTAAACTCAAGCCGCGCACATATGACAGTTCGTCGTGAGAAATGCCCCGTTTTTCCCAGTTGGTCGCGTCTGCGAGAATCTCGCAGATTTCTCGAAGACATGTCGGCCTGTCTGCGAGATTTCTTCGAGATGCCTTATGGGAAAAATACACGGTATCAAGACAAATGCACCCCGAAATCTCGGAGACATGTCTGCGAATATCGGGATAGCAATTTTCTTATTGGTGCAGCGCCATCTGTTTCATGATATTGAGGTGTAATGAACCATAATATTAAAAATGTAAAAAAAAACTACACATTATATAGTGACACATCTCATTTCGCTTTTATTAAACCCACACTTGATAAGAAAACTTAACTTTTCACTTCTTGCGCAATTCATTTTCTTCGCCTAAGTGCCAGATGACATTTATAGTGTTCGATTTAATACGTCTGTTTTCTGCACTTCAAATAGATCGGGGTCTCGGGAGCTCTCTTGCTCTCTCTTTCTATCTAGTGATGAAGAAAGGCAAGCACTATGCTGAAACTATAAAGACAATGTCTCGAAAGAAACTCGCGACCAACTGGGTTTATGTGATGTGTGACGTCACGGAAAGAAACGAGAATATATACCAGTTCATTGGAGAACCTTTTTTGGAACTGACTCGTAATAATATTTTATAATCCCAATGGTCGCTGTTCTAATACAAAACCTTGGAACTAACGAACCTTCTAGTGTCGATACTGAACAACAAATATTCAGAATCATAGCTACATATATGCAATGTAATTTTTCTTTTTCAAACTGACTTTGGTTTTTGTGATATCGATAATTTTTTTTTAACCAAAGCAGATTCTAAGATTTTTTATGCGCGTATAAAATTAACCGTGGCCGATATTATTATCCATGACACTTAATTACCATAAAAAACACGCGTATAACAAATTTTATTTTTGAAAATGTAAATGTCAAACAAACAGCTGTTCTTAGCTGTGTACTTCTCCACAGTATTCTATACAACGAATTTTTCACTGTAGAGATGGTAGAGATATATAGTAAATTAGCGAGTCAAAATTTTGATCGAGGTCCGTACTAGGCTTTATGTGAAAAATGGACGGTATCGTGACAAATGCCACCGAAATCTTGAAGACATGTCTGCGAATGTCCCCAGTTGATCGCTAGTCTCTTTCGAGACATAATCTCGATGGTTTGAGCCTTAGGAATCATATTGCTTATCTTTCTTCATTACTAGATAGAAACATTAGGTCTGTTCTTTTTGGCTACACCTTCTACACTTTTCTACACTTTTCTGCACTAGCTCTTGAGCTATTAGGTTTGTTCTTTTTTCATTCCCCCTCTTCACCTCTCTGCACTCACTCAAAAGTTAGTGTAGAAAAGTGTAAAAGGTGTAGCCAAAAAGAACAGACCTATTGTATTTATATATTATAGTAGTATCACGAAACTCCTTTTGATGTTTTAACCGGCTTACACTAGAGGCGCTGCATGTGCTTTGCTATTTCTCTCTTATCCTACGCGTTCGTTTCATCATAGTTCATTCATTTGCTCTTTCTACTTTCCAAGAGGTTGATTTTTTCCGGTGCGGCGCGCAAGGAAATAGTGTAGTGGAATCTTTCTCTGTCAGTCAGTCTCATATAGCTTAGGTGATGTCGAATTTCCATTTCTTGCTGTGTAGAATGGGTGGGGAGAGGAAAGTGGAGGTTCATGTCTCACATTATATTTTTTTCATCGTTTGGACGAATATTTTTGCCAGACTATCACTTTCCCGGAAATTTTTGAACTTTAGGAATTTCGACATTTCGGTTTTTCAATCCTGCAAAATAATTTTTTTTCCAATGATATTATTTTTGTATGGAAAATAATAATTCGACTGGTCCAGAAATATTAACTCTGTTTGCAACACTTCGGTGTAAAATCGTAGTGGTGGAGCGAGATCGGGCCAAAATCCCGTTTTTGAAATATCGACTTCACTCAATTTGTGAAAATGATATCATTTAGCCACGAAGTAGAAATTTTGTACAAATTAGTTTTAAGTGAAATCTAACTAAAGTTTATTAGTTAGCGAAATCCCTTTCCTTCTTCCGATAACTTACATACAAAAAATCATTAAAACACGTGTTCAAAAATATTGGCCGATAAATTCAGAATGAGCTAGTCAATTTTTCTCAATTACGCATAATAAACTACCTAAAAAATAATAAAGTTGCGCCAAGACTTTTGGAAGATTTTTTTATACGACTACCATTTTGTTCGATTTGCAAAGTCGCGCAATTTTTCGACGGAGTGAAGTCGTAATGAAGTGTAAAAAGATCGGGTCAAAGTCCCATTTTATAAAATACCTACTTACGAAACTAAGTTAGAGCAGCGCATCTTAACGGTTAGGTTGAAAATTTATCCCGTTTCCCAAAATCACTATTGCCAAAATCCGGTTTTTATGGATAATATAAATGTCCGAGCCCGAACGCCCGAATTAATAAACATTAATTTTATACATTAAGTGCTTCTTTTCTTTTTTTATTTTCATAATTTTTCACATATATGTTTTTTTATTCACACATACAGCTGAGACGAGTAGAATGACACCTCAAGTATTCAAATCGGTCGGGTCGAATGAACATAATAAAGTTTTTGTGAAACATCTACTACTCAAACAATAAACACATCTCCTTAGCTGCTTTGAGCCTCTTTAGTAGGATAAAAAACAGGGATATAATTTTACAGCTTTAAAAAGAAAATAATATTTTTAATACAGAATTTTGGAAAACGTGATTTTGACCCGATCACTCGAATGACACCTCAAGTGTCAAAATCTGGATGATTGCTTACAAATTTCGACCGCATTATTGAATGAAATTTGGATCACATATCTACGACCAAAATACACAACCCATTCCTTAAGATGTGCTGCACAGCTTTAGTTGTGCAAAAAAACGGAATTTTTAATTTTAATAAGAAAACGAGATTTTATGAAACGGGATTGTGGGACAACGGGATTTTGGATCAACGAGATTTTATGAAACGGGATTTTGGATCAACGAGATTTTATGAAACGGGATTTTGGTTTTTGGATCAACGGAATTTTGGGACAACGGGATTTTAGAACACGGATCTTAACCTGACCCCTTAGTTGGCAATAAATTGATCCACGAAACACATTTTTTCCGACTTTGCAACGAAGTCGGGCTCTGAAGCAAGAACTTAAGGGAGCAGGTAAACTCCACGCCCTACTTAAATGGATATTACTTAATTAACTTAAATGGATGTTAGTTAATTTACTTAAATGGACGCTATCTAATTAGTTGTCATATTTTTACTTACCTGTAACATAATTTCCACACATAAGAGCAATACGTGTGTTGTTAACATGGTTGCTCATTACTGCATCTGTTTTGCGGTAAATTCTATGTTTAGCAGTATTTCCAACATGTGCAGGGAACTCACTTGTTGTTGCAAATATGAAGAAATTCTGTTATCAAACGTATAGTGAAATTTTATGGGCTTTCCGAAAATGTAATAAAATTTGGTGGTTAATCAGGTCCTTCTTGGAGAAAACAGGACTTTTTCGTATTTTTTTTTAATTTTTTATTATTTTTGTGTCATTTAAATGAATTTTTCTCAAAAAGTATAACACTGATTGACACAGTTGATAGCAATTAGAAAGAAGAATTTTCCAACGAGCTCAGAATTATTACGTTGCGCTAAGTACAGCAGAAGTTAGAGATCAAACAGTGATCACAGGTACGATGAAAATCCTTCGTCCTTAAAATCGCGCTATGTCCTTAACGGTGCACAAACGGGAGTATGTGTAGAACGATTTTCTACTCAGGATAAGTTCCTCTATCTCCCATTTTCGTTTGAACCTCAGTACTAGTTACACCCTGTATAATCAGTACATAAATATTATTGTGTACTATACATTATTAATGTATATACATATACTTTGTGTGTATACATAATTGCAACATAACACTCCACTGTTGTTATACTCTTCTCTCTGCGTTCGCACCGCCAGTATTTTCTCGTGCGCGTTGCGACCAAATCAAAGTAATAAGGTCAACGAACAAGCATTTTGCAATCTATGCGGGTTCGTTGAAGAAGATAGAAGACGCAAGAAAATCAGTCATAGCACACTCCCTTCTCCATCCCGCAATGGAAATTAAAAACGCAAGAAATTCATTCATAGCTCACTCATTTCTTCGCTCTTTTTTCCCGCAAAGAACATTGAAAAGACAGACGAGATGAGAAAAGAATGATGTGGGGAAAGGAACAGCAAAAAGTTCGCGAATCGGAACATATTACGCCATCTTTTGAGCTGAGGTGAAGTTATTCGCGATACTACTATAACATATAAATACAATGCTAGTACGGACCTCGGTCAAAATTTTGACTCGCTAATTTACTATATATCTCTACCATCTCTACAGTGAAAAATTCGTTGCGTAGAATACTGTGTATACAGCTAAGAACAGCTGTTTGTTTGACATTTACATTTTCAAAAATAAAATTTGTTATACGCGTGTTTTTTATGGTTATTAAGTGTCATGGATAATAATATCGGCCACAGTTAATTTTATACGCGCATAAAAAATCTTAGAATCTGCTTTGGTTTAAAAAAGAATTCTCGATATCACAAAAACCAAAGTCAGTTTGAAAAAGAAAAATTACATTGCATATATGTAGCTATGATTCTGAATATTTGTTGTCCAGTATCGACTCTAGAAGGTTCGTTAGTTCCAAAGTTTTGTATTAAAACAGCGACCGTTGGGATTATAAAATATTATTACGAGTCAGTTCCAAAAAGGTTCTCCAATGAACTGGTGTATTTTCTCGTTTCGATCCGTGACGTCACACATCAGCTGAAAACAGGCATTTGTCACTACGAACTGTCATATGGGCGCGGCCAGAGCCCTCTGAACTATAGCCGCGCAGCTGAGTTGAACATAAAAAACCAAGTGCATGACTTGGGTGATAAAAACCAAGTTTTCTATTAAAGTGCAAGCTTTTGTTAGGCAAAGCAAAGTTTAATAGTTTATAAACATATTTAAAAATGAGAATTAGACAAGTTTTCTCATCTGGAATTGAGTTTTCATAGAAAAAATTAGGTTGAAAAAAATATCGTAATTTTCAGCAATGTCGGCATTCCGCCATTTAAAAAATGTGCAGTAAAATTGCTTATTTTTTGAAAGATAATTTTTGTTTTATGAAACACATTGCATATTGCTATGGTTCTGAACATTTGTTATTCAGTATCGGCTCTAGAGGGTTCTTCAATTCCTAAGTTTTGTATTAAAACACCGCGCTTTGGGATAATAAAATATTATTATTATTATTATTATTGTATTACAGTAATAAGCATATAAATATACAGTATTATTTCTTAAACACTAGTGACTAAGACCATCGGTTTATGTATGCGTGGTGCTTAACGTTACAATTAAAGAGCTTAGGTTACTATGTTAAAATTTACAATGAGTTAAAGTAATAATGTATTTATATTAAATGTAGTATATTAGCGTTCTTAAGCGAATTTATGATTTCATTACATTTTGTTTCAATTTCGTTCTTATTCCAATTACATAATATATTTTGTATATTTACCAGTGGGCGGGCTAGTAAGTGATTAAAATCTAATATGACTTTGCAGTGTTCGCATATTGGTGGCGGTTCCTTGTTAAGTAGATGTCTGTGAGTGAGACTCGTGTGATCCAGTCTTAATCTTGTAATTACTATAGCATCTTTCCGTGCGAGAGTAGTTGGAAGTGTGAAAGGTTCTTTCGTGGGATTAATAGTAATAGAGTAAAAGTTGCTTCTTTCGGGCCATAAATCTTTACTTTTTTGTAGATAATATTTATTTATTTCCTTCTTTATGTCTGGAAGATAAGTTGCTAATGATTACAGGACCTTTAGCTGCATACGACGCCACTTCGTCCGCTTCTTCGTTTCCGGCGATGCCGACGTGTCCCGGTACCCAGCACAGCATGATCTTACTTTGGTGCATGATGAGTTTTTGTCGTATATCAATTATTAAATTAGTATTATTGTTTATATTATTGATCGCTTTTATAACTGATAAGCTGTCTGTGAATATGCAAAATTTTCCCTTTGCTTTCAGACCAAAGACAATGGCATCCATGATTCCATTGGCTTCCGTGGTAAAAATGGAGGAGTATTTGAACATTGCTTTGGTCGAGATGATTTTCTTTGATTCATCGACTACTGCATATCCGACTCCTTCCAAGGATTTGGAACCGTCTGTATATAGGAATTTCCAATTTTCCTTTTTTAGTTTGTCGCGAATCTCTTCAAATAATAGCTTGAATGTGGAGCTAGGAGTGTTCGATTTGGAGTAGTTCGCAAGCTCGTCATATATGACAGAGGTCGGAAGCGTCCATGGCGGGCGGGATTGATGTTTGCGTGTTGTTGTTTCGTAAACCATGTCTATTTGATTGTTAAGCTCTAAAGAGGCTTGTAGTGTGGAGGGTATTCTCAGTGGCTTTTTCCTATTCCTTAGTTTGGTGAGTTCATTTTTTAGGAGAGAATTGGACTTTAATTTCATTGTTGGTACAATTACGGTGGTGAGGTAGTCTCTTCTGCTTTCGATGGATGGAAGATTTGCTTCTGCTAACAAGCTACTTATAGTCGTTGTGTGGAATGCGCCTAATGCTGAACGAACGGCGGAGTGAAAAGGTGCTTTGAGTAGTTGGAGCGTGCTCGTAGGACATTTGCCATAAATGGGTAACCCATATTCGAATTTAGAGACTACTAAGGCTTTCGTGGCGTTGATAAGCGCTGCTGGATTTGCTGCGGAAATTTTATTACCCAAATATTTGATGACGTTGGCTCTTTTGATTAGGTTGGTTCTGGTAGTTTTTGCGTGATCATTCCAAGTAAATCTTCGGTTAAATATGAGGCCTAAGATAGACATAGTTTCCGCGTTTTCGATGGTGTCCTGTCCAAATGTGATTGTGAAGGGACTGCAGTTATGTTTGCGACATACGTGTAGGTGTTTACATTTAGTGATGGCGATTTTAGCGCCTGACGTAGCTACCCACTGTAAGATGATGTTTAAAATACTACTACATTTGTTTACTGTGTCAGGACAAGTGTTTTTCATAAGGATGAAAAGGTCGTCTGCGTAGAAAATATGTTTACAAGTTAGGGAATTATTTATAAGCTTTGACAGTGAATTGCCTATAAGGAATAGAATCACTGAAATAGGTGAACCTTGGGGGATACCATTTTGTAGTTTGAAGGTTTTCGAACGCTGATTCGGACTTTAAATTGTCTGTTTTTTAGAAATGCTTCTACCCAATGGTAAATGATAGGACCAATCCCGAGGTTTATGAGACTTGAAAGAACTACATGTGCTCCTATGCGGTCAAAGGCCTTTTCAAAATCTACCGCGATTATCGACATGTGATTACCGCTGGAAAGTTGTTTGCTAATTTCTTGGTCTATAAGTAGATGGACATCTAAACAGCCCTTATTGGGTCGGAAGCCCATTTGTTCGTCACAGAGCGAGTTTGTATTTTCGATAAACCAGGAGAGTCTGCGAGATAGGATTTTTTCCATTAATTTTCTCAAACAAGATAAAAGTGAAATAGGTCTATATCCATCTACTGTCGTTTTTGATTTGTTGGGCTTAATAATGGGGATGACGGTTGCCGTTTGGGGAATGGTTCCGGTCCGCAAAATGTTGTTATAGAGACCACAGAGTCTAGCTTTGCTTCGGAAGGAAAGATTGGCCAGCATCTGATATGTGATTTTGTCGAAACCTGGGGTATTTCCTTTTAGTAGTTTGAGGGTAGATTCAAATTCCAGGGTTGTTATCTCTGTTTCAATGTGGTTAGCTTTGAAATTGGGAGAGAAAGAAGGCCTAGTGGAAAAAAAAGTTATCTTTGCTTCTGTAAAATTTGCTCGAAAAGCCGGAACCAGAGTAATTGGACCAAGTCTCACCGAAATTATTACCGATTTCTTCAGCCGTTGTTAGTATAGAGTTATTGTTGTGGTGTTGAATGACTGAGATAGAATGATGGTTATAACTTCCAGAGAGTATTTTAATTTTGTTCCATAGGTTTTGGGATTTATGGATTCTGTCAGTGTTCGAAATGATTCTTTTTTTGCTATTTTCATTTCCCGCTTGAAAATAGCATTGCTTTTTTATAGCAAATGACATTCTTTGTCGAAGGAGAGTTTCTAAGCTCTCTCCATGCGGTTTTTCTTTTGGCGTTTAAGTTGGCTAAGTTCATATTCCACCAAGGGACGTGTTTTTTATTTTTACTTGATCTCGGTGTAGTATGCGGTATTGTAAGGTTCGCGCCTGAAAGAATAGCCCGTTTAATGATAGCTGCTTCTTGATTAATTGAATTGGATGTTGGGTAATTGTGTAGGAATCCTTCGACTTTGGAACGAAATTCATCCCACTTGGCGAACTGCGTTTTAAATTTGGGTAGAGGGCTGCTGGAGTAGTTCTTTGCTAAGGTCAGTGAAGTAATGGTTGGGAAGTGGTCACTACCATATAGGTCGTCCAAGGTACGCCAGGAACTAATTCTAGCCAGTTCTGGGGTGCATATCGCAAGATCTACATGTGTATATGTGTTATGAGTGCTATAATGGGTGGCCGAGCCGTCGTTAAGTACTATTAGATTATTAGTTAGGATCCAGTCTTCTATTAGCTTGCCTCTGGCGTTTGATTGTTTCGCGGCCCACAGGACGCTCCAGCTGTTGAAGTCCCCGATTATCAAGCAGGGCAGTGAAATTTGGTTTGTGATTTTTTCTAAGTCTTCAACTGAAAATTGCTCATTAGGGTGTATGTAAACGCATATGATAACGAATTTTAATGAGGATGTAATTTCCATTGCGACTGTGATAAACTTACAATTTAAATTTATTATAACACAGGCAAAATTTTTTTTCAACAGGAGAGCAACCCCGTTTTTTGCTCTGGTGTTTGTGGGCTTGTTTAAAAAAAAGGCTTCGTATGAATTTAGAAATTTAGGTTGAGAATTATATGGACAGTCGGTTTCTTGAAGAGCAATAATGTCTATATCGTGAGTTTTACATATTATTTCTAGGGAGTTGTAGTTGTTATAAAATCCGTTAATATTCCATTGAAGAATATTAACGTTGTTCATAATGATATATCATAGGACATGTCTTCTGAAGTTGATTTTGAATTAGATTAGATTAGATTGATTTTTATTATTCCATATTACATTTTTTATATTTTAAGATATATTAAATAATGCGATGCTCAGACCCTGCGGCCTTTTCAATTCGTAATTATTGTTTAGTTTTCACAAGAAGTTAATGAGTTACAATTTGGTGATATGAATAATGCGAGGAAAATGGGAATTGAAAAAACCTCATGTATGTTACTTAAACTAGAACTTAAGGCTAGACTTAAAACCTAAGAGATTTTGAATTATGGATAGTAGGTATAGTTTTTGTATTTGAATGATGCGGAGGTTGGTCTGCAGGTTGATATTCTGGTTTAGTAAATTTTTGATACATTTGATGGAGGGTCGTAGGAATTTCAGGTTTAGTTTGATAGTGAATATTGGGTGTGTCTTGATTTTTTGTTGATGTGTATTCTAATTTACTACTAGTTGTTATGGGGGTGGTATTCGTTGTAGTAGTGGTGGTTGGGATGTTTGTTATGGGAGGTGTGGCATGTGAGCTTTTTGTCGAAGTTTGTTTCTTTTTCATTTCTATTACCTCTTCAAGGGTTTCGATGGTAGAAATGATTTCTGTAGAACCATTGGTTTGTGAGTTTAACATTTCTGTTGCTTTCCGGTATGAAATTCTGTTAATAGTGGAGATTTGTAGAATTCTTTTCTGCTTGACGTATTGAGGACAGGCTTTATTGTTGGATCGGTGTTGTCCGTTGCAGTTGACGCACCTTACCGCGGTGCATTCTAGCGGATCATGTAATGGGCCAGCATAGATTCTAGGGCTTTGTTGATGGAAAAGATTTTAAAGGTTTGTAGGGGCTTCTTGGGGTCTGTGTTTTAGATTGTAAGAAATTTTGGGTTGGAAGTATTGTGTTTTAATGTTGACTTGTTAGCAAGATTATTGTGGGAGTTGATACTGGGGAATATTTTCACATTGTCCAATTGGATTTGCGAGGGTCTTAGTCTTTTCTTGGTTGGGGGTTTTTCGGCATCAAGCTATTGGTAATAATTTCGGCGGGTACCCCCGCCGGGGTCAAAATCCATGATTACTTCTTACCTGGAGAATTCGGCTTAGATGATTCGAGAGCAGATAACTGTTTGAACTTGGCACTAAAACTGAACTACCGGTATTTGGTTGAGTAGCTTGCTGAAAGCGAAAAAGTACTCGGTGTGAACTGTTCGACTGCTCAACTGGTTCTGGGATAATAAAATATTGTTACGAATTCGTTCCAAAAAAGATTCTCCAATGAACTGGTATATTTTCTCGTTTTGATCAGTGACGTCACACATCACATAAAAAACGAGGCATTTCTCACGACGAACTGTCATATGTGCGCGGCTTGAGTTTAAAGAGCCTTACAGAATGAACGCAATCGCAGTTGGATTGGAGTGTCAAAATAACGGAGGGGAAAAAATGAGTTTCAAACGCATGTGACTGTGTGTAGCAGAGCCTCCTATATATGAAAGCCGTTGAGTAGGTTGTAAGATAGTGTGCGTGGGTGACCATTCGATATTTGACAGTTTCAGTATTCGTGTGGTAGCTGAAAAGTGCGTGTTCAATATCATGGGTAGGTTTTGTGCAATTATTTTAATTTATTGATAAGTTACAAGTGAAAATGGTTGAAAATGTAAATATTTCAAGTCTGTACTTCATTTTCGCTTTAAAACTTTTGCGAATTCCCAATTGATTTAGAGAAAACTTACAAAAATATTTTGCAGCCAAAAAGTGAGGTTAGACTAGAATTGTTTACAATGTTCAGAATATTTTGCATTATTTATTTAATTATTAAGTGACATAATTCAATTAGAGTTGTTATTTAATATTAATTAATATGTTTAAAAGTGCGTGATGTGTAAAATGTGATATTTCGATTCCTATACTGGCTAGCAAGTTGTGAATAAATTTTGCAATTTTGTACATACTCGTAATATAAATATTCGGTTAAAATTAGTATTTTCACTCAACATGAGTTGTTTTTTTATATAAAATTGAGAGATATATACGCAGCCGGTTCTAATTGCTTTCTATATTTTTCAAGTCTTGCACCATTTTATGTCACTTAATAATTAAATGCAATGAAATAATTTTTCTTTATTTTGGGCTTGTAACGCATAGTTCAAATAAGATAAAAAGAAACTTTGTTTGTCTCAGACAGGACACCCTGGGGATCATTTTAAGGCACACACAAACTGGAAACGATGTTTTATTATCTTTAGGATAAGAAGGTATGAGTTATTCAACTATCCAAAACTACCAATGTATAATAGTTTAATGTGCTCTCATTTCAAAGATCACCATGCCGAGAAAGTATTGCGTTCCGGGATGTCGGTGCAAATTATTACGGCACTATTGCTACATAAGTTAAGTAAGCTAGAATTCACGACGTATTCTGATTTTTCATTTCTGAATAAGTGCTGGAAACTATTGGATTTTTCAGTAGTAGGTATATTAGAACTTTCGACTATTACTTTCTTTCATATACAGATATATTTAATTATTTTGGAATAAACCCTAAAACTTATTGGAGACCACCTTTGGACGGAGTAATTAGGCATTTCTACAGAAATGTGCATTAATCTAGACTTCGGACGGAACAACCTCAGTCAATAGTTAGAATTAATGTGGTCCCAAGCAATGGAGACTACTAGATTCGATAGTTTCCTGCTTTCAAAGGCAATTGAGTAACTATTTCTCTTCCATAGCCAAAGGCTTTAGTAGCCAGAACCACCTACTAAATTCATAACAATATATTAATTCATTAAGCATTTTTTTGTGGCATGCCGCAAAAGGTTTCTTGGTGCCATCTTCCACAGTCTTCGAGTGAAAATCTGTATCGGAATACTGAAAGGTATCTTAAATCTGTTTTTCTATTATGTCTCCAAAATATATATTAACATTATCTGCACTTATTACTTGACACCGACAAAATAATTCTTTTAATATTAACTTTATCGTACTGAACATTACCCTATTTAGAACAAAGTGCCTGGTATAGCAGTGAAACAGTCGGTCACCCTTGGCCTATGCATGTGTGAGTGAGAGATTCTACCCGACGGCTCTCATATATAGGAGGCTCTGGTGTGTACCCAACAGGCAGATCATACCTGTAGAAAACTAATCGAAATTCTACACCTTTTCTACAGCCATAGAGCTCCATGTGTAAGAAAGGTACAGCGAACGAAAACTGTCTCCGTAGAAATGTGAGTAAGGTTTCCCACCAGCCAACCATGGCCATCGAAAAGTCGTGAAATTTCTACACATTTTCAACGGACATATATGTCCATATGTACGATAGAGCACATATACTTAAAATACTCCGTATAAATGTAAGGAAAATTCAAAAGATTTCCTACACATATCTATCACACCCACACACATGTAAGAAGCAAGAAAACTTTCAAGCGTCAAGTCAAATAAAATTTTGATTGCGACGCATTCCATGTTTGAGTTTTGAAGTTTGAAGATTAGACTCTCCATGGATTTTATTCCATGTATTTTTTTTAAATGTTTCAGTATATTCTAAGGCTTGACGAGCTGCATTCATGTTTTTTTATTTTCCATTTCAGAGCACGAGCGACAAAGGTTTCGAGTTGCCATTTGCCAACGTATTTTTGAAGTCACATTTCAGGTACTTTTTGCATACTCATTTTTATTACTTCTTCTGGCTTACATTTAGAATTGAAGGATTCGAAATTTGGCAATTGGTTCAGCGTCAGGATTTCATAAGTCAAATTTAAAATCCTTCAATTCTCTATGTAAAAGGAAGAAATAAAAAAATGGGCGGGCAAATCCGTTGCACCACTCGTAGAAATGGAGTGAATTTTGTACGCACAAGCAACGTACGTATGTTACGTATAAGCACCTACAATTATATACGTAGAATCGCCGTAAATATTCTACGGCTAGTGCTCTTCAAAACTATACGTATACACTTACAGAGCGGCCGAGGACATCGTACCCTAGAATTCTACGGGCTTTATCCGGCCTTTCTACGGTCCTTTCTTTCGTATAGTATACGAAACTTTGCCTGCTGGGTTGTTGCCCATCTCTTGTGAATTGCAGTTTTTATATTAAAATATTAGTTTTGTTTATAGAAATGTTACTCTTAATTAACTAAAAATAATGAGGTCTGGTATTATGAAAACAGGCGGCCTTAGCTTTCGACATTGTTGAAATTTAAAAAAATTTAATATTAAAGATTTTTTTTTTATTCAGACAAGAAAAAAAAATGAACTAAATTAATTGTAATTTATAAGAAAAACATGTAAAACTGGAAGCTAATGCTAACTTGAAACTAATAGTTTAACCATTTATTACTCGTCCATCAAAACCATTTACAACCAATTTTATGCAATTTTTCAAAAGTGTATAAATGATACATTATTTATAGCTAATTTTCAGCAAATCCATTGTATAGGTGATTTCTTAATATGATGGTTTGGAAGAAACTTTATAAAAGCTAAGTTTCCTTAACAATTTAGGTAGCAAATTCAGAAATTTCAACAATGTCGAAAACTAAGGCCGCCTGTTTTCATAATACCAGACCTCATTATTTTTAGGTAATTAAGAGTTACATTTCTATAAACAAAACTAATATTTTAATATAAAAACTGCAATTCACAAGAGATGAGCAACAAGGTAACAAATATTAGAGTTCAAAATTTTTTAAATTATTTATCTAGTCTTTTGTTACAATACCATAATTTTCAGCTAGTTTCAAGCTAAACTTCTATAATTAAGATTAATATTTTAACCATTCAATCGTAGATAAGCAAATTTTTTTTAGAAAGCACAGGATCATATGACACCTGTATCTGTCTTTTTTGTATAGTATACGGAACTTTGCCTGCTGGGTACTTGTGACTGTTGACAACTAGCACCCAGTTGGTCGCGTCTGCGAGATTTCTCGCAGATTTCTCGAAGACATATCGGCCTGTCTGTGAGATTTCTTCGTGACGCCTTATGGGAAAAATACACGGTATCGAGACAAATGCACCCCGAAATCTCGAAGACATGTCGGCGAATGTCGGGATAGCAAAATCTTTTCACAATCAGCGCCATCTATATATTAATAGATTTTTCTATATCTTGTGCTCATACTTCTTATAATAAAGTAAAAAAACAAAATATATAATGAAAAGTACTCTTTATTTAGTAATTAAAAAAAACATCACTGAGAACAACAATAATTCACTTTATAATGCATGCAAGAACACTTTCACCCACAACATTCGACCAAGAGGTGGTGAAATGCAAGAAGATTAACATCATCTGAAAAGAGAAAACTCAAATTAAACTCGGTTGAAACAAACTTATCAGAATAAAATTATCACATACCACTATTCAGACGTACTCTGTGCGAATTGAATAAATACGTACGACAAAATTTATTCCGAATTTAGTTTGCCATGACTTTTCTAAGCGGCAGACGTCATCTCAAGTCTTTGATCTCTTCGCTTCTCTGCGGTCGTTTTCTGCACTTCAAATACATCGTGGTGGGAGCACATGTTTGAATTGCTATTTCTTTCTATCTAGTATTGAAGAAAGGTATACAATATGATTCCTAAGGCTCAAACCATCAAGATTATAGGTTTGTTCTTTTTGCCAGGTGAAGTTCACATTTTAGTGTAACTTACACTGAAAATAGGTTTGTTCTTTTTGGCAGGTGAAGTTCACATTTTAGTGTAACTTACACTGAAAATGGGATACAACTTACACTGAAAGTGTAGGGTTTAGATCGCGCAAAAAGAACGGGTTAGTGTAGAAAAATGACAGCTAAAATTCCGAACTTTTTTATTTGTTTTATTCTTTCACTTCTATCAATGCAAATTTATTGCCATTCAATATTCTTGCATTTATTCATTCAAAACAGTATTTTCATAAATGCACAAAGTCAATTTTATCTGCATAGAGCCATCAATTCTGACAGATGGCAAAGAAGAAGATCTTACACCGACTCCCGATCCAGTGTAAGATAGTGTACACTGAGTACACTACACTAGCAAAAAGAACAGCAACCTCTGACGTCACACCGACAAAAAGAACAGCATTAGAGCAGAAAGTGTACACTGAGTACACTACACCGACAAAAAGAACAGACCTTATGTCTCGAAAGAGACAAGCGACCAACTGGGCATGGACACATTATTCCGTGCTTCTACCTTCGGTGGCAGTTAGCTTGGACACATTCTTCTCTGCTTCTGCCTTGAGCGACATGGAACTTTGTGATTAATTAACACAGAATGAATAGAATTCTTTCCCAAATAAAATTGATAAATTTAACAAGTTTCCCAAACGATTTCAAATCAAATTATACATAATTTAATTTTTTTCATATGAGTGTCTGCTATCTATACACTCAAAAAATTTACATTTTTATATTAAATAAATAACGCTTTCCTAAATCTAAAAAAACCTTTTCTCAAATATTCCCAAACGAATAGAGTGAAAATTAATTAAAAATGATTTCATCGTCTGCCAAGTATATCGAGCTGAATAAGCGTGTGTTTCGTCGCATTTAAACTCAAGCGTTCTAAATCCGTTTTGCTGCGCTGCATGCAGAAATATGCACATGTATTTCTGACTTAAGTCGGCAGTGGCGCGGCTTGAGTTGAAGTCGGCGTTGTCATATTGCAATGCAAAATTAAATACCCAACAGGCAGATTGTACCTGTAGAAAACTAATCGAAATTCTATACATTTTCTACAGCCATTGAGCTCCATGTGTAAGAAAGGGACAGCGTACGAAAACAATCTCCGTAGAAATGTAAGCAAGGTTCCCCACCAGCCAACCATACCCATCGAATGGCCGTGAAATTTCTACACATTTTCAACGGACATACATATAAATCCAAATGTACGATAGAGATGGCATATACTCAGCTATTACAAAAGACTCCGTATAAATATTAGGAAAATTTAATAGATTTTCTACACACATCTATCACAATACGTAAGAAAGGGATATCACCTACGTAGCCACACACATGCAAGAAGCAAGAAAACTTTCAAGCGTCAAGTCAAATAAAATTTTGATTGCGACGCATTCAGTGTTTAACCATTCGACTCTCATGGCGATACGAATTTCATCGCCAATTGTATTTGTACGAATTTTATTACATGTATTTTTTTTTAAATGCTTCAGGATATTCCAAGGCTTGACGAGTTGCATTCATGTTTTTTTTATTTTCAGCTTCAGAGCACGAGCGATAAAGGTTTCGAGTTGCCATCGTATTTTTGAAGTCACATTTCAGGTACATTTTGTTTACTAATTTTTATACTCAAGATGAAATCATATAGAGTATTATAAGTTTAATCCAGCCCAAAAGTTTGTAACGCATAGAACAAAGCCTCGGACGAAAAAAAGTTATATATTATTTTTTATTTATTTGTGGCTAAAAACCTCAAATCCGCTTGACGTTCGGCTGTCCGTCCGTCCGTCTGTCCGTGAACACGATAACTCAAGAACGCCTTCACCTAGGATCTTGAAATTTTGAATCTGGATGTTTGGTTGAATTTGTAAGGCTGAGTTCGTTAACGGGCAAAATTGTCCTACTCCTTCGGATAGCTGCCATACAAAATGTCCTTAAATCACGTCTTCAGGAATATTGGTCGATAACTTCAGAAGAATTTAAGCTATGTCTTTGAAATTTTGTATGTGTTATTTTCCCAATAGTTGGAGCTAAGTGTATGATTATTAAGAAAATCCTAATAGTCCTTCGTGTAGCTGCCATACAAATATCCTGTCAAAATGTCTTCACTTAATTTACGGAACTCACTGTAACTCAAGTAATCGTTTAGCTATGCATTCAAAATTTTGTACAAATTAGTTTTGAGTGAAAACAAAGTTCGAGCTTACTAGTCAGCGAAATCCTTTTACTCCTTCTGGTAGCTGCCATACAAAATGTCTTTAAAACACGTGTTCAAGAATATTGGCCGATAACTTCATAAGGGCTTAAGCTACGACTTTGAAATTTTGTATGTGTTATTTTTCCAATAGTTGGAGCTAAATGTATGATTATGAAGAAAATCCTATTAGTCCTTCGTGTAGCTGCCATACAAATATCCTGTCAAAATGTATTCACTTAATTTACGGACCTCACTGTAACTCAAGTAATTGTTTAGCTATGAATTCAGAATTTTTTACAAATTAGTTTTCAGCGAAAACGAAGTTCGAGTTTAGTAGTCAGCAAAATCCTTTTACTCCTTCTGGTACCTTCCATACAAAAAATCCTTAAGACACGTGTTCAACAATATTTTCTGATAACTTTTGAACGATTCAAGCTACGAATTTGAAATTTTGTACACATGCAAATTTGAATTATTTCAAGGAAACGGATAAATATGTAAGAAATGGAGTCAGTCCTTCCTGCACCTTCCATGTGAAAGTTCTTCAAAAGGGAAAATTTTTTTCGGTGACTCACCCAGTTCAAGATATAAAATAAAACAATGAATATTGTCTTTTAGGTTTGAGTATTAATCAAATGGGAGTCCATAATAAAGGACATACAACATGCACACGTAATTCTGCTTTATCCCCAACTACAATATAAATTGGAGTTCAGTATTTCCTCTAGAGTATCATACGATTGGCTTGCAGCCAGGGACCTGGTAATATAAATGGACTACCCATATCAGATTTTCCCAAACAATATCCGAGACAACGATGGGACAAAAAACATTGCCCTCTCTTTCCCGCTCAATTACACGGTGTTGTTGTTGTGCGGATTTTGAATTTTCGAAAAGTTTCGAAACTTCAAAGTGACAAAAGCAAATCCATAGTTGAGAACTGTCACAACAAATCAGGTAAGTAAATGTTTTTAGTTTTTAATTTAATATTTATGTGATAAACTTTATATTAAAGTAAAATTTTTCTATAGCAAATGGTGCGGCGTTACGAAAGGAAGTACACGCGCAGTAGCCATCGAGTTTTAACGATTTGCGGGCCGCCAGGCAGCGAAGAATGATGAACAAAAACGATCGCTGAAGCAAAAATCGCTTTTGGAAAAAAGGGTATATTGATAAATTTTTAATTTTAGTCGTATATTAGTTTTTTATATTCGCAGCTTATTGTCCCTGTGCGCTTTCTTGGATTCCGTTATTGGAAGTACCGGATAATATGTTTTATTTGATAGCATGACGCACTGTCCAAAGGACTTAACTCAGCTGTAGTACAAAAATTGCCACCAGAAAATTTATTGGAAGTTTTGACCTTGTTGTATCTCTGTGAGGTGAGTGTAGAAGTAGAAATGGCAAACTTACAATAAATTAATCGATTTAAACAAAATTTAATTTTTGTAGCTAAAACAAAGAACAGTAAAAGAAGCCGATTGTATCCTATTGTCCTGCAGAACCGTTAACGACTATCTATATAATTTTGTATTGGATAATATTGGTGACGAGAGCCTAAATGAATCAGAATCGAATAATAGTGTCGACGACTCTCCACAAATATTAGTATCGGATTATATTGTTACCAGAATCTCTGGACGAGATGCTCGAATCGCCTTTTTATTTCCATCAGTCTGGACTTATGTTAAGCGAGTATTTCGAGCCGTGGGAATAGGTAATCACGTTGTTAGTGGGAAACTCTCCTTCGACGGATTGCGTTTCCACCACTTGCGTAAAACATGGGATACTAAAAGCGTTGATAGCCGGAAAAATCTTCTAAAAGACTGCGAGAAGTTAAGAAGGTTGTACGCAGATCAATTTGAATAATTATCAAATCTAATTGTGTTCTTATTTTTATTATAATATTGAAATATTTTTTGTTAATCACCTTTTTTTTTATTTTAATAAAGAAAGTTTATGGATAAGCTACCGTTGTACCGAAATTTTAATTGAGTTTTCTGCAGCTGTATTCTACATGTGTATTTGATTCGGTTTCAAAATCAAAATTCTATACAGTTTCGAACTGTAGGTATGAATCCTGGAGCCGTATGATGTAAAGCACGTCGCAACGTTCGCATCAACATCGTCGATGAACGTCGCAACGTCCGGTTTGGCAAGCCGTAACTATGTCGTTCGCGCGTACATTGTGCGTCGTTAAAATACCAAAAACGAAGACACTTCGGTTTATATCACATCAAAATTGCGGCAACGTCAGTGTCGTTGGCAGCGGACGACGAGCGACGGAATACATCATATGGCCCCTGATTTGAAGTCGAATCCGTCAACTTAGCGGATTTGTAGAGATTTACGAATTGCTAAACGGATATTCCTTACAATTGCGCGCTTCTTTTGGAAAGGAGCCCATTAACTGCGTGAAATGGACAAGATTTGCTGCATAGCGGGTACACTTTCTCAGCTCCTGGAGACAATACTCAATTCCATGAGCCGGAAAATTTTCATCATATCACATGCATATATGTATAATGACATTGGCTCAATGTAAATTATCTACCTGAACCCCTAGTACCCCTCAGTCAGTGAATTATCAACAAGAACGATCGCTGAAGTTATCGCAGATCTAAAAGTAAGTAATTATTTTAATATTGAAAAAAGTGGCAGTGCATTAGTTAGATACTATGGGTGTGTGTGGATTCGCGGCTAAATTCAATTTAGGGCATTAATTTAAAAAGTTTTTAGTTTAGGAAACCTTCATACTGTTACATGTAAACCTGGCAACCGCGCAACCGTGCAACTCGATCGTTTCACATAATGAAAGCAACAACAACCGAATACCTAGTTGAAAAATAACCCAACCAGAAATAAGGCGAAACAGCACGGTTGTATCTCTCTTCTTATCGAATGCTCTCCAATGTACTAGAATCCAATTAGAATCAAAGTCGAAAGATCTCAAGCTCACTTGAATCTTCTACACACACCACTGAACGAAAATCGAAATCGAAAGCTCTAAAGCTTTCGAGAAGGTTCTACACTGAACGAAGATCGAAATCGAAAGCTCTAAAGCTTTCGAGAAGATTCCACAAGCATCGAAGATCCAAGAACATCCTAGACTGCAACCGGCTAGTATACAGGGTGTAACTAGTACTGAGGTTCAAACGAAAATGGGAGATAGAGGAACTTGTCCTGAGTAGAAAATCGTTCTACACATACTCCCGTTTTTGCACCGTTAAGGAGAGAGCGCGATTTTAAGGACGAAGGATTTTCATCGTACCTGTGATCACTGTTTGATCTCTAACTTCTGCTGTACTTAGCGTAACGTAATAATTCTGAGCTCGTTGGAAAGGACACAAATTCTTCTTTCTAATTGCTATCAACTGTGTCAATCAGTGTTATACTTTTTGAAAAAAATTCATTTAAATGACACAAAAATAATAAAAAATTAAAAAAAAATACAAAAAAGTCCTGTTTTCTCCAAGAAGGACCTGATTAACCACCAAATCTTATTACATTTTCGGAAAGCCCATAAAATTTCACTATACGTTTGATAACAGAATTTCTTCATAGGTTGAATTGGAAAGGAGCGGGGCTATCAGTTATCAAGCACGTTCCCTTCAAGTAAATCTGGTTTGACACCCGTCATTTGCCGAAGGAGTATGATTAATAATAGTGAGGACGAAATAAATGCATGTGGTTGATGCCTAATCGATGGCCGATGCGCCGGGTGCTTACCGTGGGGTCCCTAGCCGCGATGCGCTGTATGCACTCCTCCGTGGCCACAGGTACCGAGTGTCGCCGTCTTGGATGTTGTGTCTCCCGCCACGGCTGCAGTGTACGAAGGTTCCGATGAATGCTGATGAACATCCGATAATGGGGGTACCAAGATCTGTCCGGATACCGTTCCCGGTAAACTCTTTCGGCTCGCCTAGCATTCCCGTCGCACAACCCGTACACGAAGTGCATGTCTGCCATTTCTTCCGTTGTAAAAGACCTCCTATTGCTTGCCATGTTGCTCGTAATGATGTCTATGACATTCTGTTTGCTGCTGTTTCCTCCCGATGATTTTATCGCAGAAAAATCTACGTAGGACGAAGTCATTCCTGTTCCTTAAGGGAGCAGGTAAACTCCACTCCCTATTTAAATGGATATTACTTAATTAACTTAAATGGATGTTAGTTAATTTACTAAAATGGACGCTATCTAATTAGTTGTCATATTTTTACTTACCTGTAACATAATTTCCACACATAACATGGTTGTTAACATGGTTGCTCATTACTGCATCTGTTTTGCGGTAAATTCCATGTTTAGCAGTATTTCCAACATGTGCAGGGAACTCACTTGTTGTTGCAAATATGAAGAAATTCTGTTATCAAATTATATTAAATATTATGGGCTTTCCGAAAATGTAATAAAATTTGGTGGTTAATCAGGTCCTTCTTGGAGAAAACAGGACTTTTTTGTATTTTTTATTAATTTTTTATTATTTTTGTGTCATTTAAATGAATTTTTCTCAAAAAGTATAACACTGATTGACACAGTTGATAGCAATTAGAAAGAAGAATTTGTGTCCTTTCCAACGAGCCCAGAATTATTACGTTACGCTAAGTACAGCAGAAGTTAGAGATCAAACAGTGATCACAGGTACGATGAAAATCCTTCGTCCTTAAAATCGCGCTCTCTCCTTAACGGTGCAAAAACGGGAGTATGTGTAGAACGATTTTCTACTCAGGACAAGTTCCTCTATCTCCCATTTTCGTTTGAACCTCAGTACTAGTTACACCCTGTATAAGCAGGTGAAGCCCTCAGCGAAGACACAGTAATCTCGATTACGTCGACTGCGAGTATACGCGACCGTGTAGAGAGAGAACGAAAGTGAACGAGTTAAGCGATATATGGTATAAGCGGGCGGTACTGCCATACAGTGCGAATTATTGTGCGATTATAATTCTGTGAATTAAAGTGCGGATAAATAAATTATCACTTATTTTTATTTTAACCGAATTGTGTTTTACTTGAAATCCCGGCGAACCCCTAGCTCGCAACAATTGGTGTCAGAAGTGGGATTTCAAGGATTAATTCGGGTTGAAATCGCGAGTGATAAAAAGTGAAGTTAAAATTCTCGAACGGACAAAGTGAGAATTTTGTGCGCGAATAACGTTTTCAAACTGCGAAGTGAAGTTAAAATTCTCGAACGGACAAGGAGAATTTTGTTAAATCGAATTTGAGTGAAATTATATCGCGGAAAAATCTTTAACGGACAATAAATCGATAGTGAAAATGCCGCGTTATTTAAAAGATTTAAAATTAACGGAGCTGAAGGAAGAGCTCGGTAGACGGGAATTATCTACAACAGGGAACAAGTCTGAGCTTGTCAGTCGTATGATCGAGATACTTGAGGCTGAGGGTAAAGACGCAAACAGTTTCGAGTTCCCAATCGAAGAAGCTCGTGCAGGAAGTGGTGAGGAGTGTTTTGGTACATCGGATTCCCTGACGCAGTTAATGCAGCAAATGATGAACCAACAAAAACAGCTCTCAGCAGATCTCAGCCAGAAAATGGACCAACAATCAACGGACCTCAACCAGACGTCGAAGGACCTCAATCAGAAACTGGACCACCAAAGTCAACAACAAAATCAACTATCAATAGACCTCAATCAGAAGCTAGACCAGACTTCGAAGGACCTCAACCAAAAATTGGAACAGCAAAGCGAACAGACGAAAGAGCTAAAAGAAGATCTAAACAATAAAATTAAAGATCTGAGCCAGTCAATGGACACCATAGGTAAGACAATCGAAGAAAATGTCGAGAAGAAACTTCGAACTTTCGAAGAACAAATTTCGGAAAAGACATCTGTGATTGTGGAGGAAGTTGAACGGTTAAAAAGGGACTTTGATATCGTGAAAGCGACTGGAGTCATCAAGACAGAACACGTTACGCACAAAGATCTCAAAGCTCCGATCTTCGATGGACAAACACCGTGGGCTATCTACAAGACCCAATTTGAGGCTGCCGCGAGAAATAATCACTGGAATGATTTGGAACGAGGAACGGCTTTGATATTGGCGCTAAGAGGTCCACCAGCAGAGGTTCTTCAAACAATTCCTCAAGAGCAACAGCAAGATTTTTCGACATTGGTACAGACATTGGATCTTCATTACGGCAGTGACCACATGCGAGAGATCTACAAAACACAACTCTACAACCGAACCCAAAAGAATGGTGAAACTCTTCAAGAGCTAGCGCGCGATATTGAACGACTTACACTATTATCGCTTCCCAATGCGCAAACAGAGCAACGCAACGATACAGCTGTTTTCGCATTTAACAATGCTGTACAGGACAGAGAGCTCCAGCAGGCGTTAAAATTGGCAGGAAAGAAAACGATTGGCGAAGCCTTAGTATATGGGCTTACGTTTGAAGCTGCCAAGCAAAGCTCGCGAAATAACTACCGAGTACGAGAAATAATAGAAGAATGTGTATGTCAGAGAGCAGAGTACACCAAGCGGAGCGAAGGATCCGGTGCTCCTCGATGTTGGAATTGCGGACAGGCAGGACACTTAAGACGCGACTGCCGAAAGCCAAGAAAGGCTACAAACTATTGTTCCGGCTGCGCTGCTAAACAAAAGGGAGAACGAGGCGAACCGTCACGAGAGCACGCTTCGCATAATGAGAGTCCGGGAAACGAGTAAAAGCCAACTTCATGGGGCAGAAGTTGACTGGTGGAATCGACGCCCCCGGAACCATCATCGCAGTTTCTCGACTACATCGTGGTGAAAACGATTTATGCATGAGTGGTCGAGTCGGAAAATTAAACTGCATAATGACAATTGACACTGGCGCAACACGATCAGTGCTAAGATCTGATCTCGTAGACCGTACTTGGCTTCACAACACCAAGAAGTACGCACTTCGCACAGCTACAGGAGAAACTACTACAGTCCATGGAGAAATATCACGTGATATCCAGCTTGGAGATTTGACATTCTCGCATGTATTCGTGGTAGCTGATATTACCGATGAGTGTATTCTCGGAATGGATTTTCTGAAACCACACGGTATCCAGCTGGACCTAGGACAACGAATAATGAAGTGGCGGAATATCGAAATTCCAATGGAAATAACATCCTCCAACACAACCAAGCTGCGAGTTATATTGTGCGAAGATGCGGATATACCAAAGTCATCAGAGAACGTTCTTTGGGCAGAGCTCGATGGTGATCCCGGGGACCACCGATTCTACCTCATCGAACCAGAAACGACACCGGCATTACGAAGTCTAATATTGGGGAAAACGCTAGTAAAAAGAAATGAGAAGATGATTGTACCAATTAGAGTGCTCAACGTTTCAGACAGCATTACCAGCGTAAAGAAAGGAGATGTAATTGGCAGCTGTGAACCAATTTCGGCGGTGACAAGCATCGACACTGAAGGAGAACATGACGTAGCCTCTAAAAAGAATCCAAGAAGGAAGAATAATGTAACATCAGCAGTTCTTCAGTCAAGCAACCTTAGAGGATCTCAACACAAGCAAGCAGTGGAACTAATCGAAAGGTTCAGCGACGTCTTTTCCACCAGTGATGAGGACTATGGCAGAACAAACCTAGTGAAGCATCGTATAGATACCGGAAGTGCTACACCGATACGTCAACCTCCAAGAAGAGTACCAATAGCGAAACAAGAAGAAGTGAATTCAATGGTCAAAACCATGGAGCATCAGGGAATCATCGAAGAATCAAAGAGTCCGTGGATATCGCCAGTAGTGCTAGTTAAGAAAAAGGATGGTAGTACCCGTTTTTGTGTGGACTACAGAAAACTAAATGATGTTACGAAAAAGGATAGCTATCCACTACCCAGAATCGACGATATCATGGACACCCTAACAGATGCTAAATGGTTCTCAACGTTGGACCTGAAAAGTGGCTACTGGCAAGTGGAAATAGACGAAAATGATAGAGAGAAAACAGCATTCTCTGTCGGCAGCGGACTGTGGCAATTCATCGTAATGCCGTTTGGCCTGTGCAATGCTCCAGCTACGTTCGAAAGACTAATGGAATTTGTTTTGCGTGGCCTGAGGTGGAAAACTTGTCTCGTTTACCTGGATGATGTGATCGTTATCGGCAAAACCTTCGAGGAGCATCTGAAAAATCTACAGGAAGTCTTTCAGCGACTGCAAGCGGCAAAATTAAAGCTGAGTCCAAAGAAGTGCACTTTGTTTAGTGCAGAAGTAAAATACTTGGGTCACATCGTTTCAGCCGATGGTGTAAAGACGGATCCAGATAAGATACTGGCAGTGAAAAATTGGCCAACTCCGAGTGATAAACACCAGCTGCGTAGCTTCCTAGGATTAGCGACATATTACCGTCGATTCGTAAAAGACTTTGCCAACACGGCAAAATGTCTTCATCAGCTAACAGAAAAGGGAAAGACATTTACTTGGAATCAACAGTGCCAGGAAGCATTCGAGAAAATAAAAGATCAACTTTGCGACTCTCCAGTTCTGGCGTATCCAAAACCAGGTCACGGTTTTATCATAGACACTGATGCCAGCAATGTCGGTATCGGAGCAGTACTATCACAGGAGATCGACGGGCAAGAGAGAGTGCTATCATATTACAGCCGAGTACTCTCAAAGTCAGAAAGGAACTATTGCGTAACTCGCCGAGAGCTATTAGCCATTGTAGAAGCTACAAAACATTTTCACAAATATCTCTATGGCCAAAAGTTCCTTCTTCGAACGGATCACGCATCGCTTAAATGGCTACTTCAGTTCAAGAATCCCGAGGGCCAAGTAGCAAGATGGATAGAAAGGCTTGAATCCTACGATTTTGAAATTGTTCACCGAAGAGGGAGAATTCACGGTAATGCCGACGCGCTCTCACGTCGTCCTTGTCCACCAAACTGCAAGCATTGTCACCGCGTAGAAGAAAAAGAAGTCGGAGAAACCATTCAGCGAATAACGACCGAACCAAAGGATGGATGGAATCAGCAAGAACTGGAAGATGCCCAACGAAAAGATCCAGATATTTCACCGATCATGGCATGGAAGGACAAAATGGAGCGGCCTGAGTGGAAAGACATCAGCGAATTCAGCGAAACCTTAAAGAGTTATTGGGCACAATGGAAGTCCCTCCACCTAGACGGTGGGCTATTAAAACGGAAATGGGAAACCGCTGACGGAACATCGCATCTCATGCAAACCATTGTCCCGCATTCTAAAGTCGAGGAAATTCTGAAGGAGTATCACGAAGGTACTTCCGGTGGACATTTAGGTATAAATAGAACTTTGGCAAAGATACGAGAGAGGTTCTATTGGATCCATCTCCGAGATGACGTCGAAAATTGGTGCCGTAAGTGTACTACCTGTGCATCGAGTAAAGGCCCGCAGCGCAGATCAAAGGGAGAAATGCAACAATACAACGTGGGAGCTCCATTCGAGAGAATTGCTGTGGATATTGCTGGACCATTTCCGGAATCGGAAAATGGTAATCGCTACATTCTTGTGGTCATCGATTATTTCAGCAAGTGGCCCGAAGCTTACGCAATTCCAAATCAAGAAGCAGTTACCGTCGCAGAACAAATTGTTACCAACTGGGTGAGCAGATTTGGAGTTCCACGTGAACTACACTCCGATCAAGGTCGCAACTTTGAATCTCAAACATTCAAACACGTTTGTCAAATGCTGGGAATAAATAAAACGAGGACAACTCCACTACATCCACAGTCCGATGGAATGGTGGAACGTTTCAATAGAACACTGAATTCGAACCTATCCAAACTCGTCAGCGAAAGGCAACAGGACTGGGATCAACACATTCCTCTATTTTTAATGGCCTACAGAACATCGGTACACGCAACAACAGGAGAAACTCCCTCCCGAGTCATCTTCGGGAAGAACATTCGAGTTCCCGCGGAATTAATGTTTGGAGTGCCACCAGACCAACCGACCCATCCAAAAGATTACGTATCGGATCTTCGACATCGACAACACACAATTTACAACCTGGTCAGAGATAAAATTAATTTGGCGACTGATCGGATGAAGACGAGGTATGATCAACGGGCGAATTCATCAGGATTCCAAGAGGGTGATTTGGTTTGGCTATACAATCCCAAACGACAGAAGGGCAGGTCGCCGAAACTGCAGCACAATTGGGAGGGACCTTACCAAATCATCGACCGGTTAAATGATGTTGTGTACCGTATTCAGTTGCATCAAAAACCTCGTACTAAAATGAAAGTGGTACACCTCGATAGACTAACGAAGTACCATGGCGCCCATGACGAGGGGATCGACTCTGTTCGGGACGAACAGGAACTAAGGAGGGAGTAATGTTACATGTAAACCTGGCAACCGCGCAACCGTGCAACTCGATCGTTTCACATAATGAAAACAACAACAACCGAATACCTAGTTGAAAAATAACCCAACCAGAAATAAGGCGAAACAGCACGGTTGTATCTCTCTTCTTATCGAATGCTCTCCAATGTACTAGAATCCAATTAGAATCAAAGTCGAAAGATCTCAAGCTCACTTGAATCTTCTACACACACCACTGAACGAAAATCGAAATCGAAAGCTCTAAAGCTTTCGAGAAGGTTCTACACTGAACGAAGATCGAAATCGAAAGCTCTAAAGCTTTCGAGAAGATTCCACAAGCATCGAAGATCCAAGAACATCCTAGACTGCAACCGGCTAGTATATAAGCAGGTGAAGCCCTCAGCGAAGACACAGTAATCTCGATTACGTCGACTGCGAGTATACGCGACCGTGTAGAGAGAGAACGAAAGTGAACGAGTTAAGCGATATATGGTATAAGCGGGCGGTACTGCCATACAGTGCGAATTATTGTGCGATTATAATTCTGTGAATTAAAGTGCGGATAAATAAATTATCACTTATTTTTATTTTAACCGAATTGTGTTTTACTTGAAATCCCGGCGAACCCCTAGCTCGCAACAATACGTTTATACTAAATTCGTTCATTTCCAATTTAGTTATGAAGAATTTCATTTACAGGATAAGATTTAGTTTGCCGAAGGGAATTTAATGCACTTAATTAAATTTAATCAGGAATCCACACCTTTAAAATCTTCACGATCAAAACTTATTCCTACATCTGCATCAATTGTAGAAATTCACATTTTTCTCAATTGATACATATGTATTTAGAATTGACGCGATGTCATCGATAGTATCGTTAGTATCAGTAAGCCTCCCAACCACGTCAAGGTCGCACTGTTTGGGAGGATCTGAAAATGAAATTAATTTTATATATAAAAAAAAATAATTAAATTACCGCCTTCAATTGATTCCAGATTCCTTTCGAATTTCTACCAAAGGGAAATCATCTTGGGATTGTCAGTAGCTGTTTCATCCTTGACGCAGGTGTCTCCGGTAGACGTTCACGCATTGGGCGAATGTGATATGGACAAAGTAATACGACAACGGGTAAAACCTTTTCTCTACTAATGGATATATTGTCTACTAATATTAATTCTTTATTTAAGATAAATGGAACTTTTGTGAGTAAGGAATTTTTTAAAACTATAATTTTTTATTTTTTTTAACTATACTAACTATCAATGAGAATTTATTCTTGCAGTTCTTTGTGTGTAAACAAATTTGCCGCGAAAACTATGTAGCACGGTTGAACCGTTTTCAATTCTTAATAGATTTCAATAATTTTGTTTTCAACCCATGATGCAACATTACGATAACATAATAATAATACGACACCTAATAAAAATGCATTGTTCTTTATTATTTTTTAAAATTTGATCGAACTAAAATTTCTAAAAGGAAACTTAAATCCATTGCGGTTTGTGTTCAATTTATTAATATCATTAAGAGACTTTACCTACAAAAATACGCGCAATTTTTCTCAATACTCTTTTTGGAAATTCGTATATTTTACAGGAACTATTTTACAAAAAAAACAGTACTTGTACAACATTTTTTTTATTTAACTGTATCAATAACAATTTATTTATTTGATATAACAAAACACAATTCTACCATCTGCCAATTTCAATTAGAAAATAGAAAATTTAATATTATAAATATTTATAACGGTTTTGATTTGCGAATGCAACGGTCAAATCACAGCTGACAGCAAAATTTCACTTCCCAAGTTCGAAAACAGCACACTCCATCTACTTCTAATTCCCACGACCTGAATGTATTTATCTCTGTCCCGCTCAATAAGGAAGTTAAATTACCCAAATTATGTCCCTTAGCATTCGAAGTTCCATAAACGACCTAAAATCAAGTAAAAAATGGTATTTCTGAATGAAACTACAATAAAAGTTATTATCAGAAATTATTTTATGTTCATTTACAATTTTAGAACGATATCTTGCTTATATATATAAAAAAAAAGTTCAAGAAGTGCAAAACACGACTAATCACGTACAACTTTTTCGAAACTTCAAAACAGAAAACTTGTCCCACATGAGATAGCGAAATAGGTAGTCCATCTATATTACCAGGTCCCTGCTTGCAGCCGATCGTGACTGCTGTATGTTTTTACTTCTGTCTTACATTTAGAATAGAAGGATTCGAAATTTGGCAGCTGGTTCAGCGTCTGGACTTTATAGGTAAAATTTTAAATCAATCATGTAAAAGGCGGAAATAAAAGAAATGCTCGAGCCACTGAGATATATCAAATGGAGGACTTGATTTGCTATCTCACATGGCCGACGTTTTTAAAATGTCAATATCCGAAAAAGGTGTCCATGATAACCCGAGGTTCTGCATTATTGAACAAAATTTTGATGATTTTAAACATTCATTAGATTTAAAATTGGTAATGCAAATAAAATAATTTTTGATTGAAACATTTCTTTATGTTTCTTTCACAAATTCAATTCATTTTAAGTTTAGAGAAACTTCGAAAGTTATCCGGGGTACAAATTAGGATTGAGCCACGGATGACCTGAATCTTAAGAAGGAAAGAGTTAGTAGCACGGTATGCATGTATTAAGGCGAGAAGGAAAACAATGACAGAACTATCAGATTAGCCAACATGAAAAATGAAATCCGAATTTTTAGGTGTAATTTCGAATTGAAAAATTATCAAATAATTTGAATTTGATAAATACTTTTTTGGATAAACAATGCAAGGTATTGAAAGAAAATGAGTTCATAAAATTGCAACTAAGCTGTGTAAATTGTACAGGTAATATTGGCTACTGCAGTACGAATATAATACCATGTACTTATCGGTATGGCGCCAAATTCAAAAATAACGTATTACATGCTCAACCGTTATAAATATTCCTGAAGCTTTTATTTCCCAAGAAATTTATTAATAAAAAAATTGAAGTAAACTGTGAGTTGTGTTATGAATTTCGAGCGCGAAACACAACTTCTCACCATCAAATCAAACAAAAATCGAATTGTCAGAACTGATAATTCAAATTGAAAAGTTTTTAATTTTCTTTAAGTTGTTGCCCATGTTTTTCGAAGTTCGAATTTTTAAGAAGGAGCGAGAGGGTACGATTTCTTCGGCTATTTCAATATGTCATATCGTATAGAGAAATGAGCCGATGAGGTATCCATATATTATATATCAGTGGCTCGAGCAAATACGTTGCACAACTCGTAGAAATGGAGTGAATTTTGTAAGTGCAAAGAACGTATGTATGTTACGTATAAGTACCTAAAATATTATACTTAGAATCGCCGTAAATATTTTACGTCTAGTGCTCTTCCAAACTATACGTATAGACTCGCAGTTAGAGCTGGAAAACTTTCGATAGCGCTATCGGCACTATCGATGGTTTTCTGCTATCGTCGCTATCGTCGATTGTTTTCCACTATCGTCGATAGTTTTCGAAGGTGAATTCCCGATTTTACGTTGAAACCTAGTGTCATAAAATGGTGTAGAGATCAGGGTTGCCAGATCAGGCTATTTCTCGCCAATTGGGCTACATAGACCTTGTTGTCGCTTCCAAAAAAATCAAAGTTTTGTTTATCTAGTTTCGACTATTTTTGATTTGAATCGGCCAATTATGGGCCATCTTGAATTCGACAAATTTTGGCCTATCTTGATACCCATTTAATTCTATTGTGAATGGTTTGTACATCGATTCACAGCAGACTTAGTTCCGTATACTATACGAAAAAGAATAACATATAAACACCGTAGAATCCTAGTATACGATGTCCGCGGTCGCTGTATAGGTCTAGTTTGGAAGAGACCTAGGCGTAGAATATTTACGGCGATTCTACGTATAATATTTTAGGTGCTTATACTTAACATACGTACGTTGATTAAATGTTAGTTGTTTTCCGGCGTCAGTGGGGTTTCTGGTGTGAAACCCCAACACGAAATCCCCGACTGTTGATTAATCGTTGTCCTTGAGGACATGACAGTTGGAAAACCTTCACTGGATACGCCAGTTTTATAAGATTGTGTTGGACTAGGTCCGAAGGAGCTGTTTCGTCATCGGAGGGCATACACTCGTCAGAGGGTGTATCATGCCTACTATCCGAACACCCTTACAGCTGGTGGAATTGCTGAGCATAATTTCTAAATAGAGAACTCGAAATCAAATTTATAATCCACGAATTTTAAACTTTAGCTAACTTCCCGCCATCGCAACTCTATACTAAAGGAGGTGGCGCTGAAGATCACCTAATATTTCAACCAATTTGGTGGAATTTTTTGGTTGTACGCCAGGATATATAGAGCTAAACGCTAAGAGCGCGACATCGGTACCCGCCAACAGCAATTTTTATTTTTTCGCTAATTTTAAGAATGGAATTTTTTCATGGCAAGCTACCATAGAACTATTCATACATACGTAGGTACGTTCTTTAAAAATTCACTTTATTTCTACGAGTAGAGTAGAGTTTTTCATTTTCGCCATTTACATAGAGAAATTATGGATTTGAAATTTGACTTATGAAGTCCTGGCGCTAGCTGCCAAATTTCCTATCCTTCCATTCTAAATGTAAGGCAGAAGTGAAAAAAATGTGTATGAAGATGTGAATATACCTGAATTATGACTTCAAAAATACTATGCTACCTCGAAACCTTTGCATTCCTACTAATAATAGTACCGTAGAGCGGGTACTTTCCCAAATGAATTTGGTAAGAAAGCTTAGAAATAAATTAAGCTTAGAAACATTGGGTGCAATTTTAGGAATTAGAACACCAATTCAGTTAACCGGTCTATGTTGCAAAGATTTTCCAGTCACGAAGGAGATGTTAAGTCTATTTAAAACAGCATATATCAAAATCAAACATACGAGGACAGAACAGGAAACATTTATACAAGAATTTCTAGAAAAAGCAGCAGAGTTTTAATTTTCATATTTTTGATCTTACCCTTTGTTATTAATGAAATGTTATATTTATTTTGGTTTATTCCATAATTTTTTCGAAATAGTGGATATATTAAACTAAAAATTTGTAACGAATAGGTCCGCAGAACGTCCGGAAGACTAGGCCTTTTGTCTTTAATTTGGACGCAAACCTGGCGGACGGAAAGTCATCCTCCATCTGTCGGAAGAAATCGTCATTTCTTCACCAAAATGAAGGATAACTTTCCTATGTTTTCGTTGACTAAGTCGTCATTGGACGACATAAGTCCCACGAGCGGCTATTTGAAGTGACAGAGCAGTTAGCATAAAAGCACGTGCGTAGCTCGTCGGATGGGGTGAGTTTGTCACTTCGACTCGTGGACGAATGTTTTCTGCTCGTTTGGGGCCGACAAATGGGTTTGAGGAGTCCCATTCTTACGGTCGGCGGGCTGGAAAGGATTATAGGTATGATGGTGCCAGATGCACGATAAAAGGGTGCGGAAAAGAGTGTGAAGGAGGATAGGTATGAAGGAAAGAACATCTAGGGAAAGTCATCCGACGGATGACCGAACATGAAAACCCACCATGTGATGGCGATATTTTGTCGAAAAAAAAGGAGTTTATCCGTCTGGAGGCGGATAGCTATGGCCCAGTCGTGCCGATAAGCGAATGGAAGCGGCGTTGTTGCGGCCGGACCAAGGCCATGCCACTGCCAACTAATTTTCTCGAAAGAAAACCGTTTGGCAATCTTATTGGGCTTGGTCCGATCGGAACAGCGAACCTGCTCCTTATGTCTACGTGCTTGAGTAAGCTCTAATCCCCACCCTTGATGGCTTCGGTGACGTCCAGAACGTTAGTGGTGTGTACATCGCGATATCAAACAAAAGGTAAACGAATAGGTGAACTGAAATCAATATTACTTAGGGCACATGATACAATGCTTTGAGTGAATAAGCGTAGGGGTATGCATGTGAAGGCAAAAAAAAATCATGCTGATTTAGGTTGAAGAGAAGTATGTTTACGTATTTCTTAGATGGTTAGGGAGTGTTGCTTTCCTTTGTTGAGACCTACATGTTTGAACAGCCTTGACGAAGGTTCCTTAGCCGGCTGTATCACCAGTTCACCCCACTATAACTGCTATGTGAGAAAACGCCTGTACGTTTGACACATAGGTATAAGACGAACTGCTGACATCTAATACTATTTTCTTTAGTTTTCTCAAAAATAGACGTAACTACAGTGCTACTAATCTCAGAACCGGCCTCCATTATTATTGAACATAGCGGAGTGATTTCTGTGGTTACAATGCAAATTGTCATTTCTCGTTCATCCGCCTTAATTGATACTCTTATTGCAATCCAACTTGATACTCGCACCTATACCAAAGGACGTGTCCTTTGATGTTGTATGTAAAGAGAGATAAAGGGACAAGGACGTCTGTGCAACAAAAACATCATAATGCGATTTTGAGATGTGGTGCAATATATTGTAGTAAGGCAAGGGCATTACGAACGCGATTGGACTGAGGTGTTGTTAAAGTGACATGATTTATGGATAGATATCTATCGATGATTTCTTGTAATATTGCAGCTGTGGTACCAAAACTATGCCATAACTTAGGTACCAGGTGCGAAACTGTTTCGTATTTCTTAATAAGTTCCAGTGGGGGTGGTTCGAGGCGTTCTGGGTCCAATGGAATAACTGCTCGCTCTAGGCTGCCGAAGAGTTCGAGTTGTATAAAGTCGCTGGGCTAGGCTGCGTGCTCTTGAACATTCCTATCCGGTCCCTAGCTGAAAAAAAAATCAAAGGCGGAGATGTTTCTCTTTTTCTTTTCCACTCACATTACATTCATACTCCCATAACTAATCCGAAAATTGTAACTTATTTAGTTTAGTTAAACATGCGATGAGAAACCAGCCTTCAGTATTTGTAACAGAAACATCACAGCTGGGATTTTTTTTTCAGCTAGGGACCGGATAGGAATGTTCAGGAGCACGCAGCCTAGCCTAGCGACGTTATACAACTCGAACTCTTCGGCAGCCTAGAGCGAGCAGTTATTCCATTGGACCCAGAACGCCTCGAACCACCCCCACTGGAACTTATTAAGAAATACGAAATAGTTTCGCACCTTGTTGAGTTGTCTCAGCTTTTCGATGAGTTTTGATCACACCCGTAACTGCCACCAACTTAACAACGAGACGGGTCTTGGAAGGGGACCGTTATTCGGTAAATGCCGGAAGCGGCATAGCGGTCAAAAAAAAAGGGAACGGGAAGGAAGAGAAGCACGCGGGATTGAGTGAGTAGTCGGCGACAACATCACGAGCAATTATAAAGAATTAAATATCGGCCGTAAATCGTGTTAAGAAGTGTCGGAAAAGTACTTGCACGGGGCGACCTTCAGTGCATTTCAGTGATTCCACAACGTTGTGAATTCGAAAACGACGAGTTGAGACCGGAGAAGTGCGCGCGTGTTGAACGATATCTCAAAAGATAACCTGTTTCATTCAAATCATTCAAAATCCGGCTTTCGTTAATTTTATTTTACCAGAATGTAATCAAAACATCTCTCAATGCCATGCGGTCCGCCCTCGTAAAATCTCCCGTTCGTTTTCCGAATAAAAATAAATTTTATCCCGCAGCAATTGCAATTTGACGTGACGACGAAGTCACGGAAGAATAGTCTTGTATTCGATCAATACTAAGACTTCGCTACCCGAGCCCGAGCGCCGCGTATGCATTCGCGAAATGCAGTAAAAATTACATCCAACGAAAGTTCAGTGACGGAGTGAGCGGAGTTGTTTTTTTTTGAAGATTTAAGTGCGCGCAAACGGAATTCCAATAGATAGATTCAGTGAATTGGCGTTAAATTTCCAGCCCAATGAGCCGCACGGAGACCGTCCGACTTACGTTTCAGGTGCATGAAATCCAAAAATTATGAAATGGGATCGTGCACCAGGCGACACTCCCTGTTGTCAACATGCTTCTTGCAATTGATTACAATTGTCGAAAGACAAGTTTTGACCTCTGGGGCTATATTCCTTTAATATTTTGTCTACATTAAAATTTTCCCCCCCGTGTAAAGAAGAAATAAAATCAAAAAGTGATATTAAGTTAAATATGGAGTGAAATTGCGCGTCTTAATATTTCCTCAAAACGTCGTAGCAGTAGATTACCACACGAACGCGACGTGGATAATTTTTTTGTTCGCTGTGATTCGTTTTATTCGCCGTATTCACGTTATAATACCTAATTGTATTCGTTGTGTTGTGTAGTGCAATCGTATTGAAAATTGCGTAAAATCCCTTAGAATTCAACTGAACGAATTTCCGCTGGCCCACAATCTTTATACGCAGAAAGAGGCACACACCACGGCTTCTGTTCAGCAGCCTAGCAATGGTCGAACGTATGTCGGCAGAATGTTCACCTGACGCGAATTTAAAATTTAATTAAAAATAAAACAAATGAATATGGAATAAAAAAATAAATAAATTTAAAAAAAATCCCCATTAAGATAATAAGTATAATGAATTTTAAAATTAAAAATAAAACGAATTAAAATCTAAATAATAAATAATTATGAATATTTTAATAAAATAATAAAATGACTGGCAGGACAGACGGACTGAACAACGTTTAATAAATAAATAACAAATAACAATTATTAAGGAGTGAAGAAGAAAATAAATGGGGTGAGTTAATTTTTTTTATTGGTTTTTTTTTGCACTATATTTTTTTTTGGTTTTGGTTTTATACCTATATAATTTTCAGAATTTTGGTTTTATTGTTATACTCTAGATGAAATCATATAGAGTATTATAAGTTTAATCCAGCCCAAAAGTTTGTAACGCATAGAACCAAGCCTCGGACGAAAAAAAGTTATATATTATTTTTTGTTTATTTGTGCCCAAAAACCTCAAATCCGCCTGACGTCCGTCCGTCCGTCCGTCTGTCCGTGAACACGATAACTCAAGAACGCCTTCACCTAGGATCTTGAAATTTTGAATCTGGATGTTTGGTTGAATTCGTAAGGCTAAGTTCGTTAACGGGCAAAATCGTCCTACTCCTTCGGGTAGCTGCCATACAAAATGTCCTTAAAACACGTGTTCAAGAATATTGGTCGATAACTTCAGAAGGGTTTAAGCTACGTCTTCGAAATTTTGTATGTGTTATTTTTCTAATAGTTGGAGCTAAATATATGATTCTGAAGAAAATCCTGTTAGTCCTTCGTGTAGCTGCCATACAAATATCCTGGTAAAATGTATTCACTGTATTTACAAAACTCGCAATAACTCAAGTAATCTTTTAGCTACAAATTCGGAATTTTGTACAAGTTAGTTTTGAGTGAAAAGGAAGTCGGAGTTTACTAATCAGCGAAATCCTTTTACTCCTTCTGGTAGCTGCCATACAAAATGTCCTTAAAACACGTCTTCAAGAATATTGGTCGATAACTTCAGAAGGGTTTAAGCTACGTCATTCAAATTTTGTATGTGTTATTTTTCTAATAGTTGGAGCTAAATATATGATTATGTAAGAAATCCTGTTAGTCCTTCGTGTAGCTGCCATACAAATATCCTGTCAAAATGTATTCACTTAATTTACGAAACTCACTATAACTCAAGTAATCTTTTAGCTACGAATTCGAAATTTTGTACAAATTGGTTTTGAGTGAAAAGAAAGTTTGACTTTACTAGTCAGCGAAATCCTATTACTCCTTCGGGTAGCTGCCATACAAAATGTCCTTAGAACACGTGTTTATGAATATTGGCCGATAACTTCAGAAGGGTTTAAGCTACGTCTTTGAAATTTTGTATGTGTTATTTTTTCAATAGTTGGAGCTAAATGTATGGTTATGAAGAAAATCCTATTAGTCCTTCGTGTAGCTGCCATACAAATATCCTGTCAAAACGTCTTCACTTAATTTACAGAACTTACTATAACTCAAGTAATCTTTTAGCTATGAATTGGAAATTTTGTACAAATTAGTTCTGAGTAAAAACGAAGTTCGAGTTTAATAATCAACGAAATCCTTTTACTCCTTCTGGTAGCTGCCATACAAAATGTCCTTAAGACACGTGTTCAACAATATTTTTCGATAACTTTTGAACGCTTCAAGCTACGAATTTGAAATTTTGTACACGTTCATTTTTAAATGGTTCCAAGGAAAAGGATAAATATGTAAGAAATCGAATGAGTCCTTACTGCACCTCCCATGTCAAAGTCCTTCAAAAAGGACATTTTTGTTCGATGACTTACCCAGTTCAAGATATGAAATTAAACACTGAATATTGTCTTTTAGGTTTGAGTAGCAATCTAATGGCAGTCCTTAATAAAGGATATACAACATGCACACACGTAATTCTACTTTATCCCCAACTACAATATAAATCGGAGTTCAGTATTCATCTAGAGTATTATACGATTGGCTTGCAGCCGATCGTGACTGCAGTATGTTTTTTTTTCATTTTGAGCCTTATATTGTGCTTTCTTTTTACTTGGAAGATGTTTGAAGGCTAAAGGCCAGATTAGAATGAACCCGAGCGTTTGAGCTCCTCCACCCTGAACCTCAATAAGGGGCCATGACAGATGTTGTTTTTGGACAGTCATGGCTGAGGTAGGGTGGGCAAGTAGTAAGTGTACCACTTTCATATAAGATCTACCTTGCGAGAGAGGGACACCCGCCCCCGCTTTGGTGGAAGCTTTTAGTCCAAATCCGCACATTTTCGATCTATGTTTCTGCAAGGCTGGAGCTTTTGCCTGAAAAACGTAAGTTTTCGGTGTATTTTTCTGCAAACTATGGAGCTTTTCTGTTAAAAAGGGAGTTAGTAGATAGTGTTTGGTATGGTGTTGACGCATTCACACCTGTGGTTTGTTTGATTGGGGGGGGTTTTGTGCAGCCGCACTCTTGTTAGAGGGGTTAGATGGTGGGGTCTAGCGTTAGTTGAAAGCTTTTCTGTGGTCCGTGGGGGTTTTGTGCAGCCGCACTCTCTTTTCTGTGGTCCGTGGGTGTGATATTTCGAGCAAGTATATTGTTAGAGGGCTTAGATGGTGAGATCTAATGTTGTTTGAGAGTTTTCATGTAGATGCCGGGGTTTAATAGTAGTTGAAAGCTTTTTTCTGTGGGTCGTGGGTGTTATAGTTGGCGTTTGTTTTGGAGTGGTTTCTCCTCAAGTGACTATAGAGATGGATTGGGGGCGTTTTTAGTTGGCTAGTTATGCTAGCTGAAAGGTTTTCGTGTGAGGGGGCGGTGTCTTCTTCATATCTTCTGAGGTTGGATAGTTGGAGGCATGGTTCCGGTTGGTTGATAACTAGTAGTAAGGGTACAAATTTGGTATCTTACGCTTAACGTGCGACTAGGACATCCGCACTAAACTCCTCCTATTTTGGCATGGAATTCCAGGAATTCACGTCTTCGAAAGTGTTACCTTTTGATCGTGAAACCTGTTTTCCTATGGACTTAAATTGGCCCCAAAGTTGTACCTTTTGAGTGGGTGGAGTAGTGAATGCAAAAGTCTTTGGTGTGAGGGGTTCGGTAGTAGCGATAATTTTCTCGCAATTTTCTGATGAAATGTATTGAGTTGGATGAAAATCTGAAACTTGGGTGAACTGAAGTAACCTTTGAAGAGAGTAAGTAAGATTGGTTGATGATGCGGCTATATTCATGCGTGCATCACGTGGGGATTAAGCCAGGGCCAATTGTGGTGGAGATAAGCCGCAATGGAGTTGGCTTGTAGAGATTTTGATCGGGGTCAGTGTGTTGGGGGGGTAACTGGGAGTCTTGTTAATTGGAGCCTCGGGTCCAATTGGTTGGTTGCAAGATGCATTTTGATTCTTCTTTGCGCCATGTTTGCTAGAAACTAGAACCTCGGTTCCAGGTAGATAATTTGCGGGAAGCCGGTTCTTGGGTTGGTTGATGTTTACCTTTTGTTGGTAGAATGTAGGTTACAAGTGCACATGTTGGCCGGTTGATTCGTGTTTACATTTTTGTTGGTAGAATGCATGTCGGTTCTTGTGCATGGTGTGAATGTAGGTTGCAATTGTACATGTTACTAGGTGTCTGGAGCCTCGGTTCCGAATAGGCAGGCTTGTACATGTTATGTAGGTAATTATTACTTTCATGATATTGATGGGTGGATTATCAAGAATCTTTTTGCACGTTTGTTTGTTGATATTTTTCCCTGTAGGTTATTGATATGGATATTTACCTTGGATAGAGAGGAGTATATGGTGCTGTAGTCGTAGTAAAACAGCTGTGAAAAGACACTTTCGATTGTGTGAAGAGTTTGCGAGAAAACAGCTGACGTTCGTTGTCGGGTTGATTTTTTTGTATCTGCTAGAGGGACGATGTGTGTAAGTTTTGTTTTCGTATTCTTTTTTGGGTTCGGAGGTGCATTAAGATTGAAGTTCAATGTTCCTTAATGCATAAGATTTCGCGTCGTTTTGCGGTTATTGTATGGTAATGTAGCCGGTCTTTGGACGATGTGCGTATGTTTTGGTTATCTCATATTCTTTTTCTCATATATCCGATGCGAGTAATGTGTTTCAGAGTCAAGTTCGAGGTGATTTTTTATATGGGTGAATTACCGTGGGAATTTTAAGAACAAGTTTCATTCAAGGCGATCGTTTTGTTGTTGTGATTATTCTCATGACTGATAGGTGTTGGGTGATAATGATGATAAGATAAGAAAAGCATTTCTGAAAAATGTATCAATAATTAAATTAAAATCATTCACTTCTCTTTTATTCAAGACGGTCTGACAGTGAACATGAGCGAGATAATAATTGATATTCAATTTGTGTGTGGAAATAACCGCCAATACTTTATTAAGGAACTTGCTATCTTACCTTTCGGATCAGTCTGCCCATTGCTTTATCACTTCGCCCCTCCGTACCCATATCAAGAGATGATGCCGAGGGCTTGCAGACAAAATCAATTCAATGTGGAGAATATAAACGGTTTAAAGTGGGATGATGGGGACTCCAATTACAACACTCTTCCAGAGATATTGAGGAATTATACAGACTGTAAAATATATATTAAGGGTGATACGAAAGAAAAGTTTCTCAGGAAATACATACCAACCGCTGAGATAAAACAACTTCAAATACCGAGATTAAGTGATCTAAACAAATTTCAAGCATTCTGTAAAGTACACGGCGAGGCATTAACCGACAGATGTGCTGTACAAAACTGTATCAATATTTACCTACATATGTTAATAAATGGAACCATTAAATAAAAAGATGATGTGTTTTTGTTTTTCTTATTTTTATTACGAAAGCGTTACAGTGAAAATAATATTAATGTTACAAAAGATAGGAAGCTCATGAAAAAGTCGAGAGTAATTTACGTGAACGTAAGAGCTGCGGACTGGTATGAAAAAGTCGTCGGCTGATAACTTGAACACATCCTTCTCCTTACATCTGTCTACATATTGCTTGTAGTATTCCCTTACACTTTCCGAAGCGCTGTTATAGTGAAACATGACGATATTGAAAAATTGCATCAATTCAAACAAACGGAATAGCTCGAGATGTTTCAATTTTATACTGCTTTCTCCTACAGGTATTCTGTATTCCTTCAGCAATCCAAGTTGGTTACCTGGTATTTCCTCAACTTCATTCTTTAACTGGGTGAGGTAATTGAAGACTGAAATCCACCCGGTATATCCTATTGACACAGGAGACCGTCCAGGATAACTGAATATTATTTTCACCTCAAACGTGAACGGGTCAAATCCAAGAACAACTTTACGATTTTGAGCGTCATCCAGATGATAGGTGTAATTCAGTAGTGCGTCTTCACCGCGAATCATAGACTTTTTTTGCTTCTTATTAGTATTTTCACGGAGATCGTCTGACTTTTTTCTTTTGCTAGACTTATTACACTCTGCTTTTACATTAGCTGACAACATATTTGTTAGAAGGTTTTAAAATGAAAACTGAAACGTGCTTGTTTTAGACTGGTGCTTTTATACCTTCAAGTTCTGATCTACAACTTTGGTTGGAATAAACCCCACCATCCTGTGTAGCGCCCGATGAAAATATATGGTGGTATAAATTAACTACCTTGTCGTCATTATCTGGAAAATCTTTTGACGAAAACTGCTTAAGAAATAGCTTTAGATCCTTCCCCTTGCAGCGGGAATATATGTATACACAGCAGTAGTTTCCGCATGTTGAAGAGTATACACTCTGTAATCGTTTTTTGTTATTTATAAAAACCTTAGAGTTGTTATGCAAAAATCTTTTAAAATATTTATTGTTGGGGTATCTACCAAAGGAGTCAAAAAATTCAGCAGGGCCTGTCCTCGGGAAATAAAATGCTACCCAATGAACGCCTTTTTTGTCGGCGGGGTCGGTATTTGCAATAACACATGATGGCTTTTTAATTTTATAAGGTAAACGATCGCATGGGAATACGCCTTTGAAAAATCTCCTTGTGGTTGTGTTTTTCCTTAATGTTTTAACAAGTTCGATCGTGTTCATATCTGCTCTTTCGAAGTTATAGTATCAATGTCAATGATCTTGGTGTGACTGGTGGTGTAACTTTCTAAGAATTCCTTTGTTGTAGCGGTATAAACAAAACCGGTTGCAAATTTTGCTAGCGTCATAATAAGATTTTCATCCAAACGTTTAAGTTCCAAATTCCCAAATGCCCCTGTCTGATCTGTTGTGGTAGCCGATGATGTGGGATATTTATACGTTATTTCCTTCGAGAATAATTTATTTTGTGATGAGAAACCGGCAAATGAAACCTTTTTAAAGAAGGTTAGATTACCTTCATTAAAATATTCGACATTTACAACACAATAGGCCATGTTTGCTCTTCTCCGTCTGCTGAGTAATATGAAGAGTGCGAGATTAAAAGGCTATATTTATACTTTTAAAAATCAGTATGAACTCCACGAAGTTTGTCTATTTCAAGACTTCCATCATACTCGGCATATACTATACAAGTTACACTTTTTTCCAGCGCTTTCTTAAACCTTCCCTCGATCCTCACTGTCCCTTGATTTAATAAACTGCCACAAGATGACCCGTATGAATTGTCTGCAGTTAAATCGAACGCCATTAAAAAGCATCCATTATCGAAGAATTCCTTTGAGATTTGATTGCCTTTGTCGAAGTAATGAATGCCTGTTCCCTTAAATAGTGAAAGGTATCCCCGTGTACTTATAGGTTTTTCCTGAGAGTAATCAAACTCTAAAGCCTGGTTTGGAACTTGTACTCCATTGACGGATAAATTGAATCGTGTGATATTATTGTGTTTAAAGTTGAATGGATTCTTCGTCTGTTTACCGCTGTAGGCATCATTATCTACCATGCCGAAAATTAACAAGTTCGGTAGCTGTCCGATTATGACATTATCTAAAGATAGTCTTGAACTGTTAGCTGGTAATGTATAACTTTTTACTTCGACACGCTTGTACGGGTATATCACGTTGGAGCGCTGAAGACTAGTTTCATGTGCCAATAAAATATTGGGGTTAACAGTTACATGATTCATATACATTGTGGCATCCATAATTTTAATTTGCGGTGAGTGCCCGTCTTCTTTTGAGTATAGATAAAATTCGGGTTTTTCCAGGGATAGTGAGAGTCTAAAATCTACCCCATTCAGAAGTAACTTTTCCTGATTAAGTAAATCACCATGAATCTTTCCCATAAACTCTACCACATTACTTTTCGAAAGCAATTCAGATCGTTTGAGATATCCTGCATTAAATTCACTAGGACGCCCACTTTTGCTTCATTCTTCAATCATTTCCATACCATCTTGGTCGAGGTACCACCCTACGGATTCTAAATGTGTTGTTGATGCATCTTTACCGTAATTCAATAAGTTTTCAATGTAAGCTCTGTAATGGTAATTGTTATCAGTTTGCGCAATCGGTCTGCCATTTAATTGTATTGTACATTGTCTAAAAAGTGAATGCATCAGGTTGTTAACTACGCCAATTGGATCACTTTCCTCTTCATGTTCACCTTTTGTATCCTTAACTTTGGTTTTTTCTTTTCCAGTGTAGAATTCTTCTTTCCCACCTTTTGCCTTAATTAGCTGAACTTTTAAGCGAAGGTAGATACTGGATAAATCACGGTACGTGTCCCCATGTCCTAGCGAGACGAATTCCAGAACTGAAGAGTTATCAAGAGAAGCTATTGGTTTGTATGATACTTCTTCTGTTTTTAAAATATTGGTCTGTATCGGTGGTGCTTTAAATAAATCTAATTCAGATTTCATACATTCTCTGTACGAGGCCATTCTTCTTACTTATCGAATATATCCAATACACGCTTACGCTTATTGTTCTTAACTCTTTTATTTTTACTGGTTGCTGGTCTTTTCTTAATAGATTTTCTCTTTGATTTGGTACGTTTTCCACGTTTAGGAGTCGTTTTTAACTGTGCTGTCGAAAACGGATTTGCCCTTTTTATAGCCATGCGCCTTTTCATACCCTCACCACCCATACTGTCAAAGAGTTTTTTCACTCCTTTTTGCATCCGCTCTTGAGTAGCAGCTTGTCCTTGCTCTTTTAAAATGTTTTTGAGAGGTTTACTCCCCACCTCTGATAATATTGTTTTTCCAGTCTTTATAGCTTGCTTCTTTATAGTTTTTACTCCTGAGGAGACTAAAGGCCGTAAATAACGCAGTAATCCACTGAAGAAGCTGCCAATACCTCTTCCACGCTGGTATGTAAGTGGCGATCGATAAATATCTCCTATATCCGACAAACCAGCACCGCTTTGGATTAAATAATACCTTGTGTAATATGAATTCATTTCGATTTGAATGTACACTATGAAAGTCTTTATTCACGTCTGAATATTTATACTTTATTGTCTTTTAAAGTGAAGCATCACAAATGTTGGGGTATAGCCTGGTATGAAGTCAATCAGTTCACCCCGATCATCGGTTATCTTTATGGAGATACTTTCAATGTAAGTCTTTTCCAGAGGGTAGTATTCTACATGCTCAAACCTAAAGATATTATCGCACTCTTTCAAGGGTATCATACGTAGATTTCTCACTAATTTGTCGCCTACTATTTGGGGGCGAATGATATCAGTGTAAACGTGTATTATTCCTAAAGCCTTACATTCCTCTGCAACTACAGCTGTTAGTTCTCGCGGAAATCTGTTCTTTACTTCGAGAACAGATTCTTCTAATACGGCGATTCTGTCTAAAGTATCCTTCTTCTGCTCTTCTACTGAAATCTTATCAAACGACTTGCCCACCTCCTTAGTAAGGAGACTAGCATCACGCTTCTCCGGCGGTAATTGAAAGAATATATCGGTAATGAATCCGGATAAGTCTTTCTTTTTCAAATCTATAGGCACACCTGTCATTAACAGGATACCCTCGGGTGTTTTTTTATAGGGAACATCCAATAATATACTCTTATCTGTCTTTGTGCGTCTGTTCGGTATTTCAAAGGTAGAGGCCTCTGCGTCCAAATCATTTAGAGTTTGAAGAATTACCTTCCTAAGCTCAAATGATTTTTTCCTCCGAGCTTCAATAGATTCAGCTTCATCATCAAACTGTATATTCGAGACAAAAAGTCCTACTAGATCATTAATATTAATGGGCGTTGGTAGCGGATACTTTATCTTTATTTTGATATCCAAGTCTTTTATCGCTAAATCTAAAGAGTCAAGCTTCTTCGGGACACTTTCCCCGAGCTTTTCACTTATGCTAAGCACTGGGGGTATGTAATAGTCTATCATGCTTTTTAGGGCTTTATAATTACGTTTTTCTCTAGGAATCTGCCCAATTATACTATTGAAAAGATAATGTAAAGACTTATATTCGAAAGGTCCTAAAGTTACAATATCCGCAACTTCGCTCTCCTGATAAATGTGTAAATAGAGATCTTCTGGTCTTGTAAGTCGTTCTTCTTTACTGGTGTCAGGGATATCTTTACGAATTGCATCAGATTCTAAGGAGGCATATAAAATCTCTTTAAAATCCGGATGAGCATGAGCATACCAATATGGCTTGATTGCATCGTTGAACGAAGATAAGAAAGTAGAAAAGTTCATATCATGTTTATTGTAACACAAATTTAATAACTCTTGGTAACTCCATTTAAGATAAATAGAAATACCATGTACTTTTTTTACAAAAGCTTTAATCTTTAGTACATCTGTAGCAGCTCTCTTCACCTTTTTAGTAGTACCTTTCACTTTTTCATCATCTTTCACACGTTTTCCATCTTTTTTCCCAACTGATTTCAATTTTCGATTTGCTAATGCAATTTCAGTCATTCCGACACTCCATCCGCCGTCCAACTTACAGGCACTAGGAAGCATATTCGTGAAGGCTGACAGTGTATTTTCATTGTATATGCGCATGGAATTGTTGCTTAGAAGGCATATGTAAAAATCGTTTTCTCTTATGGCCAGAGGCATTTTTAAACTCTTTCCCAGAAAATATTTGGTGCACTTCCGGCCCGTTCCGTTCTTCTTTTTAAACGTCCGGGTACAGGGTACCGATCGTCTGTACTTAATGAAGGAAATTCTAGTCGTGAAGGCTTTAATATAGTTTGTTTGGTAGGGGTTCTCTGCTCTGATTTATCCCCCCCTTCTCCCTGCTCTAGTTCTTCTATAAGCTGTGCCGCTTCATCAACATCCATCTCATTTGGTATAGTATACTGAGTTATACCGTCATCAGCCGTTATAATCCGATATTCTTTTTCCATGTTTTTGACTTCGGGCGTAGTTTTGCGAAACTTTGCAGCCGGTTTCAAAGTTTTTGCTATACCGCTTACAGATAATCGTCTTTTGAACCGAGGCGTTAGCGATCGCCTTGGCGGTGTTATCTCATCGGTAGTGGAACTATGATACTTTGGTAAACTCACGTCGCCTGTCTCAAAGACATCTTCGGCCATACTGTAAAATGGGTCGGGATTCTTCATCGGGGAGGTTTGCGTCGACATTTCCTCTTTGAATGCAATCCTTGTCTGTGTTGCATTGTCTCGTAAATTTTTCTGGCTTCCTAACTTTACTTGTGGCGTAAACGCGAGAGATTTTTCTTCACGAGACTGTCTTCCTTTACGCTTAGCATTAAGAAACTTTATCAGCGTATTCCTATAATTATACCATTTGTCGTCGTCAGACAGCTTTTTATTCCTCAAAATGGTGTGTATCGTCTTATCGAATATGGACAAGCCATTTCCACCTTCTATCTGACCCTTTAACTGTTCATACACTTCTGGTGAAAGAAGTAGCATTTTATTAAGAGCGCTCTTTCTATGCATATTTTTCAATCAACGACCCAATAACACCTGAAAGTACACTTCCTATCAGGATTGGTAGAAAACCACCTTGCTGTACTAAGATTTTACGCTGTCTAGGAACAGATCGTCTTGCCTCAACTAATCCTCGCATGCTCTTTTTATACTTACATAGACTGTTAAATATTTTACGGCCTGGCATATGATTCCCCTTCAACGTGTTTAATGTAATTTCACAAATAGTCTTAATCACTTCAGGATTTGCATTTTTCATGATAGCCTTTCTTAAACATGGACTAGCATTTTTGAGAACATATAGCATATGTTTGTTGTCCTTCAATCGTTTCACTCGTGACACCATTTTTACTGTTTAAATCAGTCGCTGAACAATAGCACGTTACAAATTTTTTATTAAAGATATCTGTTCTGAATCTAAATAAATCATTAGTAGACTGAATCAGATCTATTAACAAATACCCGTGTGGAGCTTGAGTAATATCTTTATATATTCTCACTAGCTCTGCACTATTTTCAGGGTAAATCTGTTTGGCTAAATGAAGGAACTGACTTTTATCGCGGGGGTTTTTGAAAACCACCATATATTTACAGTTAAGCGAAATATCTCGACAAAACTTACCCTGATGGAAGACGTTCTGTGTTACAAGTATTACTGAAAAATTCCTATGATGTGATCCTTTTGTAAAAAGTTCACAAGCCTGCTTTGAAAATGCATTCAGCATCATATCATCTAGTACGATTAAAGTAGGTTCATTGGTTTCGTTTATAAACTCTTCCGGTATAGAATCTAAATATTCAATATTTTTAAATGGTAATTGTGATGGTATCGCTCGTTGTTCAGCATTACACCAGATAATCTTTTTTATCTGAGTGTTAATTAACGATGTATTTCCCAGGAATGACTCAATAAATCTCGTCTTTCCGCTTCTTGACGGTCCCGCAACCATCATGGTAAACGGATGATCAACTGTATCATTTTCTATACTGGCTTCTATATAAAACACGTGCAAACAAGTCCACTATTTATACACATGATGAAATGAGTAGAAGACAGGTTATTAACGAACTGCATAAGATAGCTCGAAAAAATTTTAGGCGCCGTCGTGTGACCATACGTGGTATAGATGACTTATGGCAGGCGGATTTAGTGGATATGAGCTCTTATTCAACTAAGAATAAGGGCTTTAATTTCCTTCTAACAGTAATAGACACATTCTCCAAATATGCGTGGGCCTTACCCGTTAAAAATAAAAGTGCTGCCGTGATTGGCGAAGCTATGCAGACGATTTTTAATGGGCGACGTTTCCCAAAAAATCTTCAAACAGATGATGGTAAAGAGTTTTTCAATAAAACATTTCGTAATTTGATGAAGAAATTTGAAATCAATCACTACTCCACTTTTAGTCCATTAAAAGCCTCAATTGTAGAACGATTTAACAGAACTTTGAAAAATATGATGTGGCGGGAGTTTAGTATGAACGGGAACTATAAGTGGACTGGGCTACTAAAAGGTCTAATAAATAAATACAATAGGACCAAACATCGAACCATAAAAATGCGCCCTGTAGATGTTGGTCCTTCAAATGAGGTACAGATTCTTGGCGACACCTACCGCAAACTGAAGGTTACGTCAAGACCTAAATATAGAATCGGTAATCATGTGCGAATAAGCAAGTACAAACATGTGTTCGAAAAAGGTTACACTCCGAATTGGTCGACAGAAATATTCAAGATAAGCACAGTAAGGAAAACCCAACCGCGGACCTATTTACTTGAAGATTATCAAGGTAATATTATCCAAGGAGGATTTTATGAAACAGAATTGGCAAAGGTCAGACAGCCTGATGTATATCTTGTAGAGAAGGTTTTGAAACGGAAAAAAGATCGCGTGTTTGTAAAATGGCTTGGATTCCCATCATCTCATAATTCCTGGATTGATATAAAAGACGTACTGTAACATAAAAATTTTAGTCAATATGTTGAACTTAAGACATGAATACGACCGTCTGAAGACATTCAAAAATTTGGATCTGGATGAGAGAAAAATTCTTAAATTGGTAAAAAGCTGTTTTTTTTACACCAACTTGAGGGATTACACCAAGTGCTTCTTCTGCGCCTTGATAATGAGTGCATACTCTATCCCTTCTGATGTGGAAGCTGAACATCTACGCCTGTCTCCTGAATGTGTGTTCGCTAACGGAAAAGACGTTTGTGGTCCATATGAAAAGCCCGTTAAAAAATCACATTGGTTGTCATCATTACGTGTCGTGTTGAAATATTTTTTACTGATAGCTGTGATTTTTTTCTTGATTGTCGAGTTACTCAACCTATTCAATGTCATCTGTAGATTTTAAACATGTCAGTTTTTGTGATCAGGTATCGATCAAGCACATGATTGTCTGGGAATACGCATATAGAACTTGCAGGAAAGGAAATTGGCAAATCTACGCAATAGATCGATTTAGATTTCAGCAACGAATTTTAAAAATGAATGAATTGCTAAAACCTATTTTATGTAAAAGATATAATCAGAACCATCATGAAAATAAAATAATCTAGCATAAATACATTAACTGTAATTGTATCATATACTACATCATCAATAAAGCATTAATTTACTCATAATCTCTAATTTTTTATTATAAGATACCTGTCTTAATTGTTAATCTTCACAGTTGATTCTGAAAAGAAGAACTACACCTGTAACCTATATACTACCACTTCACAAAGTCAAGATGGTAAATATCCATATCAATAACCTACAGGGAAAAATATCAACAAACAAACGTGCAAAAAGATTCTTGATAATCCACCCATCAATATCATGAAAGTAATAATTACCTACATAACATGTACAAGCCTGCCTATTCGGAACCGAGCTCCAGACACCTAGTAACATGTACAATTGCAACCTACATTCACACCATGCACAAGAACCGACATGCATTCTACCAACAAAAATGTAAACACGAATCAACCGGCCAACATGTGCACTTGTAACCTACATTCTACCAACAAAAGGTAAACATCAACCAACCCAAGAACCGGCTTCCCGCAAATTATCTACCTGGAACCGAGGCTCTAGTTTCTAGCAAACATGGCGTAAAGAAGAATCAAAATGCATCTTGCAACCAACCAATTGGACCCGAGGCTCCAATTAACAAGACTCCCAGTTACCCCCCCAACACACTGACCCCGATCAAAATCTCTACAAGCCAACTCCATTGCGGCTTATCTCCACCACAATTGGCCCTGGCTTAATCCCCACGTGATGCACGCATGAATATAGCCGCATCATCAACCAATCTTACTTACTCTCTTCAAAGGTTACTTCAGTTCACCCAAGTTTCAGATTTTCATCCAACTCAATACATTTCATCAGAAAATTGCGAGAAAATTATCGCTACTACCAAACCCCTCACACCAAAGACTTTTGCATTCACTACTCCACCCACTCAAAAGGTACAACTTTGGGGCCAATTTAAGTCCATAGGAAAACAGGTTTCACGATCAAAAGGTAACACTTTCGAAGACGTGAATTCCTGGAATTCCATGCCAAAATAGGAGGAGTTTAGTGCGGATGTCCTAGTCGCACGTTAAGCGTAAGATACCAAATTTGTACCCTTACTACTAGTTATCAACCAACCGGAACCATGCCTCCAACTATCCAACCTCAGAAGATATGAAGAAGACACCGCCCCCTCACACGAAAACCTTTCAGCTAGCATAACAAGCCAACTAAAAACGCCCCCAATCCATCTCTATAGTCACTTGAGGAGAAACCACTCCAAAACAAACGCCAACTATAACACCCACGACCCACAGAAAAAAGCTTTCAACTACTATTAAACCCCGGCATCTACATGAAAACTCTCAAACAACATTAGATCCCACCATCTAAGCCCTCTAACAATATACTTGCTCGAAATATCACACCCACGGACCACAGAAAAGAGAGTGCGGCTGCACAAAACCCCCACGGACCACAGAAAAGCTTTCAACTAACGCTAGACCCCACCATCTAACCCCTCTAACAAGAGTGCGGCTGCACAAAACCCCCCCCAATCAAACAAACCACAGGTGTGAATGCGTCAACACTATACCAAACACTATCTACTAACTCCCTTTTTAACAGAAAAGCTCCATAGTTTGCAGAAAAATACACCGAAAACTTACGTTTTTCAGGCAAAAGCTCCAGCCTTGCAGAAACATAGATCGAAAATGTGCGGATTTGGACTAAAAGCTTCCACCAAAGCGGGGGCGGGGTCCCTCTCTCGCAAGGTAGATCTTATATGAAAGTGGTACACTTACTACTTGCCCACCCTACCTCAGCCATGACTGTCCAAAAACAACATCTGTCATGGCCCCTTATTGAGGTTCAGGGTGGAGGAGCTCAAACGCTCGGGTTCATTCTAATCTGGCCTTTAGCCTTCAAACATCTTCCAAGTAAAAAGATAGCACAATATAAGGCTCAAAATGAAAAAAAAACAATAAAACCAAAATTCTGAAAATTATATAGGTATAAAACCAAAACCAAAAAAAAAAAATCTGCCAATAGTCTGGGCGAAACTTTATTATTTTTAGGGTCAAAGTTCGGGAGCGGTAAAAGTCGGAGTGTATCATGAGTTGCTTCGAGATTTTTAGATTTCTTATGGAAAATGAATTTTGTTCTTAATATAAAAATATTTAAAATAGAGATTTTTAGACGATTAAACATTGTAAAAGTCCGTATAGACTATTCGAATTTCAGTATATTATGTACACTAAAACCCCATAGAAGCAAAAACGTATTTGTTGCCTTATCAGAATTAAGAGATATGACGAATTGTTAAAATGTATACAAACCCATTACTTCCACTTGGGGTTTGAATTTCGAAAAAATTGTGAAACAGGTTTTTAGACGATTTCATAAGAAGCAACCTGAAATCTCATGAGACAAGACGGATTTTGAAAAAATTCTGAATACGTAAGCAAACCCTTCACATCTCCTTGGTTCTGGAAATTCGAAAAATCGTGAATTGGTTGGCCGTTATAATCAATTTTACATCTCATCAGAACTAAGGAATGGCAAAAATTGTGAAAACATATACAAACCCATGGGGGTTGAATATCGAAAAATTGAGAAATGGGTTTGTAGGCGATTATGTAAAAAGTCTGTGGAAATAAAAGCGATCTAATATCTCATCGAACCTAAGAAATATGTCGAAACTTTGAAAAGCATACAACCTCCTTACACCTTTTTGGATTGAATATCTAAAATACTGAAATTGACTTTTTGGCTTTTTTACATAGGAAACCTTAGGAAGTAAAAATGAATTCGATATATCACCAGATATGCAACCTCCTTACACCCACTTGGGGGTTGAATGTTCAAAAATCCTGAAAGGAGTTAATAAATAAATATGAAGACAGCACGAGAAAGTAGGAACCAATTGAATTTCTTATTACTTCTAAAAGAAATGACGGAACTCGTGAAAACGTGTTCAACCCGTTTATACCCTCCTAGGTGGAAAAAGGAAAAAACTTAAAAACAAGTTTTAGGCGATTATTACACAAGCCCATGAATATGAAAAGATATTCAATATCTGATAAGACGTGGATATAGGAGAATTCGTGAAAAAGTTTACAACCCCCTTTGCACCCCCTTAGGGGTCGAATTTTAAAAAATCCTGAAAACACTATCTAGGTATTTATATGAAGAATCCATAGAATAAAAATGAATTCAATATTTGGGAAGACCTTATAGATATGACGAAAACCGTGAAAATATATGCATTCCATTTTCACTGATAATTTTTTTTGCCCCCCCTCCGAACGCCAATGTATATTTGAAATTTTTTTTTATCTAAATTAGTTTTCAAGTTGATTTACATAAACGTACCGAGTTTCAGCTTTGTAGCATAAGCCGTTCTATAGATAGGAAAAACACCCCCCACCCCCGTACCATACTACCCCTATAAAAAATTATATTTTTCCAAGATGCTACTAATAAAGCTCTATCTAAATACGAAGTTTCAGCTTTATATCATTATAGGTTGTCGAGATATTAAAATCGGAACTTTTTCCTTTTCACCCTCCCCCACCCTCACCCTTTACACCCACACTTCCAAAATTTTGTTTTCTACTAGGGGTCTATTAGGCCTACTTCTGGTAAAAATTTGAAGCATCTATCTTACACCGTTCTTGAGATATGAGACGTGATTTTTTAGAAAAATTCTTATCCCCTCCACTTTCATGCTCCACCGCCCCCGTAAAAAATTTTGCTTCCAGCAAACTTCATTTGTCAACCTTTATACAGAAACCAAATTTTATTTATCTAGTGCAATTGGTTAGTAAGATATCGCAATCTAAAGTTTTCCACCCCCCACCCCCGTACGCCACTGCCCCCACTCAAATTTTTGTTTCCGATCTATTCTCCTAGTATACCTACAGATATTCATAGAGTTTCAATTTTGTGACATTAACCGTTTAGGAGATATGGATTTTAGAAAGTGTCGATCTCACCTTTTTTGCGTTTCGGACGCATTATTTTTCCCCCCACTCCCAAACCCCTTCACCTATATCGGCAATTTTTTTGCAAATGGGTCCACTACTGAAGCTCTATATAAATTCCAAATTTCAGCCTCCTAGCATAAGCGGTTGCTGAGATCTAGAAACCAACATTTTCCGTCTAAAACACTTCCCCCTCCTCCCCCCTCACACCCCCACCCCTCTAAATTTGGCCACTTCAAGGGGCCTACCCAGTCTATTTATAAAAAAAATTTTAATTTAATAGCTCAAAGGGTTTGGGAGCTACGAGCCTTCAAACGATTTTGCGTACAGCGGTCGACGTACGGCGTACGGCGTACGGCGTACGGCGTACGGCGTACGGCGTACGGCGTACGGCGGACAGACGGACTGAAATTTTTTATTGCTTTTTTCGTGTCTACTCGTCATGAAACGTGAAAAAAAAATTTTGAGGGTAGCAAATTTTTTTTTTTTAAAAATCGAAAACAATACTGTATTATTAAAATAATAAAGTAATATAGTGCAAAAAAAAACAATAAAAAAAATTAACTCACCCCATTTATTTTCTTCTTCACTCCTTAATAATTGTTATTTGTTATTTATTTATTAAACGTTGTTCAGTCCGTCTGTCCTGTCAGTCATTTTATTATTTTATTAAAATATTCATAAATATTTATTATTTAGATTTTAATTCGTTTTATTTTTAATTTTAAAATTCATTATACTTATTATCTTAATGGGGATTTTTTTTAAATTTATTTATTTTTTTATTCCATATTCATTTGTTTTATTTTTAATTAAATTTTAAATTCGCGTCAGGTGAACATTCTGCCGACATACGTTCGACCATTGCTAGGCTGCTGAACAGAAGCCGTGGTGTGTGCCTCTTTCTGCGTATAAAGATTGTGGGCCAGCGGAAATTCGTTCAGTTGAATTCTAAGGGATTTTACGCAATTTTCAATACGATTGCACTACACAACACAACGAATACAATTAGGTATTATAACGTGAATACGGCGAATAAAACGAATCACAGCGAACAAAAAAATTATCCACGTCGCGTTCGTGTGGTAATCTACTGCTACGACGTTTTGAGGAAATATTAAGACGCGCAATTTCACTCCATATTTAACTTAATATCACTTTTTGATTTTATTTCTTCTTTACACGGGGGGGAAAATTTTAATGTAGACAAAATATTAAAGGAATATAGCCCCAGAGGTCAAAACTTGTCTTTCGACAATTGTAATCAATTGCAAGAAGCATGTTGACAACAGGGAGTGTCGCCTGGTGCACGATCCCATTTCATAATTTTTGGATTTCATGCACCTGAAACGTAAGTCGGACGGTCTCCGTGCGGCTCATTGGGCTGGAAATTTAACGCCAATTCACTGAATCTATCTATTGGAATTCCGTTTGCGCGCACTTAAATCTTCAAAAAAAAAACAACTCCGCTCACTCCGTCACTGAACTTTCGTTGGATGTAATTTTTACTGCATTTCGTGAATGCATACGCGGCGCTCGGGCTCGGGTAGCGAAGTCTTAGTATTGATCGAATACAAGACTATTCTTCCGTGACTTCGTCGTCACGTCAAATTGCAATTGCTGCGGGATAAAATTTATTTTTATTCGGAAAACGAACGGGAGATTTTACGAGGGCGGACCGCATGGCATTGAGAGATGTTTTGATTACATTCTGGTAAAATAAAATTAACGAAAGCCGGATTTTGAATGATTTGAATGAAACAGGTTATCTTTTGAGATATCGTTCAACACGCGCGCACTTCTCCGGTCTCAACTCGTCGTTTTCGAATTCACAACGTTGTGGAATCACTGAAATGCACTGAAGGTCGCCCCGTGCAAGTACTTTTCCGACACTTCTTAACACGATTTACGGCCGATATTTAATTCTTTATAATTGCTCGTGATGTTGTCGCCGACTACTCACTCAATCCCGCGTGCTTCTCCTCCTTCCCGTTCCCTTTTTTTTTTGACCGCTATGCCGCTTCCGGCATTTACCGAATAACGGTCCCCTTCCAAGACCCGTCTCGTTGTTAAGTTGGTGGCAGTTACGGGTGTGATCAAAACTCATCGAAAAGCTGAGACAACTCAACAAGGTGCGAAACTGTTTCGTATTTCTTAATAAGTTCCAGTGGGGGTGGTTCGAGGCGTTCTGGGTCCAATGGAATAACTGCTCGCTCTAGGCTGCCGAAGAGTTCGAGTTGTATAACGTCGCTAGGCTAGGCTGCGTGCTCCTGAACATTCCTATCCGGTCCCTAGCTGAAAAAAAAATCCCAGCTGTGATGTTTCTGTTACAAATACTGAAGGCTGGTTTCTCATCGCATGTTTAACTAAACTAAATAAGTTACAATTTTCGGATTAGTTATGGGAGTATGAATGTAATGTGAGTGGAAAAGAAAAAGAGAAACATCTCCGCCTTTGATTTTTTTTTCAGCTAGGGACCGGATAGGAATGTTCAAGAGCACGCAGCCTAGCCCAGCGACTTTATACAACTCGAACTCTTCGGCAGCCTAGAGCGAGCAGTTATTCCATTGGACCCAGAACGCCTCGAACCACCCCCACTGGAACTTATTAAGAAATACGAAACAGTTTCGCACCTTGTACCTAAGTTATGGCATAGTTTTGGTACCACAGCTGCAATATTACAAGAAATCATCGATAGATATCTATCCATAAATCATGTCACTTTAACAACACCTCAGTCCAATCGCGTTCGTAATGCCCTTGCCTTACTACAATATATTGCACCACATCTCAAAATTGCATTATGATGTTTTTGTTGCACAGACGTCCTTGTCCCTTTATCTCTCTTTACATACAACATCAAAGGACACGTCCTTTGGTATAGGTGCGAGTATCAAGTTGGATTGCAATAAGAGTATCAATTAAGGCGGATGAACGAGAAATGACAATTTGCATTGTAACCACAGAAATCACTCCGCTATGTTCAATAATAAGGAGGACGGTTCTGAGATTAGTAACACTGTAGTTACGTCTATTTTTGAGAAAACTAAAGAAAATAGTATTAGATGTCAGCAGTTCGTCTTATACCTATGTGTCAAACGTACAGGCGTTTTCTGACATAGCAGTTATAGTGGGGTGAACTGGTGATACAGCCGGCTAAGGAACCTTCGTCAAGGCTGTTCAAACATGTAGGTCTCAACAAAGGAAAGCAACACTCCCTAACCATCTAAGAAATACGTAAACATACTTCTCTTCAACCTAAATCAGCATGATTTTTTTTTGCCTTCACATGCATACCCCTACGCTTATTCACTCAAAGCATTGTATCATGTGCCCTAAGTAATATTGATTTCAGTTCACCTATTCGTTTACCTTTTGTTTGATATCGCGATGTACACACCACTAACGTTCTGGACGTCACCGAAGCCATCAAGGGTGGGGATTAGAGCTTACTCAAGCACGTAGACATAAGGAGCAGGTTCGCTGTTCCGATCGGACCAAGCCCAATAAGATTGCCAAACGGTTTTCTTTCGAGAAAATTAGTTGGCAGTGGCATGGCCTTGGTCCGGCCGCAACAACGCCGCTTCCATTCGCTTATCGGCACGACTGGGCCATAGCTATCCGCCTCCAGACGGATAAACTCCTTTTTTTTTTCGACAAAATATCGCCATCACATGGTGGGTTTTCATGTTCGGTCCTTCATTTTGGTGAAGAAATGACGGTTTCTTCCGACAGATGGAGGATGACTTTCCGTCCGCCAGGTTTGCGTCCAAATTAAAGACAAAAGGCCTAGTCTTCCGGACGTTCTGCGGACCTATTCGTTACAAATATTGGCACCGTTTAGAGAAGGAACTGTTGTATTGATTTCGGCTCCTCCTGATATTCCAGATGATTTAGTGTAACCCTCACCGGCTACTGGATTGCCATCTGTTTTTGATACTCCATTTTGATGATGATCACCACCTAATGAATTATTATTCTCGACTTTTCCATTTTTCCCATCGGCATGACCATTTGTTGGTGTCGGCACTGACGACGCTGTACCATTTCCATTCGTGACTTTTGTCTCTGGACCTCCCAGCGGAATGCTACCCTTCATGTGATTCTTTGCAGGTGTAAATGAACGGTTGGCTTCACCAAATAAACGACTATGTGAATCGCCATTCTTAACGCCGCGACGTGCGTTATCACCGCTGTTCTTAACCGACGCGTCCTGAGTACTGCCAAAAATATTTGAAGCCATATGATTTCGCATAGATCTGGGAGTTGATGGTGTTTGCGATCCAAAAATATCGCTTGAACCACCACCTGGAGGTCTTAGAACTTTGCTCGACGGTTTGGCGTTTTCGCCAAAACCCATGTTGAATCCGGTTGAAGTCATTTTTGTCGTTCCGTTTACTTGTTTTCGGTTGCCGTGCAATTTTCACATTTCGAAAAAAAAAATAGTGAAAATTTTTCGGGACCCTATCGAATATCTTCGGAGTGCTTTTTCAATTGTGAGATATTAATTAAACGAAATTAAGACAAAATTATTCTCATGGCATTCAACATGGGTCCAGTTGAGAACCCCAAATCGTCGAGCAAGTTCGTATGAGACCTCCGATGAGAGCATGGCTGAGTAACAATGCTCCCTCGTAAGAAGTGACGCGTGACAGAAGTGGGTCTTTCTCTAAATTTGTTTTCGATTGAATTGTTCCAAGTGTTTATTCGTGAAGTTACCGCACGTCCTTCTTACAAATTGAAGTGCAGAACTTGTCCTGCTCCGGCCACTTCAAGGCGATGGACCCATTGGCACTTTCGTCGGTGAAACTCACAGTGAAAACCATTCAAGTTCGAACACGGAGGTTGTGATCGAAGATTTGCCAATTCACCGGATCCAAAAAAAAACATTCGCACGTTTACACGTCCGATAAGCCGTATAATTGTAGTGTTAATGGCTGCGACAAATCCTACACCCCTCCAACGTCGCTGAGGTAACATATGAAGGTCCACGGAAGTTTAGATGAGAAGTCACCATCACACGCCTACGATAGTGAGGGCGAAGAGTCCAGGTCCTCGAGTATATTAACGGGCGGTGCACAAACCCCACCAACTAGCCGATTGACCAGCGAAGGGATGAAATCATCTTCACCCTCGATAAAATCCGAATCCGGTCTAGCACATCATCACTACTTAGCAAGTGGTTCGAAATCACCGTCGCTCTTGGTGGCGCCGCATCATATCTGCCTCCACCGCTAGGACCATCGTATCTAACACCAGCCACGCATCGTTTATCTTCATCGGGCCCATCATCGTCGGCATCACTACCGCCGGGTGACACGGCAACTAATACCGCAACAATGTTGGTCGCTGGTCATCACAATCATCATTTGTTCTATCATCAGTCGCAACAGCGTCCTACTTCGGAATGGTATCATACGGCCGCACCACCCACTGCCAATTCAATGAACCATCTTCTCCATAATTTCGGTCACCATCATCATCATCATTTGATGCATCACGGCGCTGCAACTGCGTATTGAAGTTAGTTTTAGGTTAGCTTGTTAAAGTTGGTGCGTTTTTCTTTTTTTCCTATCTTTTGAAATTATTTTTTTTTCTACTCGATTTACTGTTGAATAAATATTATCAATTTGGTTTTATACTAATTTTGTCTTACATATTATAATTTCAAATGCCAATCATTAATAAAGTACCTTTCTTGTTATACTACACCGATTTTGTTTCTCTTTATTTATATAATAGCATAAATAATAAAATACAAATAATTTTTTACTTTATTATTTTAATAATACAGTATTGTTATCGATTTTTAAAAAAAAAAAAATTTGCTACCCTCAAAAATTTTTTTTTTACGTTTCATGACGAGTAGACACGAAAAAAGCAATAAAAAATTTCAGTCCGTCTGTCCGCCGTACGCCGTACGCCGTACGTCGACCGCTGTACGCAAAATCGTTTGAAGGCTCGTAGCTCCCAAACCCTTTGAGCTATTAAATTAAATTTTTTTTTATGAATAGACTGGGTAGGCCCCTTGAAGTGGCCAAATTTGGAGGGGTGGGGGTGTGAGGGGGGAGGAGGGGGAAGTGTTTTAGACGAAAAATTTTGGTTTCTAGATCTCAGCAACCGCTTATGCTAAGAGGCTGAAATTTGGAATTTATATAGAACTTCAATAGTGGACCTATTTGCAAAAAAATTGCCGATATAGGTGAAGGGGTTTGGGAGTGGGGGGAAAAATAATGCGTCCGAAACGCAAAAAAGGTGAGATCGACACTTTCTAAAATCCATATCTCCTAAACGGTTAATGTCACAAAATTTAAACTTTATGAATATCTGTAGGTGTACTAGGAGAATAGATCGGAAACAAAAATTTGAGTGGGGGCAGTGGCGTACGGGGGTGGGGGGTGGAAAACTTTAGATTGCGATATCTTACTAACCAATTGCACTAGATAAATAAAATTTGGTTTCTGTATAAAGGTTGACAAACGAAGTTTGCTGGAAGCAAAATTTTTTACGGGGGCGGTGGAGCATGAAAGTGGAGGGGATAAGAATTTTTCTAAAAAATCACGTCTCATATCTCAAGAACGGTGTAAGATAGATGCTTCAAATTTTTACCAGAAGTAGACCTAATAGACCCCTAGTAGAAAACAAAATTTTGGAAGTGTGGGTGTAAAGGGTGAGGGTGGGGGAGGGTGAAAAGGAAAAAGTTCCGATTTTAATATCTCGACAACCTATAATGATATAAAGCTGAAACTTTGTATTTAGATAGAGCTATATTAGTAGCATCTTGGAAAAATATAATTTTTTATAGGGGTAGTATGGTACGGGGGTGGGGGGTGTTTTTCCTATCTATAGAACGGCTTATGCTACAAAGCTGAAACTCGGTACGTTTATGTAAATCAACTAGAAAACTAATTTAGATAAAAAAAAATTTCAAATATACATTGGCGTTCGGAGGGGGGGCAAAAAAAATTATCAGTGAAAATGGAATGCATATATTTTCACGGTTTTCGTCATATCTATTAGGTCTTCCCAAATATTGAATTCATTTTTATTCTATGGATTCTTCATATAAATACCTAGATAGTGTTTTCAGGATTTTTTAAAATTCGACCCCTAAGGGGGTGCAAAGGGGGTTGTAAATTTTTTCACGAATTCTACTATATCCACGTCTTATCTGATATTGAATATCTTTTCATATTCATGGGCTTGTGTAATAATCGCCTAAAACTTGTTTTTAAGTTTTTTCCTTTTTCCACCTAGGAGGGTATAAACGGGTTGAACACGTTTTCACGAGTTCCGTCATTTCTTTTAGAAGTGATAAGAAATTGAATTGGTTCCTACTTTCTCTTGCTGTCTTCATATTTATTTATTAACTCCTTTCAGGATTTTTGAACATTCAACCCCCAAGTGGGTGTAAGGAGGTTGCATATCTGGTGATATATCGAATTCATTTTTATTTCCTAAGGTTTCCTATGTAAAAAAGCCAAAAAGTCAATTTCAGTATTTTAGATATTCAATCCAAAAAGGTGTAAGGAGGTTGTATGCTTTTCAAAGTTTCGACATATTTCTTAGGTTCGATGAGATATTAGATCGCTTTTTATTTCCACAGACTTTTTATATAATCGCCTACAAACCCATTTCTCAATTTTTCGATATTCAACCCCCAAGGGTTTGTATATGTTTTCACAATTTTTGCCATTCCTTAGTTCTGATGAGATGTAAAATTGATTATTACGGCCAACCAATTCACGATTTTTCGAATTTCCAGAACCAAGGAGGTGAGAAGGGTTTGCTTACATTTTCACAAATTTTTCAAAATCCGTCTTGTCTCATGAGATATCAAGTTGCTTCTTATGAAATCGTCTAAAAACCTGTTTCACAATTTTTTCGAAATTCAAACCCCAAGTGGAAGTAATGGGTTTGTATACGTTTTAACAATTCGTCATATCTCTTAATTCTGATAAGGCAACAAATACGTTTTTGCTTCTATGGGCTTTTAGTGTACATAATATACTGAAATTCGAATAGTCTACACGGACTTTTTCAATGTTTAATCGTCTAAAAATCTCTATTTTAAATATTTTTATATTAAGAACAAAATTAATTTTCCATAAGAAATCTAAAAATCTCGAAGCAACTCATGATACACTCCGACTTTTACCGCTCCCGAACTTTGACCCTAAAAATAATAAAGTTTCGCCCAGACTATTGGCAGATTTTTTTGTATTGCTAATACAGAAGAGATCATAAGAATCAATCTCGTCGTAAAATTTTCTTGGTTGTGATTCTCATTTTTCTTACATAGCACACGCCACTAACGCGTTAGAGCTGATACCTTCTTATGTCGGATTACAAAAGGTTCAGATTATCCTTTTCATTGGTTGTTACCCGTCAAATGGCATCGCGTGAATCGGTGGGTTTTAGGTGTTGGCCTGATAACTGCCTGGTAGTTTTTTTTTGGTTTTCAACCGGTGTAACACCTTCCGAGATAAGTAACAAACCTGGTACCAGTGAATCCACGCCGTACGAGATCCTCAATAACATCCACAATTACTCGAAAAATTTAGGTGTACCACTGAGGCGTAATAATTGTCAGCTGCTGGACCGGCCCTCATCCTCATGGTCGTTCGCGAAACAAAATGGAAAACAGCCACCGGAGATTTACCATCAGGCATTTTGACGTCCTTATCTTATTAATTATCGTAATTATCGCGTTGAACGTTATTGAAATCATCAAGGGTGGGGAGTAGAGCTTACTCAAGCACGTAGACATAAGGAGCAGGTTCGCTGTTCCGATCGGACCAAACCCAATGAGATTGCCAAACGGTTTTCTTTCGAGAAAATTCGTTGGCAGTGGAATAGCCTTAGTCCGGCCGCAACAGCGCCGCTTCCATTCGCTTCTCGGCACGACTGGGCCATAGTTTTCCGCCTCCAGACGGATAAACTCTTTTTTTTTTTGAGAAAATATCGCCATCACATGGTGGGTTTTCATGTTCGGTCATCCGTCGGATGACTTTCCCTAAATGTTCTTTCCTTCATACCTATCCTCCTTCCCACTCTTTTCCGCACCCTTTTATCGTGCATCTGGCCCCCTCATACCTATGATCCTTCCAGCCCGCCGACCGTAAGAATGGGACTCCTCAAACCCATTTGTCGGCCCCAAACGAGCAGAAAACATTCGTCCACGAGTCGAAGTGACAAACTCCCCCCATCCGATGAGCTACGCACGTGCTTTTATGCTAACTGCTCCGTCGCTTCAAATAGCCGCTCGTGGGACTTATGTCGTCCAATGACGACATAGTCAACGAAAACATAGGAAAGTTATCCTTCATTTTGGTGAAGAAATGACGATTTCTTCCGACAGATGGAGGATGACTTTCCGTCCGCCAGGTTTGCGTCCAAATTAAAGACAAAAGGCCTAGTCTTCCGGACGTTCTGCGGACCTATTCGTTACAAATTGTATTTTTGTATCTATTTATTTTTTTTCTATTTGATCAAATTAATCGATAAGAGGCAGCGATGCCGTGTCTTCGATGGGAAGGATTATAGTGATCATGGCGTTAGTCCCGTTGTTTTAGAAGGAATTAATATTCCAACACTTAATACAATGAAATCACATTTGCGCAAACATAATCCTGATGCTCCGAATCAGAATATCAATTTTGGCGTCGTTGATATTATTATATATAATATATAATAGTTACTAGAACGAAGAAAATCTCATATCTAAGCTAATCAATGACCGCACGTAAAATCAAATTAATTTAAATGTCCGAGAATGAGACAATTATTTTTAAACGTACTGCAGTCACGATCGGCTGCAAGCGTCGTATGATACTCTAGATGAAATACTGAACTCCGATTTATATTTATATTTACATGTAGTGTGTCCTTTTTTCAAGACTCCCATTTGGTTGCTACCCGAAACTAAAAGACAATATCGTCAGTGTTTAATTTCATATCTTAAACTGGGTGAGTTACCGAAAAAATTTTTTTTTTCTTTTTGAAGGACTTTCACATGGAGGTGCAGGAAGGACTCACTCGATTTCTTACATATTTATCCTTTTCCTTGGAACCATTCAAAAATTAATGTGTACAAAATTTCAAATTCCTGGCTTGAAGCGTTCAAAAGTTATCGAAAAATATTGTTGAACACGTGTCTAAAGGATTTTTTGTATGGAAGGTACCAGAAGGAGTAAAACGATTTCGCTGACTACTAAACTCGAACTTCGTTTTCACTCAAAACTAATTTGTAAAAAATTCCGAATTATTAGTTAAACGATTACTTGAGTTATAGAGAATAGAGTAGTGAGTGAGTAGAAAGTAAATTAAGTGAAGACATTTTGATTTACAAGGTATGCAAAACATGACACCAATCAATCTAAATACCCTCAATAAAAAACTGGACGATCTATTGGCGTATCAATCTAAGCTTGAAGCTAAAATTGGCGCACTTCAAAGCACTGTCGATAATTAGAAATGCATTGTGGAAGACCTACAACAGGAAAATATTCACATACGTAATGAAAATGCCAAATTGTTTTCAACTGTCAAAGCTCTGGAATACAGCGCCGACAGCGAACAACAAAACAAGTTGGCAAACTCGATAATTGTATCCGGAATCGCGTACACGGCCGAAGAGAACCTCGATGAAATTTGCGCTAATATCTTGGAGCAGCTACAAATTCCGCGCATAGACAACGCATGCATTAAATCACACCGTGTCAATAATAGGAATATCAGTGATAGGTCGGGACAACCTCCCCAAATATACATAGAGCTGAACGAATATAAACCGTGAGTTAGTACTTACAAATAACAGGAAACTAAAGTTGACATCAAACAAAATATTGCACAATTCCGATCAACGGCCTGTATACATAAATGAGGCACTAACACCGCGCAACAATTATTTGCACAAAATATCACGGGACTGTAAACGGCAAAACACTATAAAATATGTTTGGGTTAGAAATGGTAGAGTGTTGATCAGAATAAGTGAAAACTCAAAAGTAATCCACGTTAAACATTCCTCTCAACTAGATGAACTCAGACTACGTTAATTCCACCCTATCATTCTACCCAAACACCTATGAAAAAACACTGCGAACCCTAAAATTTACAAGTGCTGTCTCGTTCAAATTTCTATATTTAAACGCACGAAGCTTGAAGAATAAAATGGAAGATATTAACTATATACTAAATCGCGCTCAATCACAAATGCATGTAGTCGTTATCGCTGAAACCTGGCTCAATATGACAACAAGTAAATATTTTGGCATTGATCACTATTCCTGCTATTTCTCCTGCAGACCAAACAGAGCCGCTGGTGGCGTTGCAATACTAGTACACGACGATTTGCAGCATCATCTCCTATTTGAAGATAGCAACGACCACGACAGCAGTATTGCAGTTGCTGTTGCACTTGCACACATGCAAATCAATATTATTGGATACTACCGGGAGCCACGCAAAAACTCGTTTGAGGTCAATGAATTCCTCTCTAGTCTAGACAGCAGACTTAAAAGCTCTAATACTCCTACCATCATTGCGGGTGATTTCAATTTTGACCTATTAAATTTTACTGACAAACAATAAGAACTACACTAACACGGTCTCATCGAACCATTTTTACTTTTGCAATACACAACACATAACTAGACCAGCCTCCAACACGAATATCGACCATGTGCTTACCAATGACATCACACAAATAGTAAACATACAACTAGTGCCGTTTGAACTCTTTGATCACAAAATGATATTTGTAGAATTGGAAAATGTGACTCTTGGTAAACAGCGTCCAGATAATTTCGATCGGTGTTTCCCGAACATTGTCAAAAAAATTGATTACAAAAAACTTAAACACTCTTTAAGGGAATCTCCAATCTCTATCAACGCGACAGCAAGGGTGAATGTTATGTTGGACTCGTTCATGGAAGTCCTACGAAAGCGGATTGAGGTCAGCCAAAGACTAATAAAACTTCGCAAGGCCAATAAGGTCTATTCCAAGCCATGGATAGATGCCGAGTTGACTAAATGCTTCGCCGCAAGGAATTACTGGTACAACAAACTATCCCGTGACCCGGGAAACCTCAATTTGCGCAGAGAATTCCACTATTGGAGAAACCGAGCCATTAGCTTGAAGAGAAGTAAGCGAACAACTTACTTCGCAAAAACATTCTCGAATAGCATTAACCACCCGAGAGCTACCTGGCGTGTTATAAAGGAGTGCATATACAATGGAAACGTGCCTCGAAAGGAATCCGACCTCTTGCGAAGTGCACCCGATGAAGAGTCTAAATTGAAAATAATCAACGACACTAACAATTATTTTATCTCTATAATTGACCGAATTCCTGTGTCGGGACAAATTTCGGTTCCGCTACACGAGCATCGCATAGAAACGTCTCGATTCGAATTTGCGCTCACAACTGTAAACGAGAATCAAACTGTCATCACAAACCTTAAAAACTGCCAATCTGCTGGCCATGATAAGATACCCACCAAATTACTGAAGGACTGCAAGGATCTTCTATCTGAACCAATTTCCGCAATAATCAACTCTTCTCTAACCGAAGGAGTTGTCCCAGACGATTGGAAGGTCAGCAAGATCATCCCAGTGTTCAAAGGAGGTTCTAAAAGCGACTGTTTCAATTACCGCCCGATCAGCATACTATCGAATATTAATAAAATTATGGAAGTAATTGTCAAGTCGCAGTTACAAGATCACCTAACTATGCATGGAGCTATATCTCAGAAGCAGTATGGGTTTAGGTCGCAGTCGGACAGCAAAGCAGCACTTTTTGACGTCGTATCCAAACTTCACTCTTCATGCGATAGAAAACTCCTTACTGTTGCGGTTTTTATTGACCTATCAAAAGCGTTCGATACGGTAAACCACGAAATTCTGTTAAGAAAACTATCTGCGATCGGTATACAAGGAACGCCGTATGACTGGTTTAAGAGCTACCTTACTTCTAGACTCCAGTATACATCTATTGACAACATGAACAGCTCTCTTCTTCCCGTCAGCAGTGGTGTCCCACAAGGTAGTGTTCTTGGGCCTATCCTGTATAACATTTATACGAATTCCATAACAAACTTAAATCTAAAAGGAAGCATCTCGCTGTATGCAGATGATATAGCTTTAATTTACGCTGCATCCGACATTGATGCACTGCAGAATGATATTAATTGCGACCTCGATAAGATCAATATTTGGATTAATGCTCACAAGCTATCAGCGAATCCAAAAAAAACTAAATATCGCCGTGTCGGAAGAACAGTGACGCAACTGCAAAAAATTCTAATTTTTTTCGGAGAAACAATATCATTTTTGACAATTGCCCACAAGCCATACGAGCTTAGTAATAGTTACTATAGACAGCTTAGATCAAGAGCACGTTCGTTTAAAACAACGGGGAACGATTTTATGCAAGAATAGCAAAACCACAAAATATTGAAATGTGAAAACAAAAAATTTTCAAAATTGCAGTTGCGTCACTGTTCTTCCGACACGGCGATATGTCGTTTTTAACAAGTCATCATCAACTGATATTAGCATTGTTTTCAACGGCGAAATAATTGATGAAGTTGATAGCTTCAAGTATCTCGGTATAATACTGGATTCAAAGCTAACGTGGGACCTCCACATTGACCTACTAAGGCGGAACCTGGCTTCTATTGCAGGAATATTCCGTAAAATCGGGAAAGAAGTACCTGAAAAGTTAAAGCGAACTATATTATTTTCTCTATTTATAAGTCAGATGCAGTATAGGATAATAATATGGGGATCGGCTTTTAGTTCCAAATTACAGTGCATCCAGAAAATGCAAAACAAAGCAATAAAAAATCTATATAACATAAACTCTCAAGAACACACGAAAACCATTCATGCCAAATATCAACTGCTCACGGTCGAACAACATTCAGGAATCATCAGACCAAATTAACAAAATTAAGCGGCAGACTACAAACAGCGACATAAAATTTTCCTATCACTGTGACAACCATAACTACAACACTAGGCGAGCTGCCGATATATACGTTCCTGCCTTACGTACTGCCAGACACGGATCCTGCTCAGTTTCAAGGCGATACAAAACTACAACCAACTTCCCAGAGATCTTCAATCTCAACGCAACAAGTTAAAGCATAATTTAAAAAAATATCTGCTTCAATAAAACACCATAGGTATTATTTTATTCTTCAATATTCATTGCTTTATCATTACCATTATCATCTTTGTATTATCTTTCACACAGTAGTACTATTTTTCTTTCTTGTTTGACATTTTGTTAGCTTTATTTTTTCCTTTCTTTTTTCTTTATTACCATTAAATTTCACGTCATTCTCTTTCTCTTTCTTAATGAATTTCTCTTTTTAAAATGAATTATTGTTAAAATTTTTACTCGATTTTAAAAACACATGTAGATATTGTATTTAATATTATCCGCACTATCCTCACGAGCTACGCTCATGGATACTGAAATAAATTCAATCAATCAATCGAAAGGATATTTGTATGGCAGCTACACGAAGGACTAATGGGATTTTGTTCATAATCATACATAGGTCCAGCTATTGGAAAATCATCTCATACAAAATTTCAAAGTCGTAGTTTAAACCCTTCTGAATCTAAACGATTTTTTGAGTTAGTGAGTTCCATTACTTGAGTGAGATGAGTACATTTTAACTGGATTATTGTATGGGAGATACTCGAAGGACTCATGTGAACTTTTTCATATTCTTCACTTTAACTGCAACAATTGGAAAACCAACGTATACAAAATTTCAAAGTCGTAGCTTCAGGCGTTTTTCTCCTTTAATAAAACTATCGGTAACTATCGATATTTAATCGATGGTTTTGCCGAAATATCGGACTTTATCGATGGCTTCAACTATCGATAGTTTTCCAGCTCTACTCGCAGTGCGTCCGCGCACATCGTACGCTAGAATTCTACGGTCTTTATCTTTTCTTTTCTTTCGTATATTATACGAAACTTTGCCTGCTGGGTAGCAGCACATTCAAATGGTGGCGAAAAATTGGTTTCAAATGTTTGAGCGCCATCTATTGGTCGATGACCGAACTATCAAATCGAATCAAAATTTTGACTCGAACTCCACAAAACAGAAAGCCAACGCGAAAATCGAGCAATCAGAATTTTGATCACTTTTTTTACATGCATATCATATGGGAATCAAAATTTTTATCGAGGTCCGTACTAGGCTTTAAAAAGGAATCTTCAAGAATCTCGTATACATACCGACATGTCTCAGAGACATCTGCGAGATTCTTGTAGACGCGACCAGCTGGGCATCATCATTTTCATTCGTGTATACCAATCGAATAAGCTTAAAATCGTGCTCTACTATCTGCTCCGTTCACCGTTCCACAGTGTTTTCATTTTCTCGGTACGAAACGAAGCCAAAGCCAGTGGTGAACTGCGCATAAATTTATTTCAACTCGCCGGGAACGGAATAACGTTGTACTATGAGCGAACGGGTTGGAACGGTTGGGTATCGTGTGTGCGTGCTCTGGATGTAAGTAGTTGTGTCTTGTGTATCGAATCAAAAATTGTGCCGTGCTCGCGCGTAGTTTTTAATGTTGTTAAAAAGTTGTAAAATATAATGGGGAGGTCTAAATTTCCCGGGAAACCATCCAAATTAGTGAATAAGAAGCGTGTTAGTGTTTTACAGGGTAGTGAAAACAGTTTGGTGAACGATAGTAGTGAGGGATATGTCGATTATTTACCAAACGATCAAATTTCATTGTGGAATAGGCGAAACGAAACATCAACATTTGGTCATGGTGGCTGCGTACAGGTAAGGAAGGACTAAATGTTGTGGTCGGTGATGCTCCGTTCAGGATTTTAACAAACGAGACAAACTCATTTGTGGCAGGAATATTAGAAAAACTTGCCAGTATCTTCTGTTAAAAAGCGTTTCATGCTTTTTATATTAGTCACCAGTAAAAATATTAAGAGAAAAATATCCAATTTTAATGATGTAATAAATTACAAGTATCATTCATAGTAATTTTACTTGGTGCAAAATTATCAATTGTCTGCGTATGACTGGCGGTCACACTTTAAGCAAAAAATTAAGGTCAAATTGAATAAAATGAAAAGGATTCATGTTTGAATTGATTTGACTATGGGAAATGGGAATGTTCGATTGACATGGTGTGCGTGACGTGAAAACAATTTACAAAATTTGACATTTGCGAAAAATGGCGTCAAGAATATGTCCCAGTTGGTCGCGTCTGCGAGAATCTCGCAGATTTCTCGGAGAGATGTCGGACTGTCTGCGAGATTCTTCGAGACGCCTTATAGGAAAAATACACGGTATCGAGGCAAATGCTCCCCAAAATCTCGAAGACATGTCTGCGAATGTCGGGATAGCAAATTTATGTTTGGTGTAGCGCCATCTGTTTCATGAGAGCTTGTTGTGGATTTGGCTTTGTGGTTATACGTACTTCAAAATAAAATAAACAAAAATAATATTTAATGTACTGTTTATTACATACACACCGAGATCGACATTAAATAAATTTATATTTATGTATTTCTGATTAAAAGCTTGTACTCCTTCAAGTCGATGAAAAATATTGCGCGTAGATTGACATCGGCCTCTCCGTTGTGACGTCACAAGGTTTTGTATCTTTTAAAAATAAAAGCACGAAATAGAGTTAATATTCATCTGTTTTATTAAAAATAAATGAAAAAAAAATATTCATAATTGTACATAACCCGGAAACACAAAAAAATACAAATCATTTAATCTTCTGTCCAAGCGGACCATTCCGGTAAATTTGAAATTACAGGCATTCCTCGGACACCGTCGTCATCGTTGAACTTTGGAAGAGTGTCACCGGCAACTTCCTTTTCGTCGAACCACAGAGCATCTTCTTCGTTGTTTAGAATGCACGTAAGTTCTGGAGCACGTCTAGCTGCATTTCTGAGCGGGCGTATTTTCTTTTCAGTCGTTGTAGGAGTTATCGCTGGGTGTTTGTGAACCAATTTCACATGTTGCGCAACAGACTTGTACGAAGCAAAATAAAGTCCGCATATCTTACAACTCCTACAAAAACATTATACATACACTGGTGGTCAAAATAATAAATACACCCCTAAGTTTCTTGTAACACATCTATTTTTTCAGCTGGCAATGCTTTTCAAGTGACGTAACCAACTGCAATGAACCATTAGATTGGGAAGCCATTGTTTTAAGTAGCAAGCCTGTTCATATGTTTTGTGCGGACATTTCAATTTGAATTTGATAGTCAAAGGACCACTTTCACATTGGACAAAATAATAAATACAGTGTTTTTAAATAAGTACTTTCGGGCCACTTTTTAATTTTTTTTTCCAAATTTATTTTCTTTCGAGTAAGTTAAGTGAAAACTTTTCTAACAAGTTCAAATTATCTGATTTTGTAATAATTCTTTAGTTCAAACATGGGCCGAAATAAGCACTCTTCCGCAGAAAAGAGGATCGAAATGCAACGCCTAAGGGACGACGGCTACTCTCTTCGACAAATTGCACAAATTTCTCACTGCTCTTTGGGAATGGTCCAGAATGCCATGAAGGAGAAGAATGATAAAGAAAATCGCTGCCGACCACGAAAAACCACTCCATCATTGGATCGAAAAATTGTGCGCGTCTCTAAAACGATCCCTTTCGCGTCTTCGGTCGTGATTTTGCGGGAAACAAATGCTAAAGTCAGTGCTAGAACAATTCGTAGAAGATTATTGGACGCAGACTTACCAGCCCGATCACCAAGAAAAGTGCCTCTCCTAAGTAAAAAAAAACATACGGAACCGACAAAATTTTGCAAGGGCCCATTTAGATTGGAGCGGAGAAGAAGGCACGAGAAAATGGCGAAATATTCCCTGGAGTGACGAGTGCAAGTTCAACATCTTCGGATCCGACGGAAAAGAATATGTTAGGCGTCCTCCCAACAAACCATTTGATCCACAATATACCAAAAAGACCGTTAAGCATGGGGGAGGTAGCATAATGGTGTGGGCAGCATTTTCTTGGTATGGTGTAGGCCCAATTCAGTTGATTGACGGGATTACGACCAAAGAAAGTTATTTGGACATACTAAAGGACATAATGCTGCCATTTGCAGAGGAAGACATGCCGCTTCGATGGACATTTCAACACGATAATGATCCGAAGCACACTGCAAAACTAGTGAAGAAGTGGTTGCGGCGCAAAAAAATTTCGGTTCTCGATTGGCCAGCACAGTCACCGGACTGTAATCCTATTGAGAACTTGTGGAAGCAAGTCAAGGATAAGGTTTATGTACATAAACCCAGAAATAAGTTCGAATTGTGGACTGCAGTAAAAAGAGAGTGGCAACTGATTTCAAAAGAAAGTTGTGAACGTTTAGTGGATTCAATGCCGGCTCGTTGCAAACATATTCTTAAAAATAAGGGCCACGCAATAAATTACTAAGTTGAAATTATAAAAAAAATAAAACTGAAAACTTCTCTTGAAAAGAAGTAAATTTTTCAATACAATTTCTCATACTGTATTTATTATTTTGTCCACTCTATAATTAGGATAATGAATCCAAATCGGAATATATTAAAAACCCTTAACAGGATAGCCCCTTTTTTTCCTACTAATATATTCTACACATTTCAACGTATCGTTTCAATAGACTGGCTTAACTTACAAGGTATTGAAAGCTGAAAAAATAGATGTTTGCCAAAAAACGGAGGCGTGTATTTATTATTTTGACCACCAGTGTAGCTTAAAATCAAAACGTGATTAGGATGTATTCAAAACTATGTCCTTAACTTTACTCACCGCTTAAAAAGGTAAGTCTGCACACTCGGACAGAAATAGTCATAGGGGGTCTGCTCCACTTCTTTTGTTTTCGCGTGAAGTTTCAAGGCTAATTGGAGAAGGAGCGGACAGAACTTGCTCACTGAATCAGTGGGCTCTGAGATGGTGTAGCCCGCAGAAGTTTGCTTTGTAAGTACTGGAGGAGGCATGAATCCTGTTGGAAGCAAGTCCCATAGAGTGGGTAGTCGTTTTCCGCAGCAGTCTTCTGGAGTTGCATTAAACAATTTGTAGAAGATATTGGGACTCACGTACATGATTCGTGTACCACTGCGCATCCACATTCAATATATCTGCTGAATATTCTTTTGGACCCACATATTCAGCTTCAACGGAAAATCCATCAATTATAACCTGCTTCCAGATGTCACTGAGTACGGTACCTGCATGCTCGAAGTTGCGCTTCTCTAATTCTTGATCCACTGTTTCATTTCTTGAATTCAGATGGGAGCCATTTGGCTTGTCATGCTTGAGGATGAGTCCTGTCAGCTCGCGACTAAGAGGAGCCATACGACGCTCTACTCTGTTGAAAGCACTTCTCCCAGGAGCATTTGTGGCAGCTTAAGAAGCATCTAGATTAAAATCTTTGAAATGCTTTATTGCTGATGCTATAACTCGTGCGTATCGTGGGTTTTCATCAGGACCACCGTCAGATGTACATATAAAAATAGGTTTTATTGAACCTTCCTGCGTCCGAATAAAGGGTTTGAAAGCTGGTAGTTCCGTGAGGGAGTTGATGTCATCAGCATGGGTTTGTGCTGTAGATGAGCAGTGTTTGCCGCTGCGTATGGCAATATGTATATGTAGGTCCAGAGTAAGAAACTGCGCTCGGCTGGCCTTCTCCGTCCTTTTTTATTTCAATACCGGCGTACACGGACGGAATTAGTTTGTGTCGCTTCGCCACTACAAAGTCATGATCGGGGAGTCTTACCCGGTATTCTAATTGCATTAATATTGGAGCTTGTGCTTTTTCCGCTGTAATGCCCAATGGTACTCTAACATTATCATCTACAGACAAAAAAAATGCCTGATCTGGACCCAAAACCGAAGCCCGAGATTCCAGGTTTCGAATTGTGGCAGACAAAACACCCCATCCTGGTGTCTTGAATGTAGAATGTAGAATCAGACTCTAGTTTTATCAACTTTACTGGCACTGTAGTCACATGCCTTTTGCCTTCTATTGATCTGGAGCACCGAGGAAGAAGGCGCAAATATAGTCCGGTACGGCGGATCTTAAACCCTCTCCTTAGAAGTTCACTGTGCATATCATCAAGAGTTCGGCAGCTTCTTATCGCTTCCGAACGACGACGATCGTCAGCAGCTCCACCAAAAGCGATTTCAGATATTACCTAAAAAATAATCATTTTCTCAAATAGTTGTATTCATATAGTCATATCATAAAAAACATAATTTGTAGGCTTTACTCTCTCTGAGCAGCTCAGGCTGATCTTCTTCGACTCTCGGTTGACCACCTTTACCACGAACTTTAAAAAATTTCCCAAAGTCAGGATTTTCAGCAAGCAGTTCGTACATTTTTTTCCTTTTAAGCATCTCTGATTTTCTTCTGTCGGTCAGCAGCATCCTTAATTCTTTTTAAATTCTTGTTTTCATCTCGCAGAGCTTTCCTAAGCAATCGGATTTTTTTGTCCACATTGTCCGCTGCTATACCCGAATTACGCGCCAACAGCAAGGAATTAAGTTCACTTTGTGAAAGGTCGATCTTTTGTGCTAATTCCTGAGCAGGCTTCTCGCGCAACTTGTTAGCTAAAACAGTAGAAGCAGGTTTGTTGTTACTGATGCCCTCTTGATTTATTTGTTGACCATCTATTTCAAAATTCTGCAAAATTGATATGATTGACAATATGTGGAAAAGTTTTTTTTCAATGATACATAAAAGACACCAAATAATGTCAAAGATTAATACAATTACTTTACCTTGGATAACACGGGCACTGCAGCGGATTGTAGCACAGGTGATGAAACACTTGACTGAAAAGTACCATTACGAGAAGTAAAATAATGAAGCTTTGCTTTTTTTTAGTGGCACTTAAAAGTAATTCCTCAATTTTCAGTTTTGTAGCTGCTTCCTTATCATTACGAATTTTTAATTCGGACCAGATTAAGTTCGTTTCAGCCTGAACTGCTTTCTTGGATTTTTCCGAAAACGCTTTACCATAGGCTTCATACAACCGGCGGTAAAGAGCCCCAAATCTACTTTTGCAGTCATAGCGCTAGACGCTCGATAAACAAAAGAAACTACAGCGCTATTATACCGTTTGGCTTTTAGTCATGCCATATTTCTATGTCATGTCATAGTTCAGTTCAGACTCGCGAGTGTTTTGAACTCTAAGGCGGGAAATTTGAATAGGGAAAATACATTTAATTGAGTTACGGGCAAGTCCCCTCAATATGTAAAATAGCCCAATTCGCTCATAGTATTGAATTGAAGTAGCCCAATTGGCGACATGACGCAAATTGGAATATTGTATCGCTAAGATTCTGTTTGAAGTAGCCCATTTGGCGAAATATCGCCAAAAAGAATATTGGTTTGTCGTGACTAGCGATTGCGACGTTGTGACATATATTGTAGGGTCGCCAGTAAATTGATAATAATAATAATTTGTAAGAAAAATTCCGTTCCGATTTTGTTACGTCACTTCTTTCAGATTCCCCCCTTCCCCTATGTCACACTTTGTTACATTTTTGCAACCACCCCCTCCCCCTTTTCGCGTGACGTAGTATGTGAACGGTCCCTTACTGCAATATAATAAATATAAAAAAACAAATAATGTAGTGACACATCCCATTATTTCTAATCACTTCAAATTATGCTGTTATGACACTGGCTATTTTTGCGGCTAGAAAGCTAGGGGAGGGATAGAGACTTTTGCATAAAATTTAGACATTGGTGTGAGAGACAGTCCAAACAGCAAAACTATGAGTAACTGTCAAAAAACAATCCATAACTGTCAAAATAAAGCGGCAACAAAGCGCATTCGAGCAGTGTTTCGCAACATTCTAGCAGTTAATCCAAGAAAAATCCACTGGCGGCTAGATTTTCCAGCCGCTACAGACTTGTTTTTGACAGTTCGGTACGTATAAATTATGGAAAGTGCCATGTGATGTTATGAAACGTGCCAGAACCAGTATTTTTCTTAACAAACCAGTTGTTAATTCCGTTTACTAGATGCCGCTAGCGTCGGAAAGAACGGTATCTCGTTCTTTTAATGTTGTTCGCCTTGTCGCACTATTGGCTATTATTGTACTTTTTTCTAGCGAGGAAATTAGCAAGTGTCATAACAGCATCACACTTGTGAGGTTTTTATTGCACCCGCACTTGAGAAGGTAACTTCTCGCGTAGTTCATTTTCATCGTCTAAGTGGTGGATGACATTTGTAGCGTTCGGCGTAATGCGGCTGTTTTCTGCACTTTAAATAGATCGTGGAGCACATGTTTTTCTTGCTATTTCTTTCTATCTAGTAATGAAGAAAGATAGGCAATATGATTCCTAAGGCTCAAACCATCGAGATCGTAGGTTTGTTCTTTTTGCCTACACTTTCTACACTTTTTACACTCTTGCTGTTCTTTTTGACGAGTGACGTCAGTGGCCGCTGTTCTTTTTGTCGAGTGCAGATTACACTTTCTACACTTTTCTACACTCGGTCGAGAGCAGGTGTAATTTCTTACACTTTAGTGCCTAGTTGGTCGCTTGTCTCTTTCGAGACTAAAGTACTAAACAGAACACGGACCTCGACTGCGACTGCGACTGCGATTTGCCTACCTTGCGGCGTGAGGTTCGACTGCGCAGTTGGTGTTGAACAGAACACCGACTACGACTTCGATTCTATGCAAGCAAGAAGATGAACGAGTGTCAAGTGTCATTTCAGTTTTATTTAATATTTTTGAAAATGGACGAGCTTCTGGTAGCGCGTATATTTTATATAGTGTTTTTAATCAATTTCGAGTGTTTGCGTTTATTAATAACGAGAAAGTGAATAGGAATCAAGACGAATTTAAAGAATAGAAACCCCGTAGGCAAATCGTATTCACGCAAAATAGCATCAAAATTCTACATGTCTATATGTAAGATAAAGACAGCATGTACTAAGCTATCGCGGTCTCCTCTTAAATGTAAACAGAATTCAATTCATTTTGAAGAGGTCATGGACTCTAGTCCAAAGTAACTCTCAAGTAGTTGGCCTTAAATTTACCTTTGTCTTATAGTAAATAGCACTACAATCGTTTTGTTGGGATTTATACTTAATCCTTGTTCGATGCACCATTGATACTACTATCTCTGGAGCCCCTTGGATACGGCCTGAGATAAATCAGTCATGCTTACCTCTTATCGGCATATGCTTAAGTCTCAAAACCTTTGGTAGTCAAGTCCTTTGGGAGATCCTTAACAACAATGGGGGAGCTTACGCCTCCCTGAGGGCATTTCTACGACGCTCGTACAGTGCGACCTTTAGCTCCGATCTGAGCTGAGATCGTGGGAGACTTAAGCATAGCTACTATCCATTTCGTTACCATTGCTTCTACTATTTTCGAGTAAGTATAATAATTCAATGGATTTATAGAAGGTTTGTAAAGCATAACTTTTACTACTCGCGATTTCAATCCGAACTAATTCTTAAAATTCTGCTTCTGACACCAATTGTTGCGAGCTTTTAATAAAAACACAAATTGCTTTATTCAATTGTTTCATTTATCGCTGTACCCAATGACTTTAAAAATACACCTTCGTGTAAAACTGATCGCCGTTGATCGATCGCTGCTTGTGTTGAATCGAGAGTTTTCCAGCATATTCGGTTGTGTGTGGAAGATACAAGAACTATCTATAACATGCGAGAAGTGTCTAGAACGTCAGAACATTGTATAGAGCACTCTACGCTATTCTAATTAGACATTAGAGGGTAGTACTATTCTCTGGAAATTTTGATGTCATTGATAAGTGAGGTAGTTGTTCGGGTTGGCAAGGTACGCAAGTGACAATAGTAATATACAACGGAATTTGTACGGCAAATACGTGTAAACTCCATTTTGCTGACAAATATCGTATTTTCCTGTACGATATACAAACGCCACAACATTTTGACAAGCGCAGAATTTGCATTGACATTTTGCGAAAGCATTGTACATTTATAACTTCAAAAGAAATACGGGAATTAAAAATTTAGCAATTACTGTGTTGGAGAATACAAGTTCACAACAATCACATATTTCATTTAAAATAAGACTAGAGATACAATTTGTGGTAGCAATCAACTTAATTGATAAAAATTATAATCTAGTAATTAATTATATTTTTGAGTCTTTAACGAATTAAATTCACGCTAAAAGTGTTGAGACTTTTACCGCAAGGAAGATTGTAATATTGTTTAATCTCCGCACTGTAATTATCTTTTTGAATATCTTGAGTTAGTTCAGTGTAGATTTACCCGATCTCATATTTTCAAATACATCTTACTGTCGTGGTGTCAATACACTTGATAGGTGGACGACTTCGATTGAGGAAGGATACGATCGAAGTCGTCGACGAATTATAAGAAAAATTAATAGGTACATAATTTCATTTTCTTTTGAGTTGAAATTTAAATTTTATAAATAAAACATTAAAAATAAATAACTAATAATTTTCAAAAAATTCAGCAACTGAATTTGATACTAAGGTCGTATTGAAATGCCTTGCTTCGACTACGTCTACGTCACAGCATAGCATTGCTATTATAACAGTTTAGAAAAAGCTTAACTAAACCGTCAAAATGGCTCAGCTGACGCTTATTTGACACTTCATAAATCAAAAATGAAATTAAATTCTATAGACAAATTTGAATTTTGTTACGTTTGCTAAGGCCGCGGTCCGACTTACGCTCACGGTGCTTACATTACCAACAATGCTTACAGTCGGTCCGAATTGTATGCACGCTTACGACGCATATAATTCGGACCGATCGTGTGCACACAGAGTATTCACAGTGCCTATCCTCGAAACCGTGAGCAGTGTAAGCTCCAGAAAATTACCCCTCCATGCAAATTGTATGCATCGTGAGCGCAATTCGGACCGGTTGTATGCGTGCTAAAAGCGCAGAAAGCGTAATTCGGACCGCGGCCTAAGATTGACTGATAGCTCAGCTGTTGTAAAAGTAGTCAAGACACGAACCGAAAAGGAATTGAGACACAGCTTTGCTATGTCTGACGTAATTAACTGTTATAACTAGACGTAAACGTAGACGAAGCAAAGTATTCGAATACGACCTAAATATTAAAGAATGAAGAAATAATTAATAATAATTTCGAATTGATCCAAGATTTTATTTTTATATTCTTTAACTAATTCAAAAACGAGTTTTTAAAATTTTATTGATTTTGATTTGTCAATCGTTTTGCTTCGTTGAGTATTATTCAAACAGTTCATGTATTTGTATACTATACAAGATGATATGTGAGAGTATTATAAGTTTAATACAGCCCAAAACCTTGTAACGCATAGAACCGAGCCTCGGACGGAAAACAGTTTATATTATTTTTTATTTATTTGGTGCCAAAAACTCAAAATCAGCTTGACGTCTGTCAGCCCGTACGCACGATAACTTGAGAACGCCTGGACCTAGGATCTTGAAATTTTGAATCTGGATGTTTGGTCGAATTTGTAAGGCTAAGTTCATTAACGGGCAAAGTCGTCCTACTCCTTTGTGTATTTTACATACAAAATGTCCTTAAAACACGTCTTCATGAATATTGGCCAATAACTTCGGAACGCCTTAAGCTACGACTTTGAAATTTTGTTTACGTTGGTTTTCCAATGGTTGCAGTTAAATTAATGAATACGAATAAAGTGGACCATGAAGCGGCAAATACATGATACAGCAGTTGTATCGAGGTATGTTGTTGCGTTATCTGTCCGTCCATGGATATTACTTAATTAACTTAAATGGATGTTAGTTAATTTACTTAAAGGGAACCTATCTAATTAGTTGTCATATTTTTACTTACCTGTAACATAATTTCCACACATAAGAGCAATACGTGTGTTGTTAACATGGTTGCTCATTACTACATCTGTTTTGAGGTAAATTCTATGTTTAGCAGTATTTCCAACATGTGCAGGGAACTCACTTGTTGTTGCAAATATGAAGAAATTCTGTTATCAAACGTATAGTGAAATTTTATGGGCTTTCCGAAAATGTAATAAAATTTGGTGGTTAATCAGGTCCTTCTTGGAGAAAACAGGACTTTTTTGTATTTTTTTTTAATTTTTTTATTATTTTTGTGTCATTTAAATGAATTTTTCTCAAAAAGTATAACACTGATTGACACAGTTGATAGCAATTAGAAAGAAGAATTTGTGTCCTTTCCAACGAGCCCAGAATTATTACGTTACGCTAAGTACAGCAGAAGTTAGAGATCAAACAGTGATCACAGGTACGATGAAAATCCTTCGTCCTTAAAATCGCGCTATCTCCTTAACGGTGCAAAAACGGGAGTATGTGTGGAACGATTTTCTACTCAGGACAAGTTCCTCTATCTCCCATTTTCGTTTGAACCTCAGTACTAGTTACACCCTGTATAATGAAAACATATTGTTTTAAAGATACAGATTCGTTTCTAGTGCAGTACCTACAGTTTAAATCGGACCGGGGCTTTCTCAAAAATTTCACATTAATCTTAATTTTGAAGAAAACATCGTTCCATCATCCAATTTGAGTTTTCTATGGAATCTTACGTGATTTAAAGCAAAGACAGTAGAAACTATAAGATGTCCCAAGCAAAAAAAAAAGCTTTACGATTGGCGACCCAACTCCGGTGGCTATTGAAAAGTTTTAGAATTTATGTTGTAACCCACTGTATGTTGGAGTGAAAGCTCGCCAACTAACAACAAATAATCAATCAAAGGCAGGTTTTTTTTATCGGATTGTCAATGGGATATCATTTTTAGCTACATATATACATATGTGAATATTAGGCGTATAGCGGTAATATTCATATGCCATGTTTCCACTATCGCCTTCATGTGCATTGGATGATGCGAATTAGCGCGTATGCGTAAGTGGAAACGGCCTATTCGCGTTAGTTTGCAACTCAAGTCGAGAACCGCTTACATTTGCGTCAATGGCGATGTTTGGACGCACATCAAGGGATGTGCGTAGAGCACGAATGTAGCGTTTCCACTATCGCCAAGATATTTGCGTTCATCGCACATGTCCAATGTGACAGTAATGCTAGTGCAACATGATAATCGTTAAGTTTCGCTATTTTTTTTGTTCATTTCCTGGAATGTTCTAAAAATTCTACGTCCTAATGAAAACAGCGTTTCTATGATTATTTAATTCATTAGATAAATTTGAAGAATGAATTGTTCTGCTCGGCCTATGTTTATAGTATTTTTGTTTTGTTCAATTGTGGCCAAAAACCCCAAATCTTCTTTAACGAACGCACGAATTTGGAATCTGAATATTTGCTAGAATTTGCAAGGCCAGTATTAATAAGTTTGCCATTCTGCGCGAACCCCCTCAAAAAAATCGGTTCATTCACTAGATTTCTGCGTATGCCGCCTACCTGCCTGTACTGTATATGCAATTTGAACCCAAAGCGATGGAAATAAGACATATTCTATTGTCTTTATTTAGGTATTTTCCAAATTTCGTTCGACCGCAATAAAACTGTGACCCTTTTATCTCTTATCGTCTCATACGTAAGGAATACCCGATTCTGGCAAAAAAATAAATAACAACAGCTAGGAACCTCCTATCGACTCAATTTTTTTTTAAATTTTTGCTGAGCGGCGTGAAATGGAATGCCGCGCCCGAGCGTATGGAGAAGAAACCCCCAAACCCCGAACCAGCGTTGTCACATTGCTACTTTTGAATCTAATTTTGCTACTATTCAACATTTTCACTATTTCCATAAGGAAATTAATTTCTCTCTTCTATATCGGAAAATTTTGGGGATTTATTTTAACATTAAAAAAAGTACATGCTGACCTTCTTGAATTTGTTTCTTTACAGAGATACAGAGCTCAAACTTATAAAAAATGAACAGATACAATATTGCTGTATCCAAAGTACCGTCTCGTACGTTCGCAAAGCAAGGTACCCGATTCAGAAAAATATTAATTACATCCCGCACCCGACAAAATCATTTTTTCAATATACAAACCCCTAATTCGATTTGACGTTTCAAACAATTTAAAACAGAGCTTTCAGATTGATGTTTATAGTGGACTACAAATTTTAGCATGAAAAGCTCTAATAGCCACCGGAGATTGGTCGCCAATCGTAAAGCTTTATTAATTTATTTTATATTGGTTGGGACATCTTATATAAAGAGATTCTAATATCTTTGTTTAAAGTGATTGTGAATTAATTATGATTATGATCAAAAAAAAAAAACACATGTCAGAACAAAACAAAATTACTTTACCGAATGCCTTCCATTTACTCCTGGATATAAACTTTATATTCCAATCTTTGATTGCACGCCATGAGGACTTATTACACTCTTTATGATTTGCATATCTACCGTTTGATTTAAAAAGGGATATACAAGTTAATCATGCGATATAGGATAGCTACCCTCTTCAAATTGGGATATCATACCCAACCACACAGTGGTAGGCAACATCAACTTATCTGCATGCAAGAAGCGCATTGTGTAGATGTACACATGTTTGGCAGTGTTACAGTATCTTAGCTTTCGATCTTAGAAAAATTTCAAATTTGCGGAAACAAACCTATTCACAAGTCGCTGATTCGAATTTATATTAGAATATTTAAATTTGAAAAGATATCACAATAATCTTACAGCTATGTATTCACTTCGGTTTATATTGTATTATGTTGTCAATCTGACCGGCTTATAGGAGATCAATTATTGTAACTGCTGCCATATAACACCGCTAACAAAATTAAATTTCTCAATTACTTTTATTTTATTCATATAATAGATCCATTATTTCTATGTATAACAACCATGGATGTAGTAGTATAACTGGATCGGCTGTAGTGTGTAAAGTTCCTGTATGTGAGACTAATTCGTTAAGAGAAGGATAAAACATCGGGTACGAAAGAGAGGCAATGATAAATTTATGCTAGCCTGTCAAATTTTTTTGCTCTAGAGTTGTTTTCATAACAGCGTCGGCGTTGAAAAATAAAATCCATTTCATATTGCGGCCCGCACATTTGGCTTTTTTAACGCTTGCACTGAGCACATAACAACCGCAATTGGAAACTAACACAATCGGACTTCACCCAGCAAACACAGTACCCTATAAACCAAACATCGATGAAGAGGCGATGAAGTGGCAGCGAACAGTTTCGAAACTTGTCGCTGAAAAAAGATTATCAGTTGGGAACAAGTTCAGCTATGTACTTGCTATCTGTGAATACGTGTGAGGTTTTCGCATTTCTTTCTTGCTCGTACTGAAATGCATTCGACCATCTCATCCGCACTCGTCGACATGAGAGATCTCCTATCGCGCATTCTATTTGAAATTGGAATGAGCGAGAAGGAGATGGCAATACGTGCACTCACTGAAAAGTATGTATGAAGGGAGTATGAAGTAGACCTGACCAATCATCGATTAAAGGTAGGCCTGAATTATAGGCGTATTCTGCCTTACCGATCGACACTGCACCGATGGACGGCGTCTAGAATTCCAGTGGTCGTCGACTAGTGCAACCAAAAGACAACTTTCAATCGAAAGATGAATTTTATTACACTAGTCGTCAGAGTTATGGGTTCCGGCATCATATTCGCATGTAGGAAATAATAGCGCTGTGCGCAGTTCAACATCTCTGTTTGAAATGGCATTTGCCGGCGAGTACGCACTTGATGATAATACGTGTCGTGTAGGACGTTTAGTCTTTTTCTCTCGCTAAAGGCGGAAAAGGTCGGCATGTTTACATTCTTGAGGAGAAGATGGGGAAATATTTACTTTTCGTTTTTCGACACAAACACAAGCGCACGAGTTAACATAGTAGTAGTTTGTACATAAGAACCCATGAATTTTTCGTGTTTTTGGTTTATAGGGTACTACTTCCACAGTACTGCTGAAGTAATGAACAAACGTATAAATGCTTTCGCTGTAAATGATAGCGGCTTTGCCCAAAACTTCACCTTTTTATTTCTTATATACAGGGTGTTTGGCACTCCGTGTGCCACCTTGTAAGGGGTTATTCCTTGATATATTTGGAGAAAAAAATTGTTCAACGGGGTGGGTCAATTTTCAATATTAGTGGAGATACAGGGTGGTTAAGAAAAGTGTTTTTGACCGGTACTCTCACTCACTTAAAACGTTAAATCTTGAAAACGAATAATCACAAGGCAAAGTGTTATAACTCGTTTTTTAGGCAATCGAATTATCTTTCATTTGATGTAACAGTCTAAATTGTAACTGCACCCAATCTTGAGATATTTACTCGAAAACACAAATTTTTGCTACGTCAACCCTAAAAATTCAGTGATCAATGTAGTTTTTCTCAGAAAACCCCATTATAAAAATGTCATTTTAATTTAATTTTTTTATGAGCCGTATTATTACCTACAAAAGCTGCATACATATGTATGAGTTACGATTAACATTTTAAAAGTAACAGGTAAAAATACATATCGCATAAAAATTAAATATTTAAAATCAGTGGAATAACTCCTTACAAGGTGGCACACGGAGTGCCAAACACCCTGCATTTCTATTTTGTCCGGTGCAGCAATCTGAATGTTATTTTTTCAAAATTTTTAGCATAAGTCTATATAGTTTATTTAACATTACGAAATTTCTTGAGACCCACGAGATCCTTCAGTTTCTGGCCAAAAGAACATGTGGTTTATTAGATGTTTTTGCTTTGCTGTGCTAACTAGGTTTAATTTAGCTGGTAAGATATTAAATTATCTGTTCTCTAAATGATTAATTATGTCTACCTAAGTGTTATCAAAACAAGTTAGTTCCATTTTCCACAAACGAAATTCATCGCTTATTGGAATGAAAATTCGCTTTATGTTATCATTCGGGCCAGCTTTTCATACAACATTACAAGTTTTGTGACTGCATTCTTAATCGCTCCTCTTTTTTCTTCATGTGAATGTGATCAAAAAGGCAAAATAAAGACAATCTCAAAATTAAAGATGATTGCTCTTGGTTTTACATTTATGTAAACACAAGACGATACATATCATAGATTACTATGAGAAATTTCAGTCCTTTCGTAGTTTCTGAAAACTATTGATGCTGATCTCGTTCAACAGAATGAGCTCAACTTCGAGTAAGTTTTCGAGACAGTTTAATAGAAGTGGCGCGCTGAGCTGACAGATATGATCGAAGCTGGATCTAAAACGCTGCACAAGGCTGAATTTGCTAACAAGGGAGAGAATCAGCACCACAGTAAGTGTCCTGACCAGACACTGTGTTATAATCCGGCATGCTAAAAGACGGCGATTCTTTTCAAACGACTTTCTGTAGAAGCTGCCTGGATGAGGAGGAAGAGGAAACAGTATTTCATATTCTCTGTAACTTTGTGAAACATTGAAGCTAGAGTTGTAAATAACAATTATTGAATAAAAAAAATTATATTAGCAATCTATATTCAAGCGTAGGAAAACAAATGAGAAAAATTTTTCCCTTCGTCTATTGTTATCATCCGGTTAATGTTATTGTTTATGGCCGGTCCCAAAGTGATTCCAATAAGCGGCATCCACTGTAATAAGCTACTGATGTAGTACTCAGTCTCGGCCTAGGTCGGAAAGCATAACGTGTCACTGCTGCTTTGACATTAAATCGCTGTCAAGCTTATATCTACAACTCTTTGTATATTGTCATGTTCTATAAAGTCTCAATAAAAATTTCTGAATCTAAGCTACTGATGTAGTAAGTTTGAGAAATGCTGAAGCTTTTTCTAAGTCGAAAGAAAATACGAAAATTTTATTGGATGCTGCCATTCGATCGACAGCCATGTGATTACAAGCCTCGTTTAAGTGATTGTCCCTTTCAAGTTTTGCTATCCGAATTTCCTCACTATCCGAAGACTGAATTTTGATTTGCAAATAATCACAAGTTTGACATGTATCTTTAGACGGCTGATTATAATGTAAATTAAATTTTGTGGAGAATACTTTGTTAATATTTAGATCTGAATTTAAATATTTCTTCTTCGTCTTGGATGCAAGAATCAAAGAGTATGAGATAGAGGGGAAGCGCCCATATAAGCTCTATAGAAAAAACCGTATCGAGTTTCAACACCTCCACAGTCTCAGTCCATTACTAAATTTGGATTTGTTTCGAATCCGTGCTAAATTTTATATCGGATAATGGATTAAGAAGCTATGTGGTATTAATTTAACCGAACAGAATTCAGATTATAAGCTACATATAAATAAAAATAAAGTATTCAATGTAATTTTATTTAAAGAAACTAAAATAATACAGCTCAATAGAGAATTATAGATATAAAATTGGGTTCATTGCCATCTATGCCTGCGAATGACTTCCATTTCGAACGCCTAGAATTAAAAGTATAAATCATATTTTTTAGCTTCGATAAATATACTCACCTTGATAATTCTTTCGGAAAAGTAAAAAATGTCACATCCTTATTAAAGAATGGGGTACTTCCACACCCTTTAACAGCACAACGAACCATATCGAGAACTCAGAAATGCGTAATGAAAGATCAATTTGACGTTTATTGCAAAAAATATGAGATTTTATTGCATTTACAGAAAACAGATTACGCTGCTTTTCGAATACGGTCCGCTTCCACTCTATCTCATTCTCTTTGGCAACAATCTGAATATGTTATAATTTTTTCAAAATTTTTAGCATATTTTTTTTTAATGTGTCATCGATTTTATTACCTGCTGGAACATGGTGACCGCGACGATCAATAGGTTTTTAGGCGATTACATGAAATCCGTAGAAGTAAAACCCTATTGTATATCTCATTAAGCCTAAAGCCTCGTGTACACTAGCAAGTAACTTGCGACATTTTTTGCTAGAGTAATTTGCTGCGATATTTACACTATCTGTCAAATTGCAGCAATTTTACTCTAGCAAGTAGCTCTACAAAAATCTTACAAATAAAACTTGCTTATCCGTGTACACTTCATCATCAAAGTTTCGTTGAACTGTCAAAAAGAAAAAGAAAAACCCCACAACTCTGGACATAGTTTCACATTGGTATTGAACAAAAACGTGTGTTCGGAGCTTCACTTGTATTTCCGTTTATATTTCGCACGTAAACTAGAAAACTTTGACACCTAAGACTGAACTTAACCTCACTTCCAATGCAACTGTACTGACTTGCTGAAAAATTTCGGAACCGATCGGAACTTTCTTGCGAGATTTTAACTCTCGCAAGTTAGCGTGTACATTCACAACTTGCTTGAATAGGCAAGCATTTGCTGGCTAGAGCAAAAACTTGGGCAAATGCGCTCTCGGAACCGTATATAAAGGGTTTTCCAATAAGGACTTGACAACTTTTTTCAAAATAAAATGCAAACCATTTGAGATATTTCAAAAACTTTATTATCGGGTTGAAGTACAATCAAAACATTTATGAATGGAACTCGACTTCGTTCATATGGCCACCGCGGGCACGTTTGCAGCGGTCGATTCGTTGGACCCAATTTTCGATGACTCGGCCACACATTTCGGCCGAAATGGCTGCTATTTCGTGTTCAATGTTGGCTCTGAGCTCTTCCAACGTCGTCGGCTTGTTGGCATAGACCAACGACTTGACGTGGCCCCAAAGAAAAAAGTCCAGAGGCGTTAAATCGCACGAACGAGGCGGCCAATCGACTGGTCCATTTCTTGAGATAACACGCTCATCAAACTTACTCTTCAATAAATCGATTGTAACGTGTGCTGTGTGGCTTGTGGCACCGTCCTGTTGAAACCACATGTTGTCCAAGTCCATATCTTCCAATTCGGGCCAAAAATAATCGGTAATCATGGCGCGATAACGATTACCATTCACAGTAACGTGACGATCATTATCGTCGACGAAAAAATATGGCTCTATGACGCCGCCAGCATGCAAACCGCACCAAACAGTTATTTTTTGTGGATGAAGTGGTCTTTCATGAAGCACATGTGGATTTTCACCGGACCAATAACGCATATTTTGCTTATTGACGAACACACTGAGCCAAAAATGAGCTTCGTCACTGAAGATGATTTTGCGATGAAATTGATCATCTTGGCGCATCTTTTCCAGAGCCCAATCGGAGAACGTACGTCGCTTCAAATGGTCCATCGGCTTCAATTCTTGAGTCAGCTTGATCTTGTATGGGTGTAAACCAAGATCCTTACGCAAAATTCGCCATAACGTGGTCTGGGCGATGCCCAACACTTGAGAACGCCGTGGAATTGACTGATTTGGATCATTTGCTACGGACGTTTCAACGGCAGCGATATTTTCGACACTTCGACCAACCCGTTGTCTCACTGGCACGGCAACATCACACAACGAATATGTAGACTCAAATTTTTGCACTAAACTTGTTACTGCCTGTCTACTAGGGCGAGAATTAGGACCGAAAATCGGAGTTAACGCTCTTAAAGTAGCGGTCACCGACTCCGAATTTCTGTAGTAAATTTTTATAATTTGCAGACGTTGTTCCTTCGTGTACTTTACCATGATAAAAATGTTAAGTTTACTGAATAAATTGACAGTGACAGTTCGATGATTAGTGAAAGGGTGCGTTCACAAATTGAATTCAAAGTTGTCAAGTCCCTATTGGAAAACCCTTTACATGCAGCAATAAATGTCTTAGAGCAATTCTAGCAAATTTTACTTGCTAGTGTACACGAGGCTTAAGAGATATGGCGACAGTTGTGAAAACGTAAGCAACCCCTAAACCAACCCCCTTGGGGTTGAATATCCAAAAATCCTGAAATGAATTATCAAGTGATTATATGGTATAAGGTGTCCGGTACTTGATCGGACATTTTTTAAGGGGTGTTGTTTGTTATATTTTGAGAAAAAAAATGATTTTACAGGGCGAGTCAGTTTTTAATATCCGCTAAAATACAGAGTAGTAAAGAAAATTCTTTCGGAGATGTACCCTCACTCACAAACTAATGATCACAATTTAATATGTTCTAGCTTTTACTTTATTATTTTTTAATAATAAAGTATTGTGATCGACCTGAAATTTCAAAAAAAGTTTGCTATCCTGAAATTTTGTATTTACATGTTTTAGGACTAGTAAACACCAAAAAAGAAAAAAAAAAATTTCCGTCTGTCCGCCGTACGCAAAATCGTTTGAAGGCGCGTAGCTCCCAAACCCCTTGAGATATTAAATTTAAGTTTTTATGGTGGGTAGATTGGGTGAACCCCTACGACTGGTATATTTTCGAGGGGAGGGGGTACAAGGGGAGAGGAGAGGGGATCGTTTTAGACGAAAAATTTTGGTTTCTAGATCTCAGGAACAACTTATGCTAGGAGGCTGAACTTATGTAGTACTATGATAATGGACTCAATTGCAAAAAATTGTCGATATTGGTTAAAGGGTGTGGAAAGGGGGGGGGGGAAACAATGAGTCTTTACCGCATGAAAGACTGGATTAATGTCAGAAGATTGAAACTTTGTTGTTGTCCTTAGCGATACTTCAAAATTAGACAAAGGCTAAAATTTTTAAGAGGGGTGGCGGGTTGTAGGGGTGGGAGGTGAAAAACTTTGGATTACAATATCTTCCGAACCAATTACACCAGAAAGATAAAATTTAGTTTCTGTATATGGGATCACAAGAGGAGTCTACTGAAACTAAATTTTTTGAGGGGGAGGTGGAGCACGAAAGTGGGGGGACAGCAATTTTTCAAAAAATTGAATTTTTATATCTCAGAAACCGTATCAGATATGATCTTGAAAATTTTACAGGAGTTGGGGTCGGTAAACTTCTAGTAGGGAAAAAAAAATTTTGGTGGTGTGGGTGATGGTGAAAGGGAGGCTGTTTGGAACGTTATTTTTTAGGTTGTCAGTCGCATAGTAACCTACACCGCATCTCATCATTAAACACATTTCGGACTTCTACCCATAAAATAATAAAGTTGCGCCCAGACTGCTGGCAGATTTTTTTTAGGGAATCGAATTACCTTACATTCGATGTAACCGTTGATATTGTAGCTGTATCCGATCTTAAGAAATTTTGCTTCGAAATAAAAATTATTGCTACTGTGAACCTGAAATCGACTGATTAGTTTAGTCGGACAGATATGAGTGTGCGCAGGTCGATGGCATTAGAAAGTTTTAAAACTCCCGTGTGCGTTAGTCCTAAGAGAGAAGTAGGAATTAACTACTTTCGTCCAGGGCCCAGTTGGTACAGTCAACAGCACAAGACAGGCAGTGTAACAACGGTTTAGGAGTATATTAGAAGTCGCACTTGGAGCAAACATGCTTGTATTGTGAGTAAAAAAAAATTCGTAACAGAACGCATTTCTGAAACATGAATATTCAAAGAGGAACGAAACGAAGGGCATGGTTCGTATTTACAGCTCGAATTTTTCCCCAAAACCTAACCGACGGAGCTCTAGGGTAAGAACAGCAGACCCGCAAGCAATTAAACAAGTGCAGAGCTCAAGGTAGGGACTTATTAACGGTGATTACTATCGTCGAAAAAGGCTACCAATTTGTGGAACGAAATATTATTCAATATCCAATAGGAGTTTTCATGTAATATGATACCAGTGAAAATTTATGGGCACGAGGTTGTAATGAAGGATCCAATACCAACGAATCGAGATTCTCTGATCGGACGTGTACTGGAGACCGGATTTGTATAGACAACGATAAAGTCTTCTGCGCTTTGAGATAGTTTCAGACGTATTCAAGTATGAACTTGAATTTTGTATAATATGCAAAAAAAATTACGTGGAAATAAATATATGGCAGGTAGGAAAAATCCAAAATTGTTTTCGGTGGGGGATGCCCGAAAACAAATATATAAATATTGGCTGTATTGTCTATAGCACATTTATCATAAGTGCAAAAAGGAAACTGAATGCCATATAAAAAAAATTTTGCCAACAGTCTGCGCCGAAACGTGTTTAATACTGAGATGCAGTGTAGGTCACTATCCGACTGATAACCTAAAAAATAACGTTCCAAATAGCCTCTTGGTTATTCTTTAGGTTATTAGTCGCATAGTGACCTACACCGCATTACTCCAGCTATGTACATCAATAAAATGTTGAACTTTTTTTTTGCTTTAATTACTCCTGTAATACTTCTACATATACATACTAATTTTCAACTTTCTATAATAGCATACGCTGTTTTTGAGATATGAAAAACCACCCCCACCCCCGTACCTTGCTACACCTATCAAACATTTTATTTTTCTATGATACTTCTACAGTGACGCTACATATATAGTCGTCAATTTTTAGCTTTCTATGCTATGCGGTTTTCGACAAATAAAAATCAGAACTCTTTTCGTTCCACCCCCTCCCACCGTCACCGCCAGCACCACAAACATTTTTTTTTCTTGCTAGAAGTCTACTGGGCCTAACTCCTGTAAAATTTCTAAGATAATATATGGCACGGTTCTTGAGATATAAAAATAAAATTTTTTGAAAAATGGTTATCCTCCCACTTTCGTACTGCGCCTCCCCTCTCAAAATTTTTACATTCAGTAGACTCCACTTGTGATCTTATATACAGAAACCAAATTTCATCTTCCTGGTACAATTGGTTCGGAAGATATAGTAATCTAAATTTTTTCACCCCCCACCCCTACACTCCACTTCCCCTCTTAAAAATTTTAGCCCTTGTCTACTCTCCTAGTATCCCATAAGATAACTACAAAGTTTCACCCTTCTGAGATCAACGGTTCAGGAGATATGGATTTTAGAATGCTTCAATCCCAGCTTTCAAATGTTTCGGACACATAGTTTTTCCCCCACAGTATTTGTTGGCTTCTATTCCATATAACATGTAAATCCCTTTATCTGGCAACTGAACTTAAACCTCTTTAGAGATTCTGGTGCCGAAAATGAACAATCACATTTCGGATAAAGTACTACTATCTCTTCAAGTGTGAGGTTGACGGGGTTAATTTATGCACTTAGCTTGGATATTACCATAAAATTGTCGTCAACTTAAGAAAAAATCAATTAAAAATAAGATTATCGTTGCGGTTAAAAATGTGTTCACATTTAAGAGTTTTTTACATTGCTTATAACTACGAATTATTTTAATTGAAATGGTTGTCGATAAAAAAAATTATGTCATAAACCATACACATTTACTCTCTAGTGATTCAGAACTTAAAGCATATGCTAGGTATAGATATGGAAGTAAGTGAGTGAGTATCAGATTTCCCCGAGGCGGTTTTTTCGAGTAGCAAAATCTGCTACCTTTTTAAAAGAGAGGTAGTAGAAACTGAATTTTAATAATAATATAATAAATAAGCTTAATATTAAACATATAGTAATGTAAAATAATAATGGATTACATTCTTGTGCTGTTTTCAATTTGACTTTCGAGAATTAAGTAAGTTTTCAAATTAAAAAAAGATAGTAAATCTGCTACATATGTAGTAAAACGGTATCGTTGGTGAGTATATAGTCTCGATATATCTTACATATTTTTCGCATAACAAAAGTAAACTATTTTATTTATTTTAAAGGATTGTAAAATCATTGTATTTTACGGAAAGGTATATTTCAAATCCAACAAATTAATAGATTTTTGACAATTTTTACTAATAGGGGAAGGTGCTGTACCTTGGAATGGTAGTACCTTGGAACGTTGTTAATTTTGTGTTTAAAAAGAGCATTCTGGTGTGTGAATCAAGAACTACATTTACATCAGCTGATATCAAGATAACCTGTCTTGTTATCACTTTACTTTGTCGGTTATTTTGCGTTTTTGTTGATATTTTTGTTTTGAGGTTAGTGTGAGTAATTTTTTTAACTAATTTGTTTAATAATTAAACTATTGTGTTGTAGTGGTATACACTCGTTTTATGCAGGATTATTATCAATAAGGTGTGTATTATCTCTTTTCTATAACATCTGATTCTAAGATAATAAGGAGGTTTAAAAAATATCTTTTATCAATTAATGGACCATTTTGTACCTTGGAACGTCACACGTGTTGTACCTTGGAATGGCATAAAATAGCAATCCTGATACAAAACTAACGTGTTTTGACTGACAAAAGTGTTTTTTTTTTTGCAGAAAATGCCTCGCAGTAAGAATGGGATTTGTAAGGCTCCCATCGATGCTAAAAATATGTTTTAATTTTCCATTCCATAAATTCAATGTTAAGTAAATTACTTATGTACTACATAGTTATCCATTTTAACATATTTTATATTATTTTACCATTATATGATGAATTTTTTTAATTATGTTTAATAAATATCTCTTTTAGAATTTTCCAAGTTAGTATTTTCTTTATTTTTACCTAATATGCAAGCTTCCAAGGTACAACTAGTGCTGTTCCAAGGTACAAAGAAACGTTGTACCTTGGAACAAATTTTTTTGAAATTTCAATTTTTTTTCTTTCAAATTTGGAATGATATTGTTCGCTGAAAAAAAAATTTATTATAAGTAAGTGGGTCATTGTTATCCCCTCAAATTTTCATCGCGTTACATGTAGTACATTTTGCATAATAAAATAAAAAGTGATTTTCGTTCCAAGGTACAGCACTCTCCCCTACGTTACGTTACAATTGTTGTTGTTGTTGTTTGAAGCGGGGGAAGATACGTATCAAGGCCGCGCATCTTGAGCACTCAGACAATTATTGCCCATTGCACTCGAGTCCCCCAGTCTCTACCCGAACTTTTTCGTCCTCCTCACGAATTTCAAGAGCTCAGGTAGGGAACGAGAACGGAGTTCTTCCATCCTAATAACATCGACGCCGTATACGTGCATTCCCGCAAAAGAGTAAGCTGGACACTCGAGAAGGAAATGTTCCGTTGTGTCGTCGCTCTCGTCGCAAGCAGTGCACATGGGGTCGTCAATGATTCTCAATCTGACCATGTGTAGGCCACACGAGTTATGCCCTGTGAGGATACCAACCATACTACTACATTCTTTCCTGCTCGATTTGAGAAGAAAAGAAGCGGTTCGTCCACTTGGTCCGTCAACAAGGTTTCTGATCGGCCGCATTCCCGGAAAAAGCCGCCATCTCTCAATGTGTGATTTACTCACCCACTCAGCAATGGCAGCCCTACCAGAGGCTACCGGCACACCGAAAACTGGTTCTGGTCCGACCATGGCTGACTCCGATCCTGCCTTTGCTAATGCATCAGCTATTTCATTGCCAGTTATACCCTGGTGGCCTGGAACCCATATGAGCTTTAAGTCATTGAATCTGCCAACAGAATTAAACCGTTCTCTACACTCACATACCATCTTCGAAAAGACGATTGGATTATCTAGGGATTGTAGAGCGGCCTGACTGTCGCTGCAAATGCAAATCATCCTGCCTCTCCATCTTCCCTCTATAATCTATTCTACTGCCTTAAGGATCGCATAAACTTCAGCTTGAAATACCGAAGAATGTTTTCCTAGTGCGAAAGAGTACCTGAGATCTTCAGTCTGCAGATACATTCCAGCTCCCGACCCGTCTTCAGTCAATGAGCCGTCCGTGTAGAATATATCAGTGAATCCGCTAAGCAATGCGGACTGGTTTTCCCACTCCTCCCTACTCGGGATCTCCACCTGATATTTTCTATTGAGCATACAGATCGAAGTCATAGCATCCGAAGGCATATCGAAGATGGGGTTCGCAGACAACCTTCGAGCCATTTCTCCATGATCCGTGCAATGCTCTTTCCTCCACAGGCCTAATCTCATTAGTCTGTGTGTAGCTCTCATTGCTTCCGCCTGTACAACAATGTCAAGCGGTGGCAAATTGAGCAGTGCATCGAGTGCCGCACCCGGTGTGGTGCGAAAGGCACCTGTTACACCGATGCAGAATGTCCTCTGTAGTTTAGCAAGACTAGCTCTAATGTATGCACACTCGGACTTAGTCCACCAAACCACTGATGCATAGATTAGGATGGGTCTTATAATGGCCGTATATAGACAATATACCATTGAAGGCCTAAGACCCCATGTTCTTCCAAAAGCTCTCCGGCAGTGCCAGAATGTTACTAGCGCACGGTTTGCCTTTGTATCTACATGTTCCCTCCAGAGAAGCTTGCTATCAAGGATAATTCCAAGATACTTAACTTTCTCCGAGAGCTGAATAGTTTCCCCCTTCAGCATAGGCAACACTAAACCTTCTGTTTTTCTTTTCCTAGCAAACAAAACTAGTGCGGTTTTGCTAGGACTCACAGAAAGTCCATGTCTTTCACACCAGCCATCTATAACCCGTAGGACTGTCTGCATTTTGTCGCAGACATCCCTGAGCGATAGCCCGACAGCTAGTGCAGCCACGTGATCCGCGTAAGCTTGTACGTGAATATTCAGATCCTGCAGTTCGAGAAGCAGAGAGTCAATGAGCATACTCCACAGCAATGGCGAAATTACACCGCCTTGAGCACAGCCCTTACTGACCCCCGTTGTAGCATATTGCCCATCCCCCGCCTCCGTGAATAGCATTCTCTGCGTAAGCATGGAGTGAATCCACTTGACAACTACAATTACAATTACTTTGGCCTGTTTCCACAACATTGCCTCAGTTAAATATAGCGCTGCGAACGTTAATAATTTCGAAAACGATTATTTTCAATATATATTACTGTTTGTTAGGTAGGTAGTACTGGGATGTAAAGATACAGTCTGGCTGGTACTGCCGACCGCCGCGGTCAGCAGTAATTGCCAACCGCAACTATCCACCGCTGCTGCTTTGCATTCTCGCTGAAACTGCTCACCGCAACGGCCAAGCACAGCCTGCTAATGCTGCTATGATACTGGTTATTTTTCGTGCTTCAAAGAACTGCAATAATAACCAATCGTGCGACAAGGCGACTAAGAGAGAGTGAGAAGACCGATGTCACCGTTTGATGTTAAACGTCATCTGTCATTTATTCATATTCATGTTCCTTTATTTGGGAAAAATTTACAATGCATATGTTGGAATTAACACTACTAAGATGAATTTCAAATTATTACTCTTTGGGTGAAAAATTTGGTGGTCCTGTAAAGAACCGTTTTTGTTTTTATTAAGAAAATGAAAATTTCTTTTAAGCACGTTCAGCGCGAATACGACGAGTCAGTTTTTTTCAGCTCACATCATCAATTCAATAATAAAAACTGAACACTTTGAACACTTCACACCTGACAATTGTCTTGAATTTGGACTTGACAACTGATAACTGTGTCACAAAAATCACAAACTGTCAGAAAAAAAACCGTGTTGCCGCTATGTTGCCGCTTTTTTTACAGTTTCTGATATTTTAGCAGTTCGGACTGTCTCTCTCACACCAATGTCTAAATTGTATGTTAAAGTTTCTATCTCTCTTCATTTGGATTTTCTAGCCGCTTTAAAGCGCCAAAAATAACCAGTGTCATAACAGCATAATGCTAACCACCAAAATAAAAAAACTCGCAGTTTTTTCTCCTTTTTCGTGTCTGAATTGTACTGACCGCGACTGCTGCACGGGTCACGGATTAGTAAAGTATCTGCAGTCGCGCGGCCGAGTTGATGACAGTCGAGCAGTCGCAAACAGGAATGATATCTTGTTTTCGCCTGAAGCAGTAGTCTACTGCCGCCAGTTACTGCTGGCCGCGACGGTTTTGGCAGTTCCAGCCAGACAGTATATTAAAAGTGGAATTCCATTGTCATCGCAATTCCGCGTCAGAGCGTCGGACGCAACAATCAACCAATCAGATTTTAGTTTAAGGGACAGGATGCGCCTGCGTCACAAGTCGCACATTCTTCAGCTTTTTTCTGTGCCGCAAAATTAAATTGCTAATGATTTTTTTGTCATTTATAGTTTCGTTAATTTTTTACTGCTTAGTGTGAAAATACTGGCAATAATAGTGCCCCTGAAATTACTTTTTAATATTTTTATTGACCTTTTTTAAGCCCTCCAGAGTATTAAACAATTATAACATTCAACAATTATAAACTTCCAATCAGTTTATATTTGACAGCACTGTGCGTTAGAGAAATTGCGTTGCAAATGTAAACTGAAAACTGAAAAGCGTGGCGGAAAAATGTGCGTTCGACACACAGACGCATAAATGCAACGACAATGGCAATCCACCTTAAGTCTCCTTTGACAATAAAATAAAACAAAACTTCTGCTTTCATGCGGGTTTTCATCACACGGTTTACAATGAGTGAAGTAGTAGTGCTCATGCCAGTCAATTTGTGATTCCTCTGTTACGTTTCTTTAACTAAAAAGGAAGAAATTTTTTATACAGGGTGTTTAGCACTCCGTGTGCCACCTTGTAAGCGGTTATTCCTTGATATATTTGGAGAAAAAAATTGTTCTACAGGGTGGGTCAATTTTCAATATTAGTGGAGATACAGGGTGGTTAAGAAAAGTGTTTTTGACCGGTACCCTCACTCACTTAAAACGTTAAATCTTAAAAACGAATAATCACAAGACAAAGTGTTATAACTCGTTTTTTAGGCAATCGAATTACCTTTCATTTAATGTAACAGTCTAAATTGTAACTGCACCCAATCTTGAGATATTTACTCGAAAACACAGATTTTTGCTACGTCAACCCTTAAAATTTAGTGATCAAAAATAGTTTTTCTCAGAAAACCCCATTATAAAAATGTCATTTTAATTTTATTTTTTTATGAGCCGTATTATTACCTACAAAAGCTGCATACATATGTATGAGTTACGATTAACATTTTGGAAGTAATAGGTAAAAATACAGGACACCGACTGTGGTGCTGATATTCGCCCTTTTGAGCAGAGTCAGCTTTTTGGAGCGATTTAGATCAAGCTCCGGCCAGATCTGTCTCGCAGTGTGACATGTAACACCGTCAGCCCATCCTGAGTTGGTCTTCTCAATTGAGTCCAATCCCAGTAGCAGTTTACATGTAGAGAGAGGCACACCCAGATTCCGATGTTCCGGCATAATCTGAAGGGTAGTGCCGCGACGGGCGAGTTCGTCAGCCATGCAGTTCCCTAGAATATCCCTGTGTCCTGGCACCCAGCACAGAAGAATATTGAACTGTTCTGCCATCTCCTTAAGAGATGATCGACATTCTGCGGCGACCTTTGATGTTGTTGAGGCCGATTCCAAGGATTTTATTGCCGCTTGGCTGTCTGTGAAAATGCTAATATCCCTAGTAGATATTACATTACACCTCAGCCAGGACAAGGCCTCCTTGATCGCCATAAGCTCCGCCTGAAAGACACTACAGTGGTCCGGAAGGCGAAAGGAGCTGCTAATGTTAAGCATATCAGAGAAAACACCTCCACCTACCCCGCCTTCAGTTTTGGAGCCGTCCGTATATATGTGGGCGGACTCTTCCGTCCGTACCGAATCCCTTTCCCATTCTAAACGGGTTGGGATGGTTGTTAGGAAATTTTTCTCAAAATCATAACTGGGAGGGGTGTAGTCGGTGTTTTCAGGAATGTTATTGAAGTGATTCAAGATATATGCCAGTCCACTGCGTAGAGGCCCTAAGTCGAATGGCTGCATTGGCTGCCATTTGCTTGCCAAAAATATCTAGGGGTGGCAGACTGAATAGCATGTATAGTGCTGCAGAGGGAGTTGTTCTCAGAGCTCCACTGATGCATATGCATGCTGATCTCTGTACCTTCCCTAGGGTGGTGCAGTTAACTGCTTTGTCTAAGGCCGTCCACCAGACAATAACACCATACATAAGTATCGGTCTGATGACGGACACGTAGAGCCAATGAACTATCCGGGGTTGCATACCCCATTTTTTGCCAATGGCCTTTTTGCACGAGTAAAGCGCAACTGTTGCTTTCTTTTTCCGTTCCAGAATGTTAGGTTTCCAGTGAAGTTTCCTGTCCAAAATAAGACCCAAACATTTTGCACTATCGGTGAAAACTAGACTAGTACCATTCAGAGAAGGAGGGTCTACGTGAGGAATTTTATATTTCCTGGTGAAGAGGACTAATTCTGTTTTGCGTGGGTTCACACCCAACCCGCATTCAGCTGCCCATTTGGAGAGGATAGAGAGAGCATTTTGCAATATCTCACTCAGCGTGTTGAGGTGCTTTCCCGAGACAGCAATTGCAACATCATCTGCATAGGCAATCACTCCGCAGCCCGCCCCTTCCAGTCTCAATAGTAGTTTGTTGACCACTAAATTCCAAATAAGAGGGGAGAGCACACCACCTTGTGGTGTACCTCTGCTGACAAACCTTCGAGAGGAGGACTCGCCCAGCTTTGTGTTCACAATCCTGGATGTTAACATCAAATTGATCAGCGCGCCAAGCGAGGACTCCACGCTCAGGATAGAAAGTGCGTCAGTGATTGCCTCTGGTCTGACGTTGTTGAAAGTAGGGATGTTAAAAAAATTTCGATATATCGAAATTGCGATATTTTTTGAACGATATATCGATAATATCGGCCGATATTGTAAAAAGCGATATATCGATATATCGATATTGAAATCCGACTATCGGACTCGATATTTTTTTTAAGTATAGCATATTTTAGAAATCGAACGGGTTTTTTGCATTTAATCTGCATTTCTGCTTATTTATGTGAGATGCCAGAAACGTTGAAAGTAGAAAAAAAATGTTTGATCACGGAAACCATATCTGTCGAAACTAGGTTCAAGGCATGTGATATATACGGGCACATGCACGCAAATCTTCACTTCAGGCGACAATACAAATGTATGTACGACGAGGCAACTATCAGAAATACCTGATTGTCCCTGCCTTATCGGTGTCATCCAAAAGAGTTGCGTCGGCAATAAATATTGTGGTGCCAAATAATCGCAGTCGGCTTACTGGAGAGCATATTAAGGAGCCAGTATTCTTAAAAACTGTCCCAGAAAAGTACTGGTTCTCATAAGCTTACGGTTGGTTGGTTGGTTTACGTGGTGGCCCTGTCTGCCGAAAACAGGGCCCAATAAGCATAGGAAGCTCGTTTGAAGTGGTCGTTGAGGGCTGATGAAGTATATGTATGGTTTTACAGAGACCTGGGGCTTGAATGGATTATCATATCCATCCGGAGCTGTTCAAGAAGGTAATCAGTTCTCCTATCTTGTTTTTCGAGATCTCATCAAGGTTATTGAAGAAGGGTTTGGCTAGTGCGCGAAGTCTGGCTCTAGCTAGGGCGGGACACTCGCAAAGAAGGTGAATAACAGTTTCCCTCTTATTTACATCCCCACAACTGCGGCAATTGACGTTGAAGGGAATACCCAGTCTGGCCGCGTGGTCACCGATCGGCCAGTGACCCGTGCTGACTGACGTGACTCTGGAGACGTCCACGCGGCTCCTGCTCAGGAGTTCGTCTGTTTTGCTGCGGGAGTAGGATGGCCATATCTTCCTAGATATGACACAGTTGGTCAGTCCTCTCCATCTGGAGTTCGCGTTTGTGAGAAAGTGGGTGGATATTTGGCACAAAACAGTCCCTAGTGGGACCTGAACGGATTCTACGAGAGGGCCCTGAAGAGCAGAACCTTGCCTAGCTAATTCGTCTACTTGCTCGTTACCCTCTATCTTGCTGTGGCCTGGGACCCATAGCCGAGTAACTTTGACTTGACTTCCTAAGTGGGCTAGCTCTTCTCGACACTGTTCGACGAGTTTAGAGGAGGAGGTGGCCGAATCTAAGGCCTTGATTGCGGCTTGGCTGTCAGAGAGGATTACAACATTTCGCCTTGGCGTAGCTTCTTGCTGCAAAGTCCGACAGGCCTCCCGGATCCCCAGTATCTCCGCCTGGAAGACGCTGGCGTAGTCCGGTAAGTGGTAAGACCTTGCGATATAGTGTGTGTCTGAGAAAACTCCCGCTCCGACTCCACAGTTCATCTTTGAACCGTCAGTGTATATAACTGTGTCGAATTCATTTATAACTGAACCATTCTTCCATTCCGCCCTGGTTGGAAAACCCACAGCGAAATCCTTCTTGAAGGTCAGTCTCGGGATAATGTAGTCGGTCGGCGATTTAACTATTTCCGCTGGTAAGGTTTCTAGAATGTTACTGTGACCGTAAGGTTTGCCATACCAGCACCCAGATTCCTTGAGTCTGATAGCGCTACACGACACAGTACTTCTGATATATAAATCAATAGGTAATAAATGCAACAATACGTTTAAAGCATCCGTCGGACATGACCTCATTGCACCTGTAGTTCCGACGGCTGCAGTTCTCTGAACCTTACTGAGTTTGTTTATGTTGTAACTCTTAAGGCAGGCGTCCACTAGGGCGGACGGGCCGCATCGCAAAAATCCGCCTGCCATACATTGTTATGGAAGTGCGTCCACTGAACGACACTCGCAACGGAACGAACTACGTAGAAAAAAAAATGCTCGCCGCACCGTTGCGATGCAGCCCGCCTCTAGTGGACGCCTGCCTTTACTCAACGCTGGCCACCAGGCAAGCGATCCGTAGGTAAGAATTGGACGTATTACGGACGTATTACATTTTAAAAATATGTCAATATACATATAATATTTCATTAATAAAAATTTGCTCTTAATACTTTTTTCGATTTTGCCCCTTTTATCCTTATTTCTTAAAAATAATATATTTAAAAAATAACAGTATTTCTATCCGGAAACTTTATTTCGATCATAAAATGCATTATTTTGATTTCATAAGTCAACTGAGAAGAATTTTCCGCTTTCCAGCAACATTTCCAATAGTTCAATCAAAAAACTCTCAGATATTGAAATTGCAATGATAGAATTTAAATTGAATTTCAGACTCTAAAAATAGCTAAATTTGGCAACTGTGACCAAAGGCAACGAAATCAAATGTCATTTATTTATTAGCTTTCGGTTTGCTAAAAGCAGCATGCGCCATATTTTTTTTATTAATGTTAAATTTGATGCAGCATTGGAGTTTATATTTCATTGGAAAAAATATTCGATATATCGATATTTTTCTTCGATATATCGTCAGCCGATATTGATATTTTTTTCAATATCGATATATCGATATTTTTTTCCGATATTAACATCCCTAGTTGAAAGCTCCCTCGATATCGAGAAAGGCAACCATGGTGTATTCTTTAATACTAAGAGATTTTTCAATGGTGCGCACGAGCGATTGTAAGTTCGTTTCGACCGACCTCCCCTTCCAGTACGCATGTTGGGATGTTGACAGCAGTCGCTTGTCAATATTGTCGCGGATGTACACATCCATTAGTCTTTCCAGTGTTTTCAGAAGAAAGGATGATAGACTGATAGGTCTGAGGTCCTTAGGGCAGACATGAGAGCTTTTTCCTGCTTTGGGTATGAATACCACCCTGACTTCCTTCCATGTTTCAGGAATGTAGGTTAGATCCATGCAGCCTTTCAAGATAACCTTCAGCCAAGGAAGAATTATATCCGAGGTCTGCTGGATTTCAGCAGGAATTATTCCATCCGGTCCCGCAGACTTAAATGGTTTAAAGCCTTCCATCGCCCAGAGGAGCTTCGTCTCTGTTATAAGAGCGTCAGAGTTGAACGGTGCATGGTTTCTTGTAATGTTTACCCGCTCCGACTCAACAGGGGAGCTACCAGGGAAGTGGGTGTCCAGGAGGAGATCAGTGGTTTCCCTACTTGAGGTAGTCCAAGATCCGTCCGGTCTCCTCAGGTAGCATGGTGTGGTTGGATTTTTAGAGAGAATTTTGCGGAGCCTGGATGCCTCGGATGAATCTTATATTTCACTACAGAAGAGTCCCCAGTATTTGCGCTGCGCCTTTCTCAGTTCATATTTGTATTTACGAAGTGATCCTTTATAGGAGTCCCAGTCGCAAACGTCTTTTGTGCTTTTGGCTCTGTTAAACAGTTGCCTACAGCATTTTCTAAGAGCCCGAGTTCTGCGTTCCACCATGGCGGCTTATGTTTCCCACTTGGCCTGCTTTCAGGACAGGAGTTCGACAATGCCTCGTTTAGGGCGCGCGTAAGGGTGGTGACCAGACCTTCGAGATCAGTTGAGCTACTCGGTTGGAGTGGCGGTATGGGAGGGAGTACGCCGCTAAGAGTTTCCCTGTATTTGACCCAGTCGGTCCTCCGGTAGTTCCTAAAGGCCGGTGGGATAGGTTTGTAATCTTTCAGATTAAATTGGAGGTAGCGGTGATCCGAGAAGGAGTTTTCTTCAGAAACCTTCCAGTTGCTGACCATGTGTGAGATGTTTTCGGAAACCAGGGTTATGTCTAAGACTTCTTGTTTATTCCTGGTTATAAAGGTAGGCTCTTGCCCTGTGTTGCATAGAAGAAGGTTAGTGCTTAAAAAGTAGTCAAAAAGCAACTCGGCTCTTTCGTTTGTGTCAGTGCTACCCCAGACTGCATGATGCGCATTTGCATCACACCCTAGGATGACACCAGTGTTGAGCTTTCTAGCTTCAGTGATTAGATCGCTCATAATACTCGGTGGCAGTGAACCTTGATGGTTATGGGCCAGATAGGCCGAGATCAGCCAGTGAATCTTATTATTCAGTTCAAGGCTGACTGTGACGATATCAGGATCACTGAAGCTGTGTAGCAGAAATATATTTAAACTGTTTTTTGCAAGAATGCATGCTCTTGGCTTGCCATTATTCCTTGCATAGAACAGAGTATAGTTTGGAGTCTTGAGACCGTTTACCACGTCATGCACAATCCATGGTTCCTGGATCAAGACAAGGTCTTCTCCATCCCTTGCTAGACGGAGAAGTAAGGAGGTTGATGCCGTTTTCGAGTGATGAAGATTAATCTGCAGTATTCGCAGCATTAAGCCTCGATCACGGTTAGGTTCGCATCTTTCGGGTCTTCCGGGTCAGATGCCAGCAGATCTTTCTCACTGCCATCGGGAGGACCAGTCGAGCCTTCATCCAGTCCAGCATCCGAGCCAAGATCATCTTCGTCCGTTAAGGAGCAGTGATCCTGGCAAACCAGTATTGAATCGGAATCGGGTTGCAACGGGTCCAGTTCCATCGCCAGTTCAGACTCAGCGAGGTTTGAGTCGTCACTATGGACGACGTGGGAGGCGGAATCCATTTCCATTTTCGAGGCTTCGGTGTCCGACGCGCTCGGTAAGGGATTCTCAGCGTCCGCCTTGTAGACCCGAAGTGTGATTTGGCCAAGGCCAAAGTTCACCACACCCTTCAGGTTAGTTAGGGGGACCAGGGACTCCTTGTTAATCACGATTGTCGCGACTCTCTCGGCCCCTTTTGGCTCCTCCATCTGGGCGATCTTCCAATTATGCGTCGGAAGATCTGGATTGCAGATCTTTAGGATCTCCAGGACAGCCGCCGCGTCAGAAGGCTTACTTGGTATCCTGGCTCTTGTTCGAGGCCGACTAGGGATGTCCTCCCGTGCCACAACCTCCAACTTTGCTCCAGGCCAAACCTCGCCTAGACCAGCAATTGCCTCCTTGTAGAGATCCGCCGATCTCTGGTCGGAGCAGATCACCAGCTTGACATGGCCCTGATGCCACCCACCGTCGCGGCAGGAGGGGACAGGACCAGGATGCTCCCTCATAAGTTTGAGGAAACCATCCGCCAGCTCGCTCTGCAAGTCTTTCCACTTGTCTGGAGTGATCCTTCCGTCATCGTCACTCCTGTCGATGACGGCCATCACGAGATGATCCTTCAGGACTTCGTTGAAGGGCCTTGAAGGTGCCACGGTGCCGCGGTGCTTGAGTTGCCCTTCTTGGCCCTTTTTGCTGCCTCGTGAGACTCATCCAGCGATCTGTGTCTCTTGGACACTTGACCCTTGCCGGATGGTTCCCACCCCTCGGTGGTCAGCTTTAAGGCCCAATCAATAGAGGCCCGTTGTTTGTCCGTCCGCTGTTCCTCTGGTATACTACCAAGGCGCTTCAGGATTCCCAAGGCCGTTTTCTTCTCTTTGTAGAGCTGTTTAGAAGGAGCGATGTGGCGTGGAGATTGGTCACTACCAGTCCCTAGAAGTCCGATTGTGCCGGTACTTTTTGGGATATTAGCAGCTCCCTTTCCTCTGCCAGTACCCTCCTTTTTGAGTGAGCCAAGACCAGGTTTGGTGTCCGAAGTCTTGGCCATGGTAATTGGACCGGGTTTGGTGACCGAAGTCCTCATTTGAGAATGTCCACTTGGACCGGGTTTGGGAGCCGAAGTCCTCGTGGATGCTGAGTCGCTTGGACCAGGTTTGGTTACCGGAGTCCTCGCGGGTGAGTTGCTAGGACCAGGTTCTGTGACCGCAGTCTTCGCAAATAACCCCATTGGGGTGGGGGAGAGGGATGAGCTTTCGTCCATCTCTCCGTCCGGTTTTTTAAGAGATCCGGACTCTGTTTTTTTGTTTGTTTTTGTTTTTTTTGGATGCATAGTGTTCCCACGAGTAGCGGAGAACGGAAGGTCCATCTGCACAGAGATCCGCATTGTGCAGATAAGGCTATTTAATCCGGAGGTCGCCAGGTATCCGGATACTCCGTTCGCGGCTGGGCTATTTGTATAGGGCCCCCAGCCTGGTCGATCCTCGGCACGGGTCGTATGACACCTTGATCCAGCCCGGATAGGTGGAGTGAAGGGATATTGGGAGATGGATGGAGAGGGGGGGAGGTTGACCATCTCTTGGTTTCGGGCAATACCCTACTCAGCCCCAACACCACGGCAAGGTGGACAGTCGTCGTTGGAGGACAATGACCTAACTGGTCCGAAATATCTACCATTCTGGGCAGAGGAAACGCGCACTTAATGGTGGCTTCGTTTATTTTACGTGAGCTTGCCATTTCCTTTTCCATCAGAATCCGCTTTCCACTGCCAAGAGTGGAGAATTCCAGGGTGACATACCTTTTGTTGAATACCGTCCGACAGGGTATTGGCATGTTTATTTATTTCGGCTTTGGGCTTATGGTAGGCTTTGCTACGTGTGTTGCTCCCAGACGACTTACCTTTTTTAAGATTAAAATTATGGAAGACTGGAATAAGATCAGCATTTATAGGATAATCGTCAGGAGTGTTTACAGTAGGTATCTTTAGTTCATTTGGTTTCACTTTTGCCAAAGTGTTACCATTGTGAATACCCGAACTGATTTCCTGATATTTCCCCAATAAATTTCCTTTTGAGACTGGTACTCGCGGCTGCGTAACTTTCTGAGTACGAGCTTGAATGCAGAGGGCTCTGCCTTGCTTATTCAATTGCGTCAATCTCTTAAGTGGAAATTTCTCTGCAATCTCGCGTTCGTCGTTGAGGAGTATTAGAGTTTTGGTAGCTGTGTCTATTATGGATCGGTTCCATAAAAATTCGCGACCTAAAATTCCATCGGCTGGAATTACATTCAGATCGTCTACCGAATGCCATTTTCTCCTGAAACGTAGTTTAGGGTGAAGTCCTATTAGAACGGTGCCTAAGGTTCTACTTAAACCACCAAATACTCCACCCAACTGTCTTCTTTCGCGTTTGTCCATCTTCTGAATGTTCGTTAACGCCGATTGCAGTAAAAGACTTGTATCGGCCCCTGTGTCCACTTGCACTACAATCTTACCAGATTTTGCTAGGTAACAGGGGAACTCGATGAATACATCGTCGGCGATGTCCTTCGGTAACGTGTTTTGGGTGGATTTTTTAGTGCAATCCATACCCTTCCGTATTTTGTGCGCACGTTTTAATCGTCTGCGCGCTGTACAAGCTGTTGGTTTTACCTCACATCCGAGTACATTCGTTCGGATAAATATGTAGGTGAGGTGCAAGAGCTGAAGGAAACTGGTACCCAGGCTTGAGTTCGTGCTCGCCCGGAGATTGTTTGGCTCCCTTTTGCTAGCCCTTTTTATTTTTTGGTTCCTACGATGTGTCATTTTTTTACTAACTGAATTTATCGTATTGATGCTTATGTGTTTGTTGCTAGTGTCGTTACTAACGTTTTTGGGTTTTGAACTATGACTATTATTTTTCGGAGCGCAGCGTTGTTTGTCGAGCTGGTCCTCTAATTATTTTCGGTAATTTTCCAAAAAGTTTCTTTTGTGAAAACAAGTATCCTCTCTATGACCTAGCCTTAAACACCATTCACACTTTAACTTGGTAATGTGGTTTGGATTGGCGTTTTGGACTGTTTGTATTTTCGAACGAGGAAAATCGGTTTTCTTGTGAAAGATTTCTCTTTGGTTTGCGGTTTTGAATTGACCGCTATTTTGGAAAGCTAACGATGTGTGATGCCCAGTTTGTAAGTAGTTAGGTGAGTTTGTTGTGCCCAGCCAAATGGCAGCATCCGGCGTTTGCATTTACTCTCGACGTATTCGTATACTAATTTAATTCAGACCAGTCGTTCTTCTTTGTTTTTACAAATTAATCAAGACAAAAATAACAACCTAGCAACTCGACCGTAAACAGTTCGAATTGCAATTCTTGGCCTGAGGTACGGTAATGTGACGTCACAGCCAGGGGAATCCACTGGATTCTCCTTTACTGCTGAGTCAGAACATATCGCGTGCCATAGGTACTGGAAATGGTCGAGTTGATACTTTGTTCGCTTTGTTTTGTTTTGCCTATTTTTCATTTTGTATTTTATTTTTCCCTCGCGATCAAATTGCGAAATAGTCGCGACCCACAAATGGGCGCATTGCACTTTCAGTTGGTTGCACCATTTGTGGGTCACTAAAAATTGCCGATTGTCTTGATCGGCAAATTCCAACTGGTTGGACTTTTTACAATGGGTTGAACGACTGGCCCAAATAATATTTACTAAGTTAGCGTAAATATAGTATATAAGTAATTGTAAGTTAACAATTAACGCTCAGTTATTTTATCACCATTAAACCAGAAACGATTAAACTTTTTTAAAACAAATCTCATTCGTATTTTTTAAAAGGTAAATACAAATTAACTATTTTTTATTTTACAGAGATCAAAATACAAACCTGACTAGTCGATACACTTTGGCATCCATAGGTGCCATAGTTCTAGTCAGGTAAGCTTTACACATCGGCATCCTCAGGTGCCATGAGTGAAACTTTTTATTTTAGGAAACAGGCGCTGCTCGTAGGATAAGACCACGAGCATGCGTTGACCACTACAAGTTACCTATGAAGTGTTGGTGGGCCTGTGAATTTTGGTATGTATGTAGTAAACCACTGGGATGAGTGTAACCCATTTGAGGCAATGCTCCTGGGCCTTTAAAAATCATATGAGGATTGCAACTTATCCTCAGCGAAATACTGACGGCTTGCTCTACTAGTTCGTCGAATGACTTTTCAGTGCTAGTGAGAATGGATTGCCTTGCCGGACAGAAACACTGAAATCACTGAATGAACGCTTAAATTCGACTATCAGCACAAGAACGGCTAAGCGTATTACGAGTAAAACAATCTGGTTGAAATTGAGAGTCTCCCAAATCTTCCTCAGTGCAATTGCAAACAAAAATGTTGAACCCGTAAGTAAAAAATAGTAGATTCTACTTGTTAGTATAAATACTAACAAGTCACAATCCGGCTGCGTCAATGTTGAGACTCCAATATCCCCTGGATATTACAGTCAGAAAAATAGATCGAGAACTTGTTGTTTCCTGAGTGGTGGATCAACTCTTTCTTCGTGGACTTCTTGAAGTTGATCCAGACGTAGAGAAATGTTCTAAGTGTCCAAATAGAGCGAGGATGCAATTAAGCCTGTCTCAACTCTATTCGGGAACACTTCGAATTAATTGCTGAAATAGTGGAAAGAAGGTTTTAGTTACCTACGTGATCGAGAGTAAATCCAAACATGAAATTTGGGTACCGGTGGGGTGCTGGGCACAACACAAATATATATAAAAATACAAACTAAAAATACCTGTAAGTTAACATACGTGAATATCAATATAAATAAATATAAACGTTGAAAATTATATCAGAGAGAAGTTAGTGATAATTAAGCAGCACTAACCTATGTTAGTACTTAGATTAGGAACCAGTGATCGACTGTGGCGTCACTCAGTGGTCCCACAACGAACCAATTGAAGCAAAACGTAATGGAAAAAACCCAATGTCAAAAACAATATGAAAGCAGTAAAAATATGTGAAAAACAAAAAAAGTTGGGTGACCGAACATGGTCAAGCAGCACACACTGTCGTCAATTGGTAATGAAGGGCCGATATCGTCAAGCCGTACTAGACTAGAGTAAATTTTGATAAGAAAAAACCCTTTAAAAAAGTTATTCATGGGTCATTCCATCAAGAATCGCCAAAGTTGTGACCTTACCATCGCCGATTCTTTTGAAAATTTTTGTACTTGAAGAACTAGTGAAAAAAAATATAATTTAATTTTTTTGTTTCTAGCTCATTTTTTTTGTTAGTTATAGTATGTTAAAGTTTTTGCAAAAATGGTATCCGAGTCCTCTTTGAAAATTCATATCTCTGGTAATTTTTATCCTAGAATAATAAAATAGGGCTTATTTTAAAGGGGGAGGTTGTTTATAATTGTAATTTTTCTATAACATAATTGAGAAGCACTGATTTTCTTAGATTTTTTGACCCCGATCCCATTGAGATCCAAAGTTATTTTTTTTTTTTAAATTATATAACCTACAAAATATAAATAAATAAAAAAAAAAAATTAAAAATTAAAAAATAAAAAAAAAAAATTAAAAAATAAAAAAAAAAAATTAAAAAATAAAAAAAAAAATTAAAAAATAAAAAAAAAAAATTAAAAAATAAAAAAAAAAAATTAAAAAATAAAAAAAAAAAATTAAAAAATAAAAAAAAAAAATTAAAAAATAAAAAAAAAAAATTAAAAAATAAAAAAAAAAAATTAAAAAATAAAAAAAAAAAATTAAAAAATAAAAAAAAAAAATTAAAAAATTAAAAAATAAAAAAAAAAAATTAAAAAATTAAAAAATAAAAAAAAAAAATTAAAAAATAAAAAAAAAAATTAAAAAATAAAAAAAAAAAATTAAAAAATAAAAAAAAAAAATTAAAAAATAAAAAAAAAAATTAAAAAATAAAAAAAAAAAATTAAAAAATAAAAAAAAAAAATTAAAAAATAAAAAAAAAAAATTAAAAAATAAAAAAAAAAAATTAAAAAGTAAAAAAATAAAAAAGAAAAACTGATTTTGCGATATTCAAGGACAAAGAACAAAATCGTTATCCTTGAAAAAAAATTTCAAGGATAAATTTTATTCGTATTTTTTTATATTGCGACAATTTTTAAATCTTTCCTACTTATCTATCTTTAATAAGTCCTACTTTATTATTTTAGGATAAAAATTACCAGAGATATGAATTTTCAAAGAGGACTCGGACACCTTTATCGCGAAATCTTAAACATACTATAACTAACAAAAAAAATGGGATAGAAGCAAAAAATTGAAATATTTTGTTTTCATTAATTCTTCGAGTACATAAATTTTCAAAAGAATCGGCGATGGTAAGGTCACGCTTTTGGCGATTCTAGATGGAATATGACTCTTTTTCTATAAAGTAATGGAGAAGCACTGATGTTCTTCGATTTTTTTTTGACCCCGATCCCATTCATATCCCAAGTTAATTTTTTGGTATGTTTTGTAAAACAGTATAAACTATAAAATATATAAAAAATAACTTATTTTGATATATTCAAGGATATAGGACAAAATCATTATCCTTAAAAAAAATTTTCAAGGATAATTTTTATTCGAATTTTTTTTATATTGCGACAAACTCCCCCTTTACAATAAGCCCTATTCTATTATATTATTCTAGGATATAAATTTTCAAAGAGGACTCGGACACCATTTTTGCGAAAACTTTAACATACCTACTATAACTAACAAAAAAAATGAGATAAAAAGAAAAAATTTAAATCATACTTTTTTTCACTAGTTCTCCGATTACATAAATTTTCAAAAGAATCGGCGATGGTAAGGTCACAAATTTCGTCATTTTTGGCGATTCTTGATGGAATGACCCTCATTGCTCACTCAGAAGAGAAACCTTTTTTTCGAAATTCGAAACTTAAAGAATTAAAACTTAAAGAACAATTTTAGTTTAAGAAAACCACTCACTAAAAATGTTAAGATTAGGCAATCAAAAACCGTCAATAACGGTAAAGAGTTCTGATATCATACAAAAAGGTTAAGGTTTCAGGATACAATAGTGCCTCCAACGCTGCCGGGACCAGAAAATTGATAACAACGTTAAAAATATTCAAATTTCCCACTCTCATGCTCTCACTATCCTCTCACAACTTAGTTAATTCAATGTATAATATTCTACGGGATGTAAAAAAATATATTTTGTGTCGCAAAAATTAATTAAATCGCGTAAAATTTATTACTTTAGGGTTCTAATAAAGTAAGGCTAAAATAATTGTGATTAGTAGGAATAAAATTTAGTTTAGAAGAATGTTAAAAGAGTAACAAACTTCAAACTTTAAAGGGAACAACAAATTTTTAAACGATTCGCGATCATACCTGCTGCAACGATGTTGAGGCTTATTCAACTGTAAAGCCTAGGACTGTGTTTCGAGCGAAACGAAATGTACTGTCAAATTCCATATTTAAAAAAATTAATATTTCGCTCACTTTTCGCGACGAAATATTTCGTTCGTTTTTCAATACTGTGTTCATGGGCGGAATGGACATTTGCAGTAGTCACTAATAGATGGCGCTTGGTTTCGTTAAGGTTTGTTTTCAAAGGGTAGGGTACCCTTTTACGACAAGCGAAATATTTGACAAATTAAAATTTTCAACCTTTCGCTGTCAGTTCAGTTCGTTTGTGGTCGGGAAATTTTGTGTGAGTTATATTTTGTTGTGTTGTGTGCCGGAATTGTAATTTCTTGCCAATATTTTAATTTCTTTCAAATTTCGCGCGCTTTTATTTCACTGATATTTAGTAGCGAACTGTATAGTTTATTTCACTCTACTTCGAATGTACCTTTTTCGTTCGTTTTCGATTCGCCGAACACAGTACTATACTTAACACATGACTCAATAAGTCCGTAGGATGACATATAGATGGCGCCACTATTGATAAATCTGTGGCGTACCAGTAAACTTACTGGTACACACACCGACAACTGGAGCGCTGGGAGCGGAGAGGAGAATTGTACTGATGGTGTCGTCAGGGTTTTCATGGAATGACAACGCGAAACACGCAAAAGCTACATTTCAATTGTTTTGTTATATTATCGAAATATAATGTTAATAGTTTATTCCCATTCGGATGAATAGTGCATTAAGGTACTGTCTGGCTGGAACTGCCGACCGTCGCGGTCAGCAGTAACTGCTAACCGTAACTGGCAACCGCGACTACTTTGCATTCTCGCTGAAAATGCCCACCGCAACGGCCAACTGCCGCGGTCAGATTGTTTTTAGCCTTAAATTCACACGCTGCGAGGTCGGAGAATGCCTAATGACACCATTTGGGGTTTTTTTTTGTTTGAAGAGGAACAATAGGAGGGGGAAATTATGATGTTGCTAAAAAGACATCAGCGTATTAGTATCTAAATTCCAAACTCGAACTTGTGAAAATTTTTTTAGAAAGCGGAATGATGTAGAGAAGTTTAGAAACTTTTTTCGATTTAACATAGCTTAGTTTGATTTTAAGTTCTGCCAACAGTCTGGGCGCAACTTTATTATTTTTTGGGTAGAAGGCCGAAACGCCTTTAATGCTGAGATGCGGTGTAGGTTACTATGAGACTGATAACCTAAAGAATAACCAGGAGGCTATTTGGAGCGTTATTTTTTAGGTTTTCAGTCGCATAGACACCTACACCCTTAGAGTATAACCGACACCGCATTTAAGCACTAAACTCGTTTCTGACTTCTGCCAAAAAATTATAAAGTTGCGCACAGACTGCTGGAAGATTTTTTTTATTTATTTACGTATTTGTTCTCAATAGAAGATTTAATAGAAGTAAAAGCGAATTCGATCCCATTAAACCTAAAAGATTTTCGGCATTCGTGAAAATTTAATATCAAAAAATGCTTAAATCGGTTTTCCCCTTTAAATTTAAAGCCTTTATAAGTGAAAGTGAATTCGATATATCGGAATTCGTGAAAATGTTCACAACCACTTTTCACTCCATTAGGGGTTGAATGAATATCGACAAGGAGCCCACAGAAGTAAAATCTATTTGATAGCTCGACATGTCTAAAATATATAATGAAATTCATGAAAATGTGCGAAAAAACCCTTTTCACCGACATTTTTTTTACTCCAGCTATATAATTCTGAACTTTTCAATTACGCTTGTAGTACTTTTACATATACGTACGAAGTGTGAACTTTCTAGTGTAAGCCGTTTTTGAGATATAAAAAACCACTCTCACCCCGTATCTTGCTGCCCCTATCAAAAATTTTATTTTTCTAGCATACCTCTATAGTGACTCTACACTCTAAGAAAAATGGAGTTATTTGGGCTTCGAAACGGAGTTCTATAGCATTCATCACTTTTCGGAGTAAAGTTACACTTTTCCGAATAGTTGGAAGTAAACTCCATTTCAGTGTGGGGTTTTAACTCAACTTTTGTGTTAAATCCTACACAGCAAACAAAAGTTCAGACTTTTTTTTTTTTTTTTTACATATTTTCAGTGTAAAAATTTCGAAATTTTTAGCTGTCTATGTTTTGCGGTTTTCGAGAAATAAAAATCAGAAATCTTTTCGTTCCACCTGCTCCCACGGTCACCCACTTCACCATGACCCCAAAATTGTTTTGTCCAGATCATATCTGGTACGGTTCTTGAGATATAAAAATTCAATTTTGTGAAAAATGGTTATACTTCCGTGCTCCACTCACCGCCCTCAAAAATATTACTTTCAATATACTCTACTTGTAATCCTATATACAGAATCCAAATTTTATCTTCCTGGTACAATTTGTTCGGAAGATATTGTAATCCAATGTTTTTACTTGTACTGAACGCGACTGCTGCACTGTTCACGGAGTAGTTTAGTATCAGCAGTCGCGCGGCCGAGTCGATGACGTCTCGACCGTCAACTGCCAAGCAGTCACAAACAGACAGGACAGCTTGTTTTTGCCTGAAGCAGTAGTCTACTGCTGACCGCGACGGCCGGCAGTTCAAGCCAGACAGGTGCATATCGGCGGAAAAGGTAGAGTAGGAATAAATTGGTGCAACTTTCTCCGCGCACATAACCTAGTGCGCCATAAATCCGTAAGATTTTTAGGAAGTACTAACCTTCAAACGACACGTTTTAAAATTTTATAAATACATTTAGTCCACAAGTGGCAGTGGTTTTAGTGACGCTAGTTTTGTAATTTTTAAAACAATGGAAAAATCGGAATTTCGTGTATTGATAAAGTATTGCTTTTTAATGGGAAAAAAATACTGTTCAAATAAAGCAGTGGCTTGACAAGTGTTATTCAGACTCTGCTCCTTCGAGACAAATTGTAGAAGAGTGATTTGCTGATTTTAAACGCGGCCGTACAAGCACCGATAATGCTGAACGCCCCGGTCATTCAAATTCGGCAGTTGTTCCAGAAAACAAAAAAAATCCACAAAATGGTTTTGACCGATCGTAAATTCAAGTTTCGTGAGATAGCTGACACCTTAAAGATATCAGAAGGCAGTGTATTCACCATTTTGCATGAACAATTGAGCATGAGAAAGCTCTGTTCGAAATTGGTACCGCGTTTGCTTACAGTCGATCAAAAACAACAACGCGTCGACGATGAGAGCGCTGTTTGGAGCTGTTTCAGTGCAATAAAAAGAATTTTTTCATGCTATATATGTGACGATGGATGAAACATGGATCTATCATTACACTCCAGAGTCAAAACGGCAGTCAGCTGAGTGGACAGCAAAGGGTGAAAGCCGTCCAAAGTGACCAAAAACGCAAATGTCAGCTGGTAAGGTGTTGGTCTCCGTATTTTGGGATGCGAACGGTATTTTATTCATCAATTACTTAGAGCAAAATGGTACTAGTCTAGTTTTCACCGATAGCGCAAAATATTTGGGTCTTATTTTGGATAGGAAACTTCACTGGAAACCTAACATTCAGGAACGGGTAAGGAAAGCAACAGTTGCGCTTTACTCGTGCAAAAAGGCCATTGGCAAAAAATGGGGTATGCAACCCAGAATAGTTCATTGGCTCTACGTGTCCGTCATCAGACCGATTCTTATGTATGGTGTTATTGTCTGGTGGACGGCCTTAGACAAAGCAGTTAACTACACCACCCTAGGGAAGGGACAGAGATCAGCATGCATATGCATCAGTGGAGCTCTGAGAACAACTCCCTCTGCAGCACTAGACATGCTATTCAGTCTGCCACCCCTAGACATTTTTGGCAAGCAAATGGCAGCCAGTGCAGCCATTCGACTTAGAGCCTCTACACAGTGGACTGGCATATATGCAGGTCACTCAACAATCTTGAATAACTTCAATGATATTCCTGAAAACACCGACTACACCCCTCCCAGTTATGATTTTGACAAAAATTTCCTAACAACCATCCCAACCCGTCTAGAATGGGAAAGGGATTCGGTACGGACGGAGGAGTCCGCCCACATATATACGGACGGCTCCAAAACTGAAGGCGGAGTAGGTGGAGGTGTTTTCTCTGACATGCTTAACATTAGCAGCTCCTTCCGCCTTCCGGACCACTGTAGTGTCTTTCAAGCGGAGCTTATGGCGATCAAGGAGGCCTTGTCCTGGCTGAGGTGTAATGTAATATCTACTAGGGATATTAGCATTTTCACAGACAGCCAAGCGGCAATAAAATCCTTGGAATCGGCCTCAACAACATCAAAGGTCGCCGCAGAATGTCGATCATCTCTTAAGGAGATGGCAGAACAGTTCAATATTCTTCTGTGCTGGGTGCCAGGACACAGGGATATTCCATGGAACTGCATGGCTGACGAACTCGCCCGTCGCGGCACTACCCTTCAGATTATGCCGGAACATCGGAATCTGGGTGTGCCTCTCTCTACATGTAAACTGCTACTGGGATTGGACTCAATCGAGAAAACCAACTCAAGATGGGCAGATGGTGTTACATGTCACACTGCGAGACAGATCTGGCCGGAGCTGGATCTGAAACGCTCCAAAAGGCTGACTTTGCTCAAAAGGGCGAATATCAGCACCACAGTCGGTGTCCTGACTGGACACTGTCTTATTGGTCGACATGCCAAAAGACTCGGCCTCTTCTCAAACGACTTCTGTAGAAGCTGCTTGGATGACGAGGAGGAGGAGACAGACACCTTCTCTGTACCTGTCCAGCTCTATCAGGTAGAAGGAAAGCTCATCTTGGAGCTTACTTCTTCAACTGTCTCGGTGATCTTGCCGCAATGGAGGTCGCGAGAATCCAACGCTTCATTGCAAGCTCTAAATGGTTCGACGAGTAGGACCGGATTCGATGATCCTGTGGTAACACAACGGACCTTTCAGTTCTAAGTGTGTCCGTGTTCTCACGGGCAGCCACGCGTACCTACCTACCTACCTAGAGCAAGGAACAACCATTAATAGTGAATATTATATCGCGTTATTGGAGCGTTTGAAGGAGGAAATCGGGGAAAAACGACCCCAAATGAAGAAGAAAAAAGTGCTCTTTCACCAAGACAATGCACCGTGTCACAAGTCGATCGCAATAATGCCAAAATTGCACGAATTGCATTTTGAATTGCTTTCCTATCACCCGTATTCTCCGAATCTGGCTCCCAGACACTACTACCTGTTTGCAGACCTAAAAACAATGCTCCAGGGAAAGAGATTTGGCTCCAATAAAGAAGTGATTGACGAAACTGAGGGGTATTTTGAGGCCAAAGATAAATCTTTCTGCAGAAAAGGCATCGAAATGTTGGAGAGGCGATGGAAGGAATGTATCACTCTTGAAGGGGAAGGGGAGCCTAAAAGTTGTTGTTTTATTAGTCATCCTACGGACTTATTGAGTGATGTGTTAGTCTGATCCCTTGGGTCAACTAACCGATAATAGCTCCTGAAATGTATACCTATCAATAGACAACAAAATTATTAAATTCCAAGAATTCAATTGAATTTATAAACGAAATATTTAATCTTCAGGAATGAAAGATGTCTTAGATACAAATAGGAACGAAAAATCGAGCAGTAAATAAGGCAAAGCGGGTGATAAAGTCTATTGCCCCGGGACGTGTCTTGAGGAACTGGTCTGTCGCTGCACTATTCCGCAACAACTTCAAACTATTTCTTTACATCCTGAGCTCGGTACAGAGTACACTAAAAAGTTTGTCGCCCCTGAATCACCTTGTTTAATGAGAAAATACCTACTTTTTTTGTCATGTCCTCTATTAACGCAATTTTCTACAGTAGAAATTTTAAAAGGTTGTTTTTCTGAGCGGAAGTAACTACTGGAATCTTGTCAAAAGACGAGGGATAAAGGGATTTTTTGTGATATATCTATTTTACACCGAAAGTGTTTTGCAACGGATAAGAGGGGTCTATCCAAAATGGCAATCCTATATATCTCTTTTTGATGTTTTTATCTCTGAATCCCTTTTCGAAATTCCAATAACTGTTGTAAATAAGCAGTCGGTCAGGATAAGGCCAATTAGTTTCGGTTCGATTTCGTGTACATTGCCATATGAATAAACGATTTATCTTTTAAGCGCTTGTTTTATTTGTAATTAAAATTTTTTTTTTCTCCTTTTTCTTTTAATTTAATTCCAATATACTTGTGGAATGTTTGAAATTGACACTTAGAGGAAATTACTTACTATAGCATTTACGTGAATGAAAGCAGAAGCAAAAAAGCGGGTCCCTTCTTTTAATTTACAGATTTTTTTCCTATTTACCACACTTTGCAGAAAATACGTTGTAAGATGCCAGTTAGTATTATTTTCGTTAATTTTAAATAGGACTTGAAAAATTCTGGTTTTTTCAAAGTAATCTGTATGTAAACATTAAATAATTAAAAAAAAAACAACTGATTTTTATATGTGAGGCATTTTTATTCAATTTGGTCCTTTAGAATTTATTATTTGGATTAGTTTTTGAATACAACATCTATCAAGTGGCTGCCGCTATTGGCCACAGCAAAATATGCCCTTTTTGCTGCGTTTTTCATTACTTTTTCGATCATCTCGGGCGGTATAGCGATGATTTCGGCACGAATGTTTGCTTTGAGCTCGTCAATGGTCTGAGGTTTGCTGGCGTACACTTTGCTTTTCAAATAACCCCATAAAAAGAAGTCCGGAGGAGTCAAATCTGGAGATCTCGGTGGCCAGTCAATTTTCGTTGCAGAAACTGAATTGTTTCATTTGCAGTGTGTCATGGCGCACCGTCTTGTTGAAACCAGTAACCATCCAGACCTTTTTCACGCATTTACGGGCAGACATAATAAGCTAACATCCACCGATATCGTTTTCCATCGACTGTTTCGTTTTGTCGGAAAAAAATGGCCCAATGATGGTTTTGGCGCAAAGGCCGGCCCAAACAGTAAATTTTTGATCATGCAATGGCGTTTCATGGATCTCGTGTGGATTCTCCGTTCTCCGAATGCGGCAATTTTGCTTATTAACGCCGCCAAAGAATGTGAAATGGTTCTCGTCGGTCATCAAAATTTGCTTCCAAAAATCAGGTTTAGTGTCAACCATTCGAGCGACTGTTTGGCCGTATTCCAAGCGACGTGGACGGTCTGTCGGCAATATTCTTTGTGTTAATTGCACTTTATACGGAAACAAATGCAAATCATCCTTCAAAATGCCCGCAAAGTGGTTCTACTGACGCCAAAATGCTGAGCGCGGTGACGACACGAGATTTCTGGGTTCTCAGTAACGCTCTCTCTGACCGCTTCAACCAGTGCATTGAAACGTCTTGGTCGTCGATGAACGGCATGTGGAAAATCTCCCACTGTCCCGTGCTCAAAAAAATTCGACACCAAACGACGAATAGTGTTGTCAGACGGTTCCTCTTGGCCACGATATTTTCGACGATATACACGTTGAGTTAACACAACGGAACGACTATTCTCAATGTACAGCGTTACTATTTCGGCGCGTTGTTTCGGTGTGAAGCGATCCATGGTTAAAATTTTACTGAATTGACGTTTCCAAAATTTGTCCAATCAAGTCAATCTGTTGAAAAATGTCAAAGTTATTCAATGTTTACATATCGATATAAAATATGGCGCACCCTGTACAATATAATTTTGAGTGAAAATGTGGAAAGTTTGAGCTTATTAGTCAGCGAAATACTCTACTCCTTCGGATAGCTCCCATACAAAAAGTCCTTAAACATGTGTTCAAGAATATAACTTCGGAACACTTCAAGAAAGAAATTTGAAATTTTGACTAATGAAGAAAATCGAGTGAGTTCTTCGTGTAGCTGTAATGCACAGATCCTTGGAAAATACGTACAAGAGGATTTATCTTTCGAAACCCACTACAATTGTGGAAATCGTCAAGCTGGAAAGTCGAAGTTTTATAGGAATTAGTTTTAAGTTAGAATTAAGATTGGGTTTGTTATGAATTTGAAAATTTAGGCACATTAATTTTTAAATGGGTTTCGAGTAGTAAACACACGAGAATCATTAAAAAAGGGCAAATTACATACGCATCCCTATTCTGCTTTATCTCTCTAACTACAATATAAATCGTTCAGTATTCGTTTTCAGTATGTCATGTACAGGGTAGAGATGGCAATTAAAATGAACTAATCGATTAATCGATCATTTGATTAATCGACATGTAATAGTCGATTTATGATTAAATATGTAGAAAATAATCGATTAATCGATTAATTTTGCCTTTATAGCAAACCAGTAGTATTCTATTTCATTACGAAGATATCATGTAATATAGGAAGAAATCGAAGAAAACAAAATCTTGATCCATAAATATGATAATATTAACTGTAAATAAGCATTACTACAAAAACAATAATAAAGATAATAATAAATGGGATTGATTATTAAAAACAAAAACTTTTGTTTTTGGCGTGGGTCTACGAGTGAGTAAACTGGAGTCGCCATTACTGTTGCCGATGAGGTGTAGAGAGTCGCTATTACCCAGCAGGCAGATACCATACCTGTAGAAAACTAATCGAAATTCTACCCATTTCAGCTTCAGGACACGAGCCAATAATGCGACAAAGGTTTCGAGTTAGGATCGTATTTATACTCTAGATGAAATCATATAGAGTATTATAAGTTTAATCCAGCCCAAAAGTTTGTAACGCATAGAACCAAGCCTCGGACGAAAAAAAGTTATATATTATTTTTTGTTTATTTGTGGCTAAAAACCTCAAATCCGCTTGACGTCCGTCCGTCCGTCCGTCCGTGAACACGATAACTCAAGAACGCCTTCACCTAGGATCTTGAAATTTTGAATCTGGATGTTTGGTTGAATTTGTAAGGCTAAGTTCGTTAACGGGCAAAATCGTCCTACTCCTTCGGGTAGCTGCCATACAAACTGTCCTTAAAACACGTGTTGAAAAATATTAGCCGATGACTTCGGAAGGGTTTACGCTACAACTTTGAAAATTTGTATATGTTACTTTTTCAATAGTTGGAGCTAAATGTAGAATTATGAAAGAAATCCTGTTAGTCCTTCGTGTAATATAACTCACTATAACTCAAGTAATCTTTTAGCTATGAATTGGAAATTTTGTACAAATTAGTTTTGAGTAAAAACAAAGTTCGGGTTTACTAATCAGCGAAATCCTTTTACTCCTTCTGGTAGCTGCCGTCCTTAAAACACGTGTTTAAGAATATTGGCCGATAACTTCAGAAGGGTTTAAGCTACGTCTTTGAAATTATGTATGTGTTATTTTTCCAATGGTTGGAGCTAAATGTATGATTATGAAGAAAATCCTATTAGTCCTTCGTGTAGCTGCCATACAAATATCCTGTCAAAATGCATTCACTTAATTTACGAAACTCGCTATAACTCAAGTAATCATTTAGCTATGAATTGGAAATTTTGTACAAATTAGTTTTGAGTAAAAACGAAGTTCGAGTTTACTAATCTGCGAAATCCTTTTACTCCTTCTGGTAGCTGCCATACAAAATGTCCTAAAGACACGTGTTCAACAATATTTTTCGATACATCTACGAGAATTTTAGTGAAATAAATTCAAGGAAAAATTTATACAAAAAACCTTGTGTAGTGAGTTTAAAACTAACTTACAAACTAACTTAAATTAAAGGAAAGCAAAAATAGTAAAAAGGTAATTAACTAACTGAAGAAAAACAAATTAGACACCAATACATGTCAAGTAGTAGGGTGTTATATGAGTGATAGTATTATCGGATTGTCGACTAGTTCCAGTCTTGTTACAAAAGATGAGTATCTGGTTGAAAATAATTCAAGTACAGGACACCTGCGTTTTGAATCAAAATCAAATGATGAAAAATTGAATTATTAAAAATAATAATTTTTTTTTTTTTAGATATCAATAGGTTGCAGTGATTCGGTATTTCAGACTGTCCTCCACCTTTTATAAATAAAATGTAGACATCAGAAGTCTAAATTCAATTTATTCATTATACTGTATTGCATAATAACAACAAGAAAAAATATAAATGTGGTTTCATGTTATCATTCAATTCGCATGATAGGTAACTAACTAATATGTTCTGAATTATCGATGTTCTAAAAAACAAACAATTCTGAAAAGTTTCTTTCGTTACCCAAAATAAAAATTCGTAGAAAGTAATATCAATCTCCAATATTTAAAACTTTTTACACTTCTTTTTAAAAAAAAAAATATTCTTGGTTAATTTATTGAGATTAGAAAAATAATCATTAAATTTGATCGAAATATTTAGCTAGATCGTCATCTGTGCAACTAGCATTGAAAGGTTGGTATTCGATTAATTTAATTTCATATTTTTGTTGAAGATAATGAATAGCTTTTTTCATTATTAGACTAATTTTTTGCTCCCTATCCAGTAAAGAGCAGGTTGGCGAAATGCGAAAACAACAATAATAAAATGGCAAAACAAGAAGAGCAACCACACCACTACAACCAGGGGTGCAGCTATTTTGTCACATGAAAAATTCAAAGCTCAAATCTTCTACTCTGCTCTAGATGAAGTCGGAAAAACAAGCCTATTAACCTTTTAGGTAACTGTGAAATATTTTTAAAGGTTGAAACTTCACAATTCCACTACCTTCTTTTCTTGAAATCGGCTTTATCCCCAACTACAATATAAATCGGAGTTCAGTATTTAATCTAGAGTATTATACGATTGGCTTGTAGCCAACCGTGACTGCAGTATGTTTTTCTTATAATATCAAAATACTCTCGCACTCTTAGGTTCGTTCCTACGATGTTCAGTTATGTGCTAACTGAAACTTGAACTGACAGATTTTCATACAAAATCTTCAGGTTAAAGTTCCAGTTAGAATTTAACTGAATATCGTAATAATGGCTCTAAGTTGATTGCGAGATAGTTATTTGAATTCGCGCTATCGATAAACGAGGATGGTATTTATGACTTTACTCTGACTCGAGTGATAAACGGGTCCGTGCGCGAGTTCATACATATTTTTAATAGTAAAGCATTATGATCAACCTGAAATCGAGAAATTATTTGCCCTCTGAAAATTTGTATTTTAACGTTTTAGACCCCAACAAAAACAAAGAAAATTTCGCCTCTGTCCGAACCATTAAAAATAGAAAGCTGAAGCTTAGTATTTAAGTAGAGCTATAGTGGATGCACGTTTTAACTACATTTTAATATTGGTAGTATGGTACGGGGGTGTCGGGTGTTTTTCCTATGTATGGAACGGCATATGCTGGAAACTTGAAACATGGAGCATATATCGAAATTCTGGTTTGACAAGGTTCGAACTGCAAAAATTGAGTTGCATTGAGTCATGCTAAGCCTTCACTATACAATAAACTGACTTTGGATGACATCTTTGTATATGTCGTTAACCAATGTCATCCACTCATTGGACCAAATTATTGAATAGTAATAAAAACTTAAACCAATGGAACTTTAACTTAAAATTTGTAATAATGTTGAAAAAAACAATTAGTACCGTGTCAAACCAAGGTTACGATATGTAAAAGGACTAGAGAAGTAATGAAGGTAACAGATTTATATCCTTTACGTGTGGAAGTGTCTCAAAAACAAATCTGCCAATAGTCTGGGCGAAACTATTATCTAGGCATTTAAACTTGTACCTCTTTCCATGTATAAAAGTGGTACCTTACTTTCCGTCCACCCTATTTGAACAATATGCGTATTCTTAATGTTCAAAGTAAGATGTTTGAATGAGAAAATTCATTTTGTTGTGTGAACAATAAGATGTGTGTAACAATCACTGTACCGTCACATAGCCGTAGCCTTATATTCTCCCACAGTAGACAGGAATCCATCCCCAACGTACGCTCTGTTCAACACTGCGTGTGAATGACTTCCCGGAACTGTATTATAAAAGCACCGTTGAATTCTGAGTCATTCATTTTGACTTTCGCTGACTTAGCTTGTAGAATTCCTTATAACCGCAATAAAAATACAGCAGTCACGATCGGCTGTAAGCCAATCGTATGATACTCTAGATGAAATATTGAACTCCGATTTATATTGTAGTTGGAGATAAAGTAGAAATAGGTGTATGCATGTAGTATGCCCTTTATTAAGGACTACCATTTGATTGCTACTTGAAACTAAAAGATAATATCGTCAGTGTTCATTTTCATATCTTGAACTGGGTGAGTCACCGAAAAAAAATTTCCTTTTTGAAGGACTTTCACATGGAAGGTGCAGGAAGGACTAACTCGATTTCTTACATATTTATCCTTTTTCTTGGAACCATTCAAAAATTAATGTGTACAAAATTTCAAATTCGTAGATTGAAGCGTTCAAAAGTTATCGGAAAATATTGTTGAACCCGTGTCTTAAGGATTTTTTGTATGGAAGATACCAGACTAGTAAGCTCGAACTTCGTTTTTACTCAAAACGATTACTTGAGTTATAGTGAGTTTCGTAAATTAATTGAATACATTTTGACAGGATATTTGTATGGCAGCTACACGAAGGACTAATAGGATTTTCTTCATAATCATATATTTAGCTCCAACCATTGGAAAAATAACATATACAAAATTTCAAAGTCGTAGCTTAAACCCTTCTTAAGTTATCGACCAATATTCTTGAACACGTGTTTTAAGGACATTTTGTATGGCAGCTACCCGAAGGAGTAGGACGATTTTGCCCGTTAACGAACTTAGCCTTACAAATTCAACCAAACATCCAGATTCAAAATTTCGAGATCCTAGGTGAAGGCGTTCTTGAGTTATCGTGTTCACGGACAGACGGACGGACGGACGGACGTCAAGCGGATTTGAGGTTTTTGGCCACAAACAAACAAAAAATAATATAACTTTTTTTCGTCCGAGGCTTGGTTCTATGCGTTACAAACTTTTGGGCTGGATTAAACTTATAATACTCTATATGATTTCATCTAGAGTATACAAATTTATAAATTGTGTTTTCTTATACTTTAATTTTATACAATAATTAAGGAAATTTTTAACTCAAGTTTTGCTATTTTATCAGCGTGATTTGTAGTTGAAATTGTTTCAAGGACTTTTATATATGAGCTAGGGAGTGTGAGGATTTCGATCATTAACGCACACGTTCTTAATTTTTACTCAAAACTTTTTGATGTAAGATTTTGACTACCTGATACATAGCTATCAGAAGAAAGAGATTCGACTAAACATTCGGATTTCATTTCCCTATCGAAAACGGAAATTTTTCATGGTAAAGCTGCGGTACAAGCTAAATTTTAGATTTTTTGGGGGCCATGGCTCCCCCTAACAAATTCTTCGCCCATGATTATTTTATTACGTCTGACTTAAAGAAAAATTACATGAGACTATTAGATTAATAGATACACTTAATAAAGTATAATGCCCTTAATAAAGAATAATACAATTAAATCTGATTTCCCCTATATATTTCTTTAATCTTTCTTTTGTATTTTGTCTCCTGATTGAAAAAACTGATCGAAAAAAACTGTACTAATTAAAAATATTTCAATGGAAAAGTAATAAAATTTCGAATATAAATATATATAATCAATCTTTGGATTGTAGTGTGTTATGCTCAGGAAGTAGCTTTTACTATTTGAAAATAATTTTGAAAATTTGGATTTGGATTATGCTTGAACAATTCTGTGGTAAAAAGCGATAACAGCTTATGTTGTGATAAGAAAAAATCATTTTTCAAATTTTCAATTGCATTTTTTTTAAAAAATTTCCATTGTTTGATAGATTTTTATCTCATATAATATACTATTATTATGTTGTATTATTAAATTCAATAAAATAAGATCTCCTAATATGTTCTTTATTACTTTATTTATCAATTTTGATACACGTATCTGTCTAATTTTTTTCTCAACTTAAGCTGTTATCGCTTTTTACCACAGAATTTTCGTTATGTGCATCCTAATTCTAAATTAAGACGTAAATTGTGATAAATACAGTGAAACACAATATCATTGCTGTCCAGGTCGTTTTGCGTTGATTTTGAACTATGTTTTCACAAAACCTAGTCACCAGGGCAGATATCAAACTTATTCAAATTTATGGGTAATCGAGCAAATCGAGTTATATTATAATATTGTGTTGTAAATCAGCTATAAGAACTGAATTATGAGTATTTTTAGTGACTACTACTTGGATTTACATCCAACAATTTAAAACGCGATTTGCCGAAATGTCGAGATTTCGATTAGATTCTATCAAATTCTAATATATTTCCCATATCTGGATGATTTTGAAATCGACTCTGGTAAAAAGGGTATTTCAAACCCTAATCAAAGCAACTTGAATAGTAGGGAAACTCTATTTAAATTTTTTTATTTTTTTCCGGAGCACCCATCATCATCATAATGGCTCGAATTAGTGTAAAAAAAAGTAAAAAATACGTTTTAAGTTTCATCTCGATAATATAAGGGAAATACGTGCCTCAAGGACCTTAAAGAAACCAAAATTGTATAAGATTCCGAAAACTCCCAAGATATCGATATTGTAAGGACGGCAATTCTGACTAAATTTCCGCCCACACCAACTGCCGAAGAACAGGACCAGAGCACAATAAATCACATAGAACATAAGAATAACATGGAATAAAAGTACATAGAACTTATGAGAACAATACACAGATCATGAATTACACAAATAAAATAAACACGATTTTGCATTGACATAATTCGCACCCGACAAATGTTCTCACAAATATATAGTCTGCAACGAACAAACAGAAGGCAAGCAGTCGGCAGCGAGCAGCCAGTAGCAAAGGTTGTGGATTTATAATTCCGCCTGAGCGAAAACTGAAAACTGTGCTTCAGGTCAAATTGACCTATGTTTGAGTTGAGGCTTTATAAGTCCGCCAAACTATAGAATCGATTTTTATAAGAAGGCCGAGGCTTTATAAGTCCACTTCAAGTAATTTAGAACCGCCCTGAGGACGCTGAGACAATGCACAATGCTGAGGCTTTATAAGTCCGCTTAGTATAGTCAAAGCCAGTCGCAGTCAGTATGACAAACACACGGAATCGGCCAAGCAACGATAAGCCAAGCAAAGCAGAGATTAGCCACGCAAAGCAGAGACTAGCCCAGCAATAGAGCCAAACGAGACAGAAATTAGCCCCACAGAGCCACGCAGAGCAGAAACGCCACGACGAGAAGAGCCCAGCAGCGACGCGCACAGAACGAGCCACGACGAGTAGGTCAAGCGCGACGTAGACGACATGACACTCAGCGACAGTCGTGCCAGGAGTCGAGCTACAACCAGCTACGACAAGCCACGACGAACGACGCCAAACCCACGACAAGCAGACACAGCGGAGCCAAGACGATCGAAGCAGAAGCACAGGGAGAACGAGCAGAGACAACACGCGGAGACGAAGACAGGGCAGGACGAAGACAAGGAGAACGAGCAGAGGCAACACGCGGAGACGAAGACAGGGGAGGACGAAGACAGGGAAAAGCAGAGCCGAGAGAGTCAAGGCAAGGCAGAGTCGTAACAGAGTCAAATCATGTAGAGCAGAGGCGTTGAGCAGGACTAAGTTAAGGCGAGCACAGCAGATGAGCAACGGCGAGCGAACGACGGGCATAGACGGATCACGAGACGAGATGCGGCAAGCAGAGGCAAACACGACGAGTCCAGACCAGATACGGCAAGCACAGAAATCGAGCCAAGACGAGATACAGCGAGCAGAGGCGAGTTACAACAAGCGAGCAGAGACAAGAAATCGAGCAGAGGCGAGTTACAGCGAGCAGAGGCGAGATACGGCGAGCAGAGACAAGAAATCGAGCCAAGACGAGATACAGCGAGCAGAGACAAGTTACAAAGTGCAGAGGCGAGATACGGCGGGCAGAGACAAGAAATCGAGCCAAGACGCGATACAGCGAGCAGAGGTGAGACACAGCGAGCAGAAGCGAAGTACGGCGAGCAGAGACGAGTTACAGCGAGCAGGCGAGATACGTCGAGCCAATAGACAACATGAATTTTTGAAGACAATAATGAATTTTGAATTTTGAATGTATTATCCAAAATCAAATAAAATGAATGAAGTTAAACAAGAACAAATTTTTGTAACGAAACCTGGCGACCACTGAGTATACCCCGGCTACAAAACGAGTCGTTACAATATAGGGCCTACTTATATATGTAGTATCATTCTTTGGGTGATTGTAACTGTAAATATACCCGTGGTGCACCATCGAAGATGCGATCAAGTGCCGAAATTCAGTAATACACTAATTTTTTTTAATATTTCAGTTTCATTTCAAAAAGTTAAGTCATACAAAATAAATTAAAAATTTTGTCATCATTAGTCGTTCTCAAACAAATGTCTTCAGAGCGTTGTAAAAGCTTTTCGAGATTTCAAAATCTACTTGCCAAAATCTTGCGATGTAAATCAGATATAAGATACTGCTTATGAAGTTATTATAATTGAATAATAGTTTTAGAGAATTTCCGAGTTTTGTTTTTTAAATTTTTAAATTCAGTTCATGTTCTCTCTTCATAAAGTGAACAGGTCCATTTCATTTTGCTCGTACCAAAACAAAACAAAAGTAGTAACGCGATTGTATTTGATTTACCTATCAAAAGTTACAAATTCCTACACCGTGTTCAAGCAAACGGAGCCGGGAGGTTTCCCCGGCCGAGATGTTCCTAAGGGATAAAATAAAACTGCCGCGGCATGAAAACAACAGTTCACTACCGAATTACACCAACCGTTATCAGTCCCTTGCAAAGCAGAGTGACGTAAACGAAGACGATGACGACCAGCAGCAGCAGACGTCACAACCAAAACCGGTTAAAAAGGTAAAACCTCCACCTTTAGTTTTTCCCGACCTACCGCGCGAAACAATAACAACAATTCTGGCCGCTTTGGAAATCACCGATCAATAAACGAAGACGATGACGACCAGCAGCAGCAGACGTCACAACCAAAACCGGTTAAAAAGGTAAAACCTCCACCTTTAGTTTTTCCCGACCTACCGCGCGAAACAATAACAACAATTCTGGCCGCTTTGGAAATCACCGATCACGATTTAAAACGAATGTACACCGGTATAAAAGTCTCCGTACACTCAATAGAATCATACGAAAAACTCTATAGCCATCTGACTCAAAAAAAAGTTAAATTCTTTACCCATGCCCGTGCTGATAACCGGCCGACAAAAATTGTGCTTTCTGGCCTTCATGACCTATCGTGCGAAGAGTTGGCTAATCACTTAAGAAACACCCTCAAACTACAACTTGTAGATATTAAAAAATTCAGTGCAGGCAACAACAGAGCGCGGCGTAACACCTCACCGTACTACATAATCTTCTTCGTACGCGGCACAAAGCTTAATGACCTCCGAGCAATTAAAACTATTATGCGTACAGTTGTTCAATGGAACTTCTATTCGAGAAGTAAAATCGGGCCCACGCAGTGCCGTAACTGTCAGCTATGGGGTCATGGCTCTGACCACTGTCACCTACCGACAAAGGGCATGATTTGCAGCGAAACTCACAAACACACAAGTTGCCCACTGAAAGAAGACCAAATAGACAAAATTAAATGTGCGAACTGTAGTCTTGCTCACTTATCAAATGATCGGCACTGTAAGAAACGCCAAGAATATATCGCGATAAAGGAAAGAATTAGCAAACAACACAACAAACCAAATCACAATCCAAAGCCAGCGTTCAATATTTTCAGTGGCAACTTGGATAAAAATTTCCCGGCAATCGGAAACCCATCAAATTATGCCACGAATTATCAACAGACCTCCAGACCACTGTTTAGCAATGTAACAAGGAATACTCCAACATCATTTAACAAACCTCCGACAGATAACGCTCAGGAATTATTCACTCCAGAACAATTGGTTCAAATCTCCGCTGAACTAATAAATAAACTATCGTCTTGTCATTCAAAACAAGAACAATTCAATGTTATCGTAAATTTAGCTGTTAAGTTTCTATCTGGATAAGTTAAGTAGTATTAAGACTGTCCTCTGGAATGCACAGAGTATTAGAAATAAGTCTATTGAATTTTTTGATTTCGCTGTAGCAAACAATATTGATTTGATCCTTGTCACCGAAACATGGCTAAGTAGTAGGGATAAGCTGGATCACCCCAATTACATAATTCACAGAAACGATAGAAGCGATAAAATCGGTGGCGGTGTAGCTATATGTATCAATAAAAAAATAAAGCATACCCTTTTACCAAACGTAGATACGAAAGAAATACAAAACATTGCTATTAAAATCGAAGAAATTAACACTATAATTATAACCGCATACTTTCCAGGCACCAAGTTATCCGCGAATAAACTTAAAAATTTCAGAGATGACATGGAACTTCTAGTGGGAAGAAAACAAAAGTACTTTTTATGTGGAGACCTGAATGCGAGACACAGACTGTGGAATTGCTTTAAAGCTAATCAAGCCGGTAAAATCTTGTTCGACTTGATGTGCAAGAGAAACTTTACCGTCCTAACACCGAACGAGCCTACCTATTACCCCCCCCAATGGAAGACCCTTGACTCTCGACCTTATCATTAGTAATGGCGGCTTGTACACATCACAACCCATTACCCTCAATGAGCTATCCTCACCGCATCTTCCGGTTTCCTTTACTTTAGAGAACGAGATTACTCTTAAACCTTGCAGAGAAACTCTACGCTACAAAGAAACTAACTGGCCTAAGTTCCAAGCAATCCTTAACAGAAAAATGTCTACCGCGTCCTTAAATCTTCTCCACATCACTCACAACCAGCAAGTCGATGAACCTTGAAAAACCTTTGGGAAGCGATCGAGTCAACCACGCCAAAGAAACCCGTTAATTCCCCCCAACAATTATCAATAGGTGAAGACATTAAAGAAATCGTTAGAGAAAGGAATAACCTTCGACGTCAATGGCAGAGAAATAGAAACCCGAGCATAAAATACCGTATTAACTTCCTCACCAAGTCAATACAGGTCCGACTAATAAAACTGCGAAATTCCAACTGGAACTCCATGCTAGCCGATCTTGGGAAAAGCGATGGTAAAGTCTGGCGTCTTCCGCCTCTTTGGAACAAAAACAACGCTCTGACATACGACGACCCAAATAAAGCGAAAATTATTGCCGACCACTTCGAAGCGGTACATCACATCTCAGAAAATATGGGTAATACTATCAATAACTTTTCGGTCCACAACACCGTAAATAACATCCCAGACTGCGTCGAGTTAGAAGAAATTTCCCTTTGCAAGCCCAAGGAAATAGTTAGGATAATCAAAAGGCTCAAAATCAAAAAAGCACCAGGTTTGGACGAAATTCTCAACTGCGTGTTAAAACGACTCGCTCGCAAGGGGGTGATAACTCTTAACTTTATATACAATGCTTGCCTAAAACTTCTCTACTTTCCTCCTACTTGGAAACAAGCCATAGCTATCCTCATTCCGAAACCGGGTAAAGATCATAGCTACCCACAAAACTAGACCAATAAGCTTACTGTCAGCTATTAGCAAAATATTCGAAAAGATTATACTCCAGCGAATACAAGACTTTCTGGACTCAACCAAAACTATCCCAGATTTTCAATTCGGATTTAGAAAAAGTCACTCAACCTGTCACCAGCTATTTCGAGTCACGAAATTCGTTAAGGAAAGACTCTATCGGGCCTATTACGAAACTCGACTCGATCAAAAAACTCACATTCTGCGACTATGAAACTCGACGAGTGCCTACTTGTCGAGTTTCACTCGACTTTTAGTCGAAAAAAAAGCGTGAGTTAAGAGAACTGCGTATTATGAGAGCCGATCGAGTGAGTATTTACTTGTAAGAAATGTCAAACTCACTCGACTGCTGGAAATGAAGTGACTTTCCAATTGTCGAGTTTCATAATACCAACTTTAGCTCGAGTCGAGTTCAAATGTGAGTTGAGTTACTCACTCGACTCGAGTTTCGTAATAGGCCCGTCAGAAAGAAAATCTGTGGGAATGATAACGCTTGATATAGAAAAAGCTTTTGATACAGTCTGGCACGAAGGGTTAATATTTAAATTAATTAAACTATCACTCCCGATGTATCTAGTGAAAATTGTTCAGTCTTTTCTATCAAACAGGTCATTTACAGTTAAAATTAACTCTTCCTACTCGGATAGTCGCCAAATCTCTGCGGGAGTTCCACAAGGATCATGCCTAAGCCCAACACCGTTCAATATCTACACGGCAGATATCCCATCACATCCAAATTGCGAACTAGCAACCTTCGCAGATAATACATGCGTCTATACCAGCTCAATTGATCCAGACACGATATTAGCAGTACTCGAACTTTATACTCAAAGACTTTACCAATTTTATCACCGGTGGAAAATTAAAATCAATACAGCAAAAACACAAGCTATGTTTTTCACCAAAAAGAGGAAACGCTCAAACCTTTCCAGTCGCAAAATCAATTTTATTGGTCAAAAAATTCCGTGGTCTGATAACCTAAATTACCTTGGTGTTCTACTTGATAAAAAAACTCTCCTTTCGTTGTCACATAGATAACATATATTTCAAAGTCAGCAAGGCTATGTATGCCCTGTATCCTCTTATAAATACAAAATCCCAACTTTCTGAGGAGAACAAGATCTTATTGTTCAAAATGGTAATCCAACCCATTATCGCATATAGCTCTCCTGTTTGGGGTCATTGTGCAAAGTCACACATTAAAAAGCTTCAGGTCTCACAAAATAAGTGCCTCAAAATAATAATGAAGAAACCATTTTTCTTCTCCACTAGAAGTCTCCACGCAGAAGTTAAAGCGCAAACTGTTTTTGAATTAATTTCAACCAGATACTCATCTTTTGTAAACATATAGCTCTCCTGTTTGGGGTCATTGTGCAAAGTCACACATTAAAAAGCTTCAGGTCTCACAAAATAAGTGCCTCAAAATAATAATGAAGAAACCATTTTTCTTCTCCACTAGAAGTCTCCACGCAGAAGTTAAAGCGCAAACTGTTTTTGAATTAATTTCAACCAGATACTCATCTTTTGTAACAAGACTGGAACTAGTCGACAATCCGATAATACTATCACTCATATAACATCCTACTACTTGACATGTATTGGTGTCTAATTTGTTTTTCTTCAGTTAGTTAATTACCTTTTACTATTTTTGCTTTCCTTTAATTTAAGTTAGTTTGTAAGTTAGTTTTAAACTCACTACACAAGGTTTTTTATATAAATTTTTCCTTGAATTTATTTCACTAAAATTCTCGTAGATGCTTCGCTTTGCTGTGCTAACTAGATTTAATTTAGCTGTTAAGATATTGAATTATCTGTACTCTAAATTATAAATTATAAGATGGTAGACATAAGTGAAAAAACTAATAAATATTGATTGAATTGAATTGAATTGAATTAAATTTTTGAATAAGGAGAGTAGGTTATATTAGGTTATGGTAGCAGTCATCTAAACTAAAGATCGACTCAATAAGGACACTATGTGAATATGTATGATATAATAATAAATAACATTGACATAAAATATTTCTTTCTAAAATTTTAAGTATTGCGGGATAACTTGTTAACTTCGTCGGGCCTGAAGTTTTTAGATTATGAAATACAGGGTTCGGATTTTAATGCCCAATATTAGGTTTCATCAAATATGTATGATAGTAGAACTAATAAAAGTTATAATAAATACACTACTTTTCTAGTGGTCTCAAAAAACAACTAATTTACATCCAAAGATTTCAAACGGGATTTGGCGAAATCTCGAAATTTTAACAAAACTCTCAAAATCGATTAGATTTCTCATAAATGTGAGAGATCTTGATGTCTGTTTGGGCTTCTAAATTTTTTCGAAATCAAGATCGACATCGAATTCTACTGAAATCGTAAATTATGTTCACCAAGCTTTGGAATCGATTAATTTTGTTTCCTAGTTCCTACCCATGCTATTCAATTTTCTGTTGCTTAAAGACATGCAATACAAGTTTAAATTTTTGATATCATGCAATCAGCTGATAAAGTGAACAATGTTAAAGAAATCCCTTCAGAGCGATGTTAATGCTTTTTAATATTCTGAAATTCGGTTACCTAAATCTGGCGATTTAGATGCGGATATGAAAAGTTGATATTTTCAGGCAGTACCAACCGCAGCGATCATAGCCTTTGCACAATTTCCATTCTCGCTGCATTAGCGGGTAGCTACCGCACCTATTTTCTCTACAGTAGCTACTGAACTTCAGTGGCCTCCCCCCTCCCCCCTTGAAAAAGCAATATGACCGCCACTGCAGTGGAAAGGCCAGTTCGAAAATTGTGTTGGGCTGTTCCGAAGAAGCTATTTTATCATTGGTTTGCATTGACTCGTCCAAAGAATGTATTATGTAAGTATCCGAAACACCTTTACAATTGGTTCTATTGTCGAGGGTTCCCCCAAATGTACGTTTCTGAACTAAATTTGATATGCACGAATTATGACAAACGATGGTATAACTCTAATTTATCGAGTAGTCACTGTACCTACGTATGTGCATGTGAATAGATACTTCGATACCAAATAAAATTACAATATAACTTGTAACTCTATAGGCTAAATCTTTATCCGACGATCCAATGCCAATTATGAGATTAAGCGTTTAAATCAAATACGTCAATTCAACTGAGACATGATGTAATGAAATATTCTTAACAACGTGTTACCTAAAACATTTCAAATGGACTACAAACTTCATGGTTTTTTTTATTAAAAAATCATTTGATTTATGCCTTTGAATTTGAATACCATTCCATTCATCGAATGACAGGCCATAGCCAAACGTGATTTATGTTTACAAAAATAGTACGGATGACTACCCTTCTAGTTTAACATCTTGGAAACCTTCTAGTCCATATCTTGGAAATACGTTAAGGATGATATTGTGGTGGATATTATTAAACTTTCACATTTACCCATCTTAAATTTTATGCGTACAAATTGTAGAATAAATTGAACGAAAGTAATTCAAATAAAAGGAAAAATTCTCTCTGATGTTTCTGGTTTCAATTTCCCGCTTTTTCGCACTATAGATTTTATTTGCCTTGCAGCAGTACCACGATAGAAGATTGGTGAAAAAGTAATCTTACTGATAATTTCCCCATTTAAAAAAAAACATGAAGAAATTCACTCTTATCAACTTTGAGTAGACAGATTTGATTTTAGGTAATGGTTCCGAAATCCAATAACAAGAGTTGTCAACAATTCAAATAACTTGGTACTTTTATATGGCAAAATTTGTAGAGTAATATATATATAAGATGAAAAAATTTAAATAAAACAACTCAGACAGACGGTATCGAGAATTTATGTTGAAACTAAATAACTTTTACCCTCTTTTTGAATAAAGACATGCGTAAAAGCACCAAAGCGTTTACTCTGTAAACTGTTATGTTTATGTCCGACAGCATGTTTCGGAGCATCATGAACTTGATTTGCACTGTCATCGCATAGTAATCTAGGACATAAGCGACATCACTTGTGTTCGTAAAATTTTATTTTCCGCGTGTTTGTTTGTGCATAGGTGAAGTGTTAGCTATTTATTTACAATCAAATATAAGTTATAAGAGTTAAATCAACAATTTAATTTTTATACTTAGGAACAGGTAATTTTTAAACAAGGATCATATAAAATATCAAGTCCAATTCAGTGAATATAGACTTGACAAGAATAGACATACTTTCTCGATATTCCGTGTGCAAGCTCTCAGAGTGATCGTCGATTTAATGACGTTTAAATTTTTTTATTGGTCAGGTTTATATATAGATAAACATAAGTTAATATTAATAGATTTTTGTTTGGTTCTAAATGCATATATTTTTGTTTGATTGTTTTACTGTCCTAGGTGTTAACGAAAAAATAAAAACGATTTCCGTCATTACTTTACTGTAAGACCATATATTGTTTTTTTTTTTTCTGAAAAGGTAATTTTATTAAAACATGGCACGGTCACAATAGGCTGCAAGACATTCCTATGATACTATAGATGAAATACTAAACTCTTATATTGTAGTTGGTGATAATGCAGAATTTAGATTGAACATGTAGTTTGCCTTTTTCTAGACTCTTGTTTAGTTGCTACTCAAAAAAAAGAGACAATATTTTCAGTTTTCAATTTTGTATCTGGAACTTTAGGTAAATCGCCGAAAGTAAAATTAAAATTTTTCAAGAACTTTTACCTGGGATCTGCAAGAAGGACTGACTGAATTGCCAGCATATTTATCCCTTTACCCAGAACAATTTAAAAACTAATGTATACTGAATTTGAAATTCCTAATTTGAAGGGTTCTGAAGATATCGGCCAACACTCCTCGATACGTGTTTTAAGTACTTTTGTGCGGAAGCTATCCGAAGAAGTGAGTGCATTTAACCCAATAGCGAACCCGACTCTACTTTCAACTCGAGAACTAGTTCCAGTAAAATTTGGACTTCCTAGCTCAACGATTTCTCAAATTGTGTATGTTCCTATTTTCCAACGATCCTTGTATGGGTGTGTAGCGTCATCGGTTGTCGGTGAGCTACCTAAGAGTAGAAATGGTGCTGTGGACGGCTGTCTCCCGCGTCCGAGGCGAGCTTTGTTATGATCACAGCGTTGGTCCGCTTGTAGTTGTTATCGCCAGCGTCCGGGGGCAAGCGTAGTGAGGTGCATTGTAGGCAGTGGTGGCTGCCAGTCGCTATTGCCTGCGGGCGTTTACGATCTCTGCTGGAAACTTGGTCGCCCGAATTAAGGTTTTTAGGCGATCGTTTACTGTCTTTAACTCTTTTCATCATCTCTGAAAAGAGCTGATGATGAGTGTTTACTCTTTCAAATCTGGGATACTCGCTCTGAGAAGAGCGGTTCCCTTATATTGGATGAAATTCTAATAAAATAGAAAGGATCTGCCGGTCTGGCTTCGACTTCAATACTTAGCCTATTTACCTAAAGCTAAAATAACAATTGGTTCTGTGATGCTAAGTGTATTTTAACAAATTCTTGATTTATGTTTGAATACAATAGGCGACCTAACGACCGGCCTGCAATGGTAAGTACATTTAGACAATTTTAATAATTCAATTCAAAATAGGCGATCTAACGGGTCAAAAAGAAATACAAATTTTACCTTTTTGAATATTGTGTTCCATTTGGTTGATCACAGTAGAGTCCGTCTAAATGGCCAACAGGGTTTCTTGTAAGGACTCACTCGATCTTTCTTTTCTTTCTTTCTCATCTTTGTACCTCAATGAATACTGAAGTTATCGGTCAATATTCTTGAAAAGGAGATTTCAGGACTTTTCTATATGGCATCTACCCGAAGGAGTAAGACTATCTTGCACGTAAACGAAATTAGCCTTATCCAAACAACCGGATTCTAAATTTCAACATACTGGGTCAAGGTGTTCTTCAGTTATCGTGCGTTCGGACAGACGGACGGACATCCATATTTTGGCTGCGGGCGTGATATAACATGAATTTTTTCAACTTCAGGTCTTGAATCTTACCTCTGTTTATCTATTGCTCTGGGATCATGCGTTCCTCGTTGCGAAACACACAAAGATTGGCAGTGACTGCCTTAAAGTGCTGCGGGTTTATTTGCACTATCCAGAACATCTAAAAAAGCGCACTCAACCTGGGTACCTATAGCGCATTCTGAACTCAACGGGTCGCCCGAGTTAATGTACCACTCACCCTAACTCCCACGATAATCAGAATTTTTCTAACATTTTTATATATTAATGAGTCCTCAACATTTTCTGATAAATATCAAGCCATCAGCATTTCTTAAAATGTTACTCATGTTCAATGTCCCATTAAAAATCCCATTAAATATAAATGTAAATCATGTTGTAGACACTACGTAAGCACTAATTTGATATAAAAAGTAAGTTAACATCTGTAAAAGTTGGAGTACGATTTTAAACTTGGAAATAAAGGATCATTGTTAAATAAAGTATTTTTTTGTAATTCTTCATTGCGAAGAAGCTATAACTCCCGCGCCTGGATTGGCGCTTCATGACCCTACTTCTGCGCTGTGACCCAAATTCTTGCCAAAGAATTTGACGGTCACTACCCCAATAGCAAAGACCCGTCGCCCGCCGTTCTCCTTGATGATGGAGTCAGCATCTGGCTCCTCCTGGACTCTCAGCACGCCACCACGAAGATTTCCAAGTCCTCCGGTGGGATTGATGGATTTTGGAAGTCCCTGCTTACTTCTAAAGCGGCTCAGCAACCCGCTACGTAGAGCCTTTGACACAAGCTTCCAATTGTCTTCGGAAACCTTACCCTCACTGTGGCCTAGATCGACGATGACCTTGAGGTGTACCCGGACAACCGAGCTGAGTGTCTGCCGGTTGCCCTCTTGGGTTGGCAGCGTTCTCGGATTTTTTTGGGTCCGTTGGACTATCTTTCTCGGACCGGAGCCAGCAATCTCTCCTCCATCTCAGCATCGATCATGCTGTGCTAAGAACTCCTCAGGTCGAGCTCCTCGAGACTTCTCTTGAGTACCTCTTCCAGAAAATTCTCTATCATCGTCTTTGTTGTTATTAGTGTTCATCTTGGACCACGAGTAGCGCCTGAAAGGCATAGTCACCCATGGCAGAGTACCGCATTACAGTGGGAAGGCTAGTTAAAACCAGGGGTCGCCCGGTATCTGGAGTCTATCGGTCGCGACTGAGCTCCCCCTCAGACATGCAGTCAGCATTTTTTTTATATAAAAAGTAATAAAGGCAGTCGTTTGGTTTAGAGGCCTAAAAAAGGCAATTTTTTTTTATAGGGAGAGAAGCAACGGAACTTTTTAAAATTTTTAGTGTATTTTAACGCAAATTTTGAAAATTTAAAAAAAAAATATTGCCAAATTGTCGCAAAATGGTGTAGTAATTAGCTGACCATTGTAGAGCCTCGCCGCTGGAGTCTCGAATTGGCGGGAAACATGGTATGCTTAATTCTTGTCAGAAACGTAAAAAGCAAAATTATTTATAATTGAAATATATTTTCATTGTCGATGAACTAAAACAACCCAGAAAAAGCCGTTAATTTTCGAGCGTGAACGATTGACGATTTTTACAACTTTTTTTTATCCGTGCATTAAAAATAGTATGAAATGTCTTTTTCAACAATGTTTTTAGTTCATTTAGGATAGTCTTTAATACTCTAGATTAGAGAATGAACTTTGGTTTGGGTCAATAGGAAAATAGTTTTATTTGCTATCTATCACGCCCGCCAAACTGGAAATATTACATAAATGAGGTTTTAATATTAATTATTGGTAACTTTCTGGAATGCAGTGCTAATCAGCTATACCTGGTCCATACAGTAGTCCTTCGTCTTCTTCAAAAAACTCATTTTGCTGCATTTTGTACCTTTTTAAAACATTATAATTCGAGCGAAGGACCAAGATACCTGTCCGTACTAGCAAGGGGTTCGCACACCAGCTCGACGCTTATCTGCTCTCGGATCTCTATCTTCGAAAATACTTCGAGTTGGCTTTTAAAACTTTGGGAACATACTAAACACCATCGATTAAAGGAAATAAAAAAAGATTTTTCTAAACAGACGAATGCCTTAACATCGCTATGAAATGAATTATTATTTAATTATTAATTAAAATGTCAATCAATTTTCATATCAATATATCATACTAAAATTGAAATTTTTGGGTATGGGTAGCACGTTATGAATCCGTAAAATTATTTTTAATGAAGAAAGAAATAATTTATTTCTTCATATGAAAAAAAATATTTGCAGGGTCTTAGGTGGTCGCAGATAAGTCATTTTACTTTACATTTTTTTTTTAAATTTGTTTTATGAAAAATCCTGTTTACTTCTTGCTTATACCTCGCTTAGTTTAACAATAGTTCGTTAGTGTCGTATCCATGGCTGAAATGTCCTGATGAAATCTTTCACCGTGTTTACCACTAACGGAGCCGCAGTTCTCTGGAAAGAATTTTAAATGCGAGTGAATAAAGTGAATCTTTAAAGACGTATTAAAACTCATTTTCTTATATGATGTCAACATGTTTTCCACAAGCTGGACTTAGTTATCAGCTCTTTTGTTTCCCAAAAAATTGCAAAATTGTTACTTTGAAGTAAATTTCTCTAGATCGGGTACACCTACAATATCGATGCTGTCTTTAAATGAAAGGTATTTCGATTCGCTAAAAAACATGCTAGAGCATGTTAAATAGGGATTATTACTTTTAAACATATAGCAGTTTACGTGAATGAGGGTACATGTCGGAAAGACTTTTCTTTATCATCCTGTATCTCCGCAGATATTAAAAATTGACCAACCCTGTAAAACATTATTTATTTTCTCACCCCTGAAAAAGTTACCAACTAATTAGTGGACACCCTGTATAGACATATTAAGTAATAAAAATATTAATATTTTATGTGAAGTCCTCCTTTCTGGCACACGATTATCCAATGTTTGAAACTTTCGCAAATACAGCGATGAAATCGCTGTCCATACAAGTTCATTCTTCTTTTACACGTTTGATAAGCGACTCTCGATTCGTTGGTCTTGATTAGCCTGTTTTATTCGTGTCCATAAATATTGAATTGTACTTAGGTCAGGCGAATTTTCGGATCAATCTGTCAACACGGTTTGGCTCTCTGAATGGATATTGAATACAGTTTCTTGGACAAGTCGACCTCCTCCTTTCTTGGTCTGTCGTTGTCCCGGAATCCTGGTAAAAGTCACTTTATCGCTGCTTCTTAATTGATCTAGCCTCCCAATGCCCTCCTGTTCGACTTTTAAACTTTATCCGTCCTCCAGTCTTGCTGAGCAATATGTGTGGGTTCTGTTATAGAACAACCTCAGCTCAAAGTTGATGACAACTCGCTGTTCTGAGGTTTCTGACGGTGTGATTTGAACCGGATCAACCGGATCCGAACAATAATTCTCGCCGCCTCATATTCAATAAAGGCATCGAGAGGTGGCAGGTTAAGAAGAATTTTAAAAGCTGCCGTCAGTGCTCTTTTCATTGCACCCGTTACGTCCAGACTACATAGTCAGACATTGAAGTTTTGTGAGTTGCAGCTTGGTACTCTTAGTGCTTACCCTCGACTACTAGACAGTATTTGTGTAGATTCAGTGCATCGTTTTGGGACTAAGACCCCAGGTTTTCCCAAAGGTTCTACATCATTGCTAGAAAATGCTTATGGGTCAAAACCCTAGAGTCCAGAAGTAGTTTGGTTCCAAGACGAGAGATACTGTTACAACTACCATGAAAAGGGAAACAAATAGTGTTTATAAATTTTGTAGATAGTATGAGATAACGATTACCTGTACCGGAATTCTGTACAGGGCGAGTCGCCCAAAATATCGTCCAAAAACCGAAATTGACAGCTTAGCGATTTTGTGCACTGGCGTCTCACCTATTAATTTGCCGCCTACTGCCATTCTGCCACAAAAATTGAGCAACTGGCGAGAAAAAAGCGATTTCGTGAAATCACTTCTCGCCTGTCACGCAAATTCTTTTCGCCTATTTTTCTCGTCTAGTCCTAGTGGAGCCGACTTGTCTGTTTACATTATTTTTCAATGTTATGCAATAAATTGTAATTAAAAAACATAATGCAGTCACGATCGGCTGCAAGCAAATCGTATGGTAGGTACTCTAGATGAAATACTGAGCTCTGACTTTAATTGCAGTTGGGGATAAAGTACAATAAAGAGAAGCATGTGGTTTGTCCTTCAATAAGGACTCTCAATTGGGTTCTACTTCCAAGTAAAAGACAATACCTTCATTATTCAATTTCAAATCTGAAACTTGGAAAATCACCGAAAATGAATTTTCCCTTTTTCAAGAACTCTTAAATGGCAGGTGCGTGAAGTATTCACTTGATTTCTAGCATATTTATCCTTTTACCTAGAACCATTTAAAAATGAATGTGTACGCAATTTAAATAACCTACACTGAAACGTTCAAAAGATATCGGAAAATATTCTTGAATACTTGTCTTAAGGAGTTTGTTTATTTAGCGAGCAAGTTCTTTTACTTGCCCGCGCCTTTCTGTTGAGCGAATGCAAAATCCGTTCAACTATGATACATGTACTTCGGTACAATACCGATGCACAATTTCAAATTATTATATTTTTTTTTTTACACTTTAACTTCACTTTGCCTGCACTAATGGGGTATGATTGGGACAGGTTTAACTGGGCGACTGGGAGGTTCAAATGATGTACGACCGCGATTTAAAATTGACTAACAGGTTTATTACTATTTCTAAAATCTTATATTCAAAATTATTACGCTAATATTGCTGATGTTTACATTATTTTTGTTCGATTCGTAATGTCAGGTGATATGCACAGGTCATTGTACATATTACCTCAAAATTGCAATTAGTGCACTTTGTACACCTGAAGTTCATATATTTTCTTTTTGCTAATAGAGCAAAAGACCATACAATTGCTGATGGCGTATAATGCAGATGTAGAACTTGATATTTTGGCTAGTACATTATTAAGCAAATTATTGGATAATAAAAAAAAGGTTTTAGTTTACTTAATACCTATGTTGGGTTAATGCCTTAAAGCTATGTGGCGCGGCCGGATGTCGATGGAGTTCGATCGGTCATTGAACAGAGTTTTTGTATGCAAGCAACCCGAAGGAGTAGACTGATTTCGCCGACAAGTACGCTAAAACTTTATTTTCACTCAAAACTAATTTGTACAAAATGTTGACTGCGTGGCTAAACTATTACTTGAGTTATGGTGAGATCTGTAAATTAAGTTAAGTAATTTTAACAGACTTTTTGTATGACAGCTACACGAAGGACTCATGAGATTTTTTTCGTATTCAGCTGCAATTATTATTAAATCGCCGTATTCAAAATTTCAAAATTGTAAAGTGTTCTGAAGTTACCGTTCAATATTGGTAGTGGATTCTGTAACTTGCATATATATTTGAAAAACTTTTGTAGGCTGCTACACAAAGGACTCATTCGATTTGTATTATATTCGGAATTTTCGATTAAATCATGGACTGTTAATGTGTGCAAAATTTAAACTTCCTAACTTGAAGTCGACCAATAATCGTTTTTATGGCTCTTATACGGTTCCAATAGTTGAAGCTATCCCAAATAACTCAAATAAGCGAAAAATTATAAAAAAGGAAGAAAAAAAAGTTTTCCCGGAGATTCGAACCAGTGACACACTGATATAAACCCATCGCTCACACCACACGACCACCGCTTCTCGTTTTCTTGATGTTCTTACAGCCTACTCCACTTGTGCCAGTTGCCCTCAGTCGAAGATGGGGAAGTTGACAGTAGCTCAATTTGACTCGTCACTTACTTTTGTCCCATTGCACAAAATCGCTAAAACCGACAAGGGCCAAAACGATATGGGCGAGAAAATCGTAAAAGGCGAGTCGAGTCGTCTTTGCACAGAATTCCACTACTGTTCTCTTTTTCGGATGCATCCGATGGGACGGTCATTTCGTTGCGCCTTCACTTTCACCCTGATCTAAAAAGATATCAGCGCAAAGGAGGGAATTAGTGAAAGAATTATTAATAATACATGGAGGAAGAGCTGGAAGCGAGTATACGAAATAATAAATGGGATTCGTTGAATTAAGAGTTAGTTATAATTAGTTTAAAAAATATGAATTTGATTACTAGGTATACGGTATTAGTTTAGGGTTAGTTTCTTTTTTGAATTAATAGTTAGTTGAAGTACATCAACTCGGAATCATTTATCTTAGTTGAATCGTCGCAAACCCAAACACAAATCGCCCAAAACACCCACCACAGGACTATATACCAGTGTGACCGTTTTGATATTTCTCAGAGTAGCAAATTTGGGTAGCAATTCTTAGCTTGAGTAGCAAAAATATTTTCTTATACTTCTAAATTAAAAAATAAATTAAATTAAATAGAACTAGTTACGTCATTACATGCTTATCTGTTAATCACAACACTGTATATCCATTACAAATTTAAAATGTTTAAAGAAAAAATAATATTTTAAAGTGCGAACATTTATTTAGGAAAATCAAAATTCACACAAAATGCACATTGTTCCCTTCGCTCGAACGAGTGATAGATTCGAAAAAGATGCTTAATTCAATTACGATTATGTATGCGGTATGCGCTACCACTATATTTCTCAGTACAATAATATTAGACAGCTATAGATAGTACGCGATTTCGAATGCAAGACCAGAGGCCTGCATGCATTTTACATTTGAGTCGTCCAGTTGCAAAACCAGCCATTCGACTATTTTTTTGATTTTAAGGTTTCGGTATCCCTGGATTCATCTCAGGGACGTCATTTGTTGGGGGGCAGGGGGGCATTTGCTTCCCCTGAATTATGTGTTTTTATAGATTATATATAACATATGTATATTTACATATAAAAATATATACAAACATAACATCTTGCCCCCCTCCCCCTAGAAAAAACTGAAATGACGTTCCTGATTCGTCTCGTCTCAGGCTACAATTTTAAAACTAAATTGAGCATAAAAACCAGTCCTAAGCCTTTACAAATTAGGTTGGAAAAACCCAGTTATGTGCAAAACCAGCCATATTTCTTTGATTTTGGTTTCAAAAGCTGACATATTTTATCAGTTGCGAAACCAGCCACAATGATGACTAGTTTGGGTGCAAAACCAAACATATATTTTCTTATTTTTCTTGATACAACACTGTTTTAGACTATTATCAACTATTTTAAGAGACTTTTTTGTTATAGTTTGGTAATGGTAGTTGATACCTTGCATAATCATTGATTTGAGTTTTTTCCGTGTTTCGTTTGTGTTTTAAGGTTGTGAAAATGGAGGAAAATATTGAATTTATTATTTTAGAGACAGATTAACAGTTTTTAGTGATAATCAGGTCAAGGAACAACAAGAAATAGAACATCAGCTCGAGGAACAACAAGGAATAGATAATCAGGTCGAGGAACAACAAGGAATTCAATAAACTACAAAGTCCAGGAAATAAAAACGTCAACCGAAAGAATGAAAGAGAAACATTGCAAAGCAACACCGCTAGAGTTGCAAAACCAGTCATATTTGCATTTCTGGTGCAGAACCAGCCATATCTAGATTCAAAACTATAATATCTTATTCATTTAATAAGCATAATAAATATCAAAGCTTTGGCAGGCCAACAAAGAATATTTTTGTGATTTTTTTTAAAAAAAAAAAGCATAAGGATATCTTGCCTAGAAGCTGCATAATCGGTTTTTGCCATTTTGCCACAAGTTTGTTGAAACAAATATGGCTGGTTTTTCAACTGGACGACTCATTCTTCAGACTCAAATCTTATTTTTGGCGTACACAAGTTTTATAACGGCTAATTTTACCAGGGTAGCAAATTTAGACATGTAGTAACATAGTAGCAAAAAATTGTTAATAGTAGCATTTTGCTACCTTCGTAGCACTTGTGGTCACACTGCTATATACTCGTATATATGTATGTACGTGAAATACTTACGGATATTAGCGACCAGATTATCAGTCGGGTTACTCCGTGCGTGGATAACACGTTTCAGTGAGGCTGCACTTTTCAGGAGAAAACAAAACAAATAAATGACGGAGTCTCATTGGGGTTTGAACGAACAGCACCACTTACATGTCTTGGGAAGAAAAACAAAACAAGAAAAAAACACCACAAAATAAAAACAGACGATAAATGAGAAATTCAGTTGAGAAATTTTGAGCCGTTATAAGTTTTCGAGGAAGCTGTGGGAAGAAAAAACGGCTCTTCGATCAAGTGTCGTCGAAAGTGGAAATCGAATAAAATAAAAATGCGTAGAAATTTTAATAAAGTGGCAACTTGAGTAACTTTTAGGAAATCACGGGTCAGTGATTCCCTTGTAAATTGTGAAAAAACAGAAGATGGAAGGACCAAATTCGAAAATTCGCCGACAGCGGAGACCTGTGGTGAAATTTTTGGTTGGAAATATCCGAAGAGTTTTGGCGGTTGGAGAGATCCGAAAACAACAGCAGCAAGAGTTCGACGTATGTCAACGCACCAGAGGCGCCCTAGCTTTATGCGGGATAAAGTTGGCCCAGGTGGAGTAGGAAGACTGTTACTTGAATAGTGGAAGTAGAAATTCTTAAATTTAAATTGCAGTAACTTTCAAGACAATATTGAACTAGAATCGAGTAAAGCGTAAACTTTTTATATTACTTGTATGTTGAAAATTGTGCCGTGTTTCAGCTCCGCTTCGATATTGTCGCGTAACTTCTGTTTGTCTATTTTTTGTGAATTTTCTTTTTCTTTCCGACGATCAGTGGTCTGATCTCTGGGTTCAGCCCCCCTCCCTTTATGTTGGGGGTTTACAACGGTTTCCACAGGGAAAACCCGTAATACTACTTACCCTCAGCTTAATGCCTTAGCCGCGTTTCATGGAATATTGGTCACATCACATCCGCAATAGTGCGGAAAGAACCCTTCTCGGCGCAAAATCTCTTACCACCTTGACCATGATAAATAACATCGCTCCCAAGCTCAGCAATGAAAAATTTGCGCTTGAACATAGACATGATCCACCTAACAAGCGTGGGTTCAATCTGTCTGTCACAGAGTTTTCCCCTCGACTAACTCCTTCATTATCAAAGAATACTGCAAGGGCATAATACGCTGTGAACCTTGCCAAAATATTTAGTCAGCGCAGTTAGCATATAGTCTTCAGTCGCATATGAATGTTTTTTTATTTTCTGTGTTTCCTTAGTTTTATATACTAATGGTACTAGCTCTCGCGTCTGACGACAATTACAAAATCCGTTAAAATGAGTAAAGAAACAATACAATAAATCCAAAGTAATCATAAACCATCCAAAAAATCTGTGTCCGTTATTGTGGGATAGGTCAATTGTCCGATATTAGAGACTATTAACAGTTCACAGGTATGTTAACTTTTATTGCGCATTATTTAGAAGTTTCCAACAAAAATCTCAGATGAAAAATGAAGCATCGAAATGACAAATTTTTTGAAATATGGTGGCGCGGAAATTAGAAGCGACACAGGTTAACTCAAGCTTGAACTGATTGCCGATACCGCGTGTTTACACTCTACTCCAAGTTGCATTGTCTCACGACTTCGTCCACTGGACATGTTTGAACCAAAGGGAATGAGATAGAGTGGAAGCGACCCGTATTCGAAAAGCAACGCCATCGGTTTTCTTAGTCGACTATTAAGCCTAGCGCATACTTGAGACTATACAGTCGGGGAATTCTTTAAACACATCGAGCCACGCACACTCTTACCTGCCCGACTAAACTGTTTAATGTGCGGATGAACAACGGTTCATCCGCACATTATTCAACCACCGGCCGAATGTTACAGCCAATTGGTACTAGAGAAAACCAGTCGTGTGAGATTTTTAATTTGGTCAGTGTACGCATCTAGATAAGCCGTCGTGCCAGAGGCCAATGCGAGAGTTGAGTCGCACATCGATCGAAAGGGATCTGGCCTGCCTATTAAACTGTTTAGTTTGGACGATTGTTTAGTCTCAGTGTGCGGCCTTCCATATAGCTTCATAGCCATTAGCCATTCAACTAAACTATCGCGCGATTTTAAATCTCTAGTCTGCGGGTACTCTTACACTCTGAAAACATTGAACTATATGGAGTGAATTCACACTAAAGCCGGGTGTATACATAGACTATCATTTAAAGAGTCAGTTTTTAAGCGACAGACACTTTACATGATAGTGTGTATCTGTAAATGATGAACGGCTGAAAAATGATACGGCGACTGATGTTAGCGAAACAAACTCGTGGTTGTTCACGTTGTTCATCATTCTTCCGCACTAAGTTAAGGGGGAACCTCCTTTACATGGTCGAAAAATACATGATTTTCTCAGGTATAATAAATCGAAACGCTTTAAGGGGTTATATACACCTGGGACGGCTAAACTACGCTATTTTTACGAATTTTTTCCGTGCATAAAACTGAAGTTAATTGAAAAACCATTATATATCTCTTAAAGTATTACATTTTGTCTATATTATGTGAAAATTTGGTTGGAAAATTTCCAACGGTAAAAAAGTTACAGTCGTTTTGCTGGGACGTATTTTTGTTGAGAGCGATTTCGGTACCAGACTTTCCTCCGCCATTTTTTGTCGACATTTTTTTTTCAGAAAGTAAATAGGTACATAGCTCCAAAGCTTGCCGAGCCAGAATTTTAAAATTCAATTTTGTCGGATCATGGCAGCCTCTGGAATTAAAAATACCATTTTTCGCCTCAAAATTGTTCAGTAAACGTAATACTATGTTCAGACTAGGAGATTGACGCGTTTAAATCGAGTTAAATGCGCTGAAAACACTTCCCGGACACGTTTACGAAAACACGTAGCTACTACGCGTTTAACCGAAAACATGTACTGCGACCCTCGCGGAAATCGAAGTAAACGTTGGAAGAAACTATTTAATGCTGCAGAAACTCAATTTTATGCTTGTGCAACGACTGCATTAGCTAATAAATTCCCTTTTCATTACTGCTATACAAACTAATTTGTTTCAAACAATTTAGAAAGCATAAATTTGCCAATGAAACACAGCTGAATATCTACTTGTCAAAACAAATCACATCAAGCTATCATGAATCAAAATAAAACGAGTTGCCTAGTCTGAACACTACTTTTTTAACATGTTAAATTTACCTACTTCAATTTGTTTAAAACGCATAGTCTGTACAGGGTATTAGAGTGTTGTATTAAACACAATTGTGCAAAAGTAGGTCCCGATCGGTCCAGTAGTCGCGAAGATAATACATAATTGGGTCATACTCCGGGACGAGGTCTAAGTCGTAGTATAATATCAGTTGTTACGTGATTATGAGATTTTTAGTGATTTGGTTTTGGGCCATTTCATGAAATCGGAAATGCATTTGTAGGCGATAATATAAAAAGTCGGTGGAAGTGAAAACCAATCTGATATCTTATCAATCGTAAGAAATATGTCGAAAGCCTTACGTCCTATTGGAGTTGAATATCTAAAAACACTGAAATCAACTTTTGATGATTATGTAGGAAGCCTTACTTAGGAAGTAAAAATGAATTTGATATCTCATTAGAACTAAGAAATATGTAAGAATTTGAGAAAACATATGCAACCCCCTTGTACCCACTAAGGGGTTGAATATTAAAAAATCCTGAAATGAGTTTTTAGATATATGTAAAGAAAGCCCGAGGAAGTAAAAACCAATCCCATGTCTTATCAGTCCTAAGAGATATGACGAAATTCGTGAAAACGTGTTCAACCCGTTTATACACTCTTAGGGGTTGAAAAAGGAAAAAATTTGAAAACGTGTTTTAGGTGTATTAAAGAAGCTCGTAGAAGTAAAAATATATTCGATACCTAATCAGACCGGAGAGATACGGTTGAATTCGTGAAAATGTATACAACTCCTTTACACCATCGTGGGGGTCGAATTTCAAAAAATACTGAAAATACTTTCTAGGTATTTATATGAAGAATACGTGGAATAAAAATAAATTCAATATTTGAAAGACCTAATAGATATGACGAAAATCGTGAAAATATATGCATTACATTTTCACTGATAATTTTTTTTGCCCCCCTTCTGTACGCCAATGGATATTTAATTTTTTTTTTAAACAAAATTACTTTTCTAGTTGACTTACATATACATACTGAGTTTCAACTTTCTAGCATAAGCCGTTCTATAGTTAGGCAAAACACCCCCACCCCCGTACCATACTACCCCTATAAAAAATTATATTTTTCCAACATACTATTACTATAGTTCTATCTAAATACCAAGTTTCAGCTTGATGTCATTTTAGGTTCTCGAGATATAAGAATCGGAACTTTTTCCTTTTCACCCTCCCCCAGCCTCACCCTCTACACCCTCACCCTTTTTTTCCTGCTAGGGGTCTATTGGGCCTATTTCTGGTAAAAATTCTAAGCATCTATCGTACATTGTTCTTGAGATATGAGACGTGATTTTTTAGAAAAATTCTTATCCCCTCCACTTCCACACTCCACCCTGCCCTTAAAAATTTTTACTTTCAGCAAACTTTATTTATCAACCTTAATACAAAAACCGAATTTCGTTTTTCCAGTGCAATTGGTTCGTGAGATATCGTAATCTAAAGTTTTTCACCCCCCACCTCCGTACGCCACTGCCCCCTCTCAAAAATTTGTTTCCGATCTATTCTCCTAGTATACCCACAGATGTTCATTAATTTTTAATTTCGTAACATTAACCGATTAGGAGATATGGATTTTAGAATGTCTCAATCTCGGCTTTTTTGCTTTTCGGACGCATTATTATTCCCCCCACTCCCACACCCTTTTACCTATATCATAATTTTTTTTTGCAAATGGGTTCACTATCGATGCTCTATATAAATTCCAAGTTTCAGCTTCCTAGCCTAAGTGGTTACTGAGATCTGGAAACCAAAATTTTCCGTCTAAAACGCTTCCCCCACCTCCCCCCTCACACCCCCGCCACTCAAAAGGTGGCCACTTGAAGGGGTCTGCTCAGTCTACCAACAGAAAAAAATTCAACTTAATAGCTCAAAGAGTTTGAGAGTTATAAGCTTTCAAACGTTTTGCGTACTCAAGAAACGTATAAAAAAAAATTTTCAGGGTAGCAAATTTTTTTTTTTAAAAATCGATAACAATACTTTATTATTACAATAATAAAGTAAAATCAAAAAGTTGTTTAAGTTTTTTTTTTTTTTTATCGCTGTCCCTGAGGGCATGCCATTTGGTAAACCTGCACTTGATAGACCAGTTTTTTTTTATAAGATTATATATATACAGGGTGGGCCAAATACAAGTTTATTTTGAAAAATGCAATAAAATGAACAAAATTAAATTTTTTTTCCATGTATTATGGCTTTATTAGTAAGAGTAAACATTCCCATTAATGATGGAACACAACTTCGTTCAAGTGGCTGCCTCGGCTGGCTGCGCAGTAGCGCATTCTGTCACTCCAATTTTCCAAGACCTTGTTGATGGTTTCGTTCTGTAGCTCACGGATTGCTTGGGTGATATTGGCCTTAAGTGCTTGAATCGTTTCTGGATTGTTGGCATAACATCGGTCCTTCACGGTTCCCCACAAAAAAAAATTCAAAGGGGTCAAATCGCAGCTCCGAGGCGGCCAATTGACATCACCAAGACGGCTGATAACACGATTTGGGAATTTGGTGCGTAAAAGATCGATTATAACATGGGCCGTGTGGCATGGCGCGCCATCCTGCATGAACCAGAGGTCGTCCAAATCCATGTCTTCAATTTCAGTAAAAAAAAAATTCGGATAACATGGCTCTGTAACGTTCAGCGTTGACCGAAACGTTGTTCCCAGCCTCATTTTCGAAGAAAAATGGTCCAATGATGCCACCTCTCCACAATCCGCACCAAACTGTCACTCTCTGTGGATGCATTGGCTTCTCGACAATAACGTGCGGATTTTCCGAGCCCCAGATGCGGTAATTTTGTTTGTTAACGTATACCGCCGAGATGAAAATGCGCCTCGTCAGAAAAGATGATTTTTCGCCCAAGATCGTTGTCCAATTCAAGCTGCTCTAAGGCCCAAATTGCGAAGCGATAACGAAGCGGATGGTCGTGCGCCTTAATTGCTGAGTCAATTGGACCTTGTAAGCGAATAATCCGAGATCTTTGTGCAGAATTCTCCTCAGGCTAGTGCGTGAAATGTTGAGCTGTTGAGATCGACGGCGAGTTGATGTTCGTGGAGTGAGTCTCACACTCTCGGCTACAGCAGCCACATTCTCGTTTGTGCGCACCGTACGACGACGGGGGCTATGAGTGTTGTCCACTAGCATGCCAGTCTCACGAACTTTTTGCACAAACTTGCGTACAGCAGGCGCGGTGGGTGCTTCATTTCGACCAAAACTTCTTTTCAAAAAACGCACTGTTTGGGCTACACAGCACTCACTTTGGATATAAGTTTTCAATATTTCCCAACGTTGTTCAAGCGTAAAGCGACTCATTTCGTTCCGCGGAGGTATGATACTGACTTTCTGTCAAGATTTCGAGCGGGAAACAGCTTTCAGTGTCAAAATAACCTATGATTTAAAAAGAAACCACTAGGTGGCCCACCCTGTATATATTATACTATATAGCGATATCGAAACCTATTTAATAATCCGCGAATTATATTGGAGCGAAATTCTTGCCGTCGAATCCTTATACTAAAGGTAGGTGGCACTGAAGATCACCCAATATTTCAACCGATTTGGTGGAATTTTTGATTGTTCCTAGCGAATATAAAGTTCAATGCTAAGAGCGTCGGATCGATTTCCGCCAACAGTAATTTTATTTTTTTCTACCAATTTTTGTAAGAATGAAATTTTTTATGGTGAGAAGCTACCATAGAAACAAATTTGCTTCTATGGTAGTTTTTCACCATGAAAAAATGCATTCTAATCAAAACGTTTTTGTAAAGTTTATGATATGTTTATGACGTCGAGTAATTTGAAGAAAAAGTTGAAATTGTTTGTTTTTACACAGTTTTCAATTTAAAGTGCATTTTTCACAAAAAAAAAATTTACTTTAAAATACTAAAAAAAATTTGTAAAAAATTGTTTTTCAAAAAACAACTAACGTCATCTAATAGATAATATAATTATCTATAAAATGAGCCATCATAAAGCCAAATCGGTTCAGTAGAATTTTCTCAATCGTGTACGCAAAATCGAAAAATGATGTTTCGAGAAAGACGCGTTTAAAGTTTTGGAAATAATAAAAATACTATAATATTATATATACTCGTCACCCGACCCCTCCGCTTTATGAGCTGTAACTTGTAAATACTGCAAATATCGACTTGAAATTTTTTCAGAGAATAATCTTGAATAGTTTAGCAATCGATTAAGACTATTTCAAAAAAATTGATTTTTTGACCCGGTAAAGGAGGTTCCACCCTTAAGTTGCTACATTGGGAAATGGAAATCAAAGGTGCAGTGGTTACGCGAGCCAAACCAAGAACCAAAGAGAGTAATCCAAAAACTTTGGTCGCAGTAGAAATGTAAATAGCGTTTTAAGTCAGATTGTAGATGCTGGAGGACGGTCTAAAAATTCCGATTCACTGCGGCCTCGGTGGGCCTATTGTGATAAGTTGGCCGCATACTAGGTGCCGTCCGGGGACTTTTCTCTAATCCTTTCATGTTCGATATTATTCACTTAAGTTCGTAAATCTATGTGCTATGTGAAAAATAGCAAGGAAAATGAGCATATCGTATTGTATACATTAAATGGTTCAGCAAAGTTTTTGTTAAACAATTTTTTGTATTTACCTATAAAGTTTTAGAATATGTCTAGGAACCAGTTTCTTTTAATCATCTATTTTTTTTCCAGAGCGTAGCTGTTCCTCAAGCTAGAGAAAAACCTCCATCATCTGAGCCACCTGATGGAGGTGGGAGGCGTTTCCAGTCCGTAGTAAAGATTGATAAACCATTCAACGCAGGCGTTACAACTAGGGCACGATCAATAACACCGATAACAGTCTGCAGTATAATAAACAAATCTGATTGTACAAACAAAAAAGAAAAATCAGAAGATAAGACGGTAAAAAAGAAAACTGTAACATTTAAAAATAGTCTTGAAACCAGTGATGATGCCAGTGCTGTGAAAAAAGTTTATAATCCCGATAATGCACCCTTAGTTCCAATTATTAAAAAGGAGTGCTTGAGCAGGTCAGTTCGTTTAGCCCGAAGTGATTGTATTGTTAGACCATCACGTTTGACGGAAATTATCAAAAGTAATGCCAACAACATCGACAAGTTGAATTTCTTAACATTTAAATCTACATCCTCGTCCCTTAAGAAGGAAACAAATGTGCCATGTGTATCTTTGCAAAGCTCTGAAAATACTGAATCCTCCGTGAACAGACAAAAAGAAGAAATATCACGCAATGAGGCCGTTGTAGTTGGAGATAAACGCTTTGTGTTACCAAAGCGAAGCGCTCATTCATGCCGTGTTATAAAGCCTAACAAAAGATTTCTGGATAATGTGGATTTTTCGGTCCAAAATATTAAAAAAATAAATGCAACATGTAGCAAAAAATCGGGAAAAAATCAGCCTCGCTATGAAGAAAGTACTTCCGATTATAACTGTCAACAACAAAATTGTGGAAACACGCAACAGGAGAGCTTTATCAACAACACTCTATCATTCCAAATTAATAGCAGTAAATTGAATGAAGACGATATCAGTGAAGTTGATGACGAAACCTTTAAAATATCACATCAAGTTACAGATGATACTCAATCAGGTAAATTTCATTTTCAAATTGATATCATTCTCAGCCTAAAATAAATTTCGTCAAACAATAATTTAAAGTTACAGAATTATGCGTATAATTATTTTATATGTACATTAATCGCTCACTTAACGACAGTAATGCGTATCTCAGAAATGCATCGTTATGGGAAATGTCGTTATTCGAATTGTCGTTACCCGAATATACATAATACACACTTAGAAGTCATTATAAAATTTTCTAACCAAAAAACAATGCAAAGGCTTTTGCACATACTCATTTCTGCACATCACACAAAAGACCGCACCTTTGTCGGATAACGGGAAGTGCCTCAAATTTTGCTCTGAAGTGAGGGAAGTCGAATAAGTCACTGCAAGATATTTTTTCTTTTTCGGCTCTCCTGAAAAGTAGTGCTATTTCAACTTTCGGTACACGTTTCTCAGTAACCACACACAGTAGCGTATCAATTTTTTTCTTCATTTTTTTGTGGTAATAATGACTAGCTTCATACATGAGCAAATTAAAATATCTCATGAAAAACTATAATTTTTTCAAATATGAAAGAAGAAAAACAGTAAAAAGTTTTATTCATTCCCTTTTCTTAAATATCTCGACTTTTAGTGAAATTTTTTTAATTTACTCATGTACTAATCTTTTAAATACACTAAATAAGTGTGCAAAATCTGACTGTTGTGAGTTAAGTGGAAGCTGAGATTCAGCGACCGAAACATAACGCGTTTCGCCATACAAAATGTATGGGAGCTAAAAATTTGCAACGACCCTACATACGCCACTACATACTTCCTCTCCTAGAGAAAGCGAAGTTTTCTTTTTAAAAGCTAGAGTAATACGTTCAAATTGTTGTTAACTTCTGAAGAAATAATATATAATATATCCTCCGCATCCACACGCAAAATAATCCAAAGACCAAGTAAAATAAATGGCAATTGCTCAGTCCAATTTGAAATAGTTTTGCATAAGCTTCTTTTAATACACGATGCCAACGGTCTAAAAGGCTTTTGGGTTGTGTGCCGTTGTCCTATTGCGTTTAAAACCCAAAAATAAACTAAGTTCTGAAAACCGAGAAAAATATTCCTTAATTAATATGGAGGCTATTGTTTTGGCGCTGCTATCCATGATAGGAAAAGATTCAGACCATCTAGAAAATTGTCAATTATTGTTAAGCAAAAACGTTAATTGTTTGATGAAGGTAAAGGACCCTCAATATCGACGTGAATTGTTTCAAATTTTTCTGAAACAAGATTGAAATTACCGAAAGGACTTTTAACATATATTGAAATTTTGGCCTTCTGACACTGCGCATTGCTTAGTCCAAAGGCGTACATCTTTACAAATAGAGGACCAAATGAATTTCTGAGCCATTAATTTAGCTGTAACCTTGATGCCTGGGTGAAATAAATTGTGAACTTTAAGAAAAACCGCCTTCCAAAATTGTTCAGGTATGTAAGGTCTTAACGATACTAGCGATGAGTCACATCAAAGATTTAGATTAGTACCATTTAAAGGAACTTCTACCAAACATAAACTTGGTATCATTTTAATCTTTTCCAATTGGCCATCAGTTAATTGCCAAATGGCATTTTCGGAAAAATCTATCGAAGGCGGAAGATCGATATTGTTGATTCTAGATAATGCATCTCCTACGATATTATCCTTTCCCGCAATATGCCTCAAATCAGTAGTGAATTGGCCTATGAAATCCAATTGTCTGAGCCGCCATGGTGATGCTTTATCTGCATTTTGCTTGAACGCAAAAACTAACGGTTTGTGATCAGTGAATATAATGAAATTACGCCCTTCCAACATAAACCTGAAGTGTGCAGCATACATCGCCAGCAATTTTCTGTAGTAAGCATTATACTTAATTTGTGTGTCATTTTAATTTACGTGAAAAAAAAGAAAACGGCTTCCAATTGTCTTTAATAATGTTGAAGGACGGCGCTAAAGCTGTATCAGAAGCATCCACAGCTAGCGATAAGTCTGCTAAAGCTGATGGAAAAGATAATAAAGTAGCGTTTGCCAGAGTTTCTTTGCAATGTTCGAATGCTGCAGATGATAGTGCATCCCACACCAAAGGTGTCTTTCCCGTTTGTTTTACTCCTTTTAGTTAAATTGTCCAAAGTTAACTGAGAAGAGCTGCGTGCGGAATAAACCTTCGACAAAAATTTATCATCCTTAGAAACCGACTCATTTCAAAAATGTTTGATGGCCTAGGGAATGATACAATATCTTCAACTCTTGATTTTTTTTTGGGTTGAATGCCGTTTTTATTGAAACTATGTCCCAGAAAATCAATCTCGGTTCTTAGGAACCTGCATTTATCTATGTTTAAAATTAAACCATTCAATGCTAACCTCCTAAAAATCTCGTCTAAATTTTTAAGGTTAGTATGCTCATCTACAGAAGCTATTAATATATCATCAATGTACACGAAACAATAATTTAAGTGCCTGAATATTGATGAAATAAACCTTTGGAACGTTTGAGCTGCGTTTCGTAAACCGAAAGTCATTCTTAGAAACTCAAACGATCCAGGTGTATAACCTTAAAACGATCGTTGACACATAGATGGCGCTAGTGAGCGTGTTAAGCAACCTAGGGACGCCATTTTTATTTTATTTAAGGGTTGGTTAGCTGTTAACATTAATCAGTGCACATCGTCACAAATTTCATTCAACAACATACGTTTGTCCTGTGCTGATCGTGTCTAGTTTTTTGCCAGAAAACGAGCATATGCAGGAAGATCTGCTTTTTTCCTTCCATTTGAAGAAAACGGCTGCTGAATCGCATGAAATGCTTGTGGAGGCCTATGGTGACAATGTTTTAGCGGAATCAATGTGCAGGGCTTGGTTTCGTCGATTCAAAGACGGCGATTTTGACCTGAGCGACAAGAAGCGCGGAAATCGGTCCAGGCAGGTTGAGGACGACCAATTGCAGGCTCTTTTCGACAAGGACGATACCCAATCGCAAAAAACGCTTGCCGAGCAATTGGATGTTACTCAAGCAGCCATTTCCATGCGTCTACGTCATGGTAAAGGTTCAAAAGATCGGTAAATGAGTGCCGCATGAATTGAACGATAGGCAGATGGAGCGACGCCATAACACATACGAAATGTTGCTCGCCTGACACAGAAGAAAGTAGTTTCTGCATCGGATTGTGACTGGCGATGAAAAGTGGATTTATTTCGATAATCCAAAGCGCAGAAAATCGTGGGTTGATCCCGATCAACATCTACCGCAAGACCAAATCGCTTCGGACGGAAGACAATGTTGTGCGTTTGGTGGGATCAGCAGGTCGTCTACTATGAGCTCTTAAAACCTGGTGAAACTGTCGATGCCCACCACTACCACCAAAAATTGATGAAATCGCACCGTGCTCTGCGTGAAAAAAGGCCGGAATATCAACAAAGACATGACAAGGTGATTTTCCTCCACGACAACGCACCATCGCACACGTCAAAACTGGTCCGCAACTACTTGGACACACTCAACTGGGAGGTGCTACCACACCCCGCTTATTCACCAGACCTGGCTCCTTCTGACTACCACTTGTTTTCGTCGATGGGCCACGCGCTCGCTGAGCAGCACTTCGGTTCTTACGAAGACGTCCGAAAATGGCTTGATGAGTGGTTTGCTTCGAAAGAGAAGGAATTTTTTTGGCGTGGTATCCACAAATTCCCCGAGAGATGGGAGAAATGTGTAGCTAGCGAGGGTGAGTACTTCGAATAAATTTGATTTTGTTTTCTTTGAAAAAAACATGTGTTTTTCTGACTAAAAAACGATCGTTTTAAGGTTATACACCTGGTAGTTATGGCTGTTTTTTTAATATCTGATTCATTTACAGGAATTTGGTGATAGGCTTTTTCCAAATCTAGAGTTGAAAAAATTTCACAACCAAATAAGTTTTGAGCGAAATCTTGAATATGAGGTACTGGGAACTTATCTGGAACTGTTTTTGCATTAAGAAACCTTTAGTCTCCACAAGGTCTCCAACCTCTATCTTTTTTCTGAGCCATATGTAAAGGTGAAGTCTGCAGCGGGTCTACAAATTCCTCGCTCAATCATTAGATTAAACTCTTTTCTTAGCAATGATAAATTTTTCAGGGTATAAACGGCATGGCTTAGCGAAAATTGGACAACAATTAGTTTCAATGAAATGTTTTACTGTATGTAAAACTTTATAACCTTCGAAAGCCAATTTAGTACCCGGATTTAAATTGTGTGAGTTATGTAAAATAATTATTCTATGATCATAGAAAGTACCGACAACGATTGCTTTATTCCGGTAATAATACGACCAATGGTCGAATTTAGTTCAGTTAGCGGATCAATCAAACATTTTCGTTTGATATCCATTATCAAACCAAAAAACGGTATGTAGAAATTCTCGATGAATTCGCTGCCGTTAAAAAAAGTTTGAAATCCTTAGTAGCATTATAAATTCGTTTGTTGGGAATAACTGATACCTCAGCACCGGTATCAATTAGGAAATTTAATGACGATAATGGGTCGAATATTATAAGGCAATTTGTAGAAGTAAAGGTGTCAGTACTCCCCACAACTAACTCTTTGATTAGTTTTTTGAATCAGAATAATTACATGGTTGAACGCATTTATGGGCTTTATGCCCATAGCGTTCATGATAAAAACAGTAACTGGAATCCGATACTTGAGTTTTCCTATCATTATATTTAGATCTAAATTTCCTGTTTTTGTTGAACACTTTCCTTTCGTTATTTCCAGAATGATTCGTTGATTCCATTTTCGATAATTTTTTTGTTATAACTGTCAACTGATGTTGTAGGGATTGCAAAGTAACCGATTCAATCGATTTGGTTACTGGAATTGGTTTGGTTGCAAGTTCAGCACTTGTTACATTAAATGATCTAGAAATTGCAGTCTCCATGATACGATCTGCCATTCTACTAAGTTCTTCCGCAGGAGCTGTACTGGCCGCCGGAATAGGTTGAACCTGTTGAGGAAGTCTTTGGATCAACAGTTTCTGTCCAGCTGTTTCACCAAAGGTTTCTCCTGCCAACGACCTCATCAAGCATAGAAGCTTTGATGGTTTCTTGTCTCCCAAATCCAACCCAGTTAGTAATTTTTGAAGCTTTGATTCCTCAGACTCACAGAAACGAAGGATCATCTGATTTTTAAAATAAGTATATTGATCAGTGGTAGGAATGTTCTCAATGATGTCCATCGCTTGAGAACATTCACTGGCATTCAACATGCTTATTGCATGATTGAATTTAGTTGTCTCGACAACTATGTTCGCTGCTGCGAACTAGCTGTCCAAAATTCGGAACCATGCCGCAGGATTATAAGTCCAGAATTGGATCTTCTGTATAGCAACTGCTGCCATTCCAGAAGACCCTGAACTTGAGGAAATTTTTTCGCCCACCTGGGAGAGGGTTGCCTAGGTACGACTTCAAACCCGTCCCCGATCATACTTAATAAATGAGTTTAACTTCTTTGATGAGATAAAATAACGTGTTCACAATAACAATCCGAATTCACAATATTATTAAATACGGGAAATATTTTTATCACCGTCAATACCACTTAAGGAATTAATCTTCAATGAGTTTTCAAATATTAAATAAAACTAACCGTAAAGAAATTAGTGAAGTATTCTATTAAATTCAGTCTTAATAAACGCCCAAGTATAATCAAATAATACCGATTGAAAATAATTTATGCAGAAAAAATAACTGGTATTAATAAAAAAATAAAATCAATTTATTATTTCTTTTTCAAATTTTCTTCTTATTAAATCTCGCTCCTCTTAAAATATTTTCTGCCCTTCTATCTGCGTAGCTTGGGCTATTGTCTTCCAAATTTTTGAAGAAGTATTAACTGAGTTTGGACGATGTGTGTGTTGACGATGAACGGTTGGTTAAACTGCAACTCTTCACGGATTGAAATTGCGATTCTTTTAATTTTTTGACACGGTGATTATGATTATGCTGTTTGATGATGAGATGGTGATTGTCAAAATATTCAGCCGTATAATATTGTAGAGCAGAACAGCTTTAGGAATAAAACTCAATAGTTTAAGGATGTTAAAATTTCTGCTTTTATTATTCAAAACGTGCTCGGTTTCGGGGTCACCAACAAGGGGGACTAGATTATATCACGTATCTAATCCTAGATCAATTCCGTACCAAAAATATTCATTTTAATTAAAATTATATTTGCTCTTTAACAAAAAAAATTTTTAAAATACAAGTTTTCCGGGTTCAATACTGTTCTTGTTTATTTTTGCGTGACGTACCCTTGTACCCTTGTTAACGTAATTTCCCCCTTTGTTTTTAATTGACTCGTTTGTTTAAATATTGTAACCTTTTTTCTACCTGTTTTCATATAAAAACAGTTTGTAAAGATATTGTCGATCAGTTTGATAAAGGACTCAGTCGAGTCCGAAACGTCACGCAAAAATAAACAAGAACAGTATTGAACCCGGAAAACTTGTATTTTTATTTCAACATGTACTGTGAAAACATTCACCAAAAACAAAAATTTATCATATAATTATCAACATTAAACATAAACTATAAAAAAATAAAATTAACTTTTTATAAAGTTAAATGACACGAAAAAATAAATTGTTATAAAATGAATTCGTTGACGACTTTGATTGTATCAAAAAATCAACAAAGTCGTCTGAAAGTGAAGTTGTATTTACAGTGGCGAAAATATCACTTAGTTTACGATAACATTTTAATTTTGTTAAACGCCACTACAATAGCACACCAGGTTTAAGAATATGGATCCATCTTCATGATAATTTGAAGTTCAAGGTATCATAATATACAACATCGCTAATTTTTGTTGCTTGACTTCCAAAGGATCCTCTTCCTTAGTATCTGCTGTCAATCCACTCTTAATGTGTAAGGCCATGATGACCTTCCGTCCATTCCGATGCAGAACAAATATGTATGGGTCTGACGAACTTACTGTGAAAATCTTTCAACAACCGAAGTAGATTATAATCTTTTGGTCTTTTCGGTCTAAAAATGTCCACCTAGTATAGTACCTTCAGCTCCAAAATAACTTTACCGATACTCGTTAACACGTTTTTCGATCAATGCTTGGTTGAAATTGATCATTTGTTGTCGGTAGCGATCAGTATTGACAGTTTCACCAGGTTTTAAAAGTCCATAATATTCCGCACCTTTTTGATCCCACCAAACACAGAGCATTCTCTTCTTCCCAAATCGATTTGGTCTTGCAGTCGATGTTGATGTTGAAACCAATTTCTACATTGTCTTTCACTTAAAGCATGTTCACCATAAGCTTCTACAAGCATTTGATGCGCTTCAGCGAAACTTTTCTTTAAAAAAAAAAATAAAACGTAATGAAATCCGGAAATCACAACTTTTTGCTACAAAATTTTCCATTTTTAATGAGGTAAGACACTATGTTTTTGCATAAAACTTGAAATGTGGTATACTGAATATTCCTGACAGTCTGACAGATGTTGAACCAATTAAAAAAAATATGGGTATGACTCATACACAATAAACGTTACCTCTAGAGCCATCTATGTGTGAACGGCAATTTCATATTCATATGTAATGTATATGTAAATCAACTAGAAAAGTAATTTAGATAAAAAAATTTCAAATATCTATTGGCGTTTGGAAGAGGGGCGAAAAAAATGATCAGTGAAAATGGAATGCATATATTTTCACGATTTTCGTCATTTCTATTAGGTCTTCCCAAATATTGAATTCATTCTTATTCTACGGCTTCTTCATATAAATACCTAGAAATCGTTTTCAGGATTTTTTGAAATTCGACTTCTAAGGGGGTGTAAAGGGGTTGTATACCTTTTCACGAATTCTGCCATATTCTCCAGGTCTGTTCAGATATCGAATATCTTTTAACTTTCACGGGCTTGCGTAATAATCGCCTAAAACTAGTTTTTAAGTTTTTTCCTTTTTCAGCTTCGAAGAGGGTATAAAAGGGTTGAACACGTTCTCATGAATTCCGTTATATCTCTTAGAAGTAATAAGAAATTGAATTGGTGTTTACTTTCTCGTGCTGTCTTCATATTTATTTTTTAACTCCTTTCAGGATTTTTGGATATTCAACCCACAAGTGGGTGTAAGGAGGTTGCATATGTTTTCACAGATTCCCACATATTGCTTAGATCTGTTGATCACCCTTATTCTGGAACCCGCCGGCGGGACAGTGAACTGCGATTCACTCAATTTTAAACTATTGAAAACGCGTGAACGATTCACTTTCTCGAAAATTTGACAGTTGAAATCCGCAATGAAACTAAACTTTTTTTTAGAAAGTAATTGGCAATAAATAAAGCGAAATTTGAGATGGTCCATCTCTGTCATTTACATTATTATTAGTTTTTTTTGGACATTTTTCTGCCTTAAAATGTGGTTTCAAATACACGGAAAACACGTTTTTAAAGTATGTCGATAGAGCAGTTTCCGAACGTTTTTAATAATCGCATGTGCCGTGAATCGGAATCGAATGTGAACCGCATAGTCGGCAGGAATAAAAAATCCGCTATTTTCCAGAATAAGCGTGGATATATCGAATTCATCTTTACTTTCTAAAGTTTCCTCTTAGATAAGGTAACTAAGGATAGAACACCCTGGTGTAAAAGCACGTATAAAATAGAGACCAAAATTATTTTGACAGCACCATGGGATCCAAGGATGCCAAGGGATCTTGCTTGTCAAAAACACAAGTGAAATAATCATGAAGGAATATTTTGTTGTTTGTTTTCATTGGTTGTCATGGTAACCTTGAACTCTCTCTTGAGTTCACAACCAGCGTTGCCAGATAGTTGGCTGCAGAACCCGCCTAGTGAGCTTATGAAATAGCCCAAAACCCGCACGAATACTGTTATGATCGCGTGTCGGGTTTGGGAAAAAAGGTTACTTGGTAGGTATCGAAGTAAAAATGTACTTGCTCCGTTCGTGGTTTATATTCAAGTGTTCTTATTCTATAAAATAATTCAGTTATTTAAAATTGTGATTGTGATTGTTGCCAACACCTCCCTTTTTTTAAGAAGGATAAAGAACTGTTCTTTTCAACGGTCTTCCATAACGGCTAGTGGGAAGCGAAGTAGTTATCTCCGCAGCTGGTGATTCATAGACGTCGCTGAAGTCTGATGTGTCGTCCATTGGTGAGCTTGCTTCCCGTTCCTGTTCTTCATGTTCGATTGAGTTTGGTGCTGGAACTACGTCAGGCTGCATAATGTCGAATTCATCTAGAAGCATGTTCAAATCCAAATTCAGTTGCTGTTGAACAATATCTTCTGATTCTCTTTTATGTAGTTGATTGGTATGTGACCTTATTAGCCTTTTCCCATTTGGGCAGTCAACTAATACTGTATAGTTGACTCGTCCTTCACGACTGGAAATTTCTCCTGGTGTCCAATAGAATTTATTTTGTTTGTAAACTCTTGCCATTACAAGATCTGAATGTCTACATGTATCCGTTCCATAGGTTCGGAGCAGATTGACCAAGATTCCAGGTTTGTTTTGATTGGTGATTTTGCTGAGTGCGCGCAACTTCCACATTGTTTAACATAATGTTCGATGTCAGAGTCAATTTTGGGCCCAATGCTTTCGTACGCTGAATACCAGGATGTCCTCTATGGAGTTGACGTAAAACACGCACATACTTTCGGAATGATAATTCTTTCGCTGAAGAGTAGGACGTTTTCAAACATTGATAAGTGTTCTCTTCGATGAAAGTAAGGTGGATCATCATTTGAAACCATTGTTGACACTGTTGATGATGATGTTGATGATGGCAATGATTCCGGCCATCCATCTTTGACGAATTTCATGACAGATTGCAGTACAGAATCGTGTTGTGTTGCTTTTTGAATCATTCGAAATGTTAGTGGTAGTGTTTTTATACAATTTTATAATTGATGATGAATTGTATCCTCCAATTGTGTGCATGCTATAACATATTCTTCGTCCGCTTTGCTGTAGTCTCCCATAAGTCGTGAGTGAACATCGACGAATCCAAAATTTTCAGTTGATATGTACTGTATTTCAAAGTCGTAGAGCATAAGCGTTAGTGCCCATCTCTGAAGACGGTTGGCTGTATGAACAGGTATACCTTTTTTTGAGCCAAAAATTGATAGTAAAGGCTTGTGATCGGTATACAGTTTAAATTTTCGCCCGTAAATCATTTTGTGAAACTTCTTTACGGCAAATGTTAAGGCTAAACCTTCTTTCTCTATTTGGCTATATTTTCGTTCAGCTTCAGTAAGTGCTCTGGCTGCGTGAACAATTACTTTCTCTGAACGGTCTGGAAATGTATGTGCTATGTATGCTCCAATTCCATCATTTGATGCATCTGCTGCAACTTTTATTGGTAATGACGGATCGTAATGTGTTAGCAGTAAGTCCGACGATAAAATTTTCTTGAAGTTCACAAATGAATTTTGACATTCTTGTGACCAACACCAGCTACTGTTCTCTTGCAAAAGTTTGTCAAGAGGTGCTCGAAGTTTCCTCATCTGTTTGACAAACCGACCATAATATGAGATCGCGCCTAAGAATGATCTGAGTTGTGATATATTCTGACGAGCTGGCATGAATTTTATTTTATCAATTTTTGCCGGATCGGGACGAATTCCATTCTTGTCCAATATGTGTCCAAGATATTTAATTTCGGATGATAGAAATTTGCATTTTTCCAATTTTATGTGGAAACCATAATCAAGTAAGCGCTGAAGAACTTGATACAGTCTATCGATATGATCCCTTTGATTTGCACCACAAACTATGATGTCATCGAGATATGCAGCAACGCCAGGAATTCCCATGAGCATTGTATCCATAAGTTGCTGAAAAGCTCCAGGTGCTGACCTTACTCCAGGTGCTAATCGGTTGAAAGAAAAGAGGCCCTTGTGCGTGTTGATGGTGAGCATCTTTCGAGAGTTTTCGTCAACTGGAACTTGAAGATAGGCATCTGATAAATCGATATTCGTGAAAAAGGAACTGCCTGATAATGAAGCAAAAATATCCTCGGGTACTGGAAGAGGATAATGATGTGGTTCCAAACAGCTGTTTAACCCTGTAGAGTAATCGCCGCAAATGCGTACGTTTCCGTTTGGCTTTTTAACAACTACTATCGAAGCTGCCCAATCAGAAAAATCCACTGGTGTGATGATCCCTAGGTTTTGCAGACGTTGAAGCTCTTTTTCGACATCTAATAGCGTAGCGTATGGTACTGGACGCTTAGGCTTAAAAACTGGCTGAGTAGCTGATTTCAGCACACGTTTCGCTGTAATATTTTTGCATTCTGTAATGCCCTCTTCGAAAAGCGATGAAAATGTCTGTTTGAGTTTTGTAATTTCATCTGCTACTGTTGAATGAATTTGGGAACAAACATGTGACAGTGGTTTATCCCATAACTTAAATGTATCGCAGAGATCTATACCCAAAACATTTAATCCAGATACGTTTGTCACATAAATTGTGCAGTGCTTAGTATCATTTTTAAGCGTTGTATCACAGGAAAAGCTTAATAGGAGCGTCTTTGATATGCGATGCTCCAGGCACATTGTTGAGCTGAATGGTGACGAATTTTCTACTATTTTTGAATGATAGCTGATTTACATTCGCGAAAATCGCTTTAGATTTGTGTTGCGGTATTGATTTTGATTGCATTTGTGATGAAGTTGAGTGGTTCGATTGTTTCGTTTGTATTTCAGCTGTCTTGGTTTGCTATGTTTGAAACAACCGCAATAACCTTCCTTATGCCCGACGGTTTTACATGTACTACACCGGTGTGTAGCATATTGATAATCGCGCGCGAAATGCATTCCTCCACATCCCCAGCATGGAGTACGCGGAGCTGATTTATCAGTACGCGGAACTGATTTATCAAACTTTCGCACTGGTTTAAATTGTTTATTTGGAACTGTTTTTACCGAATTAATGTTATGAGTGGCACAATTAATGAGAGCAGAGTCTTTTTTCAAACTTATAATGTTTTGTGTTTCTGACACTAATTTGTCCAACGTGATAGGAGATTGAACGGTTTCTGTCTCTAATTTATTTAACAAACGCGTTTTTAAGTCCGAATCATCTGATAATTTGAGCCCGGTAATAAATATGAGGCACTTGAAATGATCTATTAAAAGATCGTTGAATTTAAAATCCTCGCAAATTTTATTGACCGATGATGCGTATGACACGTAATCCTCCGTCTCGTTCTTCTTCGTTTGAAAACATCTGTAACGAATACTGAATAGCGATTCCCGTTCACCAAAAATTTTTTTTAACGTTGTAACTGTTTCGTCAAATTTTATTTCTTTCGGTGTTTTGGGCAAAATATAATTGCAATATCGTTCATGTGCAATTGGACTGAGCTTTCGCATTAGAAGGCGAGTTCGACCGCTATCGTCCAATTGTGCGCAATCTTCCATGAAAAGGTCTTCATATCGCGAATACCATAAATTGAAATGATTTGCGTTGTCATGATGATATTCTGTTATGCTAGCTGCAATATTATCCGCGGTAAACTTTTCTGTTCGTACCGATTGATTTAGAAATTTCTGCAGCATCTCTTGTTGCACCGCTAGCGTTTTTTGTTGCTGTTCCAACAATTGCATCAGTTTCTCGTCTGCCATGCTAACTTATATGTATTTCCAATTTAGAATATAATGAAGAAAAAAAAACGCTTACCAGATGAATTAACTCAATGCTCACTGTAACTGTTTTTAATTATGTGTGCACTTATTCTCACTGTTCAGTATATCAATGCTCACTGTAACTGTTTTTAATTATGTGTGCACTTATTCTCACTGTTCAGTATATCAATTTTGTTAATTTATTGTCACAGTTCTCAAAATTATTAACTATTTATAATCACTGCAGGTAATTATCCAAAAAAAATCCTCGTCGCCACTGTTATGATCGCGTGTCGGGTTTGGGAAAAAAACGTTACTTGGTAGGTATCGAAATAAAAATGTACTTGCTCCGTTCGTGGTTTATATTCAAGTGTTCTTATTCTATAAAATAATTCAGTTATTTAAAATTGTGATTGTGATTGTGGCGTTGCCAACAAATACTTGTAGCCCGAATACCGCGCTCTACCTTGACATTTATCAGACCTACTTAAATGTGTTGAACATAGTTGCGATTTCGACGACAAACTGTGCTTCAGAATTCTTAAGAAACACTGTATTGTAAATATGTGTGTGAATATATAAATTCACATTATCACAATTTTAAAAGTCTTGTCTGAAAAATATTAAGTTCAATAATCAAATTATTCATGACATATAATTTGTAATTTTCATAATTCAATGGGATCAGTGGCTTTTTGCTTTTATGAATAATAATGTATATTAGTTAATGTTACAAGAAGCACGTCAATATTGACTAATGTAAGCACCTCATAATCATCTTGGCCTAAGCGATCAGATCCTGCGTCTAAAGAAGATCAAGCCGCCTCTTGATTAGCGTCATACATTGTTGTATACAAGCGGTTCAACTTAATGTTGCAAACTAGAGGTTCGCCGGGATTTCAAGTAAAATACAGTTCGATTTCATTTACTACTTGATCGCTGTTATCGATGGAAATCACTTTAAAAATTCAATTTCGCGTAGAACCGATCGTCGTTTCATTTTCGCAGCAGAAAAAAATATCTCCGGGCTCTGCATCGCTTATATACTGCATGTGTTGAGTCGAGAGATTTCCAGCATATTCGGTTTATTGTGTGGAATGCGCAAGAAGTAACTATTATGCGAGAAGTATATGAACCTCTCCACAATATTGCAAGGTTTTGTTTTTCTCTGGAAACTTTAATGCCAATAATAAGTGAGTTCAAATTACCAGAGTACACATGTAACAATAACTTTAATTTTTTGCAACACATGTCTGTAACTCACCAATCTAGCAAAAATAATAATTAATAAATTATGAAAAAATGAAACTAGTAAATCTATTATCCTCTTGTACGTTATATTTCGATGGCTTTCCTTAACTTGAAAGAAAGTGGTTCATTTGTAGAAATTCAAGAAATAATGTATCGATTCTAAATTAAAAATTCAGTTTTCTAATTTTTATATGTATTGTTTTTTTCTCGTAAATCGGCTCTGTTGTAAACTAGCAAACTAACACAATTTGCGTTTGCCGAATAGCCCAAAAAGCTGTAACTAGCTTTTTGTAATTTGCACCCGCGAATTGAATATTTAAATAGCCCAAATCGCGGTAAATAGCCCAATCTGGCAATCTTATTCACAACAATATAGCCCTTTCATTAAATTAGTATTAGAAAAATGGTTGCATTATTGTTAAAAATAAGTCTGACGAAATATCAAAATTTGGTGTTTTTCAAAAAAATACGCACTTGAAAAAGCTACTCGTTTCTGGTAACTATTTCGCCGAGATTTCAGTTACGGAATCGGATTATAAGTAAATATGTACATATGTGTATAATAAAATAATATGCATCTGCGAAGCATACATACATAAATTACAAAGAGATAGATAGTTTTATATTCTAGAGTATTATGTATAAGTTTAATCCAGCCCAAAAGTTTGTAACGTTTAGATCGAAGCCTCAAACCAAAAAAAGTTAAATATTATTTTGTGCTTATTTGGGGCCAAAACCTCTAAATCCGCTTGACGTCCGTCCGCCCGCCCGTCCGTCCGTTAGTATGATAACTCAAGAACGCCTTGACCTATGATCTTTAAATTTTGAATCTGGATGTTTGGTCGAATTTGTAAGGCTAAGTTCGTTAACTAGCAAAATCGTCCTACTCCTTCGGGTAGCTCCAATACAGAAAGTCCTAAGACACGTGTTCAAGGTTACTTTCCGATAGTCTTTGAACGATTCAATCTAGGAATATGATGTTTTGTACAACATTGTATGTTACAACAATAGCTCTAGGTAAAAGGATGAATATACTAGAAATCGAGTGAGTTCTTGCTGCACCTCCCATGTGAAAGTCCTTGAAAAGGGAAAATTTTGCTTTCGGTGACTCATTGAGAGTCAGATATGAATTGAACACTGATGATATTGTCTTTTAGTTTCGAGTAGCAACCAAATGAGTGTCTTTAATACAGGACAAACTACATGCACGTCCTTTATTCTACTTTATCCTCATTTACAATATAAATCGGAGTTCAGTATTTCATCTAGACTATCATACGATTTGCTTGCAACAGATTGTAACTACAGTATGTTTATGCAATATATTTAATATATGCAAAAAACTATTAAAATGCGCGCCAAAATTTTTGCCCCTAAAATAATCAGTTTTGTACGCCCATGCAGCTTTTACTTTGACATGCGCATAACACAGCTTGGCTCTTTTTTTATTGTGGCATGGCCAATCCTTTTAGGTATATAATCTAAGGGTTTCCTATATAAGCGCCAAAAAGTCAATTTCAGTATTTTTAGATATTCAATCCTAAGGGGTGTAAGAGGGTTGTATGCTTTTCAAAGCTTCTATATATTTCTTAGGTATTTTTATAATCACCTACAAATCTATTTCTCAATTTTTTGATATTCAACCCCCAAGGGTATGCATATGTTTTCACAATTTTTGCCATCCCTTAGTTCTGATGCGATATACAATTGGTTATTATAGTCCAAGAGCTCGCGACAAAAAATCGCAATAGTTTTAGCAAAGCTAATATTTTGGTATTTGGTTACATTTAGGGTGTATGTAAATATACTAGAGTCAGCAGGTCTGACGTCGGGACACCTGGCTCTGGTGAGCTGTCAAAGATGTCAAAAAAATCGGAAAATGAAAGAGTTTTAGCAAAGCTGAAAATTTGCCAGGACGTAGTTTTTACAATGAAAAACTGAAAAACAGTGGTCAGACACCCCAACAGCGGGACCCCCCCAGTCAGCCACCCCCAAAGATGTCAAAAAAATCGGGTCCTCGAAAGAGTTTTAGCAAAGCTGAAATTTTGTTCAGTAAATATTTATTATATATAATGTATGAAAATAACAGTCAGACTTCATTTGGTTAGAACGGGGCCAGTCAGCAGGCGCCGAAAGTATATATGTCATAGGAGCGCGATTTCTGTTACTATGTGCACGACAATCAATACAAGTGTCATGAAAGAGTTCTAAGAAAGCTGAAAATTTACCACGGGGTAGTTTTTACAATGAGAAACAAAAAAACAATGGTCAGACACCCCAATAGTGGGACCCACCTAGTCAGCCCCCCGCAAAGGTATCGCAAGAATCGCGTGCTCGTGGTTTCTGGTACTATGCGTGCAACAATCGATACCATTGCCATGAAAGAGTTTTAGCAAAGCTGAAAATTTACCACGGGGTAGTTTTTACAACGAGAAACAAGAAAACAATGGTCAGACACCCCAACAATGGGACCCACCCAGTCAGCACCCCCGCAAAGGTATCGCAAGAATCGCGTGCTCGTGGTTTCTGGTACTATGCGTGCAACAATCGATACCATTGCCATGAAAGAGTTTTAGCAAAGCTGAAAATTTACCACGGGGTAGTTTTTACAACGAGAAACAAAAAAACAATGGTCAGACACCCCAACAGTGGGACCCACCCAGTCAGCACCCCCGCAAAGATGTCGCAAAAATCGTTTTAAGAAAGCTAAAATTTCGTACAAATCTATTAAATATAGTTTATGAAAAAGTTTCGTTTACCTGATATCTCACAATTTTCAATGGATATCAAAACAATGTACATTTTCTACATGTTTCAATGCGCTGGTTCATTGAATTTCTACTTATTTATATGAAAATATAATTCCATAAGGAAACTATACAAGATTTTAAAGTAATTCTATTTTATTATATTATCAGGTAGGGATGTTAATATCGGAAAAAAATATCAATATATCGATATATCGATATTGAAAAAAATATCAATATCGGCTGACGATATATCGGAGAAAAATATCGATATATCGAATATTTTTTCCAATGAAAAATAAACTATAATGCTGCATCAAAATTAACATTAATAAAAAAATACGGCGCACGCGGCTTTTAGCAAACCGAAAGCTAATAAATAAATGGCATTTGATTTCGTTGCCTTCGGTCACAGTTGCTAAATTTAGCTATTTTTAGAGTTCGATATATCGATAATGAAATCCGACTATCGGACTCGATATTTTTTTTAAGTATAGCATATTTTAGAAATCTAACGGGTTTTTTGCATTTAATCTGCATTTCTGATTATTTATGAGGGATGCCAGAAACGTTGAAAGTAAAAAAAAAAATTTTCGACCATGGAAACCATATCTGTCGAAACTAGGTTCAAGGCACGTGATATATACGGGCACATGCACGCAAATCTTCACTTTAGGCGCCAATACAAATATATGTAGGACGAGGGAACTAGGCAACTATCAGAAATACCTGGTTGTCCCTGCCTCATCGTTGTCATCCGAAAGAGTTGCGTCGACAATAAATATTGTGGTGCCAAATAATCGCAGTGGGCTTACTGGAGAGCATATTAAGGAGCAAGTATTCTTAACAACTGTCCCAGAAAAATACTGGTTCTCATAAGCTTACATATTCAAAATATGTCAATATATAATATTTCATTAATAAATAATTAAAATCAAGTTTGCTCTTAATACTTTTTTCGATTTTGCCCCTTTTATCCTTATTTCTTAAAAATAATATATTTAAAAAATAACAGTATTTTTATCCGGAAACTTTATTTCGATGAAAAAAGGCATTATTTTGATTTCATAAGTCAACAGAGAAGAATTTTCCGCTTTTCACCAACATTTCCAATAGTTCAATCCAAAAACTCTCAGATATTGAAATTGCAATGATAAAATTGAAATTGAATTTCAGACTCTAAAAATAGCTAAATTTGGCAACTGTGACCGAAGGCAACGAAATCAAATGTCATTTATTTATTAGCTTTCGGTTTGCTAAAAGCCGCGTGCGCCGTATTTTTTTATTAATGTTAATTTTGATGCAGCATTATAGTTTATTTTTCATTGGAAAAAATATTCGATATATCGATATTTTTCTCCGATATATCGTCAGCCGATATTGATATTTTTTTCAATATCGATATATCGATATATTGATATTTTTTTCCGATATTAACATCCCTACCTGATAATATAATAAAATAGAATTACTTTAAAATCTTGTATAGTTTCCTTATGGAATTATATTTTCATATAAATAAGTAGAAATTCAATGAACCAGCGCATTGAAACATGTAGAAAATGTACATTGTTTTGATATCCATTGAAAATTGTGAGATATCAGGTAAACGAAACTTTTTCATAAACTATATTTAATAGATTTGTACGAAATTTTAGCTTTCTTAAAACGATTTTTGCGACATCTTTGCGGGGGTGCTGACTGGGTGGGTCCCACTGTTGGGGTGTCTGACCATTGTTTTTTTGTTTCTCGTTGTAAAAACTACCCCGTGGTAAATTTTCAGCTTTGCTAAAACTCTTTCATGGCAATGGTATCGATTGTTGCACGCATAGTACCAGAAACCACGAGCACGCGATTCTTGCGATACCTTTGCGGGGGGCTGACTGGGTGGGTCCCACTATTGGGGTGTCTGACCATTGTTTTTTTGTTTCTCATTGTAAAAACTACCCCGTGGTAAATTTTCAGCTTTCTTAGAACTCTTTCATGACACTTGTATTGATTGTCGTGCACATAGTAACAGAAATCGCGCTCCTATGACATATATACTTTCGGCGCCTGCTGACTGGCCCCGTTCTAACCAAATGAAGTCTGACTGTTATTTTCATACATTATCTCTATATACAGGGTGTAACTAGTACTGAAGTTCAAACGAAAATGGGAGATAGAGGAACTTGTCCTGAGTAGAAAATCGTTCTACACATACTCCCGTTTTTGCACCGTTGAGGAGATAGCGCGATTTTAAGGACGAAGGATTTTCATCGTACCTGTGATCACTGTTTGATCTCTAACTTCTGCTGTACTTAGCGTAACGTAATAATTCTGGGCTCGTTGGAAAGGACACAAATTCTTCTTTCTAATTGCTATCAACTGTGTTAATCAGTTTTATACTTTTTGAGAAAAATTCATTTAAATGACACAAAAACAATAAAAAATTAAAAAAAATACAACAAAGTCCTGTTTTCTCCAAGAGGACCTGATTAACCACCAAATTTTATTACATTTTCGGAAAGCCCATAAAATTTCACTATACGTTTGATAACAGAATTTCTTCATAGGTTGAATTGTAAAGGAGCGGGGCTAACAGTTATCAAGCACGTTCCCTTCAAGTAAATCTGGTTTGACACCCGTCATTCGCCGAAGGAGTATGATTAATAATAGTGAGGACGAAATAAATGCATGTGGTTGATGCCTAATCGATGGCCGATGCGCCGGGTGCTTACCGTGGGGCCCCTAGCCGCGATGCGCAGTATGCGCTCCTCCGTGGCCACAGGTACCGAGTGTCGCCGTCCTGGATGTTGTGTCTCCCGCCACGGCTGCAGTGTACCTCGTTCACGAAGGTTCCGATGAATGCTGATGAACATCCGATAATGAGGGTACCGAGATCTGTCCGGTTACCGTTCCCGGTAAACTCTTTCGGCTCGCCTAGCATTCCCGTCGCACAACCCATACACGAAGTTCATGTCTGCCATTTCTTCCGTTGTAAAAGACCTCCTATTGCTTGCCATGTTGCTCGTAATGATGTCTATGACATTCTGTTTGCTGCTGCTTCCTCCCGATGCTTTTATCGCAGAAAAATCTACGTAGGACGAAGTCATTCCTGTTCCTTAAGGGAGCAGGTAAACTCCACGCCCTACTTAAATGGATATTACTTAATTAACTTAAATGGATGTTAGTTAATTTACTTATATGGACGCTATCTAATTAGTTGTCATATTTTTACTTACCTGTAACATAATTTCCACACATAAGAGCAATACGTGTGTTGTTAACATGGTTGCTCATTACTGCATCTGTTTTGCGGTAAATTCTATGTTTAGCAGTATTTCCAACATGTGCAGGGAACTCACTTGTTGTTGCAAATATGAAGAAATTCTGTTATCAAACGTATAGTAAAATTTTATGAGCTTTCCGAAAATGTAATAAAATTTGGTGGTTAATCAGGTCCTTCTTGGAGAAAACAGGACTTTTTTGTATTTTTTTTTAATTTTTTATTATTTTTGTGTCATTTAAATGAATTTTTCTCAAAAAGTATAACACTGATTGACACAGTTGATAGCAATTAGAAAGAAGAATTTGTGTCCTTTCCAACGAGCCCAGAATTATTACGTTACGCTAAGTACAGCAGAAGTTAGAGATCAAACAGTGATCACAGGTACGATGAAAATCCTTCGTCCTTAAAATCGCGCTATCTCCTTAACGGTGCAAAAACGGGAGTATGTGTAGAACGATTTTCTACTCAGGACAAGTTCCTCTATCTCCCATTTTCGTTTGAACCTCAGTACTAGTTACACCCTGTATAAAAATGAATGTTTGTCTGTCTGTTTGTCTGTTTGTCCTGTATAGGCTCCTAAACCACTCATCCAATTGCGATAAAACTTTGGTGATTTGTTGAGGGTACGCCCTCGATGGTTTCCGCGTTAACAAAATTATTTAACAGTTGGTGGTTCGCGAGTTATTTCAACATTTGAGTGTTTTTCATATGATTTTGCGGCAGTTTGTTTTTGGTGTATTAGTTATGCCTATTCCTATTACTAAATGGTAAAGTTGGACGATGGATGTTAAATAGGGGATAGTGGAGGATGGTGGATAGAGGATGGAAGATGGAGGATGGTGGATGGTGGATGGAGGATGGTGGATAGAGGACGGAGGATGGTGGATGGGGGATGGTGGATAGCGAATGGAAGATGGAGGATGGTGGATGGAGGACGGTGGATAGAGAATGGTGGATAGAGGATGGAGGATGGGGGATTGGGGATGATGGATGGAGGATGGTGGATATAGGATGGAGAATGGTGAATGGAGGATGGTGGGTAGAGGATGGAGAATGGTGGATGGGGGATGGAGGATGGTGGATGTGGGATGGAGTATGGTGGATAGAGGATGGAGTAACGGGAGCAACGGCGCGACGGAAGAAATGGGGGATGGTGGATAGGGAATGATGGATGGAGGATAGTGGATGGATGATGGTGGATAGAGGATGGAGGATGTAGGATGAGGGATGGTGGATAGCGGATGGAAGATGGAGGATGGTGGATGGAGGACAGTGGATAGAGGATGGTATATAGAGGATGGAGGATTGTGGATGGAGGATGGAGGATGGTGGATGGAGGATGGTGGGTAGAGGATGGAGGATGGTGGATGTCGGAGCATGGTGGATAGAGGATGGAGTAACGTCAGCAACGGCGCGACGGGAGAAATGGGGGATGGCGGATGGGGGATAGGGGATGGTGGATGGAGGATGGTGGATGGAGTAACGGGAGCAACGTGAGAAATGGGAGCAACCGGAGTAACGGGAGCAACGATAGTAACAGGAGTATCGGGAGAAACAGGACCAATGGATCAAAGGGAGCAACGGGATCAACGGGAGTAACAGGAGCGATGGAACAACGTGAGCGAAGCGAGCGTAGCCGCGGTACGCGGCTAGTATATAATAAATATTTACTGAACAAAATTTCAGCTTTGCTAAAACTCTTTCGAGGATCCGATTTTTTTGACATGTTTGGGGGCGGCTGACTGGGGGGGTCCCGCTGTTGGGGTGTCTGACCACTGTTTTTCAGTTTTTCATTGTAAAAACTACGTCCTGGCAAATTTTCAGCTTTGCTAAAACTCTTTCATTTTCCGATTTTTTTGACATCTTTGACAGCTCACCAGAGCCAGGTGTCCCGACGTCAGACCTGCTGACTCTAGTATATTTACATACACCCTAAATGTAACCAAATACCAAAATATTAGCTTTGCTAAAACTATTGCGATTTTTTGTCGCGAGCTCTCCGACTATTACGGCATTGGATGTAATGGCATAAAAACCAATTTCACGATTTTTCGAATTTCAAAAACCAAGAGGGTGTGAAGGGTTTGTTTACGTTTTCACATATTTTTCAAAATCCCTCGTGTCTCATGAGTTGCTTCTCATGAAATCGTCTAAAAACCTGTTTCACAATTTTTTCGAAATTCAAACCCCAATGGGTTTGTATACGTTTTAACAATTCGTCATATCTCTTAAGTCTGATAAGGCAAACAATTCGTTTTTACTTCTATGGGCTTTTAGTGTACATAATATACCGAAATTCGAATGTCTAAACGGGCTTTTTCAATGGTTAATCGGCTATCTCTATTTTAGGGGCAACCCGTGAACCTGTAGACAGTTGTCATTTTTTTCCATAGAAACTGCTCTATCTTTAATTTGAATTAATTTGTTTTTATTTTAATTTTTTTTAGTGTCTAGGAAGATATTAGTTTTTCTAGAAGTTGCTAGTTACTATCTTCTGGTACAAAATTTTTAGTTATAGAATGTTTTAAGAATTGGGGCGTTTCGTACCTTGGTACACGCTGTGCAATGTACATATGGACGCACTTGTAATTGAAGACAATTTAAATGAAACACATTTTTAACAGAAATTAACAAAAGTATTTATTGCAAAAATAAAAGTAAGATCTCTTTTTAAAACAAATAATAACATAATCAAAAATTTTCACTAATCTTGGTTATAAATATTTCAAAATTAAATAGTTCTTCTCGAAAGAAATAAATTATAAAAAAGATATAACATTTTACTGATTTTTAACCATTGAAAACAGTTCTTCAGTGTCAACACTATCGTGATCGTCATCAGTGTCGTCAGTAATTTTAAAACAGTTTTGGCAAATGAAGCAGCGTTCATCATCTGAATCAGGGATATTTTCTTTATGCGAGCTAGCAACACATTTAGAATGATAGATAGTTTTGCACAAACTGCATTTCATGACTTTCAACTTGTTACCATATTTTTACAAGCTACGCATATAACTAATGTAACATCGGATATGACATTAATTTTTTTTTAAGCACCAGTAGTACATATAATTTCTTCTGGTGCCAGGGTTTGCTAAATTCGTGTTTATATAATTAATATATATAATATTAAATAGGAACCTTCTTCACCTCTTTTCTTTGGTTTGTTCTTTTCTTTTCAATTTTTTTCCTGGCATCGCTCATTACTTCATTTTTTTCAGGAGAGTCTGTCAGCATTCTAGTTCTTCCCGGTTTTCTTCCTCGTCTTGTCGCTTTTTGTGGTTGCGCTTTCGGAAATGGACGTATGGACTCTGGTAATATTGTTTGATGCTGCTGTCCCGAATCTAAACGTGCCGGATAAGTCGATAGAATGGCATCTGTATCTTCGCAGGAGTTGAGAGTAGTGGTATCATTTCTGCTAATCGTTATATTAGCTGAATCTTCTCGTGTACAAGGTTCTTCTAGGATATTTGAAGTTTCATGACAATTTGTGATATATGAAGATAAGAAGTCTTGCGAAGAAAAAACATTTTCGTCCAGAGGGCAGATACCTGCAACTTTGACGATATAACTAGGCGTAAATGTTTGTGGATATGATTGACTCACGAGCTCTGTAGCCTCGTAGATAGTGATCGGTTTTCCAGGATTGTTAAACATCCATTGGTCTGTCATTCTGTAGTGCATGTTTTTAAATGGACCGAATAATTTACGATCTAAGGGTTGCATCTTATGTGACGTGTGAGGATGAAGTACGATTCCGTTTTTTCTCGCTTTGTCAATAATATCAACACATGACTTTTCATGGTTATCCATTATAATTAAAACTGCAGCCATTGTTTCCGGGCATAAGCCTCCTCTTTTTTAGCTGTTTTATTGCGAGGCACTGAAAAAACAAATGGATGGAATAGTATAAAATGTATTGGAAAATATGTAGATATGCGTGTATCTATAGATGAGCTGTGTCCCTATTGACAATATGTGTACCTACAGTCCAAAGGTACAAGTAAGATGTTGTCCACAGGTACAATTTATGACACCCTGAACAAAACCTCTCATATCATTTTAAATATTTAACAAAAGGGTCTCCCGATACAGTTATAATGTAAATAATATTTAATAAACTACAAACAGCATAAAGCTTAGTAACAAAATCGAGTTTTGGAACTTAAAACACATTGAATAAAGAGCTCAGAAACTTACTTTTAGCGAGAATTTGTTTTATCAGCCTAGAAAAATGGAACCGTTGAAGAATGCGAAGTGACACTTAGTGAGGATTACCACATATGAAAAATGTTCCCTAAATACGTTTTCTTAGTTTCTGTAAGTACTTGAATTTGGGCAATACTTAAGCCCATACCTACCGTCCATAGGTTCACGGGTTGACCCTAAATATTTTTTTTTAAGAACAAAATTAACTTTTCAAGAAACCTAATAATCCCGAAACAACTGATGATATAAGCCGACTTTGACCGCTCCCGAACTTTGACCCGAAAAATAATAAAATTTCGCCCAGACCGCAGATTTTTTATATTTTTTTCTAATTCTAATTAAAAAATAAAATTTAAATTTTTTGTACGGGTATCTGGAATGAAATGCATTAATATGATATTTAAATTTTCTAAAACCAATTACATTTTTTTTTTCAATATTTAACGAAACATTGATGTTTTTAACCAATTAGTAGCTCAGTGAAATTATTAGATAACTAAACCAGCTTAAATTTATGATTTCAAGAACCGCCCATATATCTAGCATCATAAAATTATATCCTCGTTTACGTACGAGCAAGTGCTTAAAACAATTGTAATTTTTCTATAAAATAATTGAGAACCACTGATGTTCTTCGATTTTCTTGACCCCGATTTCTTTGAGATTCCGAGTTGATTTCTTGGTAGGTTTTGAAACGCAGTATAATATACAAAATGTCAATAAAAACGAAGATACGCTTCTTGAGATATTCAAGAATAAAGAAAAAAAGTTATCCTTGAAAAAAAATTTCAATATTTTTTATTGGTTTTTTTTTTTTTATATTGCGACGACCTTTTCTTTTAAAATGGCCCCTATTTTATTAACCATGATTACAAATTTATAGAGACATGAATTTTAAAAGAGGACTCGGAACGAACCTATTTTTATGAATTCTTTAACAAACTATAAATAACAAAAAAATGAGATAGAGACAAGAAAATTAAATTATATTTTTTTTCACTAATTCTTTGAGTACACAAAATTTCAACGGAATCAGGAATGGTAAGGTCACACCTGTGGTCAATTTTGGATGGAATGGTCCATAAATAATATTTGATGTATGTTGGAAGTTGTACCTATCTTACAAGGAGATATTCTAGTGATAAAACTAATTTTCTAAAACCAAACCTCATTGTTTCGAAACAACCGATATTACATTTTGACTTCGGCCGCGTTCCGGACTATGACCTAAAACTGTAGATATCTGTTAATGGTGGTAGTAGCGTAAGCACTTCTGCTGCATCCTTACTTCAACCGCAGAGCTGGTCCTTGACCCGTAAAATAAAGTAAAATAATAAAGTTTCGCCCAGACGTTTGGCAAATTTTTTCCTAACTTATGAAACTTTTGCCTCATGTGAATACAAATTCTTCTTTCTCACCTACGAGCAATACTGCAATAAGAAGTTCGTTTTATCGAGTTCCTAATAACAACTCCCTGAAATTTATCGATTTCCGTTGTACTGTATTACCGAAAAACCGACAAGTAAAATATAATCGGTAATTATTATTAATTAATTACATACTTTAAACGAATTTTTTCACTAGTAAAGAAATAAATATCTGAAACATTTGGTGAACGGAAATAGAAGGTACTACCGCCAAACTGTCAAACTTACCGTTCCATTCTATATAATCACAATAAAATTAAACAGTTTACCTTTGCTTATCAAATTGATAGAAACATCCAATAACACATATGTTGAACGTCATTTGTCATCTTGCTCCCTATTCGAGTATGTTTTGTAATAAAAAGGGTGTCCCACCATCGCAGTCAATCCCTTCGAGAACATTCATTCCCACCGGTTGTATACATTTATAGTTGGTATACCAGTGACAAAGCATGTTAACCACATTGTCATCCTGCTTGTGATTTTGAGGGATTAGTACAATGCCGGAATAATAAATGGTTTTTGCAAAAAGTAATTTAGACGTAACCAGAACGTTTTGTGTAATTTAGACTAATATAAAAAGTTGTATATCATAATAATAATATAAGGACGAAATACGTTATAGGGCGCTGGAAGTCAGCATATCATATGTACTGTGGTACTACTATTGAATTCCCTGTTTGAAACTGCTGTTACACTGTTTTTATTAGTTCTGTCACTTTTTGTTATGTTGATGGTGGCAAGTCTTTCATAATTTGCTAGTTCCAACAACCACAGCCGGTCGCCATTAAAAAGCATTTCGGCAAAGTATCTGACATATTTTAACATTTGAATCCTGTTCACAGAATGGAGCTATTTCAGCGGGAAGTGCGAAGCTTAGTGAAGAAAATGTGGAAGGCTCCATTAAATATCAACCCTGCTATGTGCGTTTATTTATTAGATACCTATTATGATCATTTCAATTAAATATGTACAGTAAGTAAGTGTGTCAGTAAGGGAATTATTGCCAAAAGAAGCTTGCTCTAACTAATATACAGGGTGTTTGGCAATCCGTCCGCCGATTAATATTTTGGAAGTAATAGGTAAAAATACATATCGCATAAAAATTAAATATTTAAAAAGTCAGTGCATGTGCATGTTGATCTACACTACTTGCTTGAACTGAAAGAATTTAATAATGGTTTTTATGTTTTATTTAAAATTTTTTTATTATAATAAATGTTGAAAATGGCCACATTCATATTGAATGCACGCTAAAGCTCGTTTGGAGAGTGTTCTCTTGGTATTCATATTCCGCAACTGCTGCCTTACTTCTATTGCTGCCGCATCGATCCTGGTATTTAGATCTTCCAATGTTACTACTGGCGTTGCGTAGACAAGGTCCTTCATCCGTCCCCATACAAAGAAATCCATAATAGTAAGATCAGGAGATCTTGCAGGCCAGTGTATCGGTCCATTTCTACCGATCCAGCGATTGCTATAATTGGAATTTAACCAATCTGTGATCTGTCGGCCGTAATGAGCAGAAGCACCATCGTGTTGGTAAAACATGGAAGCCAATCGAACCAGTGGAATATCATCCAACAAGTCCTGTAGATCATTTGATAAAAACTGTAAGTAATTGGAGCTATTTAGAGTACGCGGAAGCCTAATAGGTTCAAGTAAATCGTCACCAATCACACCTGCCCATAAATTGACGCTGATTCTGTACTGAAATGATACCGTTCTTCTTGTGTGTGGATTGCTCTGAGCCCACGTATGTAGGTTGTGGAAGTTTGTGATACCGTCTCTGGTAAATTGGGACTCATCCGTCCACAGAATATTGTTGAAAAAATTGTCGTCATCTATTTGTCTATTTATTTTCTATGTTAAGATGTTAAACTGCAATGCCAAGCGTCGGATACTGATCGTCGATGGATCATTTTGAACTGCTTGTAGTATTCTTTCATCAATCTAAACAGCGATTTTCGGCGTAGGATTTGCATTTACTCTGCTTGTCCTAACGCTGCCAGTTTCCCTAATTCTCCTGAAAAAGCCTTGAAATACTCCCCTGTCAGGTGTCCGTCGATGAGGATGTCACTGATGGTAAATCCTTCGCGCGGCTCGTCCATTTCCGCGACACTCTCCATAAATTAACACAATGTCAGCATATTCTTCATTGGAGTACTCAGGCATTTTGAAATTGTTTTTTTAATTCTACTGACACCTTCTTCTTTTAGCAACGTAACTAAAACTGATAAACATATGAAGGTAGTTTTGCTTTTATAGGCTTTTTATTTTGTAAGGCACCCTATTAAAAAAGGCATAGTACCGCACCTAGTATTACCTACCACATCCAGGTAAAAGCATCAATTATGTTGAAACTCACTTACATTTCACTCTTTTCCTACATACTTTAAATAGTAATAAATGTGCAATAAAAATACTTCAGTACTACCGACAAATTAAACAGGTTCTTAGACGAGGTACACTTTATGGCACTGACTTGAAATATTTATTTTTTATGCTATATTTTTCAATCGAATTACCTTTCATTTGATGTAACAGTCTAAATTGTAATTGCACCCAATCTTGAGATATTTACTCGAAAACACAAATTTTTGCTACGTGAACCCTTAACATTCAGTGATCAATGTAGTTTTTCTCAGAAAACCCCATTATAAAAATGTCATTTTAATTTTATTTTTTTATGAGCCGTATTATTACCTACAAAAGCTGCTACGATTAACATTTTGGAAGTAATAGGTAAAAATACATGTCGCATAAAAATTAAATATTTAAAAAATCAGTTCATGTGCATGTTGATCTACGCTACTTGCTTGAATTTAAAGAATTTAATAATGGTTTTTAGTTCAAATATTTTTATTTTAAATATTTTTATTATAATAAATGTTCAAAATGGTCACCTTCATTTTGAATGCACGCTAAAGCTCGTTTGGCGAGTGTTCTCTTGGTATTCATATTCCTCAACTGCTGCCTTACTTCTATTGCTGTCGCATCGATCCTGATATTTAGATCTTCCAATGTTTCTACTGGCGTTGCGTAGACAAGGTCCTTCATCCGTCCCCATACAAAGAAATCCATAATAGTAAGATCAGAAGATCTTGCAGGCCAGTGTATCGGTCCATTTCTACCGATCCAGCGATTGCTATAATTGGAATTTAACCAATCTGTGATCTGTCGGCCGTAATGAGCAGAAGCACCATCGTGTTGGTAAAACATGGAAGCCAATCGAACCAGTGGAATATCATCCAACAAGTCCTGTAGATTATTTGATTAAAACTGTAAGTAATTGGAGCTATTTAGAGTACGCGGAAGCCTAATAGGTCCAAGTAAATCGTCACCAATCACACCTGCCCATAAATTGACGCTGAATCTGTACTGAAATGATGCCGTTCTTCTTGTGTGTGGATTGCTCTGAGCCCACGTATGTAGGTTGTGGAAGTTTGTGATACCGTCTCTGGTAAATTGGGACTCATCCGTCCACAGAATATTGTTGAAAAAATTGTCGTCATCTATTTGTCGTTCAAGGAGCCAATTGCAAAACTCCATCCGTTTGGGGAAATCAATGGGTAGCAGCTCCTGTACTGGTGTGTGATGATAGGCATGGAAGCGTTCTACTTTTAAAATACTCCAAACCTTCCAAGTAGATATGTTAAACTGCAATGCCAAGCGTCGGATACTGATCGATGGATCATTTTGCACTGCTTGCAGTATTCTTTCATCAATCTGAACAGCGATTATAGGCGCAGGATTTGCATTTACTCTCCTTGTTCTAACGCTGCCAGTTTCCCTAATTCTCCTGTAAACGTCTTGAAATACTCTCCTGCTAGGTGTCCGTCGATGATCTATTTTGATATTTATTTGCTTGTTAGCGTTAGCCGCTTTCCCTGCAATCCCTTCAACTGTTAAGTAACATTTTCTTGAATTAATACCCAAATTGTGATTCATTCGTGAAGTTATGAAGTTTAATTGAGAACCTTTATCTAACAACGCTCGACAATTAATCCAACTTCCATCAACCTTCTGAATTTTTACTCTTGCTGTCTCGAGAAGCACATGCTTATCACCTCTCTTAGCTGCATCCTGAATTATAAATGATGAATTTCCCTTTGTTTTTTCATCTTCCATCTTGATCGAGTCTGCTCCTCTCTCTTTAGCTATAATTTGATTTAATTTATCTTCGTGCAATAGCGTATTATGCTTCCTATTGCATTTCTGGCATGTTTTCTGACTCTTACAATCTGCTACATTATGCCCATAGTTTTGTTTTAACTGTCTAAACGACAGTTAAAACAAAGCTTATTTTCTAGCACCTTTTTTCTTCTTTCACTAGTCGATAACTTTCTAAAACTCTCACAACCTGATAAAGTATGTTTTTCCTTGCATCCGATTGTGCAGAACTTCTGGGCGATTGTAAAAGCAGAACCTTTTGATTTGTTTCCCACAGAAACTTTGTTTGGCTTTAAATGCTTCCCTGCTATTTCTGGGGCAATAAATTGCTGTTCAATGAAACTTAAGATACTATCCAGTCCCTTAATTCCCCTTGGATTTTCTAAGCTCTGTTCGTACCTTTGTCGCGAATTGTCATCCATTTTTCGGAGAACTACGTAATGTAAAAATGCTTCCTTCCACTCATAATCGGAAAGATTCATCGTATCAATAGCTCTAACAGCCGAGGTGATTGTTTCGTGTAGACTCTTATACGCACCTGCTGTGCCCTGGGACATAGTAGGGGCATCCAAGAATTGTGCAAACAGAGCCGATAGATATACTCGCTGGTTGGAGTAACGCTTTTCCAAGATGTTCCAGGCTATGGCGTAGTTTGATTCAGAGAGTACTAAATGCTGAATTGTTCTTCCTGCCTGGCCTTGTACATGTGCTTTTAAATGAGCTAACTTTTGAATAGAAGTGAGGCTAGTACGGTCAACTAACACTCGAAATAAATCTCTAAAAGTCACCCATTCCTTTATGTCGCCATTAAATTTTGGTAAAGTAATAGGTGGTAATGCACATCTGCTATTAAGGAATTCATCTGTTTTGATCTTCTCTTCTTCCCTGTTATTTCCTAATACTATATAACTTTGTAACAGAACGTCATATTCTGTTGTATCCAAGAAGGGGTTATCTTCATCGATAATGTCATTACGAGTTTTAGCATTCTGAATTGCTTTATTCAGACTACGTAATTTCCACTGTAAGAGAGGAGTTAAAGAACTAGTTTCAACCTTTTTTTCCCATATCCGGTTTAGCAGGATCACTGAGAATTGATTCTACCGGTTTTGAAGCTGTTATTGCTTCTAATTGAAGCAGAATCTCCTTTACGAATTCATTGTAATAAATTTCAGTATTTCTGAACCCGGCCGTAAAGTATTTATGACCAGTTACTTTTGATCTATCCGCGCTTGCTAATAGCGCCCTGTCGTTCTCTTGGAATTCCTTCCAAAGGCTATCTATATCACTTCTTAATTTAGAGCAATAAGAATGACTTACCTTACCCGTTTTGATTTCCGTTTGAAATCGGGTTTTGCACCGCTCAAACTCCTCCCTTATGGAGTACTGGCGATCAATCAGTAATTCTGGCATTCTGCTACCTTCGTCAAAAGTTTCACTTACTAATCACAACACTTCACTTATCTTCACTGCTTGACTTATTCAAGCTCGTCAAAATACTTTATTACACTTTGCCGTATTGAAGCTCGTCAATACGCTTTTACTGCACTTTGACGTATTGAAGCTCGTCAATACGCTTTGTTACACTTTGACGTATTTAAGCTAGGGATGTTAATATCGAAGAAAAATATCGATATATCGATATTGAAAAAAATATCAATTTCGGCTGATGATATATCGAAAAAAAATATCGATATATCGAATATTTTTTCCAATGAAAAATAAATTCTTATCTCCCTTCCCGTATCAAATTTAACGTTAAGAGAAGCACATCGCAAAGGCTTTTCAGTGTAAAATTCATGACCCATTTTCTCAGAAACCACTCGAATGAAATTTGGGACAATTATTCCTTAGTGCAAAACGAGCAAATAGAGTGGAGTAAAATTTTTTTATTTTTGCGAAGGTTGTATATATTGCACATCTAATTTTGACGAACAGAAAGGGTGAAGTCAGTCTCATATTACATTATTAAATAATTAAACATTTTAAATTTCCTTCTACTCTATCTGACAGCAGAGGTGTCATGACAGTGATGCCAATTTAGTGCTTTCAGCGTTAAATTTGGCGGAAAAAAATTAGTTTTACCGCTTGCGTGTTATTTGAATATTCCTGCGATTGATATGAAAAAATACATTTTTAGTGCCTTTAAGTTGAAATTAACGCTCAAAATTTCATATTTTAGTGCTCAACCAAGAAAAATACTTGGCAACAATGAATCAAACGTAATTAAATACAACTTTTCAGGAAAGGCACTTCTTGATCTCTTGTTTTACCCAGAATTGAGTCTAAAATAAGAATTTTAAAAAAATGTTTTTTTACCTTAAAAACGATATGCTCTCCTTAATAAAGATTACAGCTGTGCGCGGCTTTTAATACAAACCCATAGCCAATAAATAAAAGATATTTCGAAATTTAAAATTGTTCTTCACTTCACTAAATTTTCACAACAAGAAACAAGGCTAAATGCACTTTCGAAGTGATAATAAAAATATACAAAAAAGGATGTGACGCTGCAACGAATAGTTATGGTAAGCTGTGACTCTTTAATACAAAAATATGACTTTCCTCGGGGTTTTTTAAATCCCTTCTACTTGAAAGAGCAAGATTAAAAACCAATAACAACAAGGTACTAAGCGGATAGATCCCTGTGCACAGGATAGTTGCCTGATTTGCCCTCACCTACAGAAACCACGTGTCTTGAATCTTTTTGTTTTGACAGAAATAGACAAAGTCTATTTGGAAAACAGTTTTCTAGTTTCAACCTTTCTGACATCCCTCATATACATTATTACATTAAATTTTCGTGAAGGTTTGGTTTGGTCATCTCTGTCATTGAAGCCTCAATTGGGCCTATTGCGACGTCCCTCTGGATTATCGATGGTTCCTCTTCGAAAAGGAAGAGCCAGGAATTCCGATGGTTTCATGAAACCCTAGCCGAAGTGATTAAGTCTTTTATGAGCAAGTCCCTCACATCACAGAGGATGTGCTCTGGTGTTTCGTCTTCATCATCGCGAATTCTCCATATTTTACTCTCAGAGAGACTAATCCTATGGAGATGCTTCCTCATGTTGCAATGTCCAGTCAGAGCTCCCACTAGGTCTTGGGTCAGATGTTTGCTTAATTTAAGATATTCAGACGTTCTGTTTTCTGAATGCTTCGGCATAAATAACTTATTAGATTGCCATGACAAATATCAACTTGAAATAGCTAAATTTGTACGTACATATACCACAAAAATAAGCAGAAATGAAAAATGTCGTTCGAGTTCTAAAATATGCTACACCTAACAAAAAATATCGGGTCCGATAGTCGGATTTCAATATCGATATATCGCTCAAAAAAATATCGGCCGATATTATCGATATATCGTTTAAAAAATATCGCAATTTCGATATATCGATATTTTTTTAACATCCCTAATTTAAGCTCGCCAATACGCTTTGTTACACTTTGACGTATTTAAGCTCGTCAATACGCTTTTATAACACTTTATTGAACCTTGCTGAGGACTGTTCAAAACAAAACCAAAATTAGTTATACTTATATCACGTCGGGGTCACCAAAATGTTTTATTTAACGCGATACCAAATTGCCGCGTACCGTAGCTTGTTAGCGACTGTTTTCTTATTAGAGCGCCTTTACTGCTCGCGCCTTGCACCTGAAAAGAGAGAATTATTCCTTACCAAAGAAAAAGCCTTGTTTTGGATTTCTGAACAGTCCACTTCGCTCCTCACGCAAGACTGAACTTTATTTCAAAAGATTTCTTAATTTATAACATATATTAGTAATTACTTAGACTTAAAATAAACATACATATTTACACATAACTAATCATTATTTAACAAAAAATTTTAATTCTTATTTACATTCTATCTAGGTTTAACATTAAACTAACCATTTTCTTATATGTATTTTCAAGATTTCTTATCTTATTGTATTTTCTAATGGACCGAATGCAAATGCTAATCAGTACGATAAGCCTGAAATTGCATTTGGTTCATTATCTTATCTGGTTCAAAATATTCCAGTAATTCTTTATTAGCTAAATGACAATATTCCTTATTAGCTAAATACATATGATCATAGATCAACAAAGGTAGTTTTGCTTTTATAGGCTTTTTATTTTGTAAGACACCCTATTAAAAAAGGCATAGTACCGCATCCAGTAGTACCTACCACGTCCAGGTAAAAGCATCAATTATGCTGAAACTCACTTACATTTCATTGTTTTCCTTCATACTTTAAATAGTAATAAATGTGCAATAAAAATACTGTAGTACTACCGACAAATTAAACAGGTTTTTAAAAGTGGTCCACTTTATGGCACTGACTTTTAAATATTTAATTTTTATGCGATATGTATTTTTACCTGTTACTTCCAAAATGTTAATCGTAACTCATACATATTGTTGCGAGCTAGGAGTTCACCGGGATTGCAAGTAAAACACAATTCGTTTAAAATCAAAATAAGTAACAATTTATTAATTCGCACATTCGCGTGCTAAACGTCAGACGGAGCTGACGTGCCCGAATTCGCTGCGCGCGTAGTGTGGTAATTACACCGGATATAGGCGTTTTTCGATTTCCTTTAGTGAGTGGTTCACCCCCTCGTTATACTTCTCCCCTTGCGGGCCCCTTTGGGCTGTAAATCGTGCGTAAACTATTTAAAACCAAAAAAAATTGTAGGTTAGGGCCGACGGCCCAGATTTTGTCGGTGGCGCTATTAAAGACATTTAGTGAATAAAAAGTGCTTTTATCGGCCAAATCAAAGCGAAGTGCTCCCTTGTAATAAACATTACCCCGTCTCCACTCTACGAACATTCTATCATACATTAATCCATCTCGCGAAAGCCGCACAGAATAAAAGGTAATTTCTACTTTCTGCACCTAGACATATAAACAAGACAAAAATTACAGACAAACCCTCCCGGCTACTGGCATGGCCAGTATAAATAAGTTTGCCATTCTGGCAAACGCTCCGGACCTTCCCCCCTCCTCCACCATATCCCCTAAAACGAAAAGATTGCGTACAGGAAAAAACACGACCACTTCTTCCGGCGAGTACGCTTCCGTGTACCCGAACACGCTACAAAGCATAATTAAACCCGCTACCCCCTCCCCTAAATACGCAGTTATCCAAATTACAAACCCCACCGTAAAAACATTACAGCAACATAATGTTTTCGTTGTAAAGAAAGGCGTGGATCAGATTTCCACACTATATGAAAAATCTTCTTTCTTGCGAGACGGCAGTCTACTCATTCTCTGTAAGAATGAGACGATTGCGCAGAAATTTATAAACTGCACAAAAATTAACAACATCCCAATCAATTGCAGCCTACATGCCAGACTAAACACGGTCAAGGGTATAGTCTATGCCTCCTCCTTAATCTTTCTCTCCCCAGAGGAAATCAAGGAAGGACTGAAAGACCAGCACATTTGCGAGGTAGTACAATTCAAGAAACCCATAACCAATAAACCCTGTGGACTTCTGATTTTGACTTTCAATTTATATAATTTACCGAGCCACCTTAATGTCGGGTTTGAAAGGGTAGAAGTTAGGGAGTACTTTCCTAACCCCCTTCGGTGCAGGATGTGTCAACGTCTAGGACACACACAAAATTGGTGCAACATTAAGAAAGAAATGTGTTCCTCATGCTCTGAAGCGCTGCCCCATGAACCCACTTGCAAGGCGTTCTGCGTTAATTGCCAAACTGCCGGCCACGAGCCCGGAAGCAAAAATTGCCCTACATTCTTGGAACAAAAAGCCATCTTAAAAATTCGAACTCAACTCAATAGCACTCAATTCGAGGCGAAAAAAGCTTATTTTAAAAACCACCCAAATCGCGCATCCCCATCATTCGCACAAACCTTAAAATCCTCTGCAATGCCCCTCTCCGACTCATCTAACAAACCATCAACCGCCCCCACCTCCTGTCCCGTCCCCTCTACTTCCCACTCGTTCCACCCCGCCAACCCGCCAACCCTCCAACCACCCCCTTCATACCGCCCACTACTACTACTAATTGCCAGACCCCCTCAACTAAGATTATTCCCCCAAGCACTTTAACTCTCACCGAACCCCCCGTCTCTCACACTACCACTCCTACAACTCCAACAGCAACCACCTCCTCTTCCCCCTCTGAATCACACACAGAAACCACTCCGACTACGTCCACTAACTCTAACTCCACCACAAAGCCATTTAATGAAGCTACAACAATTATCAAAACACCTGAAATACAAGAATAAATAAACGCGATTATTTACGGTTTAACACCTGGATCTCGCTCTTCTTTTGAAAATATAGCAAAACGCAATAAAATCATGAAACTAACTACCATACAATCGTCACCCAGCAGTGACATGGATACCCATGTACTCTCCTTCAGTGGAATCTCAGAGGCCTCTACTCCAATCGTCCTCACCTAGAAATCCTTATCGCCCGATACCAACCCCATATCATACTGTTGCAAGAAACGAATATTCTTCCGGGCGAAGAACCTCTCAGGTTCGGAGCCTACTCCTATATTGGTTACAACTCACCTAGAGACACTAGGCATGGCGGTGTTGCTATCCTGGTTCAGAGCTCTATAGCCTACGAACAGGTGGACCTGAGTGTCGACATTCTGGCCTGTGCTGTCACGCTTAGATCTGACCCTCCGCTGACTGTGGTGTCGGCATATCTTGAGTGTGGACAGGGGATTTCCAATGCTGACCTGTCCAATCTGTCAGATCAACTTCCCGAGAACACCATTTATGGTGTCGATTTCAACACTCACAGCTCCCTATGGGGGGGGGGGGGGGGGGTGAGCGTTGGGATAGCAGGGGGAGGTTGGTGGCGGATTGGATTGACGACGCAGCCCTTGTTCTCCTCAATGATGGCTCGCCCACGCTCTTCTCGGCCAGGTCTACCTTGACGGCCATCGACTTGACACTCGCCTCCTCCAGGCTCGCTCCTTATCTATCGTATGAACTCCATACTAACCCAGAAGGCAGTGACCACCTGCCGGTCATCGTCAGATCGACTAAAGGCTTGGCTAACTTTAGACCAACCATCAGGTACGTCACCTCACGTGCCGACTGGGAAAAGTACAGAGCGATCATGAATGAAACGGCGGAGAGTTTTCCGGTTTCCGGTAATGTGAATCAGGAGGCAGCTCGCCTTGTCAGGATCTTTCGCACTGCAGCAGCTACCTCTATTCCCATATCTAGCCCCACCCCTCGTACACAACCATGATGGATGAATCAGGACATCTTCAACAATATAAAATTAAAGAACAGAGCTTGGAAAAACTTCTATAGGCACCCGACGGATACCAATCTAGCCACGTACCGTCGACAGGCGGCTTCCACTAAAAAAATGGTTAAAGCTGCAAAAAGGGAAAACGGGAACTCTTTTGCTCGCTCCATCGATCCCAGCTCTAATCTAGCCGATGCTTGGAGAAAGGTTAAATCTGTTTTCGGCGGCAGGCCCAGCGGCCTGCTTCCAAACTTAACCACCTCGTTAGGAACCTTCACTAACTCCATGCAAATTGCCGAACACTTAGCGCTATTCTGGACTAACTACTCGTCAGACTCGAAATTTTCTCCCGAGCAACTTGCTGACAAAAGATCAGCCACAAGTTATATCACAGTCCATTCATCTGACCCAGACAGAGTACTTGGTCACCCTATCTCCTTTGAGGAACTAAGTTCGGTGCTTAGTTCCTGCAAGGGATCAGCTCCTGGACACGATAGGATCACTTGCGAGATGATCAGGGAGTCCACAAACAGCCTAAAATTCAGGCTGGTGGAACTCTATAATCTGATTCTGGCGCAGGGCTCTTTTCCGCATATGTGGAAGAGGGCTATACAAGTGCCAATCCGCAAGAGGTCCACACATTCAGCCTCGGCTATCACTCCAAAGGATCTTCGTCCTATATCGCTGCTCCCTTGCCTGTCAAGAGTTTTTTACGTTTAAATTTTCTAAAACCCCTTACCGTCTAGGGGCGAACGACGACGAGCCGGCTAACCCGTCGAGACGGGGTGGGCGCCACACAACTTAATTTTCACCGCCGTTCTATGACTACCTAGCCAGCTGTGGAGCTGGGTAGAAATGTATTTTCACCCGGAATTTGGGCACAACCGAAATCAGAAACTAAAATTGGACGACGTCACACAAGTTTCGTACGCAAAGAAAAAGAATTTAAAGGCTGTGTTACGCGTAAGGAAATTATAATTCAGTTAAACGAAGTATTGTGCTACTTAAAACTAGGGTACCGCTGGTGAGTTTTCCCTCGTTGTTCCAGTAGACTTCCGACGGAAAATGTAGGGCGCTCGTCCCCTTGTTGACGGCGATGATTCCTCGTTCTCGCCTTTTGCTGGTACGCTTATTATTCAGCGTAATCTCCTCCTCGTGCCGTCACCGACTTGTGACGCTCGATGCACGTTCCTCAAAAAAACCAGTTCCAAGACTTTTAAAAGAATATCCGCGACTGACCACTAACCGACTTATCGTACTGCTGTTCGTTCGGGAAGAGGCCGTTTTTCGGCCCGGCACCTTCCGTGAAACCTCGGGTCAGTTTTTGTTCACGGTTAATTCCCGTTTTTGTAGGTCGATGACTGCTTTCACTAGGTCGTTGGTCGTACTTTCTCTTAATTTCGCAGGTAATGGTTATAGTCTAGTTATTTATAGTCGAGTTCTACTTCCAGCTTTTTATCTCATGTTCAACCCACTGCAAACTACCTTATCGGCTGAGAGACTCTTGCGGCTGCGCAGTATCCGTGCGTGAGGTTTGTTTACCTTTTGGTAATTTTTGATTGTGGCTGTTCGCGCATTGGGAACTTATTACTCCGCGTTCAGGCTTCGATGGTGTTGAGTTGAGAGATTAAGTGCAAGTTCCCTTTTGAATTCGTTGTGTAGTCGACGTCGCCTTCTTAATAGTAGTCCTAATTCTAATCTAATTCATATTAACTATTTGATATTTCCTAAAGCTAATTCTATCCTATTGTACATTACTCACATAGTATTTCGGAAAACTAAAATTATTTCCGTCCTCCAATTTCGGTTTACCTTGATTTGACTCACTCGGTTTTCCTAGACCTCACCCAATTTCCGGTGCATTATTTTAGGCGTAGTACGCGTACTGATTCCGCTGTTTGACTTCCGTTTTAGGCCGCCCGGCCTTCTTACGAGGAGGAACGCGACTCTCCGGATATCACGGCACCGATAGTGGTTTTAATGGGTAAGTGATATAGTATAGCCTATAATGATTGATCCTAGTACTTCGGTTCTGTTCTTCCTGGGCGTTAGTAATTGCCGAGTTGACGAAATCGGCGGGAGGTAACACCCTTTTGCGCACCTTACTTCCCTTGGTTTGTTTCCTCTTTAGGTAACACTATGGAAAACCGTAATAAGTTGTCGAAAGGATTTTGGGTAGGAGGCTTGGACTCCTACTGGAGACTGTGCTGACGGACGAGCAGCACGGCTTTAGGCCGGGGAGAGGCACAACCTCTCTCCTGCTCGAACTCGAACACCAGGTCAGAATCACACTTTCCAAAAAACAGGAATGCCGGGCCCTATCCCTTGATCTCGAGAAGGCCTTTGACCAGGTGATCAAAACCGTAGTTACAAGACAACTATCTGCCTGGGGTATTGATAACCGCTTCATCCAGACGATTGATAGTTTCCTCTCTTCTCGCTCCATAATGGTGCGAGCCAACGGCTTAACTTCGAATCACCTCAACATTGACAACTCTTTACCCCAGGGCTCGCCGCTCTCGCCTATACTCTTCAACGTTTACATTCATTCTTTTTCACAACTCCTATTCGACATTCCTAACATATCCCATTACATCTACGCGGACAATATTATCATTACTTTTTCCCATCCCCACTTTAATGAAATTTATAGATGAATACAAACTACTATCGACGTATGGTGCAGAAGTACGGGCGCGAAGCTACCCTTCGAAAAAGGGGAGCTCATCACCTTCTCGCGTAAAAGAATACCCGTCGCGAGCCTATCCTTACCGGAGGAACCACATTTGATACCGCTACCTTCATGCCGAATTTTGGGACTAAAATTTTATCCCAAACTCAAGTGGAATGAACAAGTGAACCACGTCACCACCTCACTAGCGAAAATCTTAAATCTCGTAAGGGCTCTGGCTTGCAAAAATCTAGGAGCCAGCTCTGCAGCGATAATACACGTCGCCAATGTCTTAATAAAAGGCCACATTTTGTATGGACTCACGATATACGGTAACACGACCAGCACCAACTTTCAAAAACTTCAGGTGGCAGTCAATAAAGTTCTGCGAGCCGCCTTGGGTGCTTTCCGCACGTCTCCGATAGAAGCACTGCTAATTGAAACTGGATGCGACAGCGTTGTATATATGCTCTTCAAAGCACAAATCAACCTAGCAGCTAGAAGCTGCATCAACAGGAGAAGTCCACACCATCAGTCCATCACCAACGTAGACTTGGCATCATCAGAGCTGATCGGCAACAAGCAGAGCTCAGCACTTCAGGTCGCTCGCGCTACCTTAACACAACTTTGCCCCAACTTACCCACTCCCATACGCAGTTTCCCTTCTGAACCCCTCCCCAGACCCTCCCGCACCATTTCCATCCCACCAAAATACCCAAAAAAATCACACACCCCCGCCTCGATATTTAAAACTCTACACGTCAGCGCGATACAACACAACAGCGACCGTGAACCTTTTGTCATCCTCGCGAGAATGACCATAGCTGCTAACCCTGCAGGTACGGAACTTTTTTGGGTTCCGGGTCACGTAGGCATCCCTGGTAACGATATGGCGGATCGACTGGCAAGCACTAGAATATCATCACACGAAGCCGAAATCGTGCCCCCGTGCATCAGCTTTGCGAGACGTAACGCCAGAATAACGCTCGCCCAGCAACGGGCCACTGCCTGGGCCGCAAACACGACATTCCTAGCAAAGCACTGGCGCACCACCCAACCACCGAAATACGATCCGCAGCTTGGAAGAAGAGAAGGTGTCTCGTTGGCTAGGGCCAGACTAGGTCACACAAGACTAACGCACCTACATTACATAATAAAAACACCACAACCGGGGTGCCTGGAATGCCAGAAACCATTGACTATGAAGCATTTATTAACCGAGTGCAGAAAGACGTTAAGGTTTTTCAACTATTCCCTACCTTCCCTAAGCTCCCTTCTCTCCCCCTCCAACCCAGAACCTCTACTTCAACTTCTCAATCATCAAAACTGCCTACACCTTCTCTAGCCAACCACCAGACCTCTTCATATTCCTATCTCCTTAACGCCCAATACCCACCCTACAAGTTTTAGATCCTTTCAATGTACTCGTAGTGCATACTTTCTATATTTGTATCCCTCTCCATTATTTTTCGCTTACAATAAGCTTAAGTTCCTTCCTCTGCTTGGAAGCATTAATGCCTGCTTGTTTATAAATACTTTTGCTAATCTTTATATCTACATTCTTTTTTGCTCTACTTGAATTTACATTTGCTTTATCATATTAGAAATAAGAATTTTATTTTGCATTGTTTAATCTTCATTGAAGCATGAATTTATTTACTTTTCTTCATCCTTTTATTTATTAGATTTAGTAATCTTGAATTTTAGTAGTTTGAAATACTAAGTTTTAAGCTTGAATTAGCAAATTTGAATTTTTATCGTCCTTTTGCTTGGATACTTCTCTTGTACATCTTTATACATCCCACCTAGCTTCTCTACATGTCATTTTACTTACATTCCTTTTTTGTTTTATTACTTTACATAAATTCATAAATATATAATACGATGTGCCATATGCCCTTGTAGGCTTGGCCGAACACCAATGGGCTCGCTTATTTATAATAGAGCCACATTAAAAAATAAATAAATATTAATTCGCACTTTAATTATATTTACACAAATATTCGCACTATATGGCAATACCGCCCGCTTATTTATATCGCTTGATTCGATCACACGCAATCGATCGCTTTTCACCAATACGGTCGCGTATACACGATGGCTGTCACAGTCGACGTAATAAAAATTACTATGTCCCTCGCTGAAAGCTTTATCTGCTTTTATACCAGTTGCCTGTAGTCGAGACTGTTCTTGAATCTTCGTTCAGTGGTGTGTGTAGAAGGTTCTAGTGAGCTTGAGATCTTTCCATTTGATCCTCTACGCTGTTCTAGTACATTTGAGCGCATTCGAGCACATTCGATAAGAAGGGGGGGTACAATCGTGTTGCTCCGCTCTCCTTATATAAATACTTCAACTAGGTTTCTGATTGGGGTACTTTGTAACTAGGTATTCGGTTGTTGATGCGAAACGATCGAGTTGCGCGGTTGCCAGGTTTACATGTAACATTACTCCCTCCTTAGTTCCTGTTCGTCCCGAACAGAGTCGATCCCCTCGTCATTGGCGCCATGGTACTTCGTTAGTCTATCGAGGTGAACCACTTTCATTTTAGTACGAGGTTTTTGATACAACTCAATGCGGTATACGACATCATTTAACCAGGTGATGCTTTGGTAAGGGCCTTCCCAATTGCGCTGTAGTTTCGGTGACCTGCCCTTCTGTCGTTTGGGGTTGTATAGCCAAACTAAATTGCCTTCTTGGAATTCTGATGAATTCGCCCGTTGATCATACCTCGTCTTCATGCGATCGGTCGCCAAATTTATTTTATCTCTGACCAGGTTGTAAATTGTGTGTTGTCGATGTCGAAGATCCGAGACGCAATCTTTTGGATGGGTTGGTTGGTCTGGTGGCACTCCAAACATTAATTCCGCGGGAACTCGAATATTCTTTCCTAAGATGACTCGGGAGGGACTTTCTCCTGTTGTTGCGTCTACCGATGTTCTGTAGGCCATTAAAAATAGAGGAATGTGTTGATCCCAGTCCTGTTGGCTTTCGCTGACGAGTTTGGATAGGTTCGAATTCAGTGTTCTATTGAAACGTTCCACCATTCCATCGGACTGTGGATGTAGTGGAGTTGTCCTCGTTTTGTTTATTCCCAGCATTTGACATACGTGTTTGAATGTTTGAGATTCAAAGTTGCGCCCTTGATCGCAGTGTTCACGTGGAACTCCAAATCTGCTCACCCAGTTGGTAATAATTTGTTCTGCGACGGTAACTGCTTCTTGATTTGGAATTGCGTAAGCTTCGGGCCACTTGCTGAAATAATCGATGACCACAAGAATGTAGCGATTACCATTTTCTGATTCCGGAAATTTCTTAACCAGCACCACTGGCGATATCCACGGACTCTTTGATACTTCGATGATTCCCTGATGCTCCACTGTTTTGACCATTGAATTGACTTCTCCTTGTTTCGCTAATGGTACTCTTCTTGGAGGTTGACGTATCGGTGTAGCACTTTCGACGATGTTTCACTAGGCTTGTTCTGCCATAGTCCTGATCACCAGTGGAGAAGACGTCGCTGAATCTTTCGATCAGATCCACTGCTTGCTTGTGTTGTGCTCCTCTAAGGTTGCTTGACTGAAGAACTGCTGATGTTACACTATTCTTCCTTCTTGAATTCTTTTTAGAGCCTGGGTCATGTCCTTCAGTGTCGATGCTCGTCACCGCCGAGATTGGTTCGCAGCTGCCAATTACATCTCCTTTCTTTACGCTGGTAATGCTGTCCGAAACGTTGAGCACTCTTACTGGTACAATCATCTTCTCATTCCTTTTTACGAGTGTTTTTCCTAGTATTAGACTTCGTAATGCCGGTGTCGTTTCTGGTTCGATGAGGTAGAATCGATGGTTCCCGGAATCACCATCGAGCTCTGCCCAAATAATATTTTCCGATGACTTTGGTATATCCGCATCTTCGCACAATATAACTCGCAGCTTGGTTGTGTTGGGGGATGTTATTTCCATTGGGATTTCGATGTTCCGCCACTTCATTATTCGTTGTGCTAAGTCCAGCTGGATGCCGTGTGGTTTCAGAAAATCCATTCCAAGAATACACTCATCGGTAATATCAGCTACCACGAATACATGTGAGAATGTCAAATCTCCAAGCTGTATATCACGAGCTATTTCTCCATGGACTGTAGTAGTTTCTCCTGTAGCAGTGCAAAGTGCGTACTTCTTGGTGTTGTGAAGCCAAGTACGGACTACGAGATCGGATCTTAGCACTGATCTTGTTGCGCCAGTGTCAATTGTCATTATGCAGTTTAATTTTCCGACTCGACCACTCATGCATAAATCGTTTTCACCACGATATAGTCGAGAAACTGCGATGATGGTTCCGGGGGCGTCGATTCCACCAGTCAACTTCTGCCCCATGAAGTTGGCTTTTACTCGTTTCCCGGACTATCATTAGGCGAAGCGTGCTCTCGTGACGGTTCGCCTCGTTCTCCCTTTTGTTTAGCAGCGCAGCCGGAACAATAGTTGGTAGCTTTTCTTGGTTTTCTGCAGTCACGTCTTAAGTGTCCTGCCTGTCCGCAATTCTAACATCGGGGGGCACCAGATCCCTCGCTCCGCTTGGTGTATTCGGCCCTCTGACATACACACTCTTCCGTTATTTCTCGAACTCGGTAGTTCTTTCGCGAGCTTTGCTTGGCAGCTTCGAACGTAAGCCCATATACTAAGGCTTCGCCAATCGTTTTCTTTCCTGCCAATTTTAACGCCTGCTGCAGCTCTCTGTCCTGTACATCATTGTTAAATGCGAAAACAGCTGAATCGTTGCGTTGCTCCAATGCGCAAGGGAAGCGATAATAGTGTAAGTCATTCAATATCGCGCGCCAGCTCTTGAAGTGTTTCACCAGTCTTTTGGCTTCGGTTGTAAAGCTGTGTTTTGTAGATCTCTCGCATGTGGTCACTGCCATAATGAAGATCCAATGTCTGTACCAACGTCGAAAAATCCTGCTGCTGCTCTTGAGGAATTGTTTGAAGAACCTCTGCTGGTGGGCCTCTTAGCGCTAATATAAGAGCCGTTCCTCGTTCCAGATCATTCCAATGATTATTTCTCGCGGCAGCCTCAAATTGGGTCTTGTAGATAGCCCACGGTGTTTGCCCATCGAAGATTGGAGCTTTGAGATCTTTGTGCGTAACGTGTTCTGTCTTGATGACTCCAGTCGTTTTCACGTTATCAAAGTCCCTTTTTAAGCGTTCAACTTCCTCCAAAATCACAGATGTCTTTTCCGCCATTTGTTCTTCAAAGGTTCGAAGTTTCTTCTCTACATTTTCTTCGAATGTCTTACCTAGGGTGTCCATCGACTGGCTCAGATCTTAAATCTTCTTTTAGCTCTTTCGTCTGTTCGCTTTGCTGTTCCAATTTTTGGTTGAGGTCTATTGATAGTTGATTGTGTTGTTGAGTTTGGTGGTCCAGTTTCTGATTGAGGTCTATTGATAGTTGACTTTGGTGGTCCATTTTCTGACTTTGTTGGTCCATTTTCTGACTTTGTTGGTCCATTTTCTGACTTTGTTGGTCCATTTTCTTACTGAGATCTTTCGATAGTGGTTGCATTAAATTTATAAGGATGTCAGAAGTTTCAGGACTTTCGTCATTACTTGCTACAGCAACTTCTTCGGTTGTAAACTCGTAATCGTTTGCGTTTTTACCTTCAGCCTCCAGTACCTCGATCATTCGACTGACAAGTTCAGACTTGTTCCCTACTGTAGATAATTCGCGTCTACCGAGCTCTTCCTTCAGCTCCATTAGTTTTAAGTCTTTTAAATAACGCGTCATTTTCACTATCGATTATTTGTCAGTTGAAGATTTTTATTTTTCGCGATACAAATTCACTCAAATTCTCTTTTTTTTTGTCCGTATGAGAACTTTCCACTTCACTAATTAAAGTTACCGCTCACTAGAGCACTCGAGAATATTCGATTTCACAAAATTCTCACTGTCCGTTCGAGAATTTTTCACTTCACTTCACAGTTTGAAAACTTTATTCGCGCACAAAATTCTAACTTTGCCCGTTCGAGAATTTTAATTTCACTTTTTTTTCCACTCGCGATTTTAACCCGAATTAGTCCTTGAAATCCCACTTCTGACACCAATTGTTGCGAGCTAGGGGTTCGCCGGGATTTCAAGTAAAACACAATTCGTTTAAAATCAAAATAAGTAACAATTTATTAATTCGCACTTTACTTATATTCACACAATTATTCGCACTATATGGCAATACCGCCCGCTTATTTATATCGCTTGATTCGATCACACGCAATCGATCGCTTTCCACCAATACGGTCGCGTATACACGCTGGCTGTCACAGTCGACGTAATAAAAATTACTATGTCCCTCGCTGAAAGCTTCATCTGCTTTTATACCAGTTGCCTGTAGTCGAGACTGTTCTTGAATCTTCGTTCAGTGGTGTGTGTAGAGGGTTCTAGTGAGCTTGAGATCTTTCCATTTGATCCTCTACGCTGTTCTAGTACATTTGAGCGCATTCGAGCACATTCGATAAGAAGGGGGGTATAATCGTGTTGCTCCGCTCTCCTTATATACTTCAACTAGGTTTCTGATTGGGTTACTTTGTAACTAGGTATTCGGTTGTTGATGCGAAACGATCGAGTTGCGCGGTTGCCAGGTTTACATGTAACAATATGTATGCAGCTTTTGTAGGTAATAATTCGGCTCATAAAAAAATAAAATTAAAATGACATTTTTATAATGGGGTTTTCTGAGAAAAACTACATTGATCACTGAAAAAATTCAGTGTTCACGTAGCAAAAATTTGTGTTTTCGAGTAAATATCTCAAGATTGGGTGCAGTTACAATTTAGACTGTTACATCAAATGAAAGGTAATTCGATTGCCTAAAAGAGTTATAACACTTTGCCTTGTGATTATTCGTTTTCAAGATATAACCTTTTAAGTGAGTGAGGGTACTGGTCAAAAACACTTTTCTTAACCACCCTGTATCTCCACTAATATTGAAAATTGACCCACCCTGTACAGCAATTTTTTTCTCCAAATATATCAAGGAATAACCCCTTACAAGGTGGCACACGGAGTGCCAAACACCCTGTATATTTAGAATTACAATCATCCACAGAATAATATTATATGGCCGTTTTGTCAATACATCGAGACCCATTTTTCGGAATCCCATTTTTTTTTATTTTTTCTGATCGAGGTGAAACTTAAAACTTATATTTTTACACTAAATAGAACCATTATAAGAGGTACCGCGAAAAAAATCTTTGGGTAAAAAATTCTCAATTCAAACAATAGTCACTGGTCGCGTTTACGTGCAGTCCGCACCAGTCCACATAGACCGGTTTGGTATTTTTAGGTCTTGCCTTTATGTGCGCATTTTCACAGTACGAGACTGTTTTGGTTTCATTTGGTCCGTACCAAAATCAGTCCAAATGGACTGGTTTGGTTTGAGTTTATGCATACGACCAAACTGTTTATACTCTAGATGAAATCATATAGAGTATTATAAGTTTAATCCAGCCCAAAAGTTTGTAACGCATAGAGCCAAGCCTCGGAAGAAAAAAAGTTATTTGTGGCCAAAAACCTCAAATCCGCTTGACGTCCGTCCGTCCGTCCGTCCGTCTGTCCGTCCGTCTGTCCGTTAGCACGATAACTCAAGAACGCCTTCACCTAGGATCTCCAAATTTTGAATCTGGATGTTTGGTTGAATTTGTAAGGCTAAGTTCTTTAACGGGCAAAATCGTCCTACTCCTTCGGGTAGCTGCCATACAAAATGTCCTTAAAACACGTGTTCATGAATATTGGTCGATAACTTCAGAAGGGTTTAAGCTACGACATTGAAATTTTGTATGTATTATTTTTCCAATAGTTGAAGCTAAATATATGATTATGAAGAAAATCCTATTAGTCCTTCGTGTAGCTG